>CM042476.1:4386250-5595000 GCA_023621385.1 Quercus gilva
ATTAAATGCAACGGAAAATAAATTTGACACGAGTTATGAATGGGAAAAACTACCGAGGCAAAATCCCACTGGGTGATTTTAAGGTTACCACTTCCAAGAATCTACTATTATCAATCATAAGTGGTTACAAGAATAAAGAATCTTATCAATCCCTTTGGCTTATCCCGAAATACCAACTATTAGGTTCTAAGGAATTAGGAACTAATATATTAGAAATTCATTTTGTAATGTTGGCAAATCATGATTAAAACGTTTTAGTCTTGTTTAGACTTTCTTAGGTTACTCTTTATGCTGTGTGTGTGAATCTTTAATGAAATCAAGAGGTGGTTGCCATCACACATACTTAGGGTTTCCAAGGTTTAAGATTATGTCAAGAACTTGGTAATTATTCAGTTGCTGATTCAAGAGCTTAAAGATATATAAGCGGAAGTGCTTGTACTTGCTGAGAATCCAAGAAAGAAGTAGTCCGTGGAATCGGAGTTATCACATGGTCGTGGTAGTAAGTTTCCTACTCGATGTAGTAATAGGATGTTAGTGGTCTAAATTGCTATTGTGTAAACTTCAATTTTTTCATAGTGGATTTAATTTTATCTTGAGGATAGTTAGGTTAAATACTCTCCAGGTTTTTTATCGATTTGATTTTCCTGGGTCATCATATCTTTGTGTTTTTTATTTTTCACACTTTGCATTAATATGATATATTTGTGTTAACCTAGATCTAATAATTTGACTAAGTAATCACTTGACTAATTAACTAGGTTAATCTGGTTGTGTTTTAAGGGGTCGAAAAACAAACACCAACTTACAGTTGAACCCTTACATTAATACCCAATTAGACTTGTATTGTAGCGGCAATCTTTCCGTTCAATGCACGAATCCCAGTATGTGACTAACTAATGATGCATGGATTCCAGTACGTGACTAACTTCACAAACTTGAAGAAAATTGTTGGCTGCAAAGTTCTTCAGTTCATCAACAATGAAGATCAGGAAGTTCCTTGGTTACAAAACTCTTGGTGTAAAGACGCAGTAGTTTCTTCAGAGAAAATGATAAACTAGAGCAATTTCTGCCTTCGGTCACACAATATGTGTATTATCTTTTTGCATCATCTGTGATTGCTCTTAAAATAATTTTTATATATGTCTAGAGTTGTGAGAAAAGAAACCTTACACAAATACATAAGCATTGACTGAAAATCAAATCTGGAATTTCTGATTTTGTAATTCTCGACAGATACAGCTTGTGTTGAGCTTCAACATTAAATCTCGATAGAAAAGATTCTGTTGAGACTTTTGTCAAGTTTTAATGAACAACACTTCCTTCACTTGTTTCTTGGTCAAACTTGCATAATTTTAATACTTAACTTAAACACTTGTTTCTTGAAGTACTAAATAATCCTAGATCTATCCAATTACAAGTAAAGTGCGTTTTGACAAAGGATTAGCCAATTACATAAATATGTTCCTAAAAATATTCTTAATTATTTTATAACTATAGTTACTCTATATTCCCATGATTAGACCCATGTGTAGACCTATAATATGTTCTAGGAAAGACTAGTTTCTATGCCAATGTATAATCCCCATAGTTGGATCCAACGTATAATTAGATTATACAAATGAATTTTCCTAAACTTATATAGTTGACACATCCTTAATCCAAGTTTTGAAGAAAATAAAACTTCTAAATAACTCGTTGAACCAAATAAATGTGTAGTATTTTAATGAGAAAGAAAATCTAGCTTATTTCTTTAAATCAGTATAGCTCAAATAATTAAACAAAATTTGTAAGGAAACATCGAAGAGTACTTAATTAATAAAAAATAAAATTTTTTTTTTTTAGCAAATACAACTAGTTAAGAAAATGTTACCTACCTCAAGAAGACTAAAATATTTTTTGTACTTATCCTCTCTAAACCTACCTAAAACTAATTATTATACAATGACCCAATTACATCAATCCATATTAGTGATACTATATATTTACTTAGCGATGAAATTATACCCGACCATTAAGTTACGTCTGTTTTTTAGCTGCTAATATTCTATGTTAAGGTGCTTTCTATAGACATAACATATAAGTTGTAGATATGTTCAATATCAGGAAAGAGAAGAGAAATACAAAGCTTATTGAAGGAGATTGTCTCATTTGTGTGGAAGATCTTTTGCAAAACTCTGATTCTTTTGACTGGATATGTTAATGCAGATGTGGTTGATGAGTGTTTCTTATTAACAAAAGACTTTGAATTTTGTTTATTTTCATGGACCCCCAAACCTTGTAATGGACCCCATTTTTTTTTATTTTTTTATTTTTTTATATATATTCCCAGTCTGTTCTTGGTTTTCTTTCTTCAATGATATATTTCTGTTCTTGGATCTTGAACATAACATATGTTCAAAAAATTCAATCAAGATGTTCGACATTTGTATCTATTTTACTGTCCACCCAAACTGTCGTCCACACCTCTTTTAATAAGAAATTAGGAATTTTTTAAATTGATTTCTAGAAGTGTATGGACGGATACAAATCCCTTAGATTAGGTAAGATGTTGTCCTACCTTCCTTGCTAGAAAAGAGATTTTAATAATTTCTACAACAAAATAATTTTTTTATAAAAAATAAATTACATGAAGAAATTGTTGTAATGGTCTACGCATAGTAAAGAATCTTTTAGGTCGAATAATGCCTTGCTTGACCAATATGATGCGGCTAGTGCAGTATTTAGTGGATGAAATTTGTTTTGTGTAATACTTGTTGCATATAAATTGTTACACACAGTTTTATACATATTTCATTTTTAAATTAAAACTTAATAATTTCAAAGTTTAACTGCATAAATTTAAATAGAAAAATCATGTCGTTATTAGTTAAGTTGGTATTTTATGATCTGTCCTTAACATAAATAAATAGAATGGTGAAACTAAAAAGGATGTCAAATGAAAGAGACTATAATTAAATATTTTAAATGTTAAAAGGATGTAAATTTACAAAATAATAAAAAATATAATATCCCACAAAGGCACAAACTCCTTTTAAATTTTCTTAATTGATACGTTCTAAAATTTTATTCCAATCCCAACACTATGACTGAAATATATAACTGCAGCTAGTGCAGCGCGCTAATAACGAATAATTTTATGCTTCCAAAAAGATAAAACTACGCTAATAACGAATCATTTTATACATATCTTTTTCACAATCTTGGAGAAAAAAACACCCTTCCAATTATGCTGCACACCTATTTTTACACCGGAAAATCACTTTCTCATTGACTAACCTCCTCTGGGTTTCAGAGTCTCTCACCAGTCACCACAGCTTGCTAATTAAAGGTACGTTGACTTCATGCATGCAATGAGAGAAAATGAGAGCACATCAATGAAAAAATGTATGCCCTTTATTTTAAAATTTTTTGCTACAACTCTGATATGGTAGATTATGAGTTACTAACTCATATACTCACCATTTTTTTTTTCATCATTGTGATAAAAAGTTGTGAAAAATTTTATGATCCTAAATTTTTGCGTCCTATATTTAGAAAGGGTTTTACTAATGTATACTCTAATTAAAAGCATATATGTTAATTAAATTATTTTAGAAAACTTTTTATAGAAAAAATGAAAAAGTAATTAACTAATTTAACAACATTTTTAATTTTTCATAAAATTTTTCTAAAATTGATGGTTAATATATACTCTAAGGACATACAATCAAGAATAATCCTAACCAAGAACGTAAGATTACGTAGGTCACCGTTACATCATAGATTGTCCCCTAAAAAAGAAAGATTTCTAGTTCGTCCATACTTATAATATTATCATACTATTATATTATTTGTTGGAACAGTAGGCCACAAAGGCACGTTAGCCACTTGGAAATCTATCATATAATTTATATGGCAGTACCTTCTGCGATGATTAAATTAAAGGGGGATGGATTTATATCCAATGAATCCCATATAGGTCTCTACTTTCTACCGACAAGCATAATGTAAAAAAAAAAAAAAAAACCATTTGATTGTGGCAAGAAATGAATCCAAAATGCGTATATATGTGTGAAGTTTTTTATCGGAGATTTGAACTCCGACTCTTACCTTTTCTATCTCACAAGAATTTTGTAGTTGTAGAGTAATCATCACGTTAAAGGTGTGTGGTGGTGATGATGATGTTATTTCATTAAGAAAGATTTTTGAGAATCAATACCAATTAAGCCTCCATGGTTGGCGGAGGGGATAATTCTAAGCTTCCCCTGTCATATTTCTAGCAAACTTAGCCAGTGATTGAGTCAAAGAAAAGGGCCATCATGTGAAGGAATTCCATTCTCTAGAAAACCGGAATAGAGAATGGTGTATTTGCTTTAGCATTTTAAAAAAAATATTGATTAACAAATAATAATACAAAAATATTACATAAAAGAATGGTCAGTCAAAACCGTCCAAACCTTCAATCGATGCTAGCTGTGGAATTTGGTGAGTCAGTGGCGATTTAAAAGTTTTCTAATCTGCTAATAGTACTTCAATTAAGTTGAAAAATGTTTCCCTTATCAAAATGATGGGAGGCATTCCACGATCATCACTATATTTTTACACTACATGACACTTTGACATTTTGAATTGGTTGTGAACAACAGTACAAATCTTATATATAAAATGTACTCATGTCTCCTGCAAATTTGTAATTTCGATGGCCCATCTTCATATCCCATGAATGTTTCTCTCCTGAGCAATTATGGACTGGGACCTTTCGTTTCATTTAGCAAGGCCTACTCATCAGTACATGGGAATTAAATTTCAAACCCAAGTTTATTAAAAAGAAAAAACCCACTTTTTCTCACTTGGACCAAACTGAAATCATGGATTGATTCAACTTCAATCAAAGGGATAAAATTCTTTCAAAACATGATCCTAAAGTTTCTTTACAAATGAAATCAAAAACCAAATAATTTAACTTTTAATATGCAAATAACAACTTAGAAGAATTAACTCTTTGCATGCTTTCCATAATAAAATTATTGTCATTTGAATAATAATGTGTCCATTAAATAATTAATTAAATATTTGATTTTCCTTATTCACTCCGTAAATAATTATGGATGCATAGGATGCGCGCACAAGGGTACTTCATAGTTCACACCTTTCCATGGTGTAATTAGACCCTTAACTTGTCCTTAGCAAAGCAAAGACCGTTTTTCTTATCCACATAATGACATTTATAAATACAAGAGTTTTTATTTCTAATTTGGTTTTCCCAAAAAAAAAAAAAAAAAGAAATTATATAGGTGAACACCTCAATATGTTTAACAAAAATCAAGTACACTAAGCCCAAAAGTTTGTTTGGGTCTTCGAAATTCGAATACACTATTTTATCGGAACATTATAATTTCCAAAATAGAACCAGGGCCCAGCCCAGCCCATCTACCTTGGAAGGGAAGAAGACCCACATTGGGATAAAGAGATGGGTTTGGGCCCATGCTGGTAAAAACAAAGCAGGCCTAGATTACCGAGCCATGAGCATAAGGCAATTAAAAGTGTTCAAACTATACTTTTATTAAAGTCCTTCATAAAATGAGATCACCCACAAACATTGAAGGAAGGTAAGGTGTATTTCCATAAAATCAAATAAATAGAGAAATCCATCCTTAGAGAATGGCTGCAAAACAAAGAAGCAGACATTTTTGATAATCACACAAAAATAGGCCAATTAGACAAAATTTGCAATCTGAACACCACCATCTTGATCTTGATTCTTTGCTCTGCCTGTTAAAGAAATGTTTTTGAATGCTATATAAATTTTTTTTAACAAATTACGGAACATATTAAGTGTTAGAGTTGTTGGGTGACAGCAGCGTGCATAAATTTGCTTGTACCAATGATGAAGCATGCCAAGAACAGGCTGAACAGCCTTAGGGGACCAACAAGGATGTAAGCAAGCAGCTCACATGCAAGAATTGCAGAGATGACACAAATGATCTTGAACAAGAAGAGGTAGGCTGCATTTTGAGGCCCTAGTTTACTATTTTAAAAAGAATTATTATATCTCAATTTAAAAAATAACTATTCATAAAGAATAACTATTCCATATAATGAACATATAAATAGCTATTACACATAAATAATCATTTCTTCATATGACCCATTATTGAATACATAATATGCTTTAAGCGTTTTATTTAATTACAAGGTAGCTAAGGAATCCTTTCCATAAATTGAAAGGGATAAAGAAATCCATCTCTAGATAGAATGACATTATTATAACGATTTATGCAAACTTTAATGACTTATTATCATTGATAGGGAGTTCACCATTGCTAATCCACATAAATAGGCCAATTAGACGATATCATCCTGATCTTGTTTCTTTGTGCCGAAGTACTTGTTGAATGTTTGGGATATATGTTGGATCCCATGTACCAAATTATTAGTTGCATGGTTGAGAAGCTCATAAATTAACTTGTACCAGCTGCGACGAATAAGCTCTACAAGGATTCCACATAAATTAATGATGAACAGCCTTAAGGGATTGACGAGGATTGAAGCAAAGAGCTCACATGCAAGAAATGCACAAGTGACACAAATAAACTTGAACATTGGGAAGTAGGATGCATTTTGAGGTCCTAGTTTCATCCCCAAAAATGCAATACAGTAGATAACTATTGCCATGATAATGAAAAACATGATTTCACCATGCTCTTTGAGTGGAGAGATGCTTGAGCCTCTAAAGCTTGCTCCAAGGACGCCAAGTAAGGTCAAGATGAGAAAATTAAGAGGATCATGAAATTCTGTGGAGGATCGGACTTCTTTCTCACTTGCACAACTAAATAATAATAATAATAAACAAAATCACTCTGTGAGTTTTATTCTATTCTTAATTTTTTGAGCTCTTAAGGCTCAAGCAATAAAATGAAAGCATTGTTAAAAGCATAAGAAATATCACAACTTGTTTCACAATACTAAATGGAAATCATTTGTTACATATTTTTGTATTCCCCGTTATGTTACAAAATGTGGTATGTGGTATGTGATATGTTTGATATATTTATTTTTTATTCTTTCATTTTAAACATTGGTTATGTTATAAGGGAAGTAAAAAGAATGCATAACAAAGTACGATTGGTAGAATGTAAAGTGAAAAACAAAAATTATCTTCATATGGAATTATTGGTGGCATTATTTTTATTGTATATCAATCACAACATGTCATTTCAACTGTTGTGAAATATATTTTATATATAAACTTATTGAGAGAAATCAACAAATCTACACTAACTTGGAAAGAGCACTAATTACTAAATTTAAGATAAAAATTTACAAGCTTCCATAAAAATTGAAAAAAAAAAAAAAAAAAAAACAAAAAAGACAACCCCCACCCGAAAAAAAAAAAAATCATGGGTTTATAATTTTTTTTTTTTTGGTATTATATGTGAGTTTTTATTTAGTCCATTTCTCATTTTAAATTCTAATAATTAAGTAACTCTTTAAAGATAATTTTCTTATTCTTTTTTTTTTTTAAATGGAATATTCTATAAAAAAGTTTCCATTAAATTTTAATGGAGTCAATCTCAGTATTTTATGCACATGATTTTTTCACATCACCCGCCAATTTCTTAATAAATGATATTACACCTTCATTTATCAACCCCCCCAAAAAAAAAGGGAGAAGGAGAAGACATAATACTGATCTATAAAATATAACTTGAGTTTAACAAAAAAATAGCTAAAGTGAAGCATTATTTTGGTAAAACATCAAACATGCAATACAAAATAAGCAAAATAAAAAGAGAATATTCAAAGGCTAAATATTAAAAAATTATTATGTTAACAAGTATTCTTAAGAAAATTGTTGATAAATTATTTTTAAAAAAATTTGTCCCCAATTTTATAAAAAAATATTAAAAAAATCAATTATTTTATTATTTTCTCATAAAATATATTTAAAATTAAATCCTAAATTAATGCCTTACGGCATAAAAACAATATTTAGCCTTTGAGGCTTTGAGAAAAGACGCATTTTAATCAGTCAAAAAAGAAAAAAAAAAAGAAAAAGAAAAAAAAAAAAAGACGCATTTTAAGGTTCAGTAGTGAAAGTTGCATTCAGAAGTGAACCAAAAATTTCAAACTATTCATTGACAATACGTCAACCAAAATTTGTAGGCATGACGTGCCCTTCATGACATGCATGCATGACGTGCATTTCATCCCTGTCAGCAAGATACATATGCGATTAATGATCAACCATGACTGTATAAAAACTTTTACAATATAGTAATTCTATTCTAACTTAATTTAAGTGTATATGTGTGTGAAGTTCTCTTCTAAAAACTTGAATTTTGGCCATTATCTCTTACACTTTACAAGCACTTATACTTCTGAAATGACTATTGTACTAAAGGTATAGAAACTTTGAAAAGAGTAGTTATTGCACAACAAATTATTTTACAACTCTTTCGTCACAATTTTGATGTGACATATTATGAATGGTTAATCATTACTTATACATAAACTTACTATTTTTTTCACCAATGATACTTTGCCACATCATAATTGTGGCAAGAAGTTACAAAAAAATTTGTGATCCTAGGCTTTTCCCTTTGAAAAAAAGAAAAAAGAAAAAAACAAAACTTTCCTAATAACTTGATCATAATTTTAAAAGCATAATTAATTTCACAACAAATTTTAAAATTGTTGCGATAATAATTTGTAATTAGTTTAATGTAAAAGTAATGTTAATAATAGTCCTATGAAAGTGATGAGTTACAAATCACAATATGTCATCTCAATTAATTTTTAAATTGTGAAATTTATTTTGTTAGAAGAAACAAAGAAAAGAATTTATAATTTTTTTTTGAATTTTTATGCGAGTATTAACTTCATTATTTTTAATTTCAATAAGCTCCATAAAATTCTATTTATATGAAACAATAATAGAACATTCTGTTGCAAAAAAAAAAAAATAATAATAATAATAAATGAATTCTTAATGGAATTAATCACATTCTATACACTTGCGTTTTGTTACATCTAAATGGCAGTTCAAACGTCACATTCATTGCAAGCTAATACAAAAACTGACAAAATTTTGGCATACAAATTTATTTAGTTTGAGGTAGACTAAATTAATAGTCAAAGTAAAGTATTCTCCCAAACACATAATGAGATACAGAGAATAGATTGATCCATAGTGGTTGTAAATATATATATATATATATATATCCTTAAAAATATAAAATATAAAAAGAGATGAATAACACAAACTTGAAGTATAAATCCTATCCCATCACAAAATACTCTAAACATATTTTCATGAAACTCTCCCCAATCCACCTCCAGTCGATTTAGGCTGATGTTTAAGGATATGTACCCGTTTTATGATACGAACAAAAAAGATAGGAGGGGAGGACAAAAGTAGCTCTCCTATTCTGGACATGTACCTTGATTAAATTTGTGTTGTTACTTTAATCCCTTCTTTATTAATGGGTAAGTAGTACTAGTGCTTAATTGCCCATGACCGACCAGTTGACTATCTAAGTACCTAGATGCACCAGAATACATCGACTGGGTATTGGCTTGGTACTGGAAAGAGGGATCAGGATTTTGTCATGTCATCATTTAATAGACACAATCCTTAAATAATGATTAAATTGGAAAAACTCAAACTCATTAATTTAACGTTAAACCAAATAGGCTTTCAAAGAGGCAAACAAGCCAAAAGATGACCAAACTATACTAAAAGTCAATAATTAAGTCACTCACCCAAAAGATGACCAAACACTTTGGGGAGTCAAAATTTTGTCCACCATTTCAAAGATCTTAAACAAAAGGTAAAACATGTAACTAAGGAAAGCAGAAAGAGTGGGGAATAAGATTGCTATGTGGTCTATCCTTCACAAAATAGCTCATGCCCAAAGGACCTAAACTCAAATCTTACACAGATAAGAGTGAAGTTTTTACTCCTAAGGTCTTTAAGTTAAATGGGGTATTTGAAAGAACAACTTCATGAACATGGAGATGTGAGGATTTAGATGATCAGACCAGCTTCCAAAAATCTTCTCAGACCAGCTTTGAAAAGAAGTTTATTATAAATGGTGATTAGAATAATTTTATTTTACTCAAATCCCCGTTTATAATTCAAAATATTTCAAAGTGAGAAAAAAAGATAAAATTATGGAGTGGTTCTTATAAGGTAGAAAAAACAAAAGGGTAGCAGAGTTTATGGTAAAGAAAGAGATTTATGGGCTAAAGCCATTAAATAGAATGAAAAATAATATATATATATATATATATATATTATATTCTTGAACTGTTATGTACTTTCCCATATGGATCTATTTTTAGTCACAAGAAAATGAAGAATGAACACATACCGGCGCTTAGATTTCATTGTTTTCTTTTTCCTTTGTGAGACTGATCGATGTCTCCCAACAGGAAATTCAAGACTTCTCACCTCCTCTATCTCAATGATCTCCATAGCTGCTTGGTGAATATGAATATCTAATTGCATGCAACCCCTATTTATTCTAATGTTAATCATTTGGTATATAATTATTATATGATACAAATGACTTATGTCGTCATTATCATATTGACGTCCATGGCTGTTGAAAAAAGGGGCTGTAATCTGTAGTTTAGACGGACAGCGACCAAGCCATATTCAGTCAATATTATAGTCACATTATATCATTATCATTTAACGAGTGTTGTTGAAATAGTTGGCAGAGATATATACTTGAGTCAGTTGATTTTATAACAAAAGCAACTCAATGACAAAAAAAATGTGAAGGGTCTTCTTCCTTTTGTTGATTTTATAACAAAAGCAACTGGATGACAAAAAAATGTCTTGAGTCAGTTTTTTTTTTTTTTTTTGGTGAACAGTCTTGAGTCAGTTATTTATTAGTTAAAGGCAGGAATTTTTGGGCCGTCAATCCTCCAGATTGTTTTTGGGAGTGGAAGAAGTTGCTGAATTGTATTTTTGTGATTGTCAAGTTGTAATTTATTTTTCGTTGTTTTTGTTGATTTTATTATGTGTCAATTTGCTTGTAATTCTTTCATTTATTTCCTTATATTTTGTGGGATTTATTGTATATAAGTATAGTCTCAAGTTGGTGAAGTATTGCTCAAATCATTGCATTTCGTGATTAACTTGGGGGTAGCTCGGGACTATAATGTCACGAAAAATCATGTGAGAAGCACTTGCTGAAGTTCAAAAGTCTGTTATGCTAGGATGTCTTATGAGTAGCTCACGGGTAAGGCCAATCTGCAAGTGAGTAGTGAGTCACTTTGACAGCTAGATTTTGCTTGGCTCTTCCTCTCTTTCACCTACATTATATATACCCTTATTATTCAGTAAAATGTAAGAAGAGTTTTAAAGAGAAAACCGTAGAAACAACATTAATTTGAGAGTTAGTAATTGTGAACCTACAATCTATTACACCAATCTCCTAAATTTTCTCTACTCTCTTCCCTTCAATTTACCAATTCTTTAGAGGAGATTTCATCCAAACACAACCCACACACCATTTGAGTGTTGAGAGAGTTTTGGAGTCTTAGGAAGCATTGGAGCTAACCACATATTCAGCAAGTAAGGCTTAGTGGTGTAATCAGGCGTATTATGGAGAGCTAGTGAAGGCAAGAATTTGTCAAACCTGTTGGTTGGTAGCAGGAGCTAGTAGAATTCATCTACTTTGGATAAACTAAGTTTGGAGAGCCTTTTTGTATCCATGTATTCCAGCTAAGTTACTAGTGAACCATTTCTAGTTTGGAGGGTCACGGAGAGGTTTTTACGCCAAGTTCTTTGGATTTTCTCTTTAATAACACATCGTTTGTTATCTTGTGTTTTCTTTACTTTTGCCTTATGTGCTTTTCTTAATTGCACCTTCAATTATGTTTATTCATGCAATTGTTTGGTGATTCAATTGATTAATTGGTTAATTACTTTAATTTCCGCATCAGTAATTGATTAGCCTTAATTGATCAAGCTATAATTAAAATTTGAAAGTCGTATTTGCATCTAATACTTAGGACTAGTGCACTTTCAGTGATTATTTAAACTGATTTCAGTTTCTTAGAGTGGTTAAATAATTAGTTAGTTTGTTAATTAAGTGAGATATTTTCCTCACATTGTGTAATTAATAGTGTATATATAGATACTCAAGATCGATGTGTGAGAAGCTAAGTAATTAGTTTGTTCATTCCACTTCAGTGTCTCAATTTTCATGTACAGGACTAGCAAGTGGATTCCCAAGCCGATTGTGACTGACCTTCATAATTTATGCTTCTTTTTATATTAGAACATCATTTATTCCTTTTTAGTCACTGTCACTCAAAAAATAAAAAAGTTTGGGTATTTTTCACCTCACCTCACCTTTCCCTTCATTTTATTTTTTAATGATCGGTGATTAATTATGCTATTGCTTCCATGAGCATAGCATGTCCAATAATACTTCTAATCTATTAAGAAATTCATATATGGATTGAAATTGGGGTACCATACCAGGTGCAATTGTAATCAAGATCTGGTATTAACTATTGTGCACCTTTAGCGTGATGATCACTTTTTACAAGTATAAGTGTTTATGAAATGTGAGAGACAAGAGACAGAGTTAAAGTTTTCAGGAGTGAGTTTCACTCACGTATGCTTATATTAGACTACAGTACAATTCTATCTCAGATAAAAAAATATTTTGGTATTAAAAATTAACCTTTTAACTTTTTAATTTCTCAGTTCTTAGATCAAAAATATTAGAAAGTAAAACATCTTTCTAACCCATTTTTATTCATTTGCTCTATTAGTCTTCATACTATACTTTAAAAAGCACATGCATTTTTCCCTTCTTAGGTAATTTAACTCAGGAACTCTTGCTCTTATACCATATTAAATTAGCGATTCTTCCAAAAACTTATGTTATTGAAAATGGTAAATTTAATCATTTAATCACATACTTCTAATACATTTAGAACCTTTATCTCTAATAATTTATTTTGAAATTTAGAAGAACGTCTTGTGTAAAGAAGAATAGATGCTATACGTCATTCTTTCATCTCATGTTTCTAACTTTATTTAATTTATCTACTTCTCCTCCTGAACTTCTTTTAGCCTCCAAATTAAATATGTTTTGCATTATTTTAGTATTCATGCCTATTTGGCTAAGTTCCAACCACTACCAAAAAAAAAAAAAAAACCGGTTTACACTATGTATGTTGTATCATGAATGTACTCAAATTCATGTATGTATCATTCATGTACTCCAAAAATTATAATGCTATTTTAGCCAACACTTGCACTAATCATACTCATACCTATCTTCCAAAGATGTAAATTATAAAAAATAAAATAAAAATAAACTACTAGACTAGATTTAACAACCTCTTAATTAATTCAATATTAATTTATTGACAATGGAGGGCCATAAAAATTACTTCTATAAAATAATCATTTTTAGTGCTTAATAATCTAATTGGGGCTATTAAAATTTATGTATATGGCTTGAGTTTGCATCTAATACAACCCCCATTAACTAGATCCAGAATTTAACATTTCAACCCTTAGGTATACATGACATATCAAAATCTCAAGTTCTCAACAGACAATATATATATATATATATATATCACATTTAAATATCAAATGAGACTAATTCATAACTAAATAAATGTAACAGATATTATACTGTAAAATTAACTTAATTTGCTGGCATACTCTCTTTTTTGGGTAATAAAGGATATAACATCAAGAACTAAACTGTTTGAACATTAGACACATGCATGTATTATGATAGGCGCTATCATAATAAAGCAATAACAAAAAATAAGAAGGAGGAGAATCATAAATTACAAAATCTTGTTCTTATCTAACTCGTCTTCTTGCAAGAGCATCGGCACATTTATTGCCTCTCTATAATCTGTAGCAATTAATGCAAGATTTTCTTCCTAGGTATGCGTCTGATTAAGTCCCTGCAAATTCACCGAGAGCTTCAGATTGCTGTTTAATAGACAAATACTGCCTGCGCATCCAGCTCAATTTCTATAGCTCTAGGTTTAGATGGAAGCAATGGATCTGCCCATCTCTTAACTCCTCAGCAACTATGTTCATGGGTACTCAAAATTATATCAGTACAAACAATATGAGTCAATGACCTAAAAGAGAATTTGTCATCATGGCTTAGCTGAATAATGACGTAATAATTTGCTAACCTAAATGCCATATTTTCTTTTATTATTATATCAGTAATCTATGGAATGTTTATTGTATTAATGTCTACCTATTGGATATATATAGCTGAAGTAAAGTTTGAATTATATGAGTAATTTTAAGATATTTTTGAAGTATACAGAATTGTGTTCCCTTCTCTCATATATATGATAAACTATATTTGTTAAATTTATGATAGAATTAATGATGAATATGAGAGAATAGAGTATAATTTTACTACGCTTTAGAAGTACCTAAAAATTTTTTGTATTACACACGCTTTATGTGTGAAGCATTTTTGTTTTTCTTGCATTCAGTTGGGCTGACCAGGCTAGGGTCAAACCGTGCAGCTCATTGGCATTTGGTATTATAATTTATAAACATTTGATTTGTTTTGCACTTAAGAATCTATGACCTTAAAAACAAAAAAAAACAAAAAAGAATCTATGACCTTCATGTACAGCTCATAATACCTCATTTAAAATAAAATGTAAGAACCGTGTCCGAGTGCTAGGCATTAGCATTTGACTTTTGCTGAAATAATAACCCTTTCTTTTTTCTCTGAGATAATAACCATAACCATTTGGTATTGGCACAAGGAAACCTACAACGATATGATGCCCCTTTTACGCAACTCTTTGGTGAGTCCCACCATTGAATTGAAGGATTCCTTGGGAGTGAAGGATTTCCATTCTCTAAAACTTGTGATATATATTTATATATTTAAGGAAAACGATAGAAATTTTATTCATGCAAATACTTTATACATTTTATTCTGCATCATCGTGAATAACTTGACTAATTAAGGATAATTAATCATGTATGATTGATTAATATGTAGTGTTTGTTACATACACATTGTTTTCAACCCATAGTTTAGTTTCAATTCACAAAATGGGTGTGTAACAGTGTGTGAAACAGGTTTTATTCATTTAATGATACTAATATGTAATAAATAACTCGAGTTACATGATAAATATAATCATCACGTAAAAGCTTGTCGAATAATGGCTTGAATATTAAGTGTTCCTTAATAGCATTACACGGAAGCACATCCCATAAAAGGGGTCTTGCTCTTCAATGTATTAGAAGTTGGTCACTGATGAGGTAATTTTGTTTAATAATGACTAGATTCATTTTATTTAGGGTGGCTTTGTTTTTTTGGTCTAATAATGACTCTCAATATCAAGATTGGAGAAAAATCTTGTTGCTTTTTTTATTGCTCAGTGGATGAGTGCCACAATTATTTTTTGTTTTGTTTTATATAGTTGAGAACTTAATCTCTGTATTAGTTCTAGAGGGTTATACTTAGGTAGTCCCGGAGCAGTGCTCCGGGCTCTCACAAAGTGGGTGGGCCCCACACGTGAGTCCCACCATGGGGCCCACCCACTTTGTGAGAGCCCGGAGCACTGCTCCAGGACTATTTAAGTTTTTCCCAGTTCTAGAAAGTTATTTGGGTATATCGTGGTTATGAGCTAGATAGGTGACAATGATGCATATATAAAGTTTTTTCCTAGTAGTTATCTTCAAAGGTAGAAAATTACATCTAAGTAAAATCCAAAACTAACTTCAATATTTTAATTGCCAAAAATCTCCGAAGTATCAACAAAAACAAAAATTCAACCTCATGATACAAATCACACAAAAAAATACAAAATACTAGAAGTTCAATCTTATTCTAACTTCTTAAACTCCTTTTATACGCATAATCTCAATGAAAGCCCCAAAAACTTGTCATTTTTTATAATCTAAATTTGAAGGGAAAACGGGGTGAGCTTGACAACTTATTAGTAACCAAAAACCTAACTAGCTTGATCAAATATTTACATATGAAAAATAATAAATTTTACATAAGATTAAATTTTTTAAGCTTAGAAATTGTATCTCAGCTTGATTGGAGACTAACATAACATATAATTTAACATTAGTTTTACAAATATCAAGTTCCAAACATCAAAAATAATAATTTCTGTGAGTTCTAAAACATCAGAATTTTCAATTTTCAATTTTCAATGAGTTATATATATATATATATATATATATATATAATTTCATGGACTCTAAACGATTCACATATCTAATCATTTTCATGTTCTTAATGGTTTTGTTACTATGCATGGTTACTCTATTTTCCCATGACTACACCCATGTGTAGTCCTGTGATATGTCCGAGGAAAAACTAGTTTCTAAGTAAATGTATAAACTCCCCCGATTGACTGGATCCAAAGTATAATTAGATTATACAAATGAATTTTCCTAAAACAATATAGGCTATATAGCCCAAATAATTAAATAAAATTTGTAAGGAAACGCCAAAAAATATTTAATTAATAAAGAAAACATTTTGTTTTTAGCAAAATATGTATAACTAGTTAAGAAAAGGTTACCTAGGTCAAGCAGACGTTCAGATTTTTTGTACCTATCTAAACCTGAAACCTTCTAAGATCCACAAAGTGACAAGTCCCACCTAAAACTAATTGTTATACAATGACCCAATTCCATCAATCCCAAATTAGTTATACTATATGTTATCAAAAAAAATATATATATATTAGTTTTTTTTATAACAAAAATATTAGTTATACTATATACTTAGCGATCAAATGATCAAACCACAATCTTGCAACGATACTCGACCAATAAGTTACATTGGTTTTTATAGACATAAGTTATAGATATGACATCAGTTGTAGATATATATGTTCAATACGACCAAGTCTTTTTATTGAAGGAGATTGTATAATTTGTGTACAAGACATTTTGCGAAAATCTGATGCTTTTGATTGGATTATTACTGCATATGTGATTGATGAGTGTTTGTTATTATTAGCAAAAAAAAATTGAAGTTTGAATTTTGTTTATCTTCTTGGACACCCAAATCTTGTAATGGGATTATGGACCCCATTTACTTGGAAATGAGCAATTGAAAATTCAGGTGTTGCCTAGCTTCCTCCAACATGTCCCTCTCCTGTTTGTTATTATTAGATACCTAATTTTCTTTTTTTATTCCCAGTTGGTTCTTGGTTTTCTTTCTTCAATGATATATTTCTATTCATCCAAAAAAAAAAAAAAAAAAAACCCAAAAAACAATTAATAGAGAAAATGTGGTTCAATTGAAGATACAAATTCTTATTTTTTAAAACTATTTTTTTCTCTCTCCAAAGAAATTGAATAAAGATGTTCAACATCTGGATCTATTTTACCGTCCACCTAAACTATCATTCACACCTCTTCTAATAAGAAATTCAGAATTTTTCTAATTGATTTTTTCTTTTGAGAATTTTTATAGTCATTGTTTAGAATCCAAAGAAAGTCAGTGTAAAATAGTTTGCATTTTAAGAAATATAGGTGTTTTGTTCTAGATTAGAGAGGAGGTACAGCAATTGCTCCAAACCATTATTTTTATTTTCATTGTCATTGTAAATGATAAACACATAGAATTTAATAATATTTCAATTTTTACGTTGTGATAAAAATTTTAAAATTTATATTTTACTTTCGTTAAAAGAACTGTTCGAACAAGTGATTATTCCATCATCATATGTGTGAAAAATTCCTTTTAAGCATGTATGATCAACTAAATTTTGGTCATACTCATAAATAACTCGATGATGATAATAATCAGGTCAAAGCTGAAAAGCAATTTGTTTGAAAAATATGGTTTTGAAAGTATATATTTGGCTGGTGATCGAAGTGGGACTTGTGTGAAGCGGATTCGAGTTTCTTCGTTCATGCATTGAATTATACTAAATTGCCTTCTAGAAATCTAACCAAGTTTGTTAACTCAACGTGCAATTCAGAAGAGAGGAAGAAATTTTTTGAAAACCACGTGTTAAACACAAACTGGTTGATTAAAAAAAAAAAAAAAAAAATCCAGATATCAATTTATGTGGCTAAAAGTCTAAAACTTCCTAACCAAGAGGTACAAATGTAATCTGTTGGGTTGGATGTAATGTCTACAAGTTGTGTCATATAGCTTAATATTAAAAATTCCTGACCGAAAACAGAGATAGATACAAATGTGTCATATTTTTTGTCCCTCTCTAGACAACTTAAACAATTATCTGAATTCAAATGTAAAAGATAAAGGAGGTCCAATTAGATGCTATAATATGAGTTAAAGAAGGATCACCTTGGATTTCTAGATGTATACTGATGGATGTAAATCCCTTTTAATAAGTTAGAGATTTGGTCCTACTTTCTTGCTAGAAAAGATAAATTTCTTTTTTAACAAAATAATTTTCTTTAAACAAAAAATTACACGGAGAAATTGTTGTAATGGTATATGGATAGTAAAGTATCTTCAAGTCGGATATTAACTTGCATGACTAGTATGACGTGGGTAGTGCAATAATAAGTGGATGAAATTTGTTTTGGGTAATATTTGTTGCACACAAAAAATTTTATACACACTCTATTTTACAATGAAAATCGTGATTTCAAGTCAAGTAAGGGTTTCAGTTCAAAAATAAAGTATATGTAGAAATTGTGTGTAATAAAAAATGTGGAAAATGTTTTACAAAAGCTATAGTGCTTGTGTATGTTAAATAAGTACTAATAGACTGTATATAATTTTATACAAAATAAACAACTGGATGAAGCTTGCCCTTTTTTTTTTTTCCTCTTTTTAGCTATAGTGTTTTCTATTTTGCATTTTTATAGGTTTTACATGACCGAACGACAATGCTCAACCAACCCTACCCACTTTCATGGGAATTTAATTTCAAACCAACGTTTATTAAAAAGACAAAACACACTTTTTTTCACTTGGACCAAACTGATATCATGGATTGATTCAACTTCAATCAAAGAGCCAAATTTCTTTCAAAACTTACAAATGCAATCCAAAACCAGATAATTAAACTTCTAACATGCAAATAACAACTTAGAAGAATTAACCCTTTGCATGCTTTCCATAATAAAATTATTACTGTCATGTAAATAATAATGTGTCCATTAAATAATAAATTAAACATTTGATTGTCTTTGTTCGCTCGTAAAGAATGATGGATGCACTTGGTGAACAAAGGTACTTCACGCCTTTCCATGATGTAATTAGAACTTGAACTTGTCCTTAGTAAAGCAAAAACCATTTTTCTTATCATCATAATTACATTTATAAATAAAAGATTTTTTATTTCTAATTTGATTTTCCCTTACAAAAATTTTATAACTAAACATATCAATAATTTTTACAAAAGTCAAGTACACCCAGCCCAAAAGTGGGATTGGGTCTTCGAAATTTGAATACACTTTCATCCGAACATTACAAAAGAGAACCAAGGCCCAACCCATCTATCTTGGAAGGGAAGAAGACCCACATTGGGATAAGGAGATGGGTTTGGGCCCATAGTAGGAGCAAAGCAGGTCCAGATTGCTAAGTCATGAGCAAGCAAATTAGCTTCTCTTCTAATGTGACAAGCATCCCAAATCACAAAAGAGTTGAAACTACTTCTGAAGTCCATAATCTGAGATCACCCTCAAACATTGAATCTAAGCTAAGGTGTATTTTCATAAATTCATCTTTAGAGAATGGCTGGAAAACCAAGAAGCAAACTTTTTTTGATAATCACACACAAATGGGCCAATTAGACAATATCTGCAATCTGACCACCATCATCTTGGTCTTGATTCTTTGTCCTGCCTGTTAAAGACATGTTTTTGAATGCTATATCAATTTTTTTGTACCGATTATGGAACATATTTAGTGCTAGAGTTGTTGGGTGATAGAGGAGCACATAGATTTGCTTGTACCAGCGACGCTGCACCTCTACTAAAATTCCACATTAATTTATCAAGAGCAACCTCACAACGGACCAACAAGGATATAAGCAAGAAGCTCACATGCAAGAATTGCAAAGATGACACAAATGATCTTGAAGAAGAAGAGGTAGGCTGCGTTTTGAGGTCCTAGTTTAAACCCAAAAAATGCAATGCCATAAATTACTACTTCCATGATAAAGACCAGCATAATTGCACCATATTCTTTTAGTGGTGATATCTAGAGCCTTGAAAGTCTACTCCAAGAATGCCAAGAAAGACCATTACAAGAAACTTAAGAGGTTCATGAAATTCGGTGGAGGAATGAACTTCTTTCTCACTTGCCAAAAAAAAAAAAAAAAGACATAAATCAATGAAATTGACTGTGCTTTATTATTATGTTACTAGCATGTAATCTTTACAAATGTACATTGCATTTAAAAATAATCACAATTATAAATATAGAAGAAACATTTATACCTAAGTTTAATACTATTAATGTACATTTTAAAAGGTTACAACTCTTAAGAAATGCAAAATGTTCATTATTGATTGCTCCATTTTAGCAACCAAAAGAATAATAATAATAATAAAAAATTTTCGACATATTTATATAATTTCTTGACTATATGTCATGGACATATAAAAAGGTACCAGTCTGTGTTATAAGATTTTTTTACTTATTTTGTATCTTGTCCTGTAGAACAGAAACAATAGTCTACAGAATGCATGAAGTAGACAAGCTTACATTTGTGCTTTTGCTCTTGTAATTATGTTTATTACTAATATATATACGATTAAGTTATTAACCCCTTCTCTATGCCAAATAATAATATATAAGAAGGAAAGAAACAATTGGACCAAGGATTACTAGCTACCATGCACACAACAAAAATAGAGAATTTTCATTTGTCATTACCTGTTAACAGGCAGAGTATCCTTTGTTTGTATCCTTAATCCTTACCCGACTAAAAAGAAGAATAAAAATAAAAAGGGTTTGCAAGCAAAAACTGAGTACAGGAGTGACTTGATGTATTTGAGAGTCTTAGGCAAAAATTGAATTGAGACATTTTATAAATTTAAATATGACTTTTAAAAAAAAAAAATTAATATTACTTAAACTCTATTATCTTATTTTAGATGTAAAATTATTAATTAACCACGTAGATTATTTTATTTTATTTTTTTCTTTTTTCAGAAAGCCCATATATACAAAACATTTGACAAAACTTTTCACACTAATTGATGTGACAGATTGATAGTGGTACGTAAAAATGTGATGTTAATAGTGAACCTAGATAAGAACTAATAAAATTTTGCAAACTTAACCATTGTGAAAAATGTTGTGAAATTTTTTGTATATTGCTCTATTTTTTTTTTTTTTTTTTTATTGAGAAATTCTACATTCACAATATTTTCACAACAAATTCTAGGTATTAGGTTTGTAAGGTTGAATTTAATCAACCATCTTATTGGCTTTATTCCATGACCAATTTGCTTGTAATTTAGCACTTAGTAATCATGTATTTAGGTGGGAAAATTGTAAAGGTAGTGTGTGAGAAGATGTGAAGAAAAGCTCAAGAGTGTGCAAGAAAAACAGAGTCTCGCGACTGGATCTCGCGAGTAAGTCGCGGCTTGCAAGTCGCCAAATGTTCGCATACGTGCCAAGCATGCCAGAAGCTGAAGAGTCGCGCCAGTTGTCGCATTACAGGACAAAAGTCCCAGGCTGGCCAGGCCGTTAGCTCGCGGCTTGAACTCGCGACTTAACCCAGTTGTGAGGTCAAGTCGCCAAAATGCCCTGTTTGGTAAAAACTGACGTTTTGCATTCCCTTCTCACCCTACTATATATACACCATTATACCCACCATATTGTGAGAGCTTTCAGAGAGAATTTTGTGAGAGAAACCCTAGAGAAATACAAGATTGATTCATCCACAATCTTTACCTTAGAGACTCTTCAAATTCCTCTACTCTCTCCCTCTCCATTGTTCAATGCTTGAGAGGCTTTTGACCAAATCCTTTTCTCACCATACCCACATCCGTGAGAATGTTTATTTGGTGCTATTGGGAAGCAGTTAGGAAGGAACCAATCTATATTGGTTGATGCTATGGGCTATAGCGGAATCCGGTAAGCTAGAAAAGAAAAAGGTTCGGCGCAACCTCGTTGGAGCAAGAAGCTTGGAGGGCTCAGGTACTTGAGTAGATTAGGCTTGGAGGGTCTATTGCTGTTAATGTATCCCAACTACATTTTCTAATGGATTATTAACCGCTTGAAGGGCGGCGGAGAGGTTTTACGCCGAGGGTTTCGGTTTTCTCTTCGATAACACATCGTGTGTTGTCCGTGTGTTTGCATCTTCCTTCCCTTTATCTTTGCCATTTATTTTCTGTTATGGATGTGTTTATATTTGGTTTAGATTGTTTATCAATTCTGTGTTTAGCTTATATTCATGTTCCGCACATCAATTGTTTGATAATAAGCTTGAATTGATATTTTGTAATTTGAGGGTCAAAACGTTCAAGGGTGTTTCATACCCAGATTGAACTTTCAATTGGTATCAGAGCAGGTACACTTATTGTGGTTTAAATACCTAAATGTGATCGTTGACCCCTTGTATGTTCTGCCATGGATAATGCTTTGTATGCTTCTATGGATATTGTTGATTGTAACATGCCATGCGTTTGTGAAAATGTCTCTGTGAGTGTTAATCCTCATAATTGTGATGACATGTTACTTGAATCTGTGGGTGTTGTTGACAAACTCTTGAAGAAAGAAGTTAAGAAGTTTCAAAAGAATTTGAGCAAGTTCATTTGTGAAAATGATGAATTGATTGCTAAGCTCAATGAATCCAATAAATTGGTTGAAAAATATAAGAAGCTTGCTAAAAATTCTCTTGAAAAGATGAAAGAGTTTGAATGTTTAAATATGGACTTGGATGCTAAACTTGTTTTGTCTAACAAACTTGTTGATGATCTTAAATGTAAAAATGAATCTCTTAAGATGCATGCCAAGTGTTTGATTGCTAAACCTACTGTTAAAAATGATGAAAATATTTGTTGCAATTATGTTGTAGTACCCGATATTGTGCCTATTGTGTGTTCTACCTCAAAGAACAAATCGGTGTACATTCCTCCACATAAAAGAAATCAAAAGGTGGAGAGAAAAGCTCTTAAGCCTAAGCCTCTGTTTAGGTCCTATCATAGGGAATTGAGTGAATCTAAGTTTGTTCCAACTTGCCATCATTGCGGTGTGATTGGTCATATAAGGCCTCAATGTTCTAAGTTGAAGATGATAAGCCACAAACTGAATGACCCCTTGTGATTAAACCAATTAATTAATTAGCCAAGTTATTAATTAATCAATTTATCATGCAATTGCATGGCAGTACAAACAAATCACCAAATAACTAAATATGCAGCGAAAATTAAATAACACGGTGATTTGTTCACGAATGGGGAAAACCCTAACGGCAAAAACCCCACCGGGTGATTTTCAGGTCACCACTCCTCGAAACTCCACTATTATCAAATCAAGTGATTACAAGTAAAGGAATCCCAAGTACCTTACCAATCTACAGTTGAACCCTTATCCCAATACCCAATTGGATTTGATCTGTAGTGACAATTTCCACCTTTAATGCACGGCTCCCAAGTACGTGACTAATCAGATGCGCGGATCCCAGTACGCGACTTCAAACACCAACTTTAGAAAGAGAGGTTGGCTACAAAGTTCTTCAGTTCATCCTATGCGATGAAGATCAGGAAGATGCTTGGTCATAAAACCCTTTGGTGCAAATACACAGCAACTTCTTTAGAGAAGATGAACTAGGTCAAGAACTTCGTCTTTGATCACAATTTGATTGAACAAGGATTACTCAATGCTTTTGCAACTTGTGTCTATGTTGACGGCTCTTAAAACACTCCTTATATATGTTTAGGGTTAGAAAAAAGAAGGCCCAAAAATATATTCACGGATCCCAAGAAAATCATATTAGAAAACTTGATTTTTAAATCTCGACAGATAGCAAGTGTCGAGGAGCTATCGAGCAGGTGTCGAGCTTTAATGAAAATGCACTTCAGCTTGATTTTTCTTGGATAGACTTGATGACTTCAACACTTGATCTTGAAACCTTGTTTCTTGAAGTATTAAAAACACCTAGAACTACCTAATTACAAGTAGAGTGCATTTTGTCAAAGGATTAGCCAATTTACATAAATAGTATGACATATGTTCTTAACATGTGAACCACATATGTCCTAACAATCTCCCCCTTTGGCAATCCGTGACAAAACCACAACAAACAAATGAACATATGAGAGAAGTCATAAATCACTCAACTCATATTCACTTGTTGAATACAATAAAATCTATCCTAACACAAACTCTTGAAAAACTTTGCAAGAAGAGAGTTTATGGCAAGTAGACTTTGACAACCTGTATTTTTGAAACACTTTTAAACAAAACTCATTAAGGCATCTTGTGTGAAACAGAAATAATTAGATTGCATACAAGTATAAAGAACATGTGTCTAAAGATAGAAAAGAAACAACACATGAAGAGATAGGTGAAAGAAAAACATACATCCACATATAGAGAAAATAAGTACAATGTATGTAAAACTGGTCACAAGACCTTACATACAAGATCAATGTATCTAATAAGAATAGAAAATAAAAGATACAACAAAACCTCACTGCATCCCTCAACATATCAACTCTCCCCCTATAAAAAATGTCCTATACTAACTCTCCCCCTAAGATGACTACTCTCATAATCCAAAACTACTCCCCCTTTTTGTCACGAGTGACAAAGGATAGAGGGTGATGTAGATATCTCATCAGTAGAGCTAGCATCTCCATCATCATCATCCGAAGCATCGTCGTCATCACCATCATCATCCTCAGCATCAGAATCCGAAGCGACTAGAGAAGGTGGTGGAGGAGAAGTCTCAGAAGCAAAACCACCCATAGTCGCCTGCCGTCGTGCAATACGACCAACACGAACGTTCACCTGATATAACTCAGAGGAGAGTGTATCGAGGCGAGCATCCATGCGCTGCAGCTGCGCCATAATGTCTCCAGGAGATACATCGCCTGTAGAAGTAGAAGGAGCCGATGTAGATGGAGCTGATCTAGATGGAGCCGAACAGGAGGGAGGAGTGGAGTCCAGTTGTTTTGACCTAAACTGAGCCTCACTACGTTTTACGGTAGCGGCATCTATGGCAGATATGTGTGTGAAGTGGTCAGACATAGGGAAATGGATGGAAAAATGGCATAGAATTCTTGTGATAGCAGAAGAGAAGATGAGCTTATCACGGGACGTCGAATCTAGATGAACATCTATGATATAGAAAATGAAATGAGAAGGAAAATCTATCGTAAGATGCTCAAGAAGAGATAGCAAAAATCAAGCATGAGGCTCTGTGATAGAGTTGTAGTGAGAGAGAGGATGGAGTACAAAAGTCATCACCATGTTAAGAAATTTAGGACCTTTAGCAAAAGGTCTACATGATGTATACTGATGATCACCTTAATCAGAAGGGCGCTCACAAAAAGCAGAAATGAGCTCATCCTTGGACACAGTCCTCAGACGCTCACAAGTAGGATAGTCAGGAAACTTTATCCTAGGAACCCTAAGCACATCCGCAACTAGCTGCGGTGTGACAGCAATGTGCATACCTCGAACGCTAGTATGAAAAAGAGGTACTGAACGATCAATCCCGTGCATATTAGAGTAAAACTCCTGAATCAGCACGAGAGGACAGGTGACCGAGACGTCACACAGTGACTCCCATCCCCTACTGTGAATGACAAAGGGAAGGTCAGTGTCAGCGAAGTTCGCCAGAATGACTTGGCGTTCCGAATGAACACCTCGTCTGGAAAAGTTCTTAGTAAATACCTTGTGGGCATCTCCATCACGGAACCGAAGGTTAAAAGGAGCAAAGTCAGAAGAAGAGAAAGCTCCAGAATATAGAAGGTTCTGAGCAGGAGTGGATTTACGTTTGGGTGCCATAGACACAACTAACGTAAAAGAATGAGAAAGAGATAGAGAATGAGACAATTAGAAAAGTCCCAAACAGTTCAAATATGACAAATATATTGAACAAAAAGTACGTATGCATGGGAATGCATGAGCATGTGACATGCAAATCAAAAGGCATCATGGGCTCAGCCCAATCCAAACCTATTAGCACACATACAAGAAACACACATCTAAATGCATGTAAATATCATTCTAATGCACATAGAATGCAATGTATGACATTTTAAAAGCATTTAAGTGAAAACCCAACCCAAAATTTCAAGAAAAACTCATCAACTTTGAAAAACCCTAAAAATTTCCAAAAATCCCAAAACCTAGGTTTTAAAACATGCAATGCATGAAACAGGAAGGGAAAAGAGATCTTACCAGGTGATTGAAACCAAGGGAAGACCGAAAATCAAGAGGGTTTGAGGATTTGAGTAAGGAAAATGGTGTTTGGGAGAGGAACAGTCGCGGACAGATCGAGAGAGATCGAGCAAATGAAGATCGGATCGCGACAGAAGCTTAAATAGAAGCTTCAGTAATTCTCGACAGCAGAGGTGTCAAGAGGTATCGAGGAAGGTGTCGAGAAAAAAACACGTCGACAGCTGAAGGTGTCGAGAAGGTATCGAGGTAAGAACACCTGAACCATGAACAGAAGCTTGATCGATCGACAAGGTGTCGAGGAGGTGTCGAGGAGATAGGAGATTTCTTGATCGATCCACTAGGTGTCGAAGAGGTGTCGAGATTGCGATAAGAAAAAGGCTTGAGAAGCTCGACAGATGATCAGGTATCGAGGAGGTGTCGAAGAGGTGTCGAGCCAGCAGTGAAAAGCAGTTTTTCGAGAAGTGAAAAACACAGACATGAATGCAATCAAACATGCACCTCAAAAATGATCCAATCAACATAAAAAGACTCTCATAAACATCTCTTAATGAAGAATTTAAGCACATGGATCTCCCAAAAACACACACACACTAAACAAGTCTAACCAATTTTATTTTTCAAAAACAAGTCAGGACAGTTTAGTGAGCATACAAAAGCACATGTAAAACCTTAGTGATGGTCAAATCACATTGTACCTGTACATGTATCAAAAGTAGCATAGAATATTGCGTGTTGTGTGTGAAAAACATCGCAAGATTGCATTTGTGTATACATGTTATGACGATCTGAGATATGAGAAAATAACTTTAACTCACACATAAGCATAACTGTTTGATGGGGACTATCACTTTCGAGGTACATCCTATAACTCCCACATCTCCTAGAATACACGCTTGCAACCATTTTTAAAGCATTTTTAATCTTTTTGCTTTTTATTTTCTTTGCATATTTTCTTTTTAAGCATATCATGCATGGGCTTATGAGAAAAAAAAAGAATTACCCATTGATATTTGACATTCCAATATTGCTATGCCGAAGCACACAAATGTCATTGACATCACACTTTTGCTATGCTGAAACATACAGATGTCATTAATGATTGGCGGGCAACAGTGGTGAGATAGTTATTTATACTTTTCTCTTAGGATTTTCTAGTCCTACCCATCAAAAAGAGTGATATGAGTGTTAAGTTTTAAGAGATAACCTAATCTTACTCATCACAAATAAGAGCCACAAAGCTCACTTGCTTAGTTGTGCATAAAGATACTCATCTAAGCTACAAGAGATATAAAGTTTAGAAAAATTCTGTTTCATTGGCCATTCAAGGTACACAAGTACCAATGTACACAAAACACACACTGTTTTTCGTATTTTTCTGATTTTTCAATTTTTTTTATTTTTATATTAAAAACAAAATAAACAAAACTGAAAGTAAACACACAAAAACATGTTAACAAAGCAAAGCATAAAACTAGACTGACTCAACAAAAATGCAAAACACACAAGCAATGCAATGAACAAAAAAAAAAAAAAAAAACAAGAAGGGAAAAGAAAGTGATGAAATCACTTAGAATCCTTTTTCTTCCACACCTTGGAAGAACCTTTCCTTTGATTAAAACTTTGAACCGGCGGTGAGGGGGAAGAATTGAAATCGTTCAAGTTAGAAAGGAACATGAGGGCTTTTAGAATATCTCCAAGAGGAGCAAGAGAGGATTGAAGCTGATTTTGGCTTCCAGATGCTGTTATGCCGTTGCTCTGTTGGGTGGCTAGCCACTTGTAGCAATTTGGTCGAGTATGACTGGCAACTCCACAATGATGACAGAGATGCTGCTTCTTTTGTTTAGGCTTTTGAGACTTAGCCTTCTTAGCCCTAGGGTTTCTCACATCTTTCTTATCTTGCTTAGGGGGTGCTCCTAATATAGATTTACCCTTGTCTAAATTCTCACTAACTAATTCAGTTTTAACATCAGTGGTCTTAACTTTAACAGTATTAGCAGGAGGAACAAAAACAATAGAACTAGTAGAAGTAGAATTAGAGAAAGAAAGACCATACCCTAAGCCTGTTCGATCTGAAGCAGATTTCTGAATGCTGAGCATCTCATCAAGTTTTGCACTTGAGGTCCTCTCTAGTTGGGCTCTTACTTGAAACAGCTCCGCTTCAAGCTTCTTGGTCTTCTCAGCCAGGAAGTTGTTCTCAAACCTCAGTGCTCCAATAGTTTGATTCGCCTCATCAAACTTTGTGGACAACTCTTCTTGATCAAGTTCCACATCACTGAGCTTCTTGGTGGCCAGTCTATACAACTTCTCATGCTTCTCTGAGAGCTTGTAAAGCTTCTCATAGGCTAAATGGATATCATCTTGATCATCCATCTTCTCACACTTGGTGTCCACCAATTCTTCTTCTTCATCCACTTCTTCAACAATCCCTTCAGTAGGATTGATTATGGCAGTGAAGGCATTTAAGATTCCGTCATCCTCTTTGTCGGAATCATCTTCAGGCTCAGTGTCACTCAGGGTTGCAACAAGTGCCTTGCTCTTTCCAATGCTCTTGAGATATGTAGGGCACTCATTCTTCGTGTGTCCAAAACCATAACACCCAAAACACTTAGGTCCTACAGGAACAGTGTACTGACCACCTTCCTTTGCATTCTTCTTCCCTTTGTCTTGACTTTTAAACTGAGAAGAACTAGATTGCCTGCAGTCCTTATCGAAGCTCCTTCCATTGGCATTTTTCATAAACTTCTTAAACTGCCTTGTAATGTAGGACTTCATCTTGGAATCTTCATCATCGGAAGACTCATCTGTATCATTGCTCTTTGCCTTCAAGGCCATGCTCTTACCTTTGCTTGACTTGTCAATCCTTGATAACCCTAGCTCGTAGGTTTGCAAGTTCCCAACCAGCTCAGTCAAAGGAATTTTGTCAATGTCCTTTGATTCTTCTATTGCCGTAATCTTGGCATGAAATCTCTCAGGTAGAGATCTGAGCACTTTCCTTACAACCTTGGGTTCATGGATGGTTTCCCCAGGATTGAAGACTGAGTTCACTATGTCCTTAAGCTTGGCATAGAACTCATCAAACGACTCATCCTCCTCCATCTTAATCTCTTCAAAGCTAGTAGTGAGTCTCTGTAGCTTTGAATCTTTGACAGCCTTTGTTCCTTCATAAGTTGTCTGGAGGATGGTCCATGCCTCCTTAGCAGTTTCTGTTGAGGATATCTTCTTGAACTCCTCATTAGTGACTGCGCTAAATAGGGCATTCAACGCTCTGCTGTTGAAGTTTGCCGCCTTGATCTTGGCTTCATCCCAATCGGCCGGTGCTTTTTTTGGCTTGGTCCAGTCAATCTCAACAGCTTGCCACACCTTCTCATTTAAGGACTGCAAAAAAACTCTCATGCGTACTTTCCAGTAGGCATAGTTAGTCCCATCAAATAAATGAGGTATAATTAGAGATTGTCCTCTATCCATGACAAACAGGGGTCAATGGATCAACACAGCAAAGATTAAAACCTAATCAGAGTGTGTCTGCTTTAATACCACTTGATAGGCCACAAACTGAATGACCCCTTGTGATTAAACCAATTAATTAATTAGCCAAGTTATTAATTAATCAATTTATCATGCAATTCCGTGGCAGCACAAACAAATCACCAATAACTAAATATGCAGGGGAAATTAAATAACACGGTGATTTGTTCACGAATGGGGAAAACCCTAACGGCAAAAACCCCACCGGGTGATTTTCAGGTCACCACTCCCGAAACTCCACTATTATCAAATCAAGCAGTTACAAGTAAAGGAATCCCAAGTACCTTACCAACCTACAGTTGAACCCTTACCCCAATACCTAATTGGATTTGATCTGTAGTGACAATTTCTACCTTTAATGCATGGCTCCCAAGTACGTGACTAACCAGATGCGCGGATCCTAGTACGCGACTTCAAACACCAACTTTAGAAAGAGAGGTTGGCTGCAAAGTTCTTCAGTTCATCCTATGCGATGAAGATCAGGAAGATGCTTGGTCATAAAACCCTTTGGTGCAAATACACAGCAACTTTTTCAGAGAAGATGAACTAGGTCAAGAACTTCGTTTTTTATCACAATTTGCTTGAACAAGGATTGCTCAATTCTTTTGCAACTTGTGTCTATGTTGACGGCTTTTAAAACACTCCTTATATATGTTTTGGATTAGAAGAAAAGAAGGCCTAAAAACATATTCACGGATCCCAAGAAAATCACATCAGAAAACCTGATTTTTAATTCTCGACAGATAGCAGGTGTCGAGGAGCTATCGAGTAGGTGTCGAGCTTTAATGAAAATGCACTTCAGCTTGATTTTTCTTGGACAGACTTGATGACTTCAACACTTGATCTTGAAACCTTATTTCTTGAAGTATTAAAAACACATAGAACTACCCAATTACAAGTAGAGTGCGTTTTGTCAAAGGATTAGCCAATTTACATAAATAGTATGACATATGTTCTTAACATGTGAACCACATATGTCCTAACAGAAGAGAGAACAAACCCAAGTTGTTACATCCATTTCCAAAAAGTCTAATGGACCTAAACACATTATTTGTCACCATTATGGTGCCTTTGGTCATCTAAGACCTCATTGCTCTAAGTTTCATGCTTTTAAAAGAATCAAAAGAAAAGAGAAACTTGAGCTTCTTGGAAGTTGTGCTATGAATGCTAAATCGGATTTGAGTGAAAATAACATGTTGTTAAAGAAAGTGTTTAATGCTCTTAACTCCTTAACTATGTGCATCTTCGGTTCTCATTCTTCTAACCCTCGTCTTACTTCTCTTGAGACACTCATTCCAAACAATTGTTCTGTTTGGATGAGGAATGGTTCCTATGGTTGAGCTTTTGCTTTTTTGGTCCTTAATCTAATTCTTTCAATCTTTGTAGGACCTGTCATGCATTAGATGCTTCATTGTCATGCATTTGTGCATCATGCATTTTTTTTTTCTGCATTGGTTTGTTTTGTTTTTGATCTTACTTTTATGTCTTTGTTTTGTGTGAGTAAAAATCCAAAATCACATAAAAAGTGAAAAATTCAAAAAGTTTGATCGTATATGTTTAAGCACATATCACATGTGAGTTTTGCCTTGTACCTTCATACAAATGGCTTTATGCATTTACGAGCTTAGCTTGTTCTTAATGCACTTATATCTTTGTGGGAAAAATCTTGACATCTTTGTGTGATTGTTGTAAATCGATCTTCAAGCTTGTCATGAATGATTAGTCAATAGTCTTGTTGGTTTTGAGACATGCATAGACTTGTTCCTATATATCTTCCCACTCTTTATTTTATTGTTTTTTCTTAAAGAGCTCATCAAATATAAATCTCCAAATGAAAAGAGATATTGAGCTACAAAAGCCTGTCTCTCATACTAGTATTTGACTAGGAAAAAGGAAAAGCGACCAAAATAAAATGTATGATACCCTAAAAAGCCAAAGGCTTGTTTATCAAATTGAAATATAAAAAATTTCAGGCATCGATCTCAAAATAAGATGTATTGATTCAAAATGATCAATTGTTATGAGTTGTAAAGAAGCCAAATGAAAAGTTTCAAAGATATGTAATCATTTTTTTATGGGAGGTCATATATGTTCATTTCTATAATTGAGATAGACCACTTGTCTTAGTACTAGTTGTGTATGACTTGATTGAATTGATCATTGAAGCTTCATTCTAGACTAAGGACTTTTCCACACTTGATACACACACACATCACACATTCCTAATGTTCAATGAATGCCTTATTCATTTGTTCGCTTGTACTTGTTTAAATGTGATGTGTGTGTGCTCAACTTTATATGGATTAATCCAAAAAGGTTTTTGATCATTTTATATGATTTTGGAAGTGATTTTTATCACTCTTTGTGTTCATGTTTAGTGCCTACATTGTTTTTCAGTATTTAAACATGTTCTGGGTTGAAAAACAAGTGTCAAATTTTTTGGCCACTTAGTTTGGCGACTTGCAACCAACCAAACCAAGTTGCGAGTTTTCGCGACTCGTTTTGGCGACTTGACCAATCGCGAGCCCAGTCGCAAGTTCACACAGAATGGTTTCGCGGCTCACTGGCGACTCGTTCGCGACTCGCACAGTCGCCAAACGCCCAGAAACAGCTTTTTTTAAGTGTTTTTTCGTGGGAAAATTGTTTTAAACCTCTCCCATTCTCTTTTAAACCCCTCTTTCAATATTTCTACATCAAAACTCAATCAATTTGAATGATTTTTCATTCCATTAACATCTCTAAGGTAATTCTAAACTCTTTTCATTGTTTTTGATCCTTAGAATATGTTTTGGAGAGTTTTGTGCTCTTGATTGAGATTTTCATCATAGGAGTTAGGAAAACTTAATTTTTGTCAAAAATTTTATATGGGATTGGTTTCTTTGGTTGATTTGCTTTGGATGTTGGCCCCATGTGGCAAAAAGAACATGTATTTAGGGTGAATTTCATAATGTTCATGCATTGTTTTACATTGTTGTTCATGTTGTGCACGCTAGGTGTTTGATAAAATGCCTCTTAGGCATTTTCTCACTTATTTGGACTTTAGTGAGTACCAAACTTTGGGGTTTCTCATGTTTCCTTATTAGGAACATGTTTGGTTCATTGATTGTGTATTTAACACACCTTGCCCCACATGTGCATTTTCCATGCATTGGTCATGCATTGCACTTGCCACCTCTTGCACACACCTTTGCTACCTTTGTCATGCATTGGTTCATACATTGTTTCTTCATCCTAGCATGTCATGTCTTAAGATTGAGCTTCATTTTCTCATTCATCTCTTGCCCTCGTTTCTTCTTGACCATTTGTCTATTCCTGACAAAAAGGGGGAGAGTATACTCTAAAGAGTATTTGTCATTTCTATATGACCCTTGTGCACATTCTTAGGGGGAGAAATTCTATTTCTCGTGCACACTTGTAGGGGATGAGATATTCCATAGGGGAGATGCATATACCAAGGGGAAGAAGATATTGTGTTAATAAGAAAACTTTGTCTTGGTATTTGATGTTTGATCAAGTTGCTCACATGTTTCACATCATGTTCTTGATCACAATTTTACTTGTTATATTGTACTTATCCATTTATTACTTGCTTTACCTTGAGGGTCTAATGTGTTTTGTGCAAGTGTTTCAGGTTACAGGTATATATGTTCCAAGTTCATCACAGCTCCTATGATTCATGATAGGGGGAGTGATATGATAAGGAAAGTACTTTATGTTTGTTTGTACCTGGTACCTTTGTAGGTTTTTAAGGTTAATAGTTTGCTTTGTACCCATGTTGCTTTTGTAAGTTTTAAGGGTTTGTTTTTCTTGCATTTATGCACATATTTGTAGGCTTTTATGGTTTGTGCCATGTATTTGCAATACTTTACTTATGCAGCCTTTGTGCATTGTGCTTTTGTACTTGTTAGTGCTTTGCATTATCTTAAGTACAACACTCTTGTGCCCTTGTAGAATTGTTCCTAAATGCATATATGTTTGTATGCATTGGTTGAGTGTTGGACTTACAAATGATACTCTTCAATTGAGCTTATCACTTTGCATGTCCGGATGTTCATTCCTTGTGTGAATGAACATAGTAATCACTTTTACTTAAGTGACTACTTTTTGTGATCTTGCCATGAATTATTGCTTTTATGCTTATGTTCATTTTTGCTTGATCATGCTAATTTTGCTCCATATGCATATTAAGTTTTCGGCATACAATGATATTGCTATGTTATTGTGTTTCAGGAGTTACTTTTTCATATGTTCAAGAGCTTTACAGAATCTAGAGTTAAGTGTGAGTGAGTTTTGTTCAACTGTTCCCAACTCACATTTTAAGTCTAGAGTCTGTTGTAGGGTTTTGTCACGGAATAGCCAAAGGGAGAGATTGTAAGGTTGAATTTAATCAACCATCTTATTGGCTTTATTCCATAACCAATTTGCTTGTAATTTAGCACTTAGTAACCCTGTATTTAGGTGAGAAAATTGTAATGGTAGTGTGTGAGAAGATGTGAAGAAAAGCTCAAGAGTGTGCAAGAAAAACAGAGTCTTGCGATTGGATCTCGCGGGTAAGTCGCGGCTTGCAAGTCGCCAAATGTTCGCACACGTGCCAAGCGTGCCAGAAGCTGAAGAGTCGCGCCAGTTGTCGCACTACAGGACAAAAGTCCCAGGCTGGCCAGGCCGTTAGCTCGCAGCTTGAACTCGCGACTTAACCCAGTCGCGAGGTTAAGTCGTCAAAACGCCCTGTTTGGCAAAAATTGACGTTTTGCATTCCCTTCTCACCCTACTATATATACACCCTTATACCCACCATATTGTGAGAGCTTCTAGAGAGAATTTTGTGAGAGAAACCCTAGAGAAATACAAGATTGATTCATCCACAATCTTTACTTTAGAAACTCTTCAAATTCCTCTACTCTCTCCCTCTCCATTGTTCAATCCTTGAGAGGCTTTTGACCAAATCATTTTCTCACCATACCCACATTCGTGAGAAGGTTTATTTGGTGCTATTGGGAAGCAGTTAGGAAGGAACCAATTTATATTGGTTGATGCTATGGGCTATAGCGGAATCCGGTAAGCTAGAAAAGAAAAAGGTTCGGCGCAACCTCGTTGGAGCAAGAAGCTTAGAGGGCTTAGGTACTTGAGTAGATTAGGCTTGGAGGGTCTATTGCTGTTCATGTATCCCAACTACATTTTCTAATGGATTATTAACCGCTTGAAGGGCGGCGGAGAGGTTTTACGCCGAGGGTTTCGGTTTCCTCTTCGATAACACATCGTGTGCTGTCCGTGTGTTTGCATCTTCCTTCCCTTTATCTTTGCCATTTATTTTCTGTTGTGGATGTGTTTATATTTGGCTTAGATTGTTTATCAATTCTGTGTTTAGCTTATATTCATGTTCCGCACATCAATTGTTTGATAATAAGCTTGAATTGATATTTTGTAATTTGGAGGTCAAAACGTTCAAGGGTGTTTCATACCCAGATTGAACTTTCAAGGTTGTTATTACTATTCTTAATTTGAACCCACCACTAAAATTATTGTTTTATCCTCTAATAATATTCAGTAACAACTTGACACTTGAGATTTGTTATGAAAAATATTGTGGATATATATAGCATTTTTTTTTCATTTGATAAAAAAAAATATTATTTTATTTATTGACTAATATTTTGATCTAATTAATACTATTACAATGAAAGAAATACTCATATTGATTAAAATATGGGCCTTTTTCTACTTGAGGGTCTTACGCAACCGACTTATTCGCCTATATCATAAAGCCAACTTTAATTGAGCCATCAGGCTACGCCATGGTTGGAGGGTGACATGGGTTGTCATCGGGATGACGAATTACTAGGGTTGATGTCCGAATCCGTATATGAGTTTGTCATTACTTGCCTTAATTTCATCATTTTTTTTTTTTTTTTTTTTTTGCTTCTTTGTTTTGGTTTAATGATACATTTTGCCTTTCATCTTCTTATAACCGACATGACTAACACTTGGAACACAGAGACCATAACATGTCACTAATGCCAAGAAAGAAATAGACAACATATATGGTTGCCTGTAAATTCAATTTCGAGTTGCACTAATTAATAGCTAGTGAAGCATTTTCATAAGCAAAAAAAGAAAAAAGAAAAAGAACATGCAATGGGTGTTGTTGGTGCTACTTATTGAGATTACTTTACAAAACAAAGCTCATGATGAAATTTAGGGACTAAATTGATTTGCATATATAGTATTTTCCAAAAGAATTAGTTGTAAAAAAAAAAAAGGACTTACATTAGAAATCAAGGTGTTATTTATAAAATCCCTTCTAAAAAAAAATGAATAGCACTACTAACATGCAAGTATGAACAGTCGAACATGGACTTTCGCCTTCATGTCCAACTTTTCTCAATCCCATTTCCCTAAAACACTTCACATAATACTTTCAATACATTTTTCATAAAACTCTCTCTGACTAGTTACTACATTTTTCATAACTACAACTTTTTTTTGATAATTCAGTTTCATATCATTACCTAGCGTAGTAGGAAACTTGAACCAACTAGTAACTACGAAGTAGCTAGTGTTTTTCTTTAACCAGAAAATGAAGAAAGGTAAAAAGACATACCTTCTAGCATGGCGTTTTGATATCTTAATTTTCTTTTTCTTACGAACTCCTCGTAAAAGTACCGATCCACGTCTCCCAACCGAGTAACCGGAACTTCTTTCCCCTTCTCCTTTCAACGCCATGTTTGCTGTTTTGCTTAATATCAATACCCCATACGTCAGTAACTCACAGTATATATAATTCAACATTTGGTACATTATAATTATTATTATACTGTAGAAAATACCAAATGGTTATTATCAATACCAAATTTGTAATATTATCCATAATAATAACTATTTTATATATATGCAAATACAACTGTAAGGAAATCTATTATCTCCATAACGTCTTGAAGCATAATATAGCAATAAAAATTTGTCTTTTTTCTTGCAAAATTTGGTTCGATCGGCTGGCCAACGTCATGTCAACCGGACGCAAAGGTCCCCATTTGTTTTATACAAGGAAAAATATGATCTTCACAAGCCTTTGCTTTGCTACTACTCTGATGTATCTCACTGTTGACTAATACTTTTTTCTTTTCTTTTCTTTCCCGATAATTTAATAGTTATAACGAGATAATAGGATTTGAATAATAGTTGTCTTGGACAGACAATGAGGTATCAAACAGTTAAGTAACTCTTGACACTCATAATCTCTTTTTATATAACGTAAGAAATGTACCCAGGCTAGGACTAATTAACTCACTTAGCATCTAAAAAGGGTTGGCTCTGCGAATTGGTTTGGTTGGCAGTGGGTTGGTACCAATAAAACTCAATTAGCTAGGGTCGAGTTGTGGATTTTTTTGTCTAAAACTCCAACGATCCCAACCCATCTAAAGTACATCCATTTTTCACTTAAATGATAATTCAAATCTCGAAATCTATGGTTCCTGAAGAAGACAGTGAGCTTCAATTTATAAAGAAGGATAAACACTTCTTGTAACCCAAAAGATATGAAGCAACACACTTGGTAAATAATGAACATCATTTTGTAATGTTGAGGATGTCGTTTTGACTATGGTTAGAACAAACTAACGTTCGCCTTAAAAGAAATATACAATATCTTGCAATAGTGTTAGCTGATTATTCAAATGTATTGTTGTAAGGTTGAATTTAATCAACCATCTTGTTAGCTTTATTTCGTACCAATTTGCTTGTAATTTAGCATTTAGTAATCCTGTATTTAGGTGGGAAACTTGTAAGGGTAGTAGTGAGTGAGAGAGTGTGAAGAAATTCTCAAGTTTGTGCAAAGAAACAGAAACTCGCGACTGGATCTTGCGGGTGACTCGCGGCTTGCAAGTCGCCAGAAGTTGCACACGTGTTAAGCATGTCAAAATTTGAAGAGTCGCGCCAGCTGTTGCACTACAGGACAAAAGTCCTAGGCTGGCCAGGCCGTTAGCTCGCGGCTTGAACTCGCGACTTAACCCAGTCGCGAGGTCAAGTCATCAAAATGCCCTGTTTGGGAAAATCTGACGTTTCACATTCCATTCTCATTCTAGTATAAATACCCCTCATTCTCACGAAATGTAGAGAGTTTCAAGAGAGAATTTTGTGAGAGAAACCCTAGAGAAATACAAGATTGATTTATCCACAATCTTTACCTTAGAGATTTTACAAATTCCTCTACTCTCTTCCTCTCCATTGTCATACCTTTGAGAGGTTCTTTACCAAATCCTTATCTTACCACACCCACGACTGTGAGAAGGTTTATTTGATGCTTTTGGGAAGCAATTAGGAAGGAACCAATATACATTGGTTGATGCTATGGTCTAGTAGCGGAATCCGGTAAGTTAAAGAAGAAATAGGTTCGGCATAACCTCGTTGGAGCAAGAAGCTTGGAGGGCTTAGGTACTTGGGTAGATTAGGCTTGGAGAGTCTTCTGCTATTCATGTATCCCAACTACATTCTTTAGTGGATTATTTGACTGCTTGGAGGGCGGCAGAGAGGTTTTACGCTGAGGGCTTTGGTTTCCTCTTTGATAACACATCGTATGTTGTCCATGTGTTTGCATCTTCCCTTCCTTTATCTTTGCCTTATATTTACTACCGTGGATGTGCTTATATTTGAATTAAATTTTTTATCAATTCCATGTTTGGCTTATGTTCATATTCCGCATATTAATTATTTGATAATAAGCCTGAATTGATAAATTGTTAATTAAGGTCTAAACGTTCAAGGGTGTTTCATACCCATATTGAACTTTCAATTGGTATTAGAGCGGGTACACTTGTTATGGTTTAAATACCTAAGTGTGATCCCTGACCCCCCTTGAGATGGATAGGTCTCAATCTCTCAATGTACCATAATTTTTTGATGGTAACAATTATGTTTTCTAGAAAATCAGAATGAGAGCATTTTTATGTTCTATCGATGATACCATTTGGGATGCGGTTGAGGTAGGTTGGACTAAGCCGGAGGCAGCCAAATCCACTTGGGATAAGGCAGCTCTCGCGGTAGCCAATGCTAACAGTAAAGCTTTAAATGCTATTTTTTGTGGTGTGTCTCCTGATGAATTCCACAGGATCTCTTATATGACAGTAGCCAAAGAAGCTTGAGAAATTTTGGAAACTACCTATGAGGGTACTAAGAAAGTGAAGGACACAAAATTTCAAATGTTGACCACTCACTTTGAGGAGATAAAGATGAGTGAGGATGAGTCTTTTGATTTATTTCATAGTAAATTGAATGAGGTTGTTGTTGGTAAATTTAACTTGGGAGAAAAGACGGAGGACTCAAAAATTGTAAGGAAGATCCTCTGGTCACTACCAGATAGTTTCCAAGGCAAAGTTACAGCTATTGAAGAGAGCAAAGATCTTGACGACATTAAGGTTCAAGAGCTGTTTGGTTCTCTGCAGACTTATGAGTTGTCCCTGCCTTCACAGAAGAAGAGCAAATCCCTTGCTTTTAAAACAATTGATGAGAAAATAGTATCCCATGACTCCTCAGAAGAAGAAGCAATAGATAAAGATGTAGCGTACCTTGTAAAGAACTTCCAGAAATTCCTAAAGCTCAAGAATAGTGGGAAATTTTGTGACAAAGGAAAATTTCAAAGTTCTGGAAAGGAGAAGAAAGAATTCCGAAGGAAAGATGGTAGAAATTCCTAATCCTCTCAAGGAATCACATGCTTCGAGTGTAATGGACACGGACACTTCAAAAAGGAATGTCCCAACTATTTGAAGTTCAAAGGAAAGGTCTATGCCACTACTTTGAGTGATTCGGACTCATCAAATTTCAACTCTGAGGATAGCTGTGACGGAGAAGGAAACTATTCCGCATTTATGGCCATTGAGCATGTTGAGTCCAAAGATGACCTTAATCAACTTGTTCAAGAACTTGGAAAACACAGCGATGAAGAATCCTTAGGGATTGTTGAGGAATCAAATGCTGAAGAGGATGAGAATACATCTAGTCTTCAAGAGAATTATACCCTGCTCCTTGAAAAGTCGGGAGAGTATGCAAGAGTAACAAAGGTGGCTGTGAAGAAGATAAAGAGAGCTGAGAAGGATTACAAAAGTCTCATAGTCAGATATAGGGAGGTAAAGTGTGAGATTGAGACATTAAATGTTAAGATTTCAGAAGCTTACACTAAAGTGAGATTCCTTGAGCAAGAGGTAGTGCAAGCTCATGCCAAGATAGAGAGAGTATCCTCTCAGAAGTTAGAAGATGTTATATCATCTCAAAAACCTTCCTCAGACAAGTCCGAGTTGGGATATACCGGAGGGAGTTTCTCATCAGCCAAAATCACCAAAGAAGTAAAGTTTGTAAAGGCTAAAGAGACGATTGTAGAAGAGCCTACTCCTGAGAAAGTAAAGAAAGTAAAGAAGAAGAATGTGATTGAGCAACGGATGGTGAATAAGCCCCGAAATCAATCTGTAGGCAAACATGAAACCAGAGGAAGATCAATCCCATGATCACAACGGGGTCCTAGGACAGATTATGTTTGTCATGATTGTGGATTGCAAGAACATACTAGACCTAACTGTCAAAAGCTGAGAGTAGACAACAGTGCAAGCGCACCTCGCTCACGAGGAAGAAGAAATGACAGGAGGTCTTAGGGTGGTGAACAACCAAGAAGTCAAAACCGTGATCCAGGAATGATGGACGTGATGAAGATGATTGGTGCCTTCACCAATTGCTTGGAAAGCTTCACATGAAGGTTTGAAAGTCCTAACTTTGTACCTAATCCGTTAAGGATATCACCCCAAACGCACGTGACGTGTGGGTGACGAAAGGTACTCATGCATAAGCATTATAACATGTCCATTTTTTAATACTTCCCATATTGTGTGTATATGCTTGGTTGTTTGCTTCGTGTGAGTTTGAATTGAAAATTTTGTCTATGAGTTTTTGTTTAAAGTGTTTCTACATTGTTGTTTTGTTTTCTAATCAAGATTTTCATTACTTGTGTGTCAAAAATCCAAAAACACATAAAAATTAGAAAATCCAAAAAGTTTGATCAACTTTGTTGAGTTTTGTCTCAAATCATATTTTGCCTTGTACCTTTGTACTAATGGCTTTGTGCATCTTCGAGCTTAGCTTGTCTTCTATGCACTCGTATCATTGTGGGAGAAATTCTGAAATTTATGTGACCGTTGTAAATAGATCTTCAACCTTGTCATGAATGATTAGTGAATGGTTTTGTTAATCTTGAGACATGCATAGACTTATGCCTATATATCTTTCTACTTTTTATTTTCTGTTTTTGCTTAAAAGAGCTTTCTAAATGTAAATCTCCAAATGAAAAGAGATATAGAGCTGCAAAAGCCTGTCGTACATACTAGTATTTGACTAGGAAAACGAGAAAGCGACTAGAATAAAATGTATGATGCCCAAAAAGCCAAAGACTAACTCATCAATTAAAATATCAAAAATTCTAGGCATCTATCTCACAATGAGATTTTCTTTGCTCAAAAAGTGCAAATGATATGTTGAATATGGAGCCAAATGAAAAGCTTCAAACAATTTTTATCAAGTGTATGTGGGAGGTCATATATGCATGTTTCTATAATTAAGATAGGTCACATTATCTAGTGCTAATTGTGTATACCTTGATTGAATTGATCATTGAAGCTTCACATTGGACTAAGGACTATCTTATTTTTGATATCCACACACAACACATAAGTCTATGTTCAATGAATGCCATATTCATTTGTGTGATTGTACTTGATTAAATGTGTTTTCACATTCTCAATCTCTGTTTGATCAAACAAAAAAAGATTTTTGAGTGTTTTTAGTTATTTTTGGAAAGTATTTTTTTTTTTTACAAAAATATCAAAAATTTCAAAAACTGTTTCCCTTGTTTTGGTGACTAAGTTACGGGTTAGCCCAGTCGCAAGCCCCAGTCGCAAGCCCACTCAGAGATTTTTTGTGGCTTACTGGCGAGTCAGTATCTTAGTCGCGAAAAAGACTTAGAAAATTTTTCAAAATTTGAGTTTTTGCATTTTTCGCGGCTCAGTTTGGCGACTTATTCGCGGGTGGAAGGTCCAATCGCGAGATTACTCAGAGATTTTCGCGGTTCAGATCGTGACTCCCTTGCAGGTAGATCTTCCAGTCGCGAAAAACACTTGGAAGATTTTTCAAGAATCTTGATTTCATAGTGTTTCGAGGCTTACCTTGGCGACTTACTGGCGACTTGATCCAGTCGCGAAAAATGCGTATTTTGCGCTTTTAAGTCTGATTTCAAAAACTTTTTAGTTTTCCCTCGAAATCTAGTGACTGTTCATTGTCTTCTCAACTTTTCTCTCTGAAACACTCCGTGTTCTCTCTTGGGAAATCTTCATTTCTGCACCATTCTTCAAGAAAAAGGTATAGGTTTTCTTGTTTCCACTTCATATTTCATGTTTTTACTGTTATTTTCTTGAATCTGTGAGTGGTGTTGGTGCCATTTCGTTTTGAGAAAAAGCATGTTTGTTCATGTCTCTCTTTCATTCTGATTGAGAGTTATTTGGTTGAGTGTTGATGCTTCTGTGTACTAATTGTTTATATTACTGGTGTTTGTGGAGTTTTGTGCTTTGTGGCATGTTTTTGGCTATATTAATTTTTTGCATATCATGCTCATGGTAGTTTGTCACAGTGTCTGTGTGTGACTTTGTGATTTTTAGTGTTTCTGAACAATCACCATTTCTGTTCTCTTGTTCTTCATAATGATTCTGTGTGGCATATGATTTATTAATTTAAATCCATTTCTTACAATGATTTAGTAAAATCTCTTGGATTTGCATTCTCATTTGAATCTAATCAAATTAATATTGGTACCCGGTGGTATTGGATTTGGTACTTTGCTTTGTGTTTGCTCTTTTACAGATGTCTCGACGATCCTCCAAAGGAAAACAAGTTATGACAGAAGAGTTAACATTACCTGTTGCAAAACAAACACGTTCTTCATCACAGCCATCTACTGAACTCAATAGTGAGTTATTCAGAACTCAGCACCTATATGCTTACTCAAGCATTTTTGACCAGGCAACTCCTCTAGGGGAACGGGAGGTCAGATTTGACACTTTGGAAACCACTTTTGTCCTTCGGATCTTCGAGGCAAAAGATTGGGCAGAATTATTTAGAAATTTTGTTTATCTAATGATGGAACGAGTGAAGGAGTGTTTCGCCAACACAGTTGATCTTGAAAGTGAACAACACTGTATGGTAAGAGGAACAGAGTTCATCATTAGTCCGGACACCATAGCTGAACTTCTCAAAATCACTAGACCTGAGAATGCCGACCTAACTCCTTATGATGATCGCACTCCAGTGATTCAGGACATTCTCCAAGTTCTTGGTCCTGGCCATGCAATCTCCAGGGCCGGCACATCTATAAGTACTACCAAGTTTTCACCTGAGTTGACAACATTAAAGCTAATCATGTATACCAACCTCTATCCGTTGACCAACATGGTGTATATCAACCTTGGAAGGGCTCAATTTCTATGTGATCTCATCACAGGCACCACCATTGACATTTGTGCCCATATTTTTTATATCATACGAAAGACAGCGACTTGAACAGTAGCACGAGGGTGCCTTCCATTTTGTAGTCTCATTATGAAATTCATTCTAAGTGAAGGTGTTACTCCTCCCTCAGTTGGGAAAATAATTGCTCGTCCTCGACCAATCTCCATGTCCACTCTACAAGCTAGCAGAAGTCATTCATCCAAAACTCCAAAGAGTGCACATTTCTCTCCTGCTACTCCTTCTACTCCTGAGCCAGATTCACATGTAAATGCCACCCATGTATCACAACAACCTAGCACTACACAAGTACAGTCTGCCCCTCAACCTGATAGGTTGGAGATGCTCTTTGAGAACCTTCACAAGCGCCTTGAGGAATTGGAAAAGACTCTCAGTGATGGCCAGAGAGAGCAGTCAGAGAGATTGGCAGGCATGCAGGACCAGATCGATGTTTTAGCAGCTCAAGTTAATGGCATTTTCACCAAGTTACAACAGTGACCCTTTGGCCATTCCGATCAAAAAGGGGGAGAATTTTTTAGGCTAGCACTTGAGGGGGAGTTTCATAATCCTTACTGACTTTGTCTATAGTTTTGTTATTATGATTTGGATAACTGTTGTTTGTACTGATTTGATACAATGTGGTTTTGGGTTAATGCTTGGATTATACTCATATCTCTTGAATGTTTTTAACACTTTGGTTTATTTATATATTGATAGTGTTATTCAGTTAATTCAGCATATGTTTTATCGGTTTGTACCTATGTTGCTTATGTAAGCTTTAAGGGTTTGTTTCCATGCACTTATGCTGTTTGTAGGCTTTAATGGTTTGTGCCATGTATTTGCAACACTTTGCTTTTGCAGCCTTTATGTATTTGTTTTAGTACTTGTTAATGCTATGCATTATCTTAAGTACAACACTCTTATGCCCTTGTAGGATTGTTCCTAGATGCATATATGTTTGTATGCATTGGTTGAGTGTTGAACTTGCAAATGATACTCTTCAATTGAGCTTATCACCTTGCATATCTGGATGTTCATTCCGTGTGTAAATGAGCATAGTGATCACTTTTGTATAGTGATTGCTTGTTTGATCTTGCCATGGTCTATTGCTTTATTCCATTTTGCTTGATCATGTTATTATTGCTCCATATGCATTTCAAGTTTTTCTGCATACAATGAAATTGCTATGTTGTTATGTTTTAGGAACTACTTGTTCATATGTTCAAGAGCTTTTCAGAATCTAGAGTTAGGTGTGAGTGAGTTTTATTCAACTGTTCCCAACTCACGCATTAAGTCTAGAGTCTGTTGTAGGGTTTTGTTATAGAATAGCCAAAGGGGAAGATTGTAAGGTTGTATTTAATCAACCATCTTGTTGGCTTTATTTTGTGCCAATTTGCTTGTAATTTAGCACTTAGTAACCCTGTATTTAGGTGGAAAACTTGTAAGGGTTGTGAGTGAGAAAGTGTGAAGAAATGCTCAAGTTTGTGCAAAGAAACAGAAACTCGCGACTGGATCTCATGGGTGACTCGCGGCTTGCAAGTCGCCAGAACTTGCACATGTGCCAAGCATATCAGAAGCTGAAGAGTCGCGCCAGCTGTTGCACTACAGGACAAAAGTCCCAGGCTGGCCAGGCCGTTAGCTCGCGGCTTGAACTCGCAACTTAACCTAGTTGTGAGGTCAAGTCGCCAAAATGCCCTGTTTAGGAAAATTTGATGTTTCACATTCCATTCTCATTCTAGTATAAATACCCCTCATTCCCACGAAATGTAGAGAGCTTCTAGAGAGAATTTTGTGAGAGAAACCCTAGAGAAATACAAGATTGATTTATCCATAATCTTTACCTTAGAGACTCTACAAATTCCTCTACTCTCTTCCTCTTCATTGTCATAACCTTGAGAGGTTCTTTACCAAATCCTTATCTCACTACATCCACGTCTGTGAGAAGGTTTATTTGGTGCTTTTGGGAAGCAGTTAGGAAGGAACCAATATACATTGGTTGATGCTATAGTCTAGTAGTGGAATCCGGTAAGCTAAAGAAGAAATAGGTTCGGCGTAACCTCATTGGAGCAAGAAGCTTGGAAGGCTTAGGTACTTGGGTAGATTAGGCATGGAGAGTCTTCTGCTGTTCATGTATCCCAACTACATTCTTTAGTGTATTATTTGACCGCTTGAAGGGCGGCGGAGAGGTTTTATGCCGAGGGTTTCGGTTTCCTCTTCGATAACACATCGTGTGTTGTCCGTGTGTTTGCAACTTCCCTTCCTTTATTATTACCTTATATTTACTGCTGTGGATGTGTTTATATTTGGCTTAGATTGTTTATCAATTCCGTGTTTGGCTTATATTCATATTCCGCACATTAATTGTTTGATAATAAGCCTAAATTGATAAATTGTTAATTGGGGTCTAAATGTTTAAGGGTGTTTCATACCCATATTGAACTTTCAATTGTAATCTAGGAAATTCAATAAGGAGTGCTGTTAATTGTTGGCCTAAACTTAATTTATGTAAATTTGGGAGTATTTCAGAGGACTCTTTAGCATTAGAGAACTTCTCTGAAGGCTTCCCTAGAAAATTGAAACTTCTATAATAAAAAAAATTAAAAAAAGAATCAAAGTCCCTATTTGTTTCTCACATCTTTTTTTTTTTTTTACCTACTCACCTTTGAGTAATGAGAAATTTGGATTTCCAATTTGCTTTTCTGTAAGGGAAATAAATCTTTTTCTAAAACTCTACTTATGTTTCACATTTGTTTCCAATAATAGTTGGTGTTATCTATTTTGTTTGTAGTATGTGAAGACTATTAAAAGGGAGAAACAATATAAAACTTTTACTCCCTTTTTTTAGAAAAACGAGGAAACACACATATTAAAAGCTAGTAAATATCTTAAATTGATACAAAATTTCAACAATATAAATGAAAATGGATATGTTCCATTTAAATTAATAAGTGATCACCCTATTATAGTTTCTCTGATAAATGATGCTAGTGTCTTATGGATTCTTATCAATTATTGAATGCTAAGAGAATGAATTCCAAAAAAAGAAAAAAACAAAAAAGCTAAGAATAATTTTCTCCAATACTACTTTGCAGTAATGTTGCAAGGTACTTATGGAACAATTTTCTTGGGGGCAATCAAACTCACGTCCATTAGGTGACACTGTTCTAGATCGATGGCATTAACTTTGATATAGAAGGAGGCACAACTGAACATTGGGACGAGCTTGTAAGGGCCTTATCAGGATTTAGCCAACAAAAGAAGGTCTACTTAATTAACAGCAGCTCCATAGTGTCCTTTCCCTGACGCTTGGCTAGGATCTGCCCTTAACACTGGCCTTTTGGACTATGTTTGGGTCCAATTTTATAACAATATTGCTCCATGTCTATACAGTGGTACTAATACAGACAACCTCAAGAATTATTGGAATCAATGGACCAATATTCAAGCTGGCCAAATATTTTTGAGTTTGCCTGCGTCTCAAGATGCAGCTAACAGTGGCTACATCCCACCCGTTGTGCTTAATAATGCAGTGTTACCTTCTATTAAAGGTTCTGCAAAATATGGACGTGTTATGGTTTGGTCTAGGTTTTATGACCAAAACTATAGTTCAGCTATTAAGTCTAATGTTTGAATTACAGAACTTCCCATGACTTACTCAAACTTCATACATATTGAGATTTAAGCAATAGAAGAATGATGTATCACAACGTCTGTCAATGCATTCCAGTACGTAATACGTAGCCACCACGACCTCTACAAACTTCGAGGACTTGTCAGTACATAGGAAACACAAGTTACAAGAGAATTCTACCGATCAATGACCAACTCCTAGAGTTTTCATGCTTAAGGGAACCCTAGATGGATGAAGAACGTGGAGAGGGAGAGAGAGAAGCTTATCGGGAGTGTTTATGAGCACTATTATAAGCTTAATGCCAACGTCCTCCCATTCAAATATAAGTAGACACATTGTTCAAAACATATCTTTCTTGTCTATTTTATTAACTCATTCTACACATGCAAACAGAAATGGTATTCTATATATGTTTAAAATGCAGAATTTGTACATAGAGGGCATATATAGTTATATACCTGTATAGTACGGTACAATACAATGATAGTACGGTAAGCCTAAGAGCACTTCAGCCTCCTAATACACTAAGATATTCACTTAATTACAAGGTAGCTAAACATCATTGATAGGGAATTTAACATTAATATTTCACACAAATGGGCCAATTAGACCATATCTGCAACTTGACCACCATCACCTTGATCCTGTTTCTTTGTGCCGCCAAACAAAGTAAATTTGTTGAAGGCTTTGGATGTATGTTGGATCCAACGTAGTATGTGACAAATTGATTGACATATCTTGTTGAACAAATTATTTGATGTGTTACGTACCACATTAGCTGCGTGACATAGGTGCTCACAAATTTGTTTGTACTTGCGACGAATGAGCTCTACTATGATTCCACATAAATTAATAATGAGAACCCTAAAAGGAACGACAAGGATTGATGCAAGCATCTCACATGCAAGAATTGCACATATGACACAAATAAACTTGAACTTGTGGAGGTAGTCTGCGTTTTGAGGTCCTAGTTTCATCCCCAAAAATGCAATGCCATAGATAACAATTGCCACGATAAAGAACAGCATGCTTACATCATGTTCTACGAGTGGAGAGATGCCAAAGCCTCGAAACCTTACTCCAAGGACACCAAGTAAGATCACGATGAGAAAGTTAAGAGGCTCATGGAATTCTGTAGAGGAGCGGGCCTCTTTCTCATTCAATGATGAGCTGAAATGAACATTTTTCAAAAGTAAAAATAAATTTATCAATTACCACACAAGTTTATTGTAATTGTGTGTGTCTATATATATATATATATATATATATGTTAAATATTAGTATTGATACACTATGTTGAATATGCTAGTATGGATGCGGAAGCGAAAGCATAAAATATAGAACACAATAACACACGAGGGTTACGTGATTCAGCTTAACAGCCTACATCCATGGAGGAAACCCTAAAGGGCTACATCAATAATATATTATAATGTAGTACAAATCCTGTATTATAATGAATTATAATATGTGTATATATAATAGACTAAACCCTAGATTAATAGACTTCTAGTACAAGTAGGAGACTTGACTTGCACACAAAGTAGAATTAGATCTTGGGCTTATGCTAATGAGCTAATATATCTTTAACAATATATATAAATATACATCATACTCCCTCTATTCCAAATTGTTAGTGCTTTATTCCATTTTGAGATGTATCAAAATATAGTTCTCTTTGAAAAAGTCAATAAATCTATTTCCTAAGTTATCTTTTATTTTATTTAAATAGTTAATATCCATCTTTCACTAGATTCTAAGTAAGGATAGTTTTAAAAACTTCTACATTTCTATGTAAAGAATAATGCAATAAATAACGTTCAAATAGCCAAGAGCCTTATAACTTAATTGTTTGACACCAATACCCCAACTATATAATAATAATAATAATAATAATAATAATAATAATAATAATAATAATGTTCCATTTAAGATTAAGTTGGATTTTCTAAATGGGACCTACGATTTGGGGCAGAGTCCTCCAAAATAAAGCATTAAGTGCACTTTAACATATACTCTTAAGACACTGTTTAAGAAAAATCATTAATGTATTATTAGTTTTCTATTAACCCCTTTTAACTAATATATAAACAACATTCTTACAAACATAATAAATTTCATAATTCTTTTCCCAACATCAAAGATGATATATTGTGATTAGTGATTAATGCAACTACCACCACATAAGACCACTATTGACATCATTTTTATTGTACATCAACCACAACATTTCATCTCAACAATTGTAAAATTTGTTTCATATATAAACTTATTGATAGAAAATAACAAATCTATACTAACATGCAAAGTGCACCTACTAAATTTAAGGTATTTGAGTGATAGCTTAATGGTAATGATAATATTTTGTGATGTTTTATATTTGTAGTAGTCTTGTAACTTAATTAACATTTTCTAATATTTTCAATCCATTTTGTTCATTGTAGTGTCATACTTAAGGCATACACTATTAAATCTAGAAAATAAAACTTAAAATATATAGAGACAATTCTAATACTAGGGCTTAGTTGCTGGAGAAGTTAGGGTTTTTCCGTAAAATGGAAAATAGAGATCACTTAGATAAGTAAATAAATAATACTTATGGGAATTTATAAAAGAATTTTATTAACGGATGTCCTAAGAACATTCATTTAAGGTTGGAATAAGAACTATATTAAGTTTTTTTCTTTTAATAATTTAATATTATTATTATTATTTTTAAAGATTCAAACCTTCTTTTCTATCATAAAAAGAACCGACAATGCCAATTTTGACGCTTTAACGTGAAATTAATGCAAACAAAATCCAACCCGAACCAACAATTAATAAAAATGGGCTTATAATTATTAATTTTGGATTTTTATGTGAGTATTAGTTTAGTCCATACATTTCAAATTTTAATATTTAACTCCTTAAATGTAATATTTGTGACATACATGGAATATTATATTACAAAAATTTCCATTAAATCTTAACGGAGTCGATCCAGTATTTTGTGCACATGATTTTGTTACATAACCTAAGTTTAGTGGCAGGTACAAGCTAGGGGCAAAATTTATAAGTAAAATATTTGTCTTCATAAACCCATGTATAAACATACAAAAATACACATATTCTCAAGAATCTTATAATTAAACTGGTGTTTTTTTGTGATCCAAAAAAAAAAAAATTCAAGGTTGAAAACTATCAAATTATAATATATATATATATATATATATGTGTGTGTGTGTGTGTGTGTGTGTGTGTGTGTAAAACACATGTATTGTACACAAGTAATTCACACATATTATATGTAATACTTAAAAACCAATATAACAATGAAATGTCATTTATGTGAATATAATGTGATGATATTTAATGTTGAAAAAATCCATAAGGAATACCATATTTAATTATATTGTTTTTAATGTTAGATTTTTCTAAATGTAAGGCATGTTGTCATTTTTTTTCAAAGTCAAAATTTCGTTTGTGATTATAAATGTTATGGTTTTTTGAATTTATATAAACTTTAAATGAAACCTTTTTTAAACCCATAAAAAGATTAAATTATATTAATTTTAAACCATATAGTACCAATTTTTATATCTAAAACTTTTAGAGTTGAACTTAAAAACATTATCAATTATTTTCAATGTATAAGTATTTCTAAATTTTACAATTTATGCATTCTATAAAAAGGAAAATTATTACATAAATAGTTTGAGCTCTTTACACCTTTGTAAGATAGAAAATTATTTTATTTTTCTTTACAACTAAAACTTTTTTTTTCTTCTTTTTTAGCTTGTGTACTATAAAATAAATTGGAAAGGCTATATTTATGTTTTTAATGAATTTTTGACATATGAAAGATAATATATATATATATATATATAAACATATAAAAAAAAAATTAAAACAGGAAACATTGGTGGTGGAGGTGAAGAGAAAACCCAAAAAGATAATAAAGGAAGAATATCCAATAAACGATTAAATATTGATGCTACTCCTAGATGATACTCATAGATATTAATTTACCAAACCAAAGCACATGGTGAAAATGATACAAAGACTAAAGTGGTTGTTCAAAGAGTGAAAAAGGTTTGTGTGTGTGTGTGTGTGGAGGTGAGGACTTGCACGAGAAATCATAAAAATAGAAAAAAGACTAAAAATACAAACACGCAAGTATGCAACACAGGCTTGTGCTTTCTGTTGTCGTTCTTTTCTCAAGCTAACCTTATTCCAGTCACAAAATACTCTCAAATACACTTTCAAAAAACTCTCACAGACTACACTCCAGCTCCAACTTTATTGGTTTATATATATGTGTGTGTGTGTGTGTGTGTGTTTCAACGTAGTTTGGAATTATTACTTAAACAGGTAACCAGTATTATCATGCGTAATGGCAGATATAGCTTTAAACAGTGGTAACTAGATTCAAGAGTATTACTATTTAGTCTAAAAAACAAAGAAAATGAAGAAAGATAAAGTCTGAGACGTGTACCTTCCACGCTTTAATACGTTTGTTTTCTTTTTCTTACGAAAGCCTAGTGAGACTGATCGAGTGTTCCTTGTAGTCTCCTCTTTCATCTCCATGTTCCTTCTGTGGTTCTGTGTGAGTATCAATGCCAACCCTCTTATATATATTCTGAACAATATTATTATTATTATGTTGTAGAAAAAACCAAATGGTTTTTATCATATCATTGTTACATGCAGATGATGTAATAAACTCTTCTACGGGTCCCACCGTTTAATTTATATGTTATTAAGAAACGTGCTAATTAAGGCTATGAACTTGTCAAGTGAAGGGATCAATGTTCTAGAACTTGTGTTATATCCATCATAGAAGGTCCATAGTTAGCTTTGTGAGCAGAGGTGATAAGGGAGTAATAATGAGAATTATTTAATAACAAGTTGTATTACTTATACAAATACAAAAAATTAAATAGAGTATTTGTATTGGAAATATTGTACGTTTTCAAGGTATAATTTTAAGTAATACTACGACCACAAATTATTTTACATTATTTTAAAATACAATTTTCAATTAAACTTAAAATTTATTCTATATTTAAACCCTACGTTAGAATCTTGATACATCAATTCTTTAAAAAATAAAATAATAATAATAATAATAATACATCTTATTTTTTTAAGGATGTGGATGTGGTGTAAAACTCAAGTTTTACTTCTCCAATCTCAGCATGTCACATTATCATATTACATATTAAAGAATAGACACAATCACACTCAATCAATTCTAATACCCATTTGAAAATACAACCTAATTGTGATTTATGAATTTACTAAGATGTTATTATGTATGATATGATATATTGAGTTTTAAGTAAAAAACTGATATAACAATTTCTTATTTGATGGTATAAAATATGAGTTTTACACCTCATCCTTAACAAATGCGAACTCTTTCTTTAACAATTGTTTATTTGTTTAGACCCCTTAATGCAAACTGTTTAACCTAATAAATTAGCCAAGTGATTACTTAAGTTAATTACGACATCTAAGTTAAACAGTAAAAGATCATATTATGGAAACAACAGAAAAGTAAATAACACATAGATATGATCACCTAGGAAAACCAATGAAACGAACCGTTTCAAGATAAAAACTTGGAGAGAATTTAACCTAACTATCCTTAAAATAAACAAATCCACTAATAGAGAATTGATGTTTTTACAAAATATTTAACCCTAAATCTATCATTATCTCAAGTAGTAACTTACTGATATGACCACATGTAAACTCCAAATCCACAGACTCTTCTCTCTTAAATTTGCAACACACAAGCTCCCACGCTTATGACTTTGAGAGCCCACTCAAAGGTTTCAAATCACCACTTGTTGATCTTGCAGCAACTAGTTTCCACCAGCACTTGATTGTAGATCTTGTTCCGATAGATACTTATAGAGTTAAAAGGTACAAAACCTCTCAGATCTCGCATGAGTAATTCACAAGTCTTCTAAGAGTCTTTAAAGCGTAGTTAGGGTTTTCCTTTTATACTTAGGAATGTTGGATTGAAACCCTAAACGTTTTTTTAAGCTTAGGCCTAATTTAAATTTTGTAGAATTTGTTTTTTTGTGATTTTTGATCGATCGAGCTTCCTTGAAATTTAATTCTTTTTTCCCGCAGCTTGAATATTCTTGAGACTTGACATGAAACACTTTGAGTAATGTCTAATACCTATTCTAGATATATTTTTGTTCTCAGTTTGCCAACATAAACAAATTGGAACTCTAAACATTTAATCCTAAATTTTTAGAACCTAACAATAATAATAATAATAAATAAATGCATATAATAATGCTAAAATATATAGTTTCATTTACAAGCACAATCATAAAAATACTATTATTATCAAAGTTCATATTTAAACAAAAAATAAAAGAAAAAAAAAAAAAAAAAAAAAAACTTCATTTAAAATTTTTCTTTGCATTGCACGAGTTATCGATTAGTTGTTTAAATAAAAGATTCTCTTTTTTTATTTTTTATTTTTTGCTGGAACCTATTTTATTTTTGTTTGATTAAAGATTGCTTTTTTCTTAAACTTTTTTTTTCTCCTTTTCCTTCTTTGGTTTCTTTGGTATGGTCCCACGCCAGAACCTTCCTTTTAGTGCATGGTGACTTTATTATACTCATAAGCCGTAATAAATTTGCATTGTCATACCCGTGAGATAAGAAGAAAGCCAATCTCTCTTTGCTTATTGATGTTAATGTACCCACTTTTTAAGCCATATATTTATGTTTTAAGTCAATCTGACCCCGACTCTCTCCCATTCGCAAAAGTATTGTATGGCAGCGGATACAACCTTTGTCTCACTGATAGGTGGACCTCATTTTCCTCCGATTCATGGTGAAATGGTGACTTCATAGCCCACAATATAAAAGTCTTTTTTTATCAGCACAATTTGTAAAGCTTCAAGACCTACGTTAGTACGGACTGGACTATGGAACTCATGCAGACCAAGTGCAGCCTAAGGTTATGTTTGGTTCAATGGAATGGGAGGGAAGAGAAGAAAAATGAAAAGAGCGGAGAAAAAAAGTTATTTCTCAAGTGTGTTTGAATAGAATGAGAAAGAAAAAAGAAAGATTTGGGTTGTTTTACACTTTTTAACTTTTTAAATTATAAATTAATAAAGATATATACGTCATTTCAAAAAAAATAGTCAAGACCTTTTAAGAGTATAAGAGTAATTTTAGAAGAAAAAATAATGGATTCTACAAAAAAATTTTCTTCCCCATTCTCCTTTCTTCCTGTTTTTATTTCTAATCGAACAAAGGAAAGTTATTTCTTCCATCATATCAAATAAAGCCTAATAGTAAATGAAGCCGAGTTAAGGCCCACCCACATATCACCTAGGAATTCAATTTCAATGTCTCTAGAACTCGATAAGGTTACGAATGACCGGCCTTTTGAATTGTGTGGTTGTATAGTTCTTAATATCCAAAAAATAAATAAATAAATAAATAAATCATTGCACAATATTATATACTGTTTAGTGAATTGTTTGTAAAATATTTAGAAATTATAAGGATTATATGTGGCCATAATTGCCTTTGTAAGGTTTGATACAGCTTGTCAAAGTTAATTACTATCCTACCATTTTTGGGACTTTTTTGTGCAATTTTTGGGACTGTTTTTAAAATGGAAGACCTTTTGAGATTTATGTAAAATTTTGGAGAATTCAGGGCTTTAGAAATACTCTAAACTCTCATAGTAGCTATTAAAAGTTTCATAATTCTGTGAAATTTCCTAGTCTTCTTAAAGGTGAATTAAGGTTCAAATCTTTTTTTTTTTTTTTCATCTATTTGTTGTATTAATTGAATAATCATTAAAAAAAAAACTTTCAAAAATAGATTTTCATATAAATAATTGCATTATGTTGTTAACCCCACAACTTGAACCATTTTCCTCTCACGCTTTCAACCACTTTGTGAGTAGAGACGGCTTAAAGACTATGATAGTACATGAAAGTCTATGATATTAACAACACCCGGCACAAATATTTGGTGGTCCCACCATGGACTAATAATCATAATACTCTCAATTTTCCTTGTAAGAAATTGAGAAACCTGCCAAAGGTGTGAAGCGGAAGAATTATATTTTCTAAAATTTCTTCCGTGTGTTAGAATCAATTGAAACTTTGATAAGAATTCAAATGATAGTTTAGTAATTGTGGGTACCTAGGCATGCGGGGCAACGTCCTAAGCCGTCCTCGGCATGCTTTGCAACGTCCTAGGCATGCTCGGCAAAGTCTTAGGCATGCGGGGCAACGTCCTAAGCATGCGGAGCAACGTCCTAGGCATGCGGGGCAACGTCCTCGGACGGGGTCCTAGGAGTCCCACATCGAAGGAAAACCCTCCCACTTGCTGCCTTATAAGCTGTGAAGCGAAGGGAGTAGTGTGCCATCAGCTTAGTCATTCGAATGACTAAGCTGATGGCACACTACTCCCTTCGCTTCACAGCTTATAAGGCAGCAAGTGGGAGGGTTTTCCTTCGATGTGGGACTCCTAGGACCCCGTCCGAGGACGTTGCCCCGCATGCCTAGGACGTTGCTCCGCATGCTTAGGACGTTGCCCCGCATGCCTAAGACTTTGCCGAGCATGCCTAGGACGTTGCAAAGCATGCCGAGGACGGCCTAGGACGTTGCCCCGCATGCCTAAGACATTGCCCCGCATGCCTAGGTACCCACAGTAATAATGATATAATTTGTAGTGTTTTATTTCTGTGGATCAAACCCAACTCCCCTCACATACTATCTAATATGTTAAAAAACACTGTAATTTACCATGGTCTTCTTGATAAGGTTGTCCCTTTCCAACCTTAATTTGCAGCCTATTGTATAAATCTTGAGAAATTCTTTCTCCTTCGAAGTGAAGAGGACCACTGCAAGCAACTTGCAATTAATGTGAATGTCTAACCAAATGGAAAATGTTTTAATTTGAATAAATAAGTTCAGAGATACAAATTTTCCTAAGTGTTGCGTGTTGAAATGAGATATTGTATTATCATTATTTTCATGTTTTGATATAGATAGACAGTGGAGGGAGGAAGAAGCTGAATTTCAACAATGACTACTGGCCATCATAAAAAATGTCATTACCCCTACCCATAAGATATTATAATCGATGTATAGTAAAAATGTCATTAATGGATGTTCCTTGTAAAAGGCTATATCTATATCACCTACAATTGATAAATATACAATCCTATAATATGACAAGTTGGATGAACTTATTTATGTTGTTTGATTTTTGTTCTAAATTGATTTGTGATCAAAGTGTGCAAAATTTAAGTCAAGTTGTGCAAAAATATTTTTAAGAGTAATTAAATTAATAAAAAAAATATTTTCTATATATAAATTTTTTTTTTTCACGTCAGGGGGCTCATTTGAACCCCTGACTTACAAGTGCAGCCGCCCCTGTTTGGTCCAATGACAAAGTTGCATTTTGCAACTTTAAATCTTGTAAATTGCATGTTAATCCTTGGCACGACTCTTTCGCGGTCTCAGCCTCACCATTGACTAATAATCATTATATAAAGGGCTCTTAAGTCGAACGTTTGTAGTAGAGTCCAACATGCAAAAGTTTGAGTGCAGAGTGTTGGGATTGCTGCTCACCAATCGCACATTCTCGTGTATTAGACCAATCTTTCTTGCATTTACACGTTTTAAGCCTAATTATTTAAAACACTTAAAAGTCTTTTACTTTTTAACTAAAGATATATAGAAACTTAAAAATAATAAGTAGGGATGGCAATTTAGATCCGACCTGCGGATACCCAGCCCGACCCGATTCTAATGGATCGAATTTTACCCGACCCGATAACAAATAGGGTCGGGTATGGGTTTTTAAAAAAAAAATCCGAAGCGGGTCCGGGTCGAGTCTGAGTTTTATAAAAAAATCCGTAACCCGACCCAGATATGACCCGGTTAGTATAAATTTTAAATTTCCAAAACTGCCCCTGTTATATATATGTAGTTGTAACTTGTAAACCCTAACTCCCTAATTCACTAACCCAGTAACCGTCTGCCTCTACCTCTCCGGCTCTCCCTAACCCTCAATCTCTCTCTGTGTCACTCACGCACGCCCTCAATCTCTCTGTCACTCACGCAGCCACGCACGACGGCACGAGCACGCAGCACTCAACCACGCACGAGCACGCAACCACGCCTCAGCCTCACTCTGAGTCACTCCTCGGCCTCACTCTGAGCCACGCCTCGGCCTCACAGTCACTCCTCGGCCTCACTCTGAACCACACCTCTAAAACCCAAGGCTGAAGACCTTCAGCTCTCTCTCTCTGATCTCCAACTCAGGGCCAAGACTCTCTTCTCTCTCCATTTCTTTTTTTTATCTTCTTATTTATATTTATTTTTTGTTTGATCTAAAATCTCCTCCGTTGGTTTGGTTATTTCTGGGTTTGAGGATTGAAAAATGAAAAAATAAAAAATTTATTAAATTTTATTTGGGTGTGGCTGTGGAGATTTGAAAAGAAGGGATTTTTAGGATTTTGGATGTTTGGCCGAAGGTTTGATGTTGAGTTTGGGGCTTGTTTTGGTTGGGCTTAACGGGGCCCGTGGGGCCCGCGGGGCCCGGTGGGGGCGGGTTTGGGCCCCGAGAAAAAAATCCGTTTATTAAACAGGCCGGGTCCGAGTATGCAAAAACCCGGCCCGAACCCGACCCGTTGCCATTCCTAATAATAAGGGCACTCTCTTTAATTATCAACATGATATTAATTATTAAACCCTCACCTAAAACTCTCTAACCACATTAAACTTTCACTTCTTCTCACTTAATTTGTTAACCTATTTTTAATTAATTCATTTAGCCTCCATTTGTTTCCATGTAAAACAGTTTTTATTTAGAATTTTTATCAGCTCAAATTAGGAAAAAAATGCCATGACACCCGTGCTGTCGAGATCACTTAAAAACAGTTTTTCAAGAAGAGAAAAACACAGACATGAATGCAATCAAATATGATACTCAACCAAAGATCCAAACAACATTTTAAACTCTCAAAATCCTCTTAACAAGAAAAATGTTCAGCATTTGGATTCCGAACACACACACACACACTAAACAAGTCTAATCAATTTTATATTTTAAAAACAAGTTAAGATAGTTTAGTGAGCATTCATTAACACATGTATTCCTTGTGATGACCAAATCATATTGTACCTGCACATGTATCAAAAGTAGCAAAGAATATTGCGTGTTGTGGGTGAAAAATATCACAAGATTGCATAAATGTCAACATGTTATGATGATTTGTGATATGAGAAAATCACTTTAACTCACACACAATCATAATTGTTTGATGGGGACTATTACCTTCAAGGTACATCCTATAATTCCCACATCTCCTAGAAGACACGTTTGCAATCATATATAAAGAATTTTTTTTTAAATTCTTTTTGCTTTTATTTCTTTGCATTTTTTTCTTTTGAGAAAACCATGTATGGGCATAAAAGAGATATAAAAAAAATACCCAATTATGTTAAGCTTATGACATTGCACTTTTGCTATGCCAAAATATATAGATGTCATTTCATGATTGGCGAATAATAGTGGTGAGATAGTTATTTATGCATTTCTCTTGGAATTTTATAGTCCTTCCCATCAAAAAGAGTGATACTAGTGTTAAGTACAAAAGATAACTTAATCTTAGTCATCATAAACACGAGCCACAAAACTCACTTGCTTAGTTGTACATAGAAATGCTCATCTAAGTTATAAAAGATACAAAGTTTAGAAAACTTTATTTCAATGGCAATCCAAGGTACACAAGTACCAATGTACACAAACACACACTGTTTTTGTATTTTTCTGATTTTTTAATTTTTTTTTATAAAAAACAAAATAAAGCAAAACTGAAAATAAACAAACAAAAACATGTTAAACAAAGCAAAGTATAAACCTAGACTGACTCAAAAACAAGAAAGCAAAACAAACAAGTAATGCAAAATCAAAAACAAAAATGAGAGAAAGAGAAAAAAAAGTGACTAAATCACTTGGAGTTTTTTTTCTTTCACACCTTGGAAGAACCTTTCCTTTAAGTAAACCCTTGAACTAACGATGAGGAGGAAGAATTGAAACCGTTCAAGCTTGAAAGGAACATGATGGCTTTGAAAAGATCTCCAAGAGGAGCAAAAGATGATGGAAACTGATTCTGTTGAGTGGCTAACCACTTATAGCCATTAGGTTGAGTATGTCCAGCTACTTCACAGTGATGGCAGAGGTGCTGATTCTTCTGTTTAGGCTTTTGAGCATTACCCTTCTTAGCCCTAGGGTTTTTTTAGTCTCTTTCTTAGCAATTTTAGGAGGTGCTTCTAAGATAGACTTACCCTTGTCTACGTTCTTACTAGCTAAAACAGTTTTGACATCAGTGTTCTCAGGATCAACATTATTAGCAGGAGAAACAAAAACAGTAGTACTAGAGGAAGCAATATTAGGAGAAGAGAAATCATACCCTAAACCAGTTCTATCGAAAGCAGATTTCTGAAAACTGAGCATCTCATCAAGTTTTGCACTTGAAGTCCTCTCCAACTGAGTTCTGACTTGGAACAGCTCCACTTCTAGCTTCTTAGTCCTTTTAGCCAAGAAATTATTCTCAAATCTCAGTGCTCCAATGGTCTGATTAGCTTCATCAAATTTTGTGGAGAGCTCTTCTCAATCAAGCTCAAGATCACTGAGCTTCTTGGTGGCCAACCTATACAGTTTCTCATGCTTCTCAGAGACCTTGTACAATTTCTCATCGGCTATATGGATATCATCTTGATCATTCATTTTCTCGAACTTAGAATCCACCAAGTCCTCTTCTTCATCCACATCTTCAATAATCCCCTTAGTAGGATTTACGGTGATAGTGAAGGCATTTAGGATCTCATCATCCTTATTGTCCGAATCATCCTCAGGCTCGGAGTCACTCAAAGTAGCAATAAGTGCCTTGCTCTTCTTAATGGTTTTGAGATATATAGGGCACTTTTGTTTCATGTGATTGAAGTCTTGACACCCAAAGCACTTTGGTCCTGAGGGAATAGTGTACTGACTGCCATCCCTAGTATCTTTCTTCTCTTTGTCTTGGCTCTTAAACTGAGAAGAACTAGATTGCCTACGGTCCTTATTGAAGCTCTTTCCATTAGTATTCTTCATGAACTTCTTGAATTGTCTCATGATGTAGGACTTCATTTTAGAACATTCATCATCTAAAGACTCATTTGTGGCACTGCTCTTGGCCTTTAGTGTCATGCTCTTACTTTTGCTCGATTTCTCGATCCTAGACAAACCAAATTCATATGTCTGCAGATTTCCAACCAGTTCTGTCAAAGGAATTTTGTCGATGCACTTTGATTCTTCAATGGCGGTGATCTTGGCATGAAATCTCTCAGGTAAAGATCTAAGCACCTTTCTAACAATCTTGGGTTTATGAATGGTTTTCCTAAGATTAAGGGCTGAGTTCACTATGTCCTTAAGCTTGGCATAGAACTCATCAAATGAATTATCCTCCTCTATCTTGATTTCTTCAAAGCCTGTAATGAGCCTCTTATTCTTCGAATCCTTGACAGCTTTGGTTCCCTCATAGGTTGTCTGGAGAATGGTCCGTGCTTCCTTAGCAGTTTCAATGAAGGATATCTTCTTGAACTCCTCATTCGTAATTGCACTGAATAATACATTCAATGTCCTATCGTTGAAGTTTGTCGCCTTGATCTTAGCATCATCCCAATCGGTCAGCGTTTCTTTAGGCTTGGTCCAGCCTATCTCCACAACTTGCCACACTTTCTCATCTAAAAACTGCAAGAAAACTCTCATGCGTACATTCCAATATACATAGTTAGTACTATCAAATAAATGAGGTATAATAAGAGACTATCCTCTATCCATGACAAAGAGGGGTCAATGGATCACACAACAAAGATTAAAACCTAATCAGAGTGTGCCTGCTCTGATATCACTTAATAGGCCAAGAATTATTGATCCTTTGTGAAGAATTAATTAATTAATTAGCCAAGTTAATAAATTAAGTTCAATTACATGCAACATGCATGGCAGCACAAACAAATTACCAATTAAACTAAAAATGCAGCAGAAAATAAATTGACACGGTGATTTGTTTACGAATGGGGAAAACCTACACGACAAAAACCCCACCGGGTGATTTTAAGGTCACTACTCCCGAAAATCTACTATTATCACAACAAGCGGCTATAAGTAAAGAAATCACAGTACCTTATACCAACTTATAGTTGAACCCTTATTCCAATACCCAATTGGATTTGTTCTATAGTGACAATTTCTCCTTTCAATACACGACACCCAATACGTGACTAACCAATTGCGTGGATCTTAGTACGCGACTTAATCACCAAGCTTGTAAAAAACCTTTGCATTAAGTTGCATTAAATTGCATTAGCTGTGATGGCCCTTAAAACAATCCTCATATATGTTTAGAATTATTAGAAAAGAAAGCTCAAACATTTATTCACGAATTGGAATGAAATTAGATCTGAAAAACTGATTTTCATAAACCTTGACAGATACCCTATCTATCGAGCAACTGTCGAGCCTTGGGCTAAAACAAATTTTTAAACCTCGATAGATACTAGCTGTCGAGCTTTAAAATCCAACACTTCTTCACTCAATTCTTGTACAGGCTTGCATGGCTTTAACACTTGAACTTGAAACCCTGTTCCTTGAAGCATTAAACACATCCTAGATCTACCCAATTACAAGTAAAGTCTTTTCAAAAGATTAGAAAATTATATATTGACATATGTTCATAACATGATTCACATATGTCCTAACAACTCTTTTTAGGGAGATGATCTTTATACTTATTGGACAGACCCTATTCTCTTTGACAACTCCTATAGATGATATAGACCTTTTAATTACCCAACAATACTAAACATTTTTAACTTTAGACATTGATCAAATCTATCACAAAAAATAACTATGATTTATGTTGTTTAGAATTTTTATTAGCTTAAATTAGGAAAAAATATCATGACACCCCCTAAATTTTGGAACAAACCACTTTCTCATTCAATGATGAGCTGAAACTTGAAATTCAAATTTTTCAAAATTAAAAATACACTTATCAATTATTTATTGGTTTGCCTCATCAATTTAATTGTAGTTGTATGTGTTATTTTTTTTATATGTGCAAATTTGACTTTACTTATTCAAAAAATATATAAAAGAATCATATAATAATGCATTATATACATACAAACTTGTGCCCTTAGAGCACTAATTATCAAAAGTTATTAATACACATCAATATTACTTTTTTTAACTCCTTTTTAAGCAATAGAAAAAAAAAAAATCATACAAATAGAAAATTTTCTCAATTTTTTCACATCTAAGATGGTATATTGTGATTACAACAATGGAACCATCATTGAAATCATTGTTATTGTACACTAATCATAATCTATTATATCAACAATTATGAAATTTATTGTGTATATAGGCTTATTAATAATAATAATAAAAAAACAACAATTTATACCATGCAAAGTGCACATACTAAAATTAAGATAATTTTGGTTTTAAGTGACAATCCAATAGTAAGAGCTTCTTTTGTAATATCTTGTACTTGTAATTTTAACTCTACATCTCCCTCCCTCGTTATCAACCTATATCAAAAATTTAAGTTTTGGTCTCTAAAATTTAAAATGTTTTATTTTATACCATGATCTTTCTCCTCCTATCTTTGCAGTAAATTACATGTTAAAAGACAAGTTGGCATCTAGAACACAATCACGCTGACCAGGTTAGGGATGTGTCCAAACTTGATTTTACTCCTTTTTTTTTTAAATTGTCCTTTTGTTCTTTTAGAATTTTCTGGCTCTGTCCGGTCACACCCAATCACCAATCACCATTGCCATCAAAAGCCACATGCAAAGTCCAAAGCCCAAAACATGGTTTAATCTACTTGACACATCATTAAAACCCCTTTTATCTGATCAAAAAAAAAAAAATCCCTTTTATTAACACTGACACGACAAAGAAACTATATCCAACAAAAACTCCAAGATATAAACTAGCAATCTTTCTATATCCAAAATCAACCAGAAGTCATTGAAACCACATAATTTAACAGTAATATATACTTCTTACCCATTAGTTACACCACATGAAAATTCAAAACTGTTACGGGGAAGGATAGAACTCTTTTATACATCCATGAAGGACAAACATGATTTGGCATAGACACAATTAACAAAAATATAAATCAATTTTTTCAAAAGATAATTTCAAATTATATTCTTTCCCAAATTTTGACAAGTACCAAAGAAAACAGTCAACACTAGGGTTTCAAACATTCACACAAGCAGATGTAGTACGTGTAGGCCTTGAAGTGACCAGGGATGACTATCATGACTTGACGGCTAGATGGAGATCTAGCAAGGTGGATGTGGGATGGATCGATGCCAATGTGGGGGAAAAAAAGGAAAGAGATGTGAATTTTAAATACTAACAAGAGTTAAAAAGGTGACTGATAAAATAAAATAAAAATCACACTAATGTAGTTTAAATATGACTCCAAGTTCAACTGACATAGTTTTAAATAGAAAAAAGAATTAAAAATTTAAAAAAAAAAAAAAAAAAGGAAATTACACTTTACCTTTTTAAATTATACCAACTATGAGAATATACACTTACCCTCTAAACTAGATGACCAACTCCTAGGATTTTCATGCTTAATGGAACCCTTGATTGATCATGAAGAACATGGTGAGAGAAAGGGAGAGGTGCTAAGGCAGCTAGGGTTTTCTAATTGTATGCAGCCAACATCGGTGCTTATTGGAAGTAAATGAGCACTATCATGCAAATGGTATTCTATATATGTTTAGAATGCAGAATATTGTACAAAAGGGGCATATATATAGAAATGCTAGAACAACTCGTAGTACAGAATCTACAGATAATGGTACAGTACAGTACAATACAATACAATGATAGTTCATAAGCCTTAGAGTACAAGGTAGCTAAGGCATCTTTCCGTAAAGAAATGGACAATGTAATCTATTTTTTGATTAATTGACATCATTGTTTGGAAATTTAACATTGCCATTACACACAAATGGGCCAATTAGACCATATCTGCAATCTGATCACCATCACCTTGATTTTGTTTCTTTGTGCCGCCAAACAAAGTAAACTTGTTAAATGCTTTGGATGTATGCTTATATATCTTTTTGAACGAATTACATGATGTGTCAAGTACCACGTTAGCTGCGTGATATAGGTGCTCACAAAATTGTTTGTGCTTGCGACGAATGAGCTCTACTAAGATTCCACAGAAATTAATAATCAGAACCTTGTAAGGATCGACAAGGATTGATGCAAGCAACTCACATGCAAGAATTGCACAAACGACACAAACAAACTTGAACTTGGAGAGGTACTCTGCATTTTTAGGTCCTAGTTTGATCCCCAAAAATGCAGTGCCATAGATAACTATTGCCATGATAAAGAACAGCATGATTACATCATGTTCTACGAGTGGAGAGATGCCCAAACCTCTAAAATTTACTCCAAGGATGCCAAGTAAGATCATGATGAGAAAGTTAAGAGGCTCATGAAATTCTGTAGACGAGCAGGCCTCTTTTCCACTCAATGATGAACTGAAATGTATGTTTTCCAATAGTAAAAATACATTTATCAATTATTCATTGATTTGACCACAAAATTTATTGGAAAAGTCAATAAATCTATTTCCAAACTCACCCTTAGCTTTATTTAAAAAGTCAATATACATCTTTTGTTATATTTTAAATGATAATCATGTGCCTTATAACTTAACTATCTAGCACCTCTTAGTGTTTTCAGTGGAAACATCTAGAGTTTAAATCTCTCCACTTCTAACTATCAAATTATTCACACAAATATTTACGCGCGTGTGTGTGTATATATATATATATATTCTAAATATGACTTAAAGTTTAGGACAAAAAGAGTCCTAGATAATAGAGCATTAAATGCACCTTAACATATGCTCTTAAACACTCATTAACAAAAATCATTAATTTATTATTACTTTCCTCTAATAAAAACAACAATTCTACAAATGTAATAAATTTCATAAATTTTCTCACAACATCTACGATGATATATTGTGATCAATGATTATTGCAACTATCTTTACATTGGACCACATAAGCAAATGTCATACATTGAAACTTTTTTTTTTACAACAAATCTACACTAACATGCAAAATGAACCAACTAAATTTAAGGTAGTTTGGAGATCAATTTTGTTCAAGTGATAGCTTAATTTGTGTTGTCTTATGTTTATAGTTTGAACTAAGAGTCTTATAACTCAATAACACATCATAATATTTTCAATAGAGATATATATATATATATATATATTTAAATGCCGGTAGTTGGAACCTCGCATCTCCCTCCCCCGCTATTGTCCTTTTGTATTGGTTCACGTGCATAAAAAACAAGGTTTCAATATAGTTGCCACATCACTCCAAAGTCTAAAACCCACGCGTTTTATATATGCTGACATGACAAAGAAACCATATCCAACATCATCTCCAAGATATTAGCATCCCATTTGGCTTCAGAGTCAGCAGCCACATGAACGACTTAGCAACCTTTCTCTATCTCGTCATAAAAACCACATAATTCAACAGTACAACGTAGACCAATAATTAATTCACCACATCGATCAAAACTGTTACGGGGGAGGAAAGAACTCTTTCGTACATGCACAAAGGACAAACATTTGTAGGCATAGACACAATTTTTCCAAAAGTCCATTTCAAATAATATCCACTAGCTCAAAAGAAAAATTCAAATTCTATTCTTCCCCAAATTTTGGAAGCTACAGAACAAAACACTAGTAGAAGTTGTGCGTATAGGACTCGACAGCTAGATGGTGATCTAGCCAAGGTTGATGTGGGCTTCAATGGAGAAGGGTGGATGCCAATGGGAGAGATAGAAAAAAAAAAAAAAAAAAAGGGAGGGGGGGGGGGGGTGTGGGGGGGAAAGGAAAGAATAAGGAAACAAAATAAAAAATAGAAAGATTAGAGATTCAATTTCAATCCATTTCGTTCATTTTATAGTTAAGATTAAGGTATACACTACTAAATCTAAAAAATAAAATCCAAAGGATAGAATGTATAGAATTAACAAAACTTGAAATAGAGAGGATTATGACACTGGGGCACAGTTGTTGGAAACGTTAAAATTTTTTCTTGAAATGGAAAATAAAAATCACTTAGAAAAGTGAATAAATAATGCTAGTGAATATTCATAAAAGGATTTTATTAACTGTTGTTCTAAGGGTATTCATACTTTTAGAAACTTTTTATAGAAAAAGAATATCATGCTAAAGTACATTGACTACTTGTAGAGAAAATGTTTCAAATTAGAACCCAAAGAGAAAGGTTATGTCATGGTTGGGTGATTAAGGTTTGAACAAGAACATGATTACAGTTTTTTTTTTTTTCTTCTAATAATTCAATATTATTATTAAAAAGGGGGGGGGGGGGGGGGGGGGGGATTCCAATACCTTGTTTTCTTTCACAAAAAGAACCGGCTATGCTTTAACATGAAATTGATGCCAATAAAATCCAAACCTGACCAACATAAATATCGATCCAGTATTTTATGCAGATGATTTTTTTTATTCTTTATTTTAGTGGCAGGGCCAAGCTAGGGGAAAAATTTATAAGTAAGATATTTATGTTTTCATATACCCATAAACATACATAAATACACACATGGTTGAATTGATCAAACTATAAATAAATATTCTGGTGTTTTATATATTTCACACATATTATATATAATACTTAAAAACCAATATAAACCATGAGATGTCATTTATGTGATATTTTAATGTTGAAAAATCTATAAAGAATACCATATTTATTTATATTCAGTTTATTTGTTAGAGTTTTCTGATTGTAAGGCATATATGTTGTAATTTTTTCAAAGTTAAACTTTCACTCGTGATTATAATGTGTTATGATTTTTAGTATTTATATAAAATTTAAATATAAAATTTTTTAAAACCCATAAAAATATTAAATTATATTAATTTTAAACCATATAGTACCCATTTTTATATCTAAAATTTTAGAGTTTAACTTGAAAACATTATCAAATAATGAAGTTTAATGTATAATTATTTCTAAAATTTACAACTTACTCATTCTATAAAAAATAAAAAATAAATAAAAATTATTACATAAATAGTTTGAGCTCTCTTGACACTTTTGAAAGGTAGCAAATTGTTTTATTTTTCTCTTCAATTAAAATTTTTCTCTCCTTTTTTAACTTTTGTACTTTACAAAATATTAATAAAATTGGAAAGATTATATATTTATTTTTTTTAATGAATTATTAACATGTGAAAGAGAATATATATATATATATATATATATATACACGTAACATAAAAAGTAAAACAAAAAAAAAATTAAAACATTAAACATTGGTGGTGGAGGGGAAAGAAAACCCAAAAAGAGAAGAAAGGAAGAATCTCCAAAATATATATTGATGCTACTTAGAGAGAGTAATTTACAAAAACAAAGCACATGATGAAAATGATACAATGATTGTCCCAAAAAAGTGATTGTTCAAATAGTATTAAAAATTAAATTTAAAATTAAAATTAAAAAAATAAAAAGGTGAAGGGGGGGGGGGGGGGGGGGGGGAGGAGGTGAGGACTTGCATGAGAAATCATAAAAATAAAAGAAAAGTGACTATAAACTCAAACATGCACGTATGCAACAAAGACTTGTGCTTTCTTGTCGTCCTTTATATTCCCTAGACCCTATCTAAAACCCTTATTCCAATCTCATCCCCCATCACAAAAATTCTCTCAAATACACTTTCAAAAAACTCTCACTGACTACACTCCAGCTCCAACTTTAACGGTTAATATATATGTGTACGTTGTTTTGTCTTGTTACTGAAATATGTGAGTAGTATTATCATGTGTAATGGCAGATATAGCTTTAAACAGTGGTAACTAGAAGTAGTAACTGCTAACTATTTAGTCTAGAAAACAAAGAAAATGAAGAATCAAGGACAAAGTCTGAGACATACCTCCCACGCTTTAATAGGTTTTTTTTCTTTTTCTTACGAAACCCTAGTGAGACTGATCGAGTACTGTTCCCTTCGAGATAACCATTACTTGTTGTCTCCTCTTGTATCTCCATGTTCTTTCTGGTGGTTCTGTCACTTCTATCAGTTCTATGTGACTATATATCATTTAATGGCCACCCCGTATGTACGTCCTTATATATTCTAAACAATCCAAAAAAGGGTCAGTTTCAGTTGGGAGGCTTCGTAAACCATGACGCACTTAAGCCTGAATCATCAACTATGATCCAAACGTGACGTACGAAAGCTGAAATTCTGGGTTTGTTAATGGTTAGAAAATAAAGAGCACATAATTTTCAATCATTTCCAAAAATCTCCAACTCCATCAATGTCCATGTAAACCTTTGCCACCTTAGGTAATGATCAGAATACAAATTTTTGGTTTGTTTCTCCAAGCTACTTTTATTTTTCATGTCAACCTCTACAAAAACTAAGCGGGTCTTTCTTTTTTCTTTTCTTTTTATAAGATTTGTACATTTTAAATATACAAAATTTATCTAGACTATATATGAAACTGAACGAACTAAAAAATAAATAAATAAATAAAAAGTTAAAATGAATCATATTTTCTCTTTTGCCAAAGTTAATTCAACTATTCTTTTTTGAGACATTAATTCAACTATTCTATCATGTTAAATAGTCTTTGATGTATAAGTTTTTTTTTTTTTTTTTTTTTTTGAAGAGTTTACTTTAGAGGCACATGCTTTTGACCAAATTTTCACAAGAAATAAGTTGGGTATGGGATTTATAGGTGTTTAAGCTATTTTTTAGAGATTTTTTTTTAATAATGAAAGAAGGATTTGAACCCTAGTTCATCTTATTAAGAAAAGACTAGGTAATTTCACTTAACTATGAGACTTTTAATAGCTACTTTGAGAGTTAAAAGTATTGCTAAGGTCCCGAATTCTCCAAAAATCTCAAAACGTCTTCCATTTAATATAAAATAAAATAAATAAAAAGTCCCCGAAATTAATTGCACAAAAAGTCCCAAAAATGGTAATTAATGACTAGCTATATATGTCCCAGTCATTGGTGTAACCTTATCGAGTTCATTTGCCATAAGTCTCCACTTGATCTTCATGAGTTCCATGAGTCCTGTCCGTTACCACAAATTGGGCTGAGAAAAAAGACTTTTTATGTCGTGGACTATGAACTCTATGCTTCACCATGAATTGGAAAGAGTCCGTTTGAGGGGTCAGATTGATTTAAAAGTGGATACATCAATAAGTAAAGATATTGGTTTTCTTCTTATCTCACGTGGATGACAGTACAAATTTATTAGGACTTAACGAGTATGATGAAGTAACTACAAAAAGGAAGGTTCTGGTGCGAGACCATGCCAAGGAAACCAAAAATAAATAAATAAATAAGATTACAAATAGATTATACAAGTTTTACAACCAAAAAAAAAAAAAAAAACCCACTCAAATTTATTATTGTTGAAAATTATTTAGTGGTTCTAATACAATTATATTTATCTATAATAAAACACTTAAGTCACGTTTAGTACACTGAATGGAGATTATATAATATTCACAATACTAACAAACTTGTGGAATACCTAGATACTTAGGATATATAATAATTATTTGACCTACAAATAATAATACAATACACTAATGAAGAATCAGATTAGGAAGCTATCTTTCTAAATATTCTCTAAAAAAACGTTGATTTTCTTTTCAATTGACATCTTATGTAAATTTGCACTAACTACAAAATAAATAAAATAATAAATTGAAGAAATTTTTTTTTTAGCAGTTAAGAAAATTATAAAAACTAAGCATTTTATTACCCATACTAATAAGTTATTTTTACGTAGTAAAATTTCATAACTTGAAGCTAAAAGATTCACTGAGGTAAAAATTATCTCACAACATGTTGATATGTAAAGCTAAAAACATATTACGGAAACCACATAAAACTTATATATTTTTTTAATTACTTCATATTATTTGATTTATTCAATTTTATATGAAAAATAGTATCTAACCATAACTTATATATTAAAAAAAATATAAAATGAAATAATAAAAAATGAAAATTTCACTTAAATTTTCAAGGAAGTAGCAAACATTACAAACTTTGTACCAATAGATGTAGGCATGTATGTCCCAATTATTTTGTGATTTGGGTTTCATAAAAATTTATTTGGTCCTAGATAAACCGTCCATAAAGAAAATATTTTTGTCACCCTCCTATTTTTCATCTTATTATTGTTCAAAGGCCTGTATTGGACCAAGCCACAAACCTTCTGTTGTGTGAATAACATTAGCTTCACGCAGGGGAGTCCAAGAAAAAAACATAAAATCATACATTCACAACATTTTTATAATATTTATACAATAAATAGTAATTGTAAGTTATTACTGATTTTAGTGTTACTACTAAATTACATTTCAAATTCAATAAAATGTTATAGATATAGCATTTTTCAATCTCATATAATAATAACAATTTTTAGTGCAACTATTATGGAAATCTATCATATGATTCATATCATCGTATGGTTGTCCTTCCGGGGACATCCAAAAAAACAAAAACAAAAAAGAAAAGGGAACGATTCTTATCCAGTTATCCATAGGTCTCTTGTCACTGTCGGCAAAAAAAAAAAGAATCATTTGATGGGGCACAAGAAACGTATTTAGAATGCATTTGCCTTTGAAAAAAGCTCTTTGACGAGTCGCTTCGTTGAATTTTTTTACCACTGATATTTTTGGGGTTTGAATAAGGATGATAAGGAGGAGATTCCTTTGACTAAATAACTTCATCTGTCAGATTAATTTCTAGAGCTGTCTCAAGTGAAGGATTCCAATTTTTTTAGAACTTGTGCTTTGTTATATAAATTCTTTTTTTTTTAGAAGAATTTTTTTTTATATAAATCCTAGACAGTGTAAATAACTAAACTAAGGTTAAGCTTCTAGACAGTGTAAATAAATAAATATGAAAAAATCACTTAAATTTTCAACAATATTTTCAATGATTATGATTGAGGTACAGTAAAATGTTGTTAATGGTAACTCCATATAAAAGTGAAATTGCAATGTTTGTTCAATTACTCTTTACTAGCAAATGCAATGGAGAGCCAATCAGGTTAAATGCTGGGTTAAGTTTTTGTAAAACCGCTAAAACCCAAAACTTAAGGTTGGGTTGGGATTTTGTTTTCATTTCCCTTTAGTCTCCATTTCATATCAAATTTGAGGGTTTTTTTTTTTTTTTTTTTTTTTTTTTTTTTTTTTTTTTTTTTTTTTTTCTGTTACTCCTTAATTTACTCTCTCTTTAATAAGTAACATATCTAAAAATGAAAAATAAATCATACTTCCTCAACATGAGTGTAAACATACATAATAACGGGAATGCATAGAGTACTCCTAGTTTAAGACTAGTATACTTTGATCAATAGTTGATAGGATTTAGAGGAAGTACATCTTAAATTTATACCTAAACGGTAGGGAAAAAAAATCTGAGTTTTAGCATATAACATATGGCTAAAGCTAACCCACTTAAACCGTCCAAACTTTCAACCAATCTGCTGGTTGTGGAATTTAGTGAGTCGTTAGCAATTTAGTTGAAAAATGTTTCCCTTAATTCAACCCACCAATTTAGGAAGCATCCTACGGGTCACATCAAAAGTCACAAAACTTTCTCTACAAGGCATATACCAAGATGGGAGGCATTAGTGCATTACACAATCATATAAAAAATCACACTATTTTTTCTCACTACAAGACACTTGACATTATGAATTAGTTGTGAGTTAGTTTAGACTTTAACAACAGAACAAATCTTATATATAAAAGTACTCACGTCTCCTGCAAATTGTAATTTCGATGGCCCATCTTCATCTCCCATAGATGTTTCTACTGAGCAATTATGGATTGAAACCTTCCACTCAATCTATACCTTTCGTTTATCTTCAACAAGATATTATCCTTACTTAGATAAATTTTTTTTTTTTTTAATTTAAAAAAAAAAAACCGCTGATTGCATTGCTTTAATGCATATAAATGGTTAAATTTATCATCACTATATATTATAGGAAAAAGGTTTGGCTCCAGTGAAGCCATGTTAGGAACCAAACTCTATCTTATACTAAACTAAAAAAAATGGTTTCTGATGTGCTGAGTCAGTCTAGTAAACTCAGTTTAATTCAAGTTTCTACATTTGTAGCATTGATTATTGTCAATTACCATCTAAAAACAGTGGTGGAGCCATAAATTTTTTCTAGAGGGGGTCAAGCTAAATATAGCCAAAAAAAAAAAAAAAAAAAATCATGATTATTAAATGTTTTTGTGAGTTTCAGTTAACTCAATTAGTAAAGGCTCTTGTCGTCAAACAAGAGATTTGGAGTTCAATCTTTACTTACACAAAAAAAACCAATTGGTGTCTTAGCCTAATGATAAGAATAATCATCCTAAAACAAACCCATAGATTTGAAATACTATTCTATATATATATATATATATATATATATATATATATATATATTAAAAAATTATTTGATAAACTAATTTTAACTTAATTAAAGTTGTACGCTACCTTTTTTTTTTTTTTTATAAAACTAAAATTATTTATAATAAACCAACCAATTAAAATGAATTCAATACTTCAATAAATAAGAATACATGTTACTATTATCAATCTCAAATATAAAAAACTAAAAACAAAATATAAATTAAAGTAATAAAACATCAATAGTGTTTGAGATAACACTATCATGCTATCTCAAACATTAGCAGTTAAACACAAAGAGATGCCCTTCACACAGCAATCAGATGACTAGTTTTTATTTTGGGTATTGTTATATCCATGTATCATTCCTTTTTCTTTCTTTGGATTTAAACCTATTCTAAAATTTGAGAAGACCCAAATGGATCTCAATAGTCTGTAATTGAGTAGATAAAGCAGAGTTTTTTTTTTTTCCTCAAAATCCTAGGGGCCAGGTAAGTAGTTTTAGAGATAATTTATGATTTTAGTAGTACTGTAAATAAGATTTTGAAAAAGCTAGGGCCATGGCTCCTAGGGAAAAAGGTTTCTCTTAAAAACTTCTTATATATTTTCCTTTTGGATATAAATTTTAAAAATTTAACTGTTGAATTTCGTGTTCTTTATATTTTTAACATGTATATCAAATTTCATTCAAATTGGATATTATTAAGTACTATTCAATTAATAAACTTATTTTTTATATACAATTTTAGATTTGAAAAAATTGAAATTTTAATATTTGTTTGATAATATATCAATTGATCATTGATTTTTTTGAAATTTTGCAAGTATAAAGGATATAATAAAAAACATACAATCTAACGGTTAAATTTTAAAATTCACACTTAATATAAAAATATACAATGAGTATTCTTCCAACTAGTTTGGATAAAAATTTTGTTTTAACCCCCTAGCTCCGCCTTTATATTCATCATTCATCAGCCAAGGTTGACATGGACATTGATGGAGTTGGAAATCCCAATGGAAAAGAATATAATGCCAACTTGCTAAGCACTTTGACTTTATGTCTAAGAGATTTTGGGAAATTAGGGGTGTCCAACCAGACCTGGTACCCGACCAACCCAGCCGACTCGGCCCAAAAACTGGCTGACTCGAAGCTGGTGACGGTAGGCGGCGGGTCTTCATCCCTAGAACCCGATACCGGCAGGTCGAATGACAGGTTTGCGCATAAAAACCGAGATCTTAACCAATCTGACCGTATGTACACTGGAAAATTAGTTGTTCTCCACCGATGGGTGTGTTTCATCGGTCGTTTTGTCCGATTAGTCGAGATCCGGCCTTATCTCTTCGAGATCCACTGAGATCTTGTTGAGATCAGGCGAGATCTCATTGAGATTCGACCTATTCTCTTTGAGATCCATCGAGATCTCGCTGAGATCTGGCGAGATCTCGTCGAGATTCGACCTAATCTCTTCAAGATCCGGCCAGATCTCGGCAGATTCGGTCCAATCTTAAGCAAATTTGGTGGTTTACGGCAAAATTTGGCATAGTTTTGAAATTTTCAACTCCGACCAAGGACTGACCGGTATTCGAAGAGGTCCAACCACCCAAATCGATTTTGTTCACCAGTCGGCGACGGGTCCAAAAATGAGAGACTCGAACTTATCAGGTTGGCTCCGGGTTGGGAACAAACCCAACCTGTGAATAGGCCTATGGGAAATGATTGAAAATTGTGTACTCTTTAATCTTTATTTATGAAATAATCCCAACCCAGAAGGAGAGTAACACGCAAATATGCCATTAATATAAGAATTAACTAATTTTGAATTCTTAAAAAAAAAAAAAAAAAAAAAAAAAAAAGTATATTGGAATTTAGTACCTTCCTAAGTGAATTCTAATCAAATCATGAACCCTAAAACTAGTTCAAAATTCAAGGCTATTTGTTAAAGGGCAATCGAATTTATAGCAAATATATCGCCCATTTTGGCCCCTCATTTCAAAAAATAAAAGATAATTAATTATAATTGCAATTTGAGAAACTAAAATACCATTAATATCAAAATGGTGCCCAACCAAATTGACTTGGTCCAGTTTACTTATTTTTGAGAAAAAGTTCAGTGCGTATTATACTTAGAAGATACTTATACTAGATTCAAAGAATTTCATTACTTTATGGAAAAAAATATAAACTTTCTTCAATTTGATGAGTAATTCTTAGATAATTCTGGAGTATAGAAAATGGTGCTCCTTCCTTTCACATTCATGATGAGGTCTACTTATTAAATTTATAGTGGAGTCCACCATGAATGTAAGAAGAGGGAGTATCATTTCTCCATGCACTGGAAGTACTTAAGAATTTTCCCAATTTGATAACTCATTAACTAAATTGATATTCTTTCTCCCAAAAAAACTAAAATGACATATGGTAACAAAGATCAAGCAAGACATCACAAAATTCCAGAAATATTTATATTCATTAAAAATCTTAAAACTATGAGAGTCTTATGTAATTAACCAATAAGAGACTAAACTAAGTAAAAGGCTCTGATATTCTATAACTCCACACAGTATTATTATTATTATTATTATTTTATTTTAAGTGTTGGCATAAATATGACAATTCTTTTTTTTTTTTCTTTTTTTTTTTTAAGAATCAAATATGACAATTCAATTGTGGGACAAGTATATTTTCGGAAATATTGTGCTACCAACTACCAAGTAGTAAAAGGGGAAGCTTTTAGCTTGTTTTTGGGTCACCACATTGCACACACGCTTGGCGAATGTGGAGTAAGGTATCTTTGAATGTGAACCTATTTGTTTTATTCCAGACTTTTGGGGTTTAAATGTTGCAATTGAACTTTCATACACTAAACATAAGGAGGTAAATTGTAACCAGCCATTTATTAAAGATGTCATAGTTGCCATATTTACATTTTAGCCTAAGGGCATTGTCCATTCTTTTTGAGAGAACCTAAAAAAAACCATGACCCTGTTTACGAACATAATAAATTTTCACAATATTTTCATAATATATTGTGTTAACCTACTATAAGCAAAAACAAAATAAATTATATCATGATCTACCACAACTCAATACAACAATATTGTGAAAAATGTGAAATTTTATTTTAGAGTGCATTAGACTCAAGCAAGATTGCCCATGTACCACATACATACAAAACACATTGATGTGAGATACCAAAAGCTATGAATAGTTGTTGAAAAATGGTAATTTTTTCTATTAAAAAATATTCATATTGAGAAAATTTTGGTCCACTTAGTGACTAATGTTGTGTGCAAGAAGAAATTTGAGCTTTGAACAAGCTGACCGGTACAGGTTTTAATTGAAAAGAATTGGGTTATGGCCTTATGGGACTATGGCTTGCTTTCTTAGTAGCCTAGAAACTGAGATTGTTAAACTGTGCACCATTTCTTCCAATCACCCAAATAAATCTAATTTAATGTGCATGTCAATCAAGTCATGTTATCAAAAGGGGAAAATATTACTCAATTTAAATCAAAAGAAAATTGAGGGTGAAATATTAAACAAAAGCAAATGGGAAAAAAAAAATTATCACAATCACCCATTTTCTCTTCCATTTTCTTCTCTACTAGTGTATTTTTATTTATTTTTTATTTTTTCCACATTGGAGGTAGCTTCAACACTAAAAAGATAGAAGAGAACAGGGATGAATGGCTGTGAGAGTGTTGAGAGATAGCAACTAATGTTTTAGAGGTGGTATTAAAATATTTATAAAAATTAAATTATAAATAAAATGTGTAAAAAGAATTAAATTATATATAATTTAAATTATATATATATACACACACACAATCAGAGCAATCAAAAGATTCAAAACTCATTTCCCTTTTTAGAAAGAGAAAAACTCGCAATGGAATATAGAACAAGGTAAGAAGAGGCAATTTTGCCATTCCTATAAGGGATGTAAATAGGGACATATTGGTTTTGACTCTGAGTCTTTTGACTGTCCCACCGCATCCCAAGTAAGAAAACTATTTACCATTTACATACGAAGCAATTTAATTTGATATACTGTAGGTTATTGTTGATAAACAATTAATGTTGTTGAAAAAATATTCAGATTGAGAAAAACCTTATTTTACCGTTTATATCAGAAAAGTTTCAGATATTTAAAAAAAAAAACATATACATACTAAACATATAATTATATTTTTTTTCATTTTTAAAAATATGTTATTAAAAATATGATATCGAATGCATTTTTCCCATTATAAGTACTTTAAAAACGTGTTTTTACAACACTTTTTAAATTACAGTCTTCGCATTATTTTGAACAACAATATTTAAATCCGTTACTAAAGGCCCTAAAGCTTGGATCATAGTTGATGATTCAAGCTAAGTACGTCATGGTTTACGAACCATCCCAACTGAGACCATCCTTGTTTTATTACCTATGTGACTAACCCATTAGTATTAAAAATTTATAAAGGGCCTCAAGTTCATAAGAAATAGATTTTTTTTTGTGTTTTGTGTTTTGATTATGTGAGACGTTTAAGTCTCTGAGGGAGAAAAATTCATTTAGAGTTGCTATAGTGCTCTCCAAGAGAGTTACTATAGCAACTCCAAAAAATATTTTGGAAAAATTTTCCTTTTAGAAAGTCTGTTGGAGCTGTATTTCTGGGATTTGCTCTCCAAAAAATGGCTTTAACTAATCTATTGGAGATGTTCTTAGACTAAAACAAGAAAAAGACACAGGATTCAAGATTTCATTTTATTTTATCTTTCCTCACTGTTCCCTAGTAACCAAACAAAAGTTTAATCCTATATAACTGGCTGATTTTCTCAATCTTGTTTTTAAACCCTTTTTTGGGTTCGGTGAAGCTTCGGCTCAACTGATTATTATTGTTGGGACTTGGGAGATATGATGTTGGGATATATAATTAAGGACTGGGTAAGTGAATTCTAATAACGTTATTGTGTGAGAATACGTATGAGTAAAAAAGTGTTGTAAAAATATGTGTAATGTTGTTAATTAAATAACGAAAAATGTTATTTAAACAATAGTAACAAACATACCCTAAATATGCATTATCTTTTCATTGTTTAAATAATAGTAACAAATATGCATTATCTCTCACAATATGTATGGATTCACATGTTTTGAAGGATATGATGTATATGCTAGATGTATGGGATTATTATTGTTCAATTTGTGTGTGCAAGTTTGTTTGTGTGTTTATGCAAAAAGGATGATTGTACACATTTATGTAAATTTTGAGAAAGGTCTTTAAGAACATGCATTTTTGTGTAAATAAAGAAAAATTTTAGTAGTTTGATAAAATTTTGATTTTTTGACAGCTAGTCTAATCAGTCAAAATTTGATTAACAACTGGCATTTTGTTCATTCTATCCCTTGCTCATAAAGCTAGTTAATTTGACATTCAATTGGAACCAATTGCTAGATTTCAAAGTTTTTTTTTTTTTTTTTCCCTAAACTCAAAATCAGGATTTTTAAGATGCAAAATAGAGATGGACAAAATGTGGTCATTGAAACCCTAGGGACTTGGATGCCAATTGGGTGCCAATTGGGTTTAAATGAGCCCTATTTATAAGGCTAATCCATTTCCAATCGCTCATATATAAAATCGAAGTTTTTGACTTTTTGTTGACTTTGTATTATTTTGACACATCAGCTTTGAAAGCATCACAATTTTACACATCACTCATATTTTCTTGAGCCTATCATTCAACTACCCAATAATTCAGTCCTCTTCTCTGCTCATGCTATTATGCAGAATGCAAACGCAAAAGCAGACCTCCCCTCTCTATAATATTCTTCTCTCCTTTTTTCATGGGCATGGTTTTGAAACCCAGCCTATTGAAATAAATTAGTGAACCATGTGAACCGCAATCAAACTGTCTAGGTTTAATAACCGTAAATGGTTCTCAAACTAGTGGGCACTGACACTGGGATCTCTCTTCTCTCACTATTTTGATTTTTCTGATAAGTGAGATCTCTCTTTTATTTGTTGTAGTCTATCTATCTATTTGGTAAAGTAGTTTCTACTTTCTAGCTTAGTAAATGACGCCTGCCACTTTGTGTACCACACTACCACAGACCACGAAAATCAAATTTTTATTGATATTTGTTATATTTTATTTTTAGTTTTGTTTATATATATATATATATATATATATATCAACAAAAAATAAAATTCAATCATGTGACTATCTAACTAAAAAATATACTTCCATCTCACGAACAAAATTTAACATGGTAGAATTTTAAAAATGGAACCTAAAGAACAACACCTAAGTACTTTACCTAAGTCCTGCTCATATATATATATTGCAATAGTTAAGTGAAACACATTTGTATAAAGGGTACAATATTGATATATTTGCATGAAAATGCATAATATTAATATATTATCTACATTTATTTAGTTTATAATGTAAATTCTACGTGAATAGTATAATGTAAACTAATAATTTTCTTTTTGATAATTAGTAAATCAACAATGATTTTGTTATATGTTTTGTTTAGTATGTTTGCTTAAGATTTTTTATTTACCTTATGAAAGTTATGATATAAAAAAATACAAGGCTGGTACAATCTCAGTACCAATATATATATATATATATATATATATATATTTGTGTGTATGTTTATTTACATAGATTCTATAAGATTTTCTCTCCTATGTTAATTTATGCTTTTTATTTTTATTTTTGTTTAGTTTCCGTGAAAGCCAATAATAAACAAAACAATTGTGTGTGATGTAGATGTGGGAAAATCATATTGACGGTAAAGTTGTGTTATTTTATATTTCTTTTGTTACGATTATAATTGTTCCTCACTGCTAGAATTTTTTATGTTTGATTTCTTAACTAATTAGATCAGCTCTCTGTTTGTTCTTTGTTATAGATTAGTTATTTTTCTTTTTTTGCAATAATGTAGAGTACAACTCCTAGCCTCATACTTATATTGGATTATGCATTATACTAATGCTCTTGGTTCTATTGTGATGTAAAAGAATTTTGTTATTGATGACGCCAAAAATCATCAGTTGGATTTCTCGTCCAAATTTGGAGCATTAGACGATTTTGTAGGATCTGCAAGATAAAAGGAGTTGATTGTAGAGACCACCAGGTTGTGCCTGGTGGGGGAGCCTTCGATACCTGAGTAAGTATCAGCCCATATATTTTGTATATAGATGGTGTTTTGTAGTCTTTTTTTATGTACCTTCGGAAGTGAAGCATATTATCCCTTTTATAGGTGACTTAGGTAGCTGTTGCATATAAATAAGGGTGATTGTTACCCTAATTGTAATGTTCTTTGTCTTGATGAGAGTTTAAGACCTTTGATGGTCATTATTGAATGTGTTGAGAGGTTATTTATCTTTCTTTGATGGTCTACTAATGACGCAATAGTCATCCATTAAGATGGATGATCTTAATGACTTTTATGGACTCATCAATTGCCCCCCATTCCCATGACTAATTTTGCTTTGTGCTGGTCATGCTTAGGGAATGTCCTTGACTTGTTTAGATTCGAACTTCTTTGTCTTCCAACTACTTTCTTCTTCAAGAATGGTAGTTTATCTATGACAATTTCTTAGTATCTGCGTTTTGAAGGTCCTTCTGGACATTTGAGGAATCATAGCTTGATCTTGAATGTAAGCTAATTTCTTTGGACAATATGTGTGAGATTTAGTGGCCTCTTTGGATCCTTTGATCATTCTTCTGTAGCTTGAAGAATTTTGATATTTGGATGATCTTATTCTTCCATGATTTATATTCTCGTGTGAAGAATTTTTATCATCCGTTGATTTCACAATTTTATTCTTTCACGAAGAATGTATCGTTGAATATTAATTTCACTTTTTCACAAAAATTAACTTTTAATGCTAATGCATTTATTTTAACTTGGTTGTTTTGAGAATGTAGCTTTGGAGAAGACTTGATGTTTTTTAGTTGTTGTTTGTTGAGTGATTACATTGTGGAGAATATGATTTATATTCTCACCGGGAGAATTCGTATCACTTTTCTCATCGAATGCTTCATACTTCCACTTGGGGAATTTGTGCTTGTCCTATGGTTGATATTATTTTGCTTGTATGATTTATACTCCCGCTTAGAGAACTTGTATCATTTTTCTTGTCGTATGATTTACTCTCTCTTGGGAATTTGTATAATTTTGTTCGAACGTATGATTTATACTCCCTCTAGGGAATTTGTATCATTTTGCTAGTCGTGTGATTTATATTCCCGTTTGGGGAATTTGTATCATTTTACTCGTCGTATATTTGTATCATTTTGCTCGTCGTATGATTTATACTCCTGCTTGGGGAATTTGTATCATTTTGCTTGTCGTATGATTTATACTTTCACTTGGGGAATTTGTATCATTTGTTGCTGGAAAGATTCTTTGATCCAATGTCGTTTTGGACCTTCTCAAGGTCATGTTATTATTTGCATTAAGTAGCACATGTGCTTGCCAAAATTTGGTTAAACAAGAATTTTAGAACAATTCATATATGAATAATAAGTTTTAATTAGCCTTTTTCTTATTGGGCCAAAATTTTGATTGGACCAATTACTTTCTTGTAATACTAGAGCTTTACTTCTTTTGTAATTCATCTAATAGTACTTACATTTTTGCATGAAATCTCACTAGGTATACATTTTATAGCTTCAACAAAATAAGCTTTGTGACGATAATATTTCATGTGAGTAGTTAGTTGTAAAATGCTTGGGGTAAGAATTACATAGTTGCTAATCATAGTGCATAAATATTATCAAGAGAATAATTAAGGTAGTGTAATATGTTTTCATTTAAAACTAGATTTTTTGACAATTAATTTTAATCGTCATTAGTCAAAGAATATTGATAATCTTAAATATTGAGGTATGACATTCATCACAATTGTTGTGCTTTATGCATTTGATGGTTTTCTGAAAATTTCATAAATTTTGCAAACCCATAAACTATATACCTTTTTTTATTTATTGATTATTTATGCAAGCTTGATATGTACTCATTTTTAATAAGATAATCACTCACATTGCTAATTAGATGCACACAAATATCAAAAAAGAAATAAATAAATGAGTTACTTTAGATGATGACATTATTTTGCCATATACATCGATCTTTTTATTGTTGAGATCTTCTTCACGAGATTTTGTCTTTTAAGATTTTTTAAGTTTAACATGATATTTAATGTTTAAAGATTAGGTCTCTTTTGCTTCAATCTTTTGAAGACCTAAAAACTAGGTTAGCAACTAGTTGATTGCATGCACGTCATCTGAAAGCATACCTCTTTCAGCCATTCCATTGACCCATTCTACATATTAAACGCCCCAGCGCGCGCATACACACACAAATGGCCCAAGACTGGGCCTATTGGACTATATCTACAATTTGATGACACAAATGGGCTGATTTAGACTAAACTATATCTATTTTACCAGTGTAATTCCACACGAATGGGCCGATTAGACCATATCTGCAATCTGACCACCTTCATCTTGAGCTTGTTTCTCTGTGCTGCCGCCAAACAAAGTAAACTTGTTGAATGCTTTGGTTTTATGTTGGACCCAATGTGATATATGACAAAGGTGCTCATAAATTTGTTTGTACTTGCGACGCATAAGCTCTAGGAGGATTAAACATAAAGTAATCATGACCTGCCATAAGGGATCGACGGAGACTGACATAAGCAGCTCCCATGCAAGAACTGCACAAATAACGCAAAAATTCTTGAACATTGGGAGATAGTCTGCGTTTTCAGGTCCTAGTTCCATCCCCACAAGTGTACTGCATAACATAGCTACTACCATGATAAAGATGAGAGATTACTTATCTTTCTTTGATGGCCTATTACCAAATTTCTAAACTCATTAATGTGCATAATCTCATCAACGAATGTCCCAAAATTTTATGTTATTCATAATCTAAATTTGGAAGGGGAAAAGTGGATGAGCTTGACAACTTAATAAGTAACCAAAAACCTAATTAGCCTTATCAAGCATTTAGATAAGCAAAATAATAAATTGTACATAAAATCAAATTATATAAGCTTAGAAATTGTTTCTTAGTTGGATGGGAAAGTAACATATAATTTGACATTAGTTTTACAAATATCAAGTTTCAAAACATCAAAAATCATATTTTAATATGAGTTCTAAAAAATCAGAATTTATAATTAGCAATGAGTTAAAATATATATATATATATATATATATTAAAAAAATTTCATTGATTTTAACCGATTCACGTATCTAATCATATTTATATTTTTAACAATCTTTATAATTTTGATTACGCTATATTCTCATTACTAGACCCATGTGTACATAGACCAGTGGTATGTCCCAAAAACTGATTTCTATGTCAATAGGTATAAGTCTCGTTGACCGGATCCAAAGTATAATAAGATTTTACATACAAATTTTCTTGAACTTATATAGTTTTATTCCAATCCACATAAAAAATCAAATATTAGAAATTTTCAGTTCAAATGAATTTATCATTCAAATACTTTCACAAACATGACAAATCTTAATCCAAGTTTGAAAAAAAAAATTCTAAATAATCCTTTGAACCAAATTATTGTGTAGTATTTTAATGAGAAAGAAAATCTAGCCCTTCAAGCACGACTCTTTGGCTTTGGCGGTCCCTCCATTTGACTAATGATCTTGATATCAACTACTGGGCATTTGCAACTACTTCATTAGGTGGATTAAAAATTTCTTATTTTTTTAAACATCGTTGAATGCTGTGCAGATAGTGATGCATACTTAGTGTCGCTATAGTAAAAAGATAATATATATACACACTTTAATGCTACTTTAATTGAATTCTTTTTTTTTTTTTTTTAGAAGGTAATTGAATTCTTTTTAATTAATTAGTCTTTCCTTATTATGATTTTTTGGTGGGTGCAGGTTCTGTTTTGTGGTGAATATGTGTTTATTTGATTAAATAGGGATGGTCTGAGAAGATTTGGAGGTTTCTTTTGCAAAACAACTGTTGAAGCTTTAGCAATGTGGTTTGGAATAATTTTACTAGTAAAAGTGTTCTCTCTCTCTCTCTCTCATACAAAATTCGTTTCTTTTATTTCTTATAAATATTCATAAATACTGTTTCGGTAGATTTTACAAAGGAATCCAAATTAGTTTTTAAATATAGTCTAATTTTGTGTCAAGCATCCATTATTTTATATATATATATATATATATATATTTGGAATCAAGTGGTTCATTAATTCATTCATAATACTCAGTACAAAAGACAAGATGACCACACCTCACTCACCTATCTAAGACTACCTCATCATTACTACTGTTGAATGTTTATGTGCATAAATATCAGTTACAACCTAATAATTATTAGTAATTATCATAAATAACTCGAGTTACAAGATGATTATAGTCATCTAGTAAAAGCTGAAAAAACAATGTATATTTCTTAACAAAAAGTAACATTGGTCTTCCAATCAAAATTTCTCTGAGTTCCACTTTCGTGCTACTGGTACCCTTGGGCTTACCCAACTGTACCTTGGGGCATGAGATAATGATTGCACACGTGAATCCCCTTTTTCTTCCTGCTAAAAAAAAAAAGAGATGGCTCAAAATTATTGACTCACACAAGCACAAGACTACCAAGAGAAAAGTAATTGGACTTGTGCTACTATATATAGCAGTTGTAGAAGTTGATGAGGTGTTTACACAACTTTCATCATCAACCAATAATCATCTTTTACATATATTGGATATAGCTATTACCGTCCCCCTCTCTCTCTCTCTCTCTCCCTCATTTTATTTTTAATTCAGAATAAAGATTTGAATTCCGGATGTCTCTATTTGAAAACATTAAGAAGTATCAGTTTAACTACAATTTATAAGGCTCTTAACAACTATTACAACCTTTTTAGAAATAAATAAATATCCATCAATTTAAGGAATAACTATTACAACTATCTTAAAAATGAATAATTATAATTATATTTCAATTTATAAAATAGCTATTCCTAAAGATATTACATGTAATGAAAGAATAATCAAACGAACAAATAACTATTACACATAAATAAGTGTTTCATTATATGACCTATTATTGCATACAAAACATGCTTTATGAGTTTCAATATTAATTACAAGGTAGCTAAGGCATCCTTCCATAAACTGAAAGGGATAAAGGAATCCATCTTTAGGGAATTGACAGTAAAGCGTTTAAGCGAACTTTGATTACTTAGCTTCATTGATAGAGAATTCACCATGCCAATCCACATAAATAGGCTAATTAAACTTATCATCTTGATCTTGTTTCTTTGTGCCGCCAAACAAAGAAAACCTTTTGAATGCTTGGGATGTATGTTGGATCAAAGGTACCAGATTATCAGTTGCATGGCAGAGAATCTCGTAAATTAGTTTGTACCAGCTGCGACGAATAAGCTCTACAAGGAATCCACATATATTAATGATAAGCAGCTTTAAGGGATTGACGAGGATTGAACCAAGCAACTCACATGAAAGAATTGCACAAGTGACACAAATAAACTTGAACAGTGGGAGATAAGCTGTGTTTTGAGGTCCTAGCTTTATCCCAAAAATTCGATGCTGTACAGCTGTAGATAGCTATTGCCACGATAAAGAACAATGTGATTTCATCATGCTTTTTGAGTAGAGAGATGCATGAACCTTTAATGCTTACTCCATGGACGTTAAGCAAGATTTTTATGAGAAAGTAAAGAGGCTCATGGAATTCTGTGGAGAAACGGACTTCTTTCTCACTTGCACAATTAAAAAATAATAATAAATCATGGGTTTATAAAAATAAAAATAAAAATTTAAAAAAAAGGCTAACAAAGATAACCTATAAAATGTAATTTGAGGCTAACAAAAATAGTAAAGTGAAGCATTTTTGTGAAACATGTGATATAAAAGATAATGCTACAAGTACAAATTATTTTATAACATTTTTACAAAATATTGATGTGGTCAACTTCTTATTAGTTTTCATCTAGGCTCACCATTAATATCATTTTTTTATTTACCAATAATCATTCATCACATCAGCAATTTGTATAATAATGTGTATCTCTAACATTATTTGTGATATAAAATAAGCAAAAACAGAATAAGACTATACACAAAGACTAAATATTGATGCTACTCCTATATATAGATTAATTTACTAAAACAAAGTCCATGATGAATTATCCTTGACAAAAGACGTATTTTAAGGCTAGTAATAAAGTTGCATTGACAAGTCAACCAAAAATTTTAAAGAATCCATTGACTATACGTCAAACTAAAATTTGTGGGATGACGTGCACTTAGTGACATGCATGCATGACTTACATGTCATCCTTTGTCAGCAAGATACATATGCAATGATGACCTAAGCTAAGATTACTTAGACACTTTGAAAAAATAAAGAAAAAAAAAAATCCGTCAAAATAATCAATACAAATTTCAAAATTGTTGGGATGATAATTTGTAATTAGCGTACCGTAAAAATAACTAACATTATTGCTGACAAGACTGAATCCAAAGAAACAAATAAAGGATTTATATTTTTATTTTTTTTGAATTTTTATGTGAATATTAACTTAGTTGATTATTTTTCAATTTCAATAAACCGCTTAATAAATATTATATTTATCTGTGACAATAAAAGAACATTATATTTATAAAAAAAATAAATCTTAATGGAATTAATCAATTTCTATACACATGCGTTTTTTTACATCAACGAAATTTCTTAAATGGCAATTCTAACATCATATCACATCCATTGCGAAAAAACAGAGAATATTTTGGCTTACTAATTTATTTAGTTTGAGGTAAATCTAAATAGTCAAAGTAAAGTATACTCACAAATTAATCCATAGTGTTGTAAAAACAATAAATGCTCAAATGAGAAAAGAAAATATAAGGATTCACATGAGAAATCTAGGGTGGTCTAATGAGAAATCCAAGATCATATTTATAATAACCCTTAAAATATTATATATAAACAGAGACGAATAACACAAGCATGCAAGTATAAAATAGAGGTCATTTTCTCCAAAAACCATATACCATCACAAAACACTCTTAACATATTTTCATGAAACTCTCTTTGACAACCCTCCACCTCCAGTTAGTTTAGCTTGATGTTTATGGATATGTACCTTGATAAAATTTTTGTTGTTACATTAATCTCCCGTTAATAATGGGTTACCAAAGTACCAAGATGTACCCTATATACATAGACTAGTTATTGGCTTGGCATCAGAAAGAGGGGTCAAGATTTTGTAATGTCAACATTCAACTAATACAATCCTAAAATAATGATTAAAGTAAGAAAATCAAACACATTAATTTAACGTTAAAGCAAATAGGCTTTCAAAGAAGCAAGCAACCCAAAAGACGACCAAACAATAGCAAAGTCAATCCCTCACTCACCCAAAAGATGACCAAACACTCTGGGAGTCAAATTTTTGTCCACCATTTCAAAGATCTTAAACAAAAGATAAAACATGTAATTAAGGAAAGCTGAAAGAGAGAGGAATCCAATTGTTATGTGATATATCCTTAACAAAATAGCTCATGCACATGGGTTTTTCTAAGGAATGGAAGGAAATTATCAATTAATTGTATGGCCTAAACTCAAAAATCTTACACAGGTAAGAGTGAAGTTTTTACTCTTATTTTACTCTTAAAGTCTTTCAGTTAAATGAAGTTTTTGAAAGAACAATTTCATGAAGATGGAGATGGGAGAATTAGATTCAGATCAGCTTCCAAATCCCATAACATGTGACTGTGACCTACACAACATGGTGCACTCAACCACCCTTCATCGCTCATCACATCATCCTTATAATCATCATACCCCTTTCCTCCTCAAATGTATTCTATAATTAATCACCATTTATAATTCAAAATATTTCCAAAGTGAGAAAATGAAGCACAATTATGGAGTGGTTTTTATAAGGTAGAAAAGACAGGGTAACAGAGTTAATAGTAAAGAAAGAGATGAATGGGCTAAAGCCACAAAATAGAATGAGAAATATATTTATTATTCTTGAATTGTTATGTACTTTCCCATAATTAAGGATCTATTTTTAGTCACAAGTAAAAAGAAGAATGAACACATGCCGGGGCTTCGATTTCTTTGTTTTCTTTCACCTTAGAGGCGCTTGTAAGACTGATCGATGTCTCCTAACTGGAAAATCAAGACTTCTCACCTCCATTAGCTCAATGATCTCCATAGCTGCTTGGTGAAAATGAATATCTAATTGCATGCAATCCCTATTTATTCTCATGTTAATCATTTAGTATATTATTATTATATATATGATGCAAAAAGACCTATGTCATTATTATTATTTTGACGTTCATGGCTATTGAAAAAAGGAAATATTAATGGATGTCCTAAAGCCATTGATTTAGAAATTAATTTTAGAAACATTTTATGAGAAAATGATAATACAATTAATTTTATTGACAGCTTTTATATTTCTCATAGAAGTAATATCAAAATTTTTCTAATATGATTTTTTAACAACTACCGTAATGACACTCGTTAACATGACCCCATTAACAACTGTCATAATGGCACTCGTTAACATGACTTATTGAAATAATTAGAGTCAGGTTTAGATCCAGTGTCCAGTGGCACTAGACCTGTTGAGATGATAACATGTGTCTACTTCTGAACACATGTCACTATTTGACTCAGTCCAGTGCACTAGATGCATTGGACTCAAACCAATTCCATTGAAATAACAGGCCGAAATCTATAGTTGTGAAGGACAGAGACAGAGCTACGTTCGGTCAATATTATAGTCACAATCATTATCATTAATTTAATGACAGTGTTGTTGAAATAGTTGGCAGAGATCTAGATAAGGTATGAAGACACATGAAATAATATATCAGAGTCACATGTCTGGATGCCGGCATAAGACAATATTGCTGCGTTAATATAATTGAAGTTAAGGTTTTTTTTTTTTTTTTATACCAAAAAGGGAGAAAGCAGCCCAACAGATTACACAATAGCTGGATTAAACTAGCTACAGTTTAGAGGCATTTGACATGCCAAGTTAGCAACTGACCAAACAGAATTAACAACAAGCTTAGGCACTAATTAAGTACACATCACAGCAAAGTCCATTTTGGTTCAAAAAATCTAAATCAGCTAGTCTGATCTGTTGCAGCCAGTCTATGGTCTTCCTGTGCTGAAATAGATGGACTAAATGCCTGCTAGTAATACCTAGAAACAAAATATACTAAAAACCATGATTTTTAGCTTTGAGAGCAACTTCTACCATAACATCCAACAGCACCCCACATGTTGTATCTACTACACTACTATTTGCACCATAAAACAAGCTATCACCCTACCTAGTAATAGCTTCATAAGCAGAAGACCATCGGTTTGGCTTCCTACTCCTAACTCTAGCAAGTTTAACTATCAGCTGCCACTGCCATGAGGATGAGTAGTGGTATGGTTGAGGTCTTCTTGGCTGACTGGTGTGGCTTGGTTGATCAAGGAAAGTCTCTTTGTACCTGCAAGCCATAGATTGAGAAATTAAAATCACTCTCATAGGACTAGGATGTAAACCATCATAGAGCACCTTGTTCCTGTGTAACTAGATATGCCAAAGAGTTGTAAAAATTGCTTGTAAGTAAGCCATTGAAGAAGTCTCCTTGGATTTGAACTTGATGAGAAGTGAGGAAAGCCATTGCTGAACACTTAAACTACCAAAATCAATGGCATGTACAACCAAGGTTGATCCATGCCAACAAGCTCTAGTAAAAGGGCGGAGGAGAAAGAGATGAGTTGAGGATTCAACATCAGAATTACAAAGGGGGCATGTTGTTAGGGTTGGAATGCCTCTGTTGTTCAAATTAAGAAGAGTGGGCAATCGGTCCTGGATAAGTTTCCAAACAAATGTATTGATTTTCAAAGGTACTTTGACTCGCCAAATCAGATTCCACACATTTTGGTTTCCATGAATATTCCCAAAAGAATGGGAATCCTGCATAATAATCTCATAGGCTCTTTTGACTTTGTAGTTACCATTAGCCTCATTGGAAAACTTCCAATGCAACTTGTCTTGCACATCATGAGTTTTAGGTGAGAGAACTTGAAGGATTTGTTTGCTCAAAGGAAAGGGGTATAAGGTTCGGACCAAATCAACTTTCCATGTTTTGGAATTGTGGTCAATAAGATCACCCACTATACCTATTTGTAATTCAGGATGATGCAAGTTACCATGAGAACAAGGAAACCAGTTTTGATGAGTAAGCGAGATATTGAATCCAATACCAACTCTCCACTGTCCCTCCCTAAGTCTAAAATCACCCTTCTTGACAATATTCTTTCAACACCAAGAATGATGAGACTTTGGAGTGTATTCTTGTAATGAACAAATTGGGTAGTATTTAGCCTTATAAGTCCTTGCCAGCAAAGAGTTAGGATTTTGGTACAAATTCCAATATTGCTTTGCAAGCATAACTTGGTTCATGGGACCAAACTTTTTAATACCAATACCTCCCTTCCCCTTAGGTTGACAGATTTTTTCCCAATTCAAAAGGTGAAGTTTTTTCTCACCTTGCCTATGCCCCCACCAAAAGGCTCTAACAATGGTATCCATCTCATTACACACCTGATCAGGTACTTTAAAACATGAGAAAGTGTATAAAGGTAAAGATTGAAGCACTGAGGAAATAAGAGTTGTTCTCCCTACTTGTGATAATAACCTAGCCTTCCAACCCTGCAATTTGGACTGGAGTTTTTCAACCAAGAAGTGGAAATCAACTATATTCTTTTACCCTTAAGCTTAAAGTTGAGGCCAAGGTACTTGCTAGGATTATGCACCAAATTGACTTTCAGCTTTCTAGCCAAGGCTTCCTAGTCTTCCATAGGCATATTAGGTGAACAAAATAAATTAGATTTGAGGGGATTTATAGATTGCCCTGATACCTTACAATACCAATCCAAAAATTTCAGCAAGATGTCTACAGAGTGCTTATCCTACTTGAAGAATAAAAGGGAGTCATCAGCAAACAAAAGATGGGTAAGCGAAATGCCATTTCTTCCAACTTTAACCCCTTTTAACATGTTTAAGGTTTCAGCTTATGTAAGGGAGATGGATAGGATATTAGCACATAAAAGAAACAAATAAGGAGATAGAGGGTCCCCTTGTCTCAACCCTTAAGTTGATGTGAAAGACTTAGACATGTGACCATTAATGAGTAAGGTGAATTGCCTAAGGTGACACACTCCATAATCCAATTAATCTATTTTGAATCAAACTTCATCACCACAAGCACTGCCATAAGAAAATTCCATCTAAGTTTATCATAAGCTTTGCTCATATCTATTTTTAAAGCCCTAAAACTGAATTTCTTCCCTCTCTTCCTCCTAGGGTTATACATGATTTCATGTTCTATAAGAATATTGTCAGAAATGTTTCTTCCTTTAATGTATGCATTCTGGAAATGAGTAATGAGCTTGTCCATAAGAGGTTTCAGCCTATTAACAAGAATTTTGGAAATAATCTTATATAAGACATTGCATAGACTAATAGGCCTCAAATGAGTAACCTCTTCAGGGTAAGTGACCTTAGGGATAAGGGTAATGAAAGTATGGTTAAGAGGTTTGAAAAGTGAGCCAGAATGGAAAAAAGGCTTGGACAGTATTAATAACATCTGACTTGACAATTGACCAATACTCATGATAGAAAAAGGCAGGGATACCATCAGGGTCAGGGGCTTTGTGAGGCCCTAATTGGAACACAGTGTTTTCAATTTCCATAATAACTTTCCATAATAAGTTATTATGGAAAGTCTATGGCTTAACCAACCGGTCCAACACCATCTTTCTTTCTTTTTCTTTTTTTTTTTTCTTTTTTGACAGCCAATTCAAAAACCACCCCAATAGTTACGGTAAAAAGTCAAGGGAGTTCCTTTTTTTTTTTTTTTTTTTTTTTTTTTTTTTTGTAACCAAGGGAATTCGAGTAGAAATTTTTTTCCAATTAACCTTAAATTCCTAACAATTTCGTTAGCCTTTTTTTTGGGATGGCAATGGCCTTTTTTTACAAGCTTTATTGGATTTATTTTTAAATATATAAATAAAAAAATTATATTATATGTATATATGAAGTGGGTTAAAATGAAAATATATGAGATAGATAGGTCCACATGAATGGTGATGCATGATTAAGGTACACGCTAAGTTTTGACCAACTGACTAAAAAAACAAAAAAAGAGAGAGAAGAAACTGCTGAGTGATGGCCCAATTTTTCTCTTTTTTCCCTCTCAACCTTTGAAGGCTGATCTATGAGCCGCACCAATATAATCCCCACTCTTTTAAACTTTTCTTCATGGTCAGATATTCTAGATCTACCCAATTGCTGGACTGGATGCCGGCATAAGACAATATTTCTGCGTTAATATAATTGAAGTTAAGTTATTATGGAAAGTCTATGGCTTAACCAACAGGTCCAACACCACCTTCTTTCTTTTTTTTTCTTTTTTGACAGCCAATTCAAAAACCACCCCAATAGTTACCGGTAAAAATATGGATTGAAATTGTCTAGTAATACTTCTGATCTATTAAGAAATTCATATATGTATTCAAATTCATGTATTATACCAGGTGCAATTTTAGTCAAGATCTGATAATCAGAAAAATTAGAAATTACAAAATCTTTTTAACCCATATATCTATATCCATTTGCTCTACAACTACTACAAGTCTTCATATTCATCCGTACCATAAGAAAACACAGGTAATTTAAATACTTATCCTGTCATTCTACTTGCTTGACTAGTAGCGGCTGGTGCAATGATGATCTCCCATGTGTGGATGAAAATATGATGCCGAAAAAGCAATTCTAGAAGGCTGCTAGGGCCATGAGATTGACCGTGGCAGACTATGGGAGAGAGAGAGCAGCAGCAGCAATACTAAACAACAACAATACTAAAGTTTAACGTTTGACTCAGACTCTATAGGCGACCACTAAACTATCACATAGGCCATAGCACTTAGGAACCTTCAAAAAATTCTTCACATGTATTTTTTGTTGTTTTTTGTTTTTTTGTTTGGTTTTGCCATCTAGAACCCTTATCTCTAATAATTTCTTATTTTTTGTTGTTTTTTTTTGGTTTTGCCATCTAGAACCCTTATCTCTAATAATTTCTTTCGAAATTATTGCGCACGACTTGTAAAGAAGAACAAATATTTTGTTTTGTTTTAGGTGAGTACCTGATAGTAATTTCAGTATTTATTGAAGAAAGCTATTTGGATGTATTTTAGTTATGAGATAGGTAAGTGACTATCTCAAAAGGAGAAAATTAAATCAAGTAAACTCCAAAACTAACCTCGATATTTTAATTGTCAAAAATCTCTTAAGTATAACAAAAACAAGAATTCAACCTCGTGTCTAAAATACAGAAAATAAAAAAGTACACAATAGTACTAGAACTCCAAACTTATTCCAAATTTCTAAACTCCTTTCATGCATACAATCTCAATGAACGACCTAATACTTGTTATTCTTCTTAATCTGTATTTGGAAGGGGAAAAAATGGACGAACTTGACAACTTAATAAGTAACCAAAAACCTAACTAGCTTGATCAAACATTTAAATGAGCAAAATAATAAATTGTACCTAAGATCAAATTTTATAAGCTTAGAAATTGTATCTTAGTTTTATTGAAAACTAACATATAATTTAACATTAGTTTTACAAATATCAAGTTTGAACACATGAAAAATCATAATTTACGATGAGTTCTAAAGTGTCACAACTTACAATTTTCAAAAAGTTCAAAAAAAAGATATAAAAAATTCATCAACTTTAAACGTTTCGTATATCTAATCATATATATATTCTTAATGATTTTATGACTATAGTTACTCTATATTCTCATGACTAGGCCCATGTGTAGACCCATGATATGTCCCAAGAAAAACTAGTTTTTATGTCAATCTATAACCTGCTAGATCCAAAGTATTATTTGGATTATATAAGTGAATTTTCTTGAACTTATACAGTTTTATTTCTGTCCACATAAAAAAAAATTTAGAAATTTACAGTTCAAATGAACATACCATTCAAATCTTTGTTACTTTTACAAAATTGACGCATCCTTAATACAAGTTTGAAAGAAAATAAAACTTCTAGATAACCTGTTAAACCAAATAAATGTGTAGTATTTTAATGAGAGTTCATCTAGCTCATTTTTTAAAAAATCAATATAGCTCAAATAATTAAATAAAATTTGTAACGAAAAACCAAAGAATATTTAATTAATGAATAAAAAATTATATTTTTAGCAAAATATAACTATTCAAGAAAAGGTTATTTAATTAAGCCAAAGAGATGTAAATATTTTTTGTACTTCTCATTTAGCCTTTCCTTCTAATTAAGATCCACAAGTCCCACACCCAATTCCATCAATCCAATTACTGCGTATTCTTAGGACACGTTTGGTAGACTGTAATAGACACTGTAATGTAATAGATATTCCTATGGCATAACTATTTGGTTGTTTGGTTATATTTTATAACAATGAATATTTATTCCATATGAATAGCTATTCTTCAAAATGAGGAATAACTATTCCTCATAAAAAGTACTAAATATCTATTCCTTCATCTTATGTAATAAATTTTAAAAAAAAAATTCATAAAAAGTCATTATTTGTCACATCTTCAAAAAGAAAGAAAATAAATTTTTCTTATTGTTAATTATTAGCTCTATTTTGAACACCCTAAAATAAGTGTATTTTAGAAAATTTGACTTGAAAATGATTTAATTACACATTCTTTTTATACTCTACTAAATTGTGGATGCATATTCAAGATTCTATTCCTAAATAGTCACCAAACTGATGAATAGTAATACTTATTACATATCAACTTAATGTATTCCTGGTAATACTTATTCCTATTCTTATGTAATAATCATTACAGTATACCAAACGTGTCCTTAGTATAATGGTTACTTTACAAATACAAAGTTCTTATGAGGTGTGGGAAGTAAGAGTCGTGGTTCAAGTCTCCAAGAAGAATCTTCACACAAATATCTAATATCTTGCAACAATATTAGTAATACTAGTTACACCTCTTTTTTTATCTGCTAATATTCTATGTTAAAGGAGTTTTCTATAGACATAAATTGTAGAAATGCTCAATATCAGGAAAGAAAAGAGGAATAGGGCCCTGACTTTTTATTGAAGGAGATTTCATTACATTTTTGTACAAGGCCTTTTGACTGGATTACTGCAGAAGTGGTTGATAACAAAAGACTTTGAATTTTCTTTATTTTCTTGGAGCCCCCCAAATCTTGTAATGGACCCTTGAAAATTCTTGTGATGACTATAGCTTCCTCCTCTACTCCTTTTTGTGCTGTCGTGAGCGATGAGGCTTCCTTTTTTCTTTTCTTTTCTTTTTTTTTTTTTAATTTTTAATTCCCAGTCTGTTCTTGGTTTTCTTTCTTCAATGATATATTTCAATTCATCCCAAAAAAAAAAAAAAAAACTTAATGGAAAAAATGTGGTTCTATTGAAGATCCAAATTCTAACTTTTTTTTTTTAACTATTTTTTTGGGTACAAAAGGGAATTTTAATCTACATTCAAGGTTCACTTTTCCACCCTCCAAAAAATTGGATCTATTTTACCGCTCACTTACACGGTTATCCAATATCCACACATTTTCTAATAGGAAATTCAAAAAAAATTTAAGCTGTTATTTTTTATTGTTGAGATTTTCATTGTTGAGATCTTCCTCATGAGCTTTTGTCTTTTAAGAACTTTTTAGCTTAATATGATATTTATGTCTAAGGACTAGGTCTCTTTTGCTTCAATCTGTTGAAGACCTAAAAACTAGGTTAGCAACTAGTTGATTGTATGCACATCATCTGAAAGCATACCTCTTTCAGCCATTCCATTGACCCATTATATATATATATATATATATATCTGAAAGCATACCTCTTTCAGCCATTCCATTGACCCATTATATATATATATATATATATATATATAGAAAGGGCTAGCAACTAGTATAATGTGGTGTCTTTATTTTCTGGTAGAAAATACAATGTGGTACGTGGCATAGTACAATAGAAGGTTTGATCGTATGGTGGGGCCAAGACTGAGCCTATTAGACTATATCTAAAATTTGACCACACAAGTGGGCCGATTTAGACTAAACTATATCTGTTTAACCAGTGTAACTCCACACAAATGGGCTGATTAGACCATATCTGCAATCTGACCACCATCATCTTGAGCTTGTTTCTCTGTGCTGCCGCCAAACAAAGTAAACTTGTTGAATGCTTTGGTTTTATGTTGGACCCAATGTGATATGTGACGAAGGTGCTCATAAATTTGTTTGTACTTGCGACGAGTAAGCTCGAGGAGGATTAAACATAAAGTAATCATGACCTGCCATAAGGGATCGATGGAGATTGACATAAGCAGCTCACATGCGAGAACTGCACAAACAACGCAAAAATTCTTGAACATTGGGAGGTAGTCTGCGTTTTCAGGTCCTAGTGCCATCCCCACAAGTGCAGTGCATAACATAGCTACTACCATGATAAAGGAATGCTTAATTGCACCGAGTGGAAAGCTTGGTCCAAGGATCCAAAATATGACCGCGAAGAAAAGGTTGATTGACACAAGGAAATTCGCGGAGGAACGAGCTTCTTTGTCACTTGCACCATTAAAACAAAAAATTAATCAATGGATCTGTTTGCCTTCGGATTTAAATTTTATAGAGTTACCATGTTAATTCAAGGTAGACTTCTTAAAATTTAACAAAAAAAAAAAAAAAAAAAAAAATTATTTTAGGGGTTAAAACAAAAACAAAGTTTTTCTCCAAACTAGTTTGGAGAGACTCTTTAAATTTTTCATATCTTTCTTTTTTTAGTGTGAATTTTGAAAATTCAACTGTTAAATTTCATGTTCCTTATGTTCTTAACATGTATATCAAATTTCATTCAAATCGAATATTATTTATTATTTGATCAATTAACTTATTTTTTATATACAACTTTAGATTACAAAAACTTGAAATTATAACATTTATTTGATGACATAGAAATTATTTTTTTGATTTTCTTAAAATTTTGCAAACATTAAAAATGTAATAAGAATATGCAATCTAACGGTTAAATTTTCAAAATTTACATTCAATATAAATATATATAAAGAATTTGTAAGGTTTCTCTTCAAACTAGTTTAGAGAAAAATTTTGTTCCAAAAACAAAAACAAAAACAAAAATTTTAAAATTTTTATTTCAAGGGGACAAGGGGGTTCATTTGAACCCCCTGGGCGGCAAGTGGAGCGGCCCATTCAACTCATTAGCTATCGCTGGTGGAGGAAAGCGATGCCGTCGTATTTGGCAGCCATGGCTTGGTATCTTTAGAAGTGGTCATCACTCGTAAGCAGTAGTATATATATAGCTAGTGCTAGTGTTTCATTTCAAGAAATAAACAATTAAAACTGAAGAGAGACATCAGACAAAGATGTACCTTCCAGCTGCTTCACTCTTTGCTGCGTTTGTTTTCTTATTCATACGAAATCCTTTTGAAATCGACCGACGTCGTTTCACAGCGGGATGACCAAGACTAGTTGTTTCCTCTTTCATGATCTTCACGTTAACGGTGCTTCTGCCGGTTCTGTGTGAGTATCAATGCTTAGCTACTCCGTGTGTGTGTCTCTGCAAAATAAGCTGTAGTGAGTGTGTGTGTCTCAGCAAAATAAGCTATAGCGTGTCCAACAATCATTTCAAAAATTGTCAAAATTTTTGACTCAACCACCCCCAGTCAAAATTTCCGTACCAATTGCATGGAGAACTGATTGAATCCTAGACTTGGTTACAAACCAGCAAGTTGACATCTCTCACAATCAATCTCCCATGTATCTCTCACAATCAATCCCCCAATACAGGGGACCTTTCATTAAATGCTAGATTTGATCCAATATGCAGGGCAGCCTGATTATCAGAGAATAATAAAGCTTTCATTTTATGTTCAATCCCAATATCCCTAAGAAAATACAATACCCAAATAATTTTAGAAGTGGCTATAGCCATAGAAGTTAGTGGCGGCTTTAAGATTTTTTTTCTAGAGGGGTCAGTAAAAAGATACATCTTAGGTAAAATATGAATTTTATGGTCTAAATGACTTTTTTTATTACAAATTTGTCTATAATACATACTAATAATAAAATAAAAAATAAACTATAGGTTTATTTGACATATTTTTTCCTTAATATAACGAACATGTTAACTGTTGTTACTAAGAGAATTTTAATTATTACTGCTTAAAATATTTTTTTTTTTTTAGTTTATAACGATTATATGTTTACATTTTACTATCAATGTAAAATTTATATTATAGATAATTGTATTATACACATTTGCAAAAACTATATAATATTGTATACATTTGTTTAGAAATAATGTAAATATTACAATGATAGTACAATGTAAACTATGAATTTTCCATTAATTTATTTCAAATTTATTAAGATCTAAATGGACTTTTTAAAACAATTTAAGATTAAAAAAAAAAATTACTTTGTTGTTGGGCTTACTATTGCTCTTCCAGATTTTAGATAAAATTGGATTGTTGTTAGGCATTTTTTTTTTTGTATTTAAAAAGATCAAAATATTGTTAAGATGATCATAATTAAACTTATTTTAGGTGGGTTTTAAAACAATTTAGAGTTAAGAGTTTAAATTTTTATTTAGGATAGTCAAATAAAAATATATATATATATATATATATATATGGGTTGGGTTCAAGTTACACCTGGTGTAACTCTAAGTAATATTACATCACCCAATAACTTGTTATAAAATTCATATTTTGAAAATCGTACCGTTGAATTACATGTTCTATATGTTCTTAACATTCATGCCATTTTTAATGTTAATTGGATGTTATTTACCATTCAAATCATAAACTCATATTTTATACATTATTTTAAACTACAAAAACTTGAATTTAAATAATTGATTGATGACATGGTTATTAATTTTTGATCACCTCGAAATTTTGCAAACATGAAGAATATATAATGATAATATAATCTAATGGTGGATTTGTCAAAATTCGAATCCTATTAAAAAATATTGAGTGGTCTAACATTGTTTAGAATTACACCAAGTGTAACTTGAACCTAATCTTATACATATATATATATATATAATTGCTAGCTCAAGAGTTCATTTGAACCCCCTGAACTATACATAGTGCCACCCATGATAGAAGTGTTTCTTTCTAATATTATGTCCTTCAAAAAAATGTTATAAAAATGCTCACGCTTCTCTCTCTCTCTCTCTCTCAAAGAACTAATGCTCAAAACAAAAATCATGCAAATACTAATCAGCTTAAAATAATTTAGATAAATTACATTTTAAACCCTATAGTTCTATTGTATATTTTATTCTTTATTTTCAACTGTGTCAATAAAATATTTTCTTTGATTAAATTATAACTTTTAATTAACCATTACATCGTATGTAAAAGTACATCATGAAAATATTTTTTTTGAGAATGAGTATATCATGAATATAGACGTCCATATATTGATAAGACGTAAAGATATATCTGCCCTATATTATATTTTTCCTACATATAATAATGAAAATGACATAATTTTCACTTGTATTACTTTTATCTGCAACAATTTTATCAAAACAATAAGAAATTTAAAATCTGACTCACACTACCACTACCACATATTAATTAAATAAACTAATATCATTTCGAGAAAATTCATTAAAATCTGGTTTCCAATTGCGTGATTTGTTTATATATGATGGAAACTTTTCTCTTCAAATAAGAAAGGGTTGGAACGCAATGATTGAATTTAGAGAGGCTGTCGACCTTTGACTGGTGTGAACTCTCAATGATATTAATTAATAAAATAATATCATTTCTAGAACATTCAATTAGGATTTTTATCTTGCAAATTCTAGATCTTTGCAATTATAGACTTTTGAAAAAGTCTCTTATATATATAATCATTTCTTACAAAATTCCTCTTAATTTTAAACGGTAAATAATAATGATGATAAGATGACGAGCAGAATCTAATATCTATTTCTTTTTTCTTTTTCTTTTTTATGGTCAATAGACAATGACAATTAGTCTCAGACCGATCTTTTGTCTCAAAAACGTTGATCAATTGCTCACGCTTTCTTTGCCATGTCATCTTACCTCACCTATCCTACGTATTATTTTATTTTCACCGACCCTATTGAGTCAATTTACGCGCCAATTGTATAAATCTCAGAAGTTTGAGTACAGTGTATTTGTATGGTATATTAATGGCTTGTTTGGAAGTTTAGAGAGGGAGGAGAGTAGAGGGGAGTAAAGAGGAGGAGAGTAGTGAGAAGGAGAGTAAAGGAGAATGGTTCCCCTCTATCTTATTTGAATGTTTTTAAAATTAGTAAGGGAAAAGAAAGTAATTATTCATTTCCCTTGTTTGGATGTTTTAAAAATTAGGATGGAGAGGAGAGAAAATTATTAAAATAAACAAATTTACTCCTATTTGAAAATGGACTTGTAACATTGGTCTATGATTAATTTGTTAGAAATGGTAAATTAGGAAATTTATTTGGATAATAATTTATCTACTCTACTCTATTCTCCCTCCAAATCTCTCCAATTTTGGAGAATTAAAAATGAGGAGTTAGAGGGAGATAAAACCTCTCCAAACCCTTCTAAACTCCTCTTCCTCCTTCCTTAAAAAACTTCCAAATAAGGTAATTGGATTACTCTCCCTCCCTCTACTCTACTCCCCCTCCTTTTTTAAACATCCATACATGCCATAAGTTGCGTGTTGGTATTGGTGCTCAACTTTCCTATATACTTGTGGATTAGATCAATTTTTCTTGCATTTACCTGCTTTAAATTAAGTTTAATAGAATTTAAAACACTTTCTCTTATGGCCTGTTTGGAAGTTTAGAGAGGAAGGAGAGTAGAGGGAAGTAAAAGGGAAAAGAGTAGTGGGGAGGACAGTGGAGGGGAATGATTCCCCTCCACCTTATTTGGATGTTTTTAAAATTAGTAAAGGGGAAAAGAGTAATTAGTTATTTCCCCTTATTTGGATGTTTTAAAAATTAGGATGGAGAAAAAAGAAAATGATTAAAATAGACAAATTTACCTCTATTTGAAAATGGACTTGTAAAATTAGTTTATGATTAATTTATTAGAAATAGTAACTTAGGGAATTTACTTGAATAATAATTTATCTACTCTACTCTCTCCCCCCAAATCTCTCCAATTTGGGGGAATTAAAAATGAGGGGTTAGAGGGAGTTGAAACCTCCTCTAAACCTTTCCAAACCCCTCCCCCTCCTTCCTTAAAAAACTTCCAAACAAGATAATTGGATTACTCTCACTCCTTCTACTTTACTCCCCTCATTTTTTAAACATCTAAACATGCCATTAGTTTAATTTTATTCCCTTTACCCAGTTTTTTTTGAAACACTTAAAATTATATTTTTTAACTAAAGATATATAGAAACTTAATAATAAGGCCACTCTCCTTATAATGATGATATTAAACTTTTTTAATTAAAATATTAAACCCTCACCTAAGACTCACTAACCACATTTGAACTTTCACTTCTTCTTATTTAATTTACTAACTTATTGTTTAATTAATTCATTTAGGCTCCGTTGATTTTAATGTGAAACAATTTTGTTGAGAATTTTTATCAGCTTAAATTAGGAAAGAAAATGTCATGACACCATTTGCCGATTCACTCAACGAAATTTTTATTCATGTGTGTTTCAACGATAGATCAACAAGAAATCTCAATTTGGCAAACATGTGTTATAAAATAAATTAGCTAAAAAAAAAGTTCAAGGAATGTAATAACCATTACCCTAAAGAGACAAACAGACAATCAATGTCTCCCTTACAAGATTCAAAGAATCTTGTAGGGAAAACAAGTATGTATAAAAACATTTTAACTTTTGAAACTCCTCAATAAATTTTTAGCATTATGAAATTAAACTAAGTTTATGAACCAAAATATAAAGCAATACTGTGTTTTTTTTCCCCAAGTTTCCATAGGTATTATATGTGTACGTCAGGATAATCAATTTCTGTAACCAAAAAAAATTAGAAACTAAATCTATTTTCACTTACCAGAACAAGTAAAAATATTTGTTTGTTCGTTTTTTTTTTTTTTTTTTTTTTTCTTGCTATCCTTCATTATAAGCTTGTTCAGTGAAAGTGAAATGTTCTCCTTTCAGGTTGTCTATGATTGCCAAAAATTTATCCGGAAGAACAGACAATGAGATAAAGAACCATTGGCACACGCACCTAAAGAAGCATGTAAAGAAAATTCCAAAAACTTCCCAACGCAAAGCCAAGAAAATCAAAGAATCAGAAAGTGAAAGTCTTCGTGCCAGTTGTTCCCCTAACCAAAGCTTAGAGAGCTCTCCATTGACCACGGAACTTTCTTCCTCTAAATTATCCTCTTTGAGCTGTGACAATTCAACCGTCACCGGCACAAATTGGACTGAAGAAGACAGTCTTTCTTCTTTGGAAACATCGCAAAATTCCTTTGAATACATGCACTTGAAGAAATATTCAAAGAAAACACTCAAAACTGAAAGCCTTCATGCCAATGATCCCTTCCACCATATCCTAGAAAGCTCTCTCCATTGTCCCCAGAAGTATCTTTTGCAAAATTCTCCTCTTTGGGCAGTGATCATTCTCCTCTTTTGAGAAACTAAAATACCATATGGTTAGATGATACTTATACAAGATTCAAAGAATTTCATGACTTTATGGCAAAAAATTATCTATTTTCTTCAATTCGATAACTCATTAACTAAAATGATATATGGTAATATGGATCAAGCAAGATATCACAAAATCTAAAAACTTTGAGAGTATTCTATAATTACCCAATAAGAGACTAAACTAAGAAAAATGCTCTAAAATTCTATTATTGCCCCACGGTAAAGTTTGAAAAAGAAAATTTTGTTGGTATAATTAAATATGACAATTCAATTGTGGGACAAGTATATTGTATAGGCTTGTTAACATTTCCCTTCATTTTATTCCCAACGAATTTGATAAGTGTTCACACTATCTTGTATAGGCTACTGACCCCAGTGTTCAGACTGTAAAACTTAGGTAATTTGGAATAGTGTTTTGAGTGTAGGTTCCATGGTGAGACCCACGTGTAGGGTCCACCCATTTTGTGCAAGCCTAGAACACTAGTCAGTTTTTTCCGTTCACACTATCCTATTCGACCAAATTGTACAAATTTCAGAAGTGGTCCTTCATATTATTTCCTAAAAAAAAAAAAAAAAAATCTTTTAAAAGTGCTCACGTTTACTCTGTCTCTCTGAGATCTGCACCAGGCCAAAGTGCATAAACACCCCCTTAGAGTTGGGTCAATTGCAAATATACTCCCCAGAATTTCAATTTTTTTAAAAGAAAAAAAAAATCTCCCTTAGGTTTCGATGTTTGTGAAATTAATCATCAAGACTAACTTCTATTTATTTGTGTGTGATTTGGTGCGAATCAATTTCTAGGTGTCATTTGATTGTCACTTTTCTCTTTTTGGGTCACTAAGACCAAACAAAATTCAGTCTTAAGGGTTAATTTCATGAATATGAAAACCTCATGAAGTTTAAAGGAAAAATTATTAGAACTACAAGAGATCAATTTGCAATTAATCTGAAGCCCAAAGGGTGTTCAGGCATTTGGCATTAATTAAATTATTATTTCTTAACATGTTAATCTATATATATATATATATATATAAAACCGAATCTTCTGAAGCTCTCACAATTTTCCACATTATCACTATTTTCTTTTTCTTTTTATTTTAGATTTGAATTTTTATTAATATCAATAATATTGAAAAACGTATACAAACTTGGAGGCCTATTTAAAGACTCCATAAAACTTGATGCACAAGAAAATATATTCTAAAATAAGTCCTAATTAATACCTAACCATAATAGGAACCAAATTTGACCTAAAAAACATTAAAAGAACCTAAAAACAAGGAAATAAATCACCTAGACCTAAAATAACGTTTTTTGCATAAAAATACCAAAATAACAATATCCTACATCAACTTATAAAAAAAAAAATAAAAAAAATAAAAAAAATAAAAAAACTTTAGGATTAAGAAAAAAAGAGAGACTCCTGGTAAGACTCTCTATTCTCTCCTTAAAACGCTAGCAATTACCATCTCAAAACCCTAAACTCAACTTCACTTTAAGATTAAAAAAATAAGAAGGAGAGAGACTCACGTAAAAAAAAAAAAAAAAAAAAAAAACATAGGTTTTGTCTTTTTTATTTGCTTTCATATGTGCCTGAAATTTTCATTCTATCTTATTGTTTTATTATATTTAGAATTGATTTTCTTCTAAGTATTTGGGTTAATCTCTATATTTTGATAGTGTTTTTATGGGTTTAGTTTTTGGGTTGAAATTCTAATAATTATTTTATATTGTATATGGCAGATGAATCATCTCTACTTTTTGGAGAAAAATCAAAGTTGCAACCTATGTCTTCCAGCCCAAGGTGTGGTAAATTTTTATATGTTCTTGCTTTATTGAGAATTTTTATTTGGGTTCATGTGATTTTTTGTTTTTTTATTAAAGTTTTGATTTTTGGTTGATTAATTATTTGTTTGGATTATTTGTTTGGATTCATCATAAAAAATAAAGAAATTATGTGTTATAAATTTGATAATGTTCCATGTTTTGAATTGTTTATATTATTTAGACTCCTGGTAGGATTCTCTCTTTTCTCCTTAAAACCCTAGCAATTACCATCTCAAAACCCTAAACTTAACTCCACTTTAAAATTAAAAAAATAAGAAGGAGAGAGACTCAACTAAAAAAAAACGTAGGTTTTGTCTTTTTTATTTGCTTTCATATGTGCCTGAAATTTTCATTCTATCTTAATTTATTTGCTCTCACTAATTCTTTTATCTTAACGTGATGTTGGTTAATTGTCCTTTTATTTAACTATCCCGTGCATCGCACGGGTTAGCGACTAGTCTTTTGAAAAAATTGATCATTTGTTATAAGAATTTATAGATCACATAAATTCTAAATATATCAGTATATATTGGGAATAGCACCGACTCAAAAACACACAATGTATCAGCAAAAAGTTATCATTATTGAATGGCTTCTTAATTCTAGCTTGTTGATAAGAAAAATAAATAAATAAAAGAATGACTTCTGATTTGTTGAGTCAATTCTAGGGGATAGTATTGTCATATGTTTGACATGGTTGGATTTGAGTTTCTTCGGTTGTTCATTAAATATCCTCATTAATTTCTATTTAAAATCTAATCAAATTTGTTATCTCTAATAATTAAATAGCTAGTCTTGTAGTTCAATTGATTGACACCTTTTAGTTTTTTTTTTTTTTTTTTTTTTTTTTTTGCTAATACATAAAAGAAGGTTTCTCATAAAGAGCTAGCCTTGTAGTTCAATTTCTCATGACCGAACGCTATATATTATTACATACGATAATGAAATTTCTATATTCTATGGTATTTTAGAGTTAATATTTGACAAATTATTAAATATGAATGGTATTAAATGATTATTAATAGAAACGGATGATAAGAGCAATATGAAAACACATTCAACTATTAAAGGCTAAATGAAAATTTTAAAAAATAAAAATTTAAAATGAAAACAATCCCTAATTTTAAGAGTTAAAAGTGTTTTTTTAAGGGCATTCTCTAGAAATTACGCTATTTGTTATATAACTTCTAGACAGTAGAAAGAACTCAAGGTTAAGCCTAATAGTATTTACAAAGTGTGAGAATGAAAAAAGAACTTTTTAGAATTTAGGGATAAAAAACAAATTTTTAGTAAAATTTAGGGGCTAAATTAGTATTTTATCCTAATTAGAAAAAATAGGAAATTGTAGATAGGAAAGGGTCCTTTCTTTCCTCTTTTTTTTTTTTTTTTTTTTTTTTTTTTTTTTGAAGAGAACAAAAATAATAATAATAATAATAATCAATCTTGCAAAGAGGTATAAAGTAAAACTGGGTTCCTAAAATAAAATTAAAAAAAAAAGTCAAAATCGAAAGAAAAAAAAAAAATATATATATATATATATATATATATATATATTTTGTAGCTTAATAGAGAGCACAATCTTTGATGAGAATATGTACAAAATTTTCAGGCCTGTGAAATGCAAAAATAGAGAAAAATATACGCCAAAGAAAAATAATCATACACAGGACAGTATTTACTTGATTCGGCAATTTGCCTACGTCCACGCAGTTGCAGGAATTTCACTATTCTCAGAAAAAAATATAGAGTACGGCAATACAGTTTTTCTCTCTCAAAAACGACATAAAAACCTTGATATTCAAAATAACAATTTTTATATCCTGCGCACAGGATTTACAATGAGCACTATAGCTTGGGCCGATAAGCCCAAGTCTCCGCTCCATAGACTAAGCTTCAGAAAATCTCTCATTAAAAATTGTAACAATATTATTTCGGGTTAGGTTATAATCCAGATCAAACACAACTAAACTCCACAAAGCCCAACAATCTTATCTAAGAAGAGTAGCAGTTACTATGATTTTGTAAGTGCTTTGTTTTTATATTCTCTTTTACTTAATCTATTTGGAGACTCACCCTTGTATCTACTTTTTCTTGTTTTAAAAATCTTTCAGTCTCCAACGATGTTAATTTGTTGTAACTGAAACAACACTGATTTTTAGTCTATTGCATGGATAATGTTCACGTCTTCACGCTTCACATATATTCATCAAATCGTACAATTCTATTAATTTTTTTTTTTTCAATTATAAGGGCAAAAAACAAAAAGGTTATCCATTGATCCACTCAATAAAATGATTTTTTTTTTTTTTCTATAATTCAATAGTTACGACAATGAAAGGAGAATTTGAGTTTTAGATGTCATAAACACATTAAAAAATACCAATCAGTTGAGCTAAATTGTGATCTTAGCAAAAGAATATGAGGGGTAACACTCAAATACATACAAAACACATTGATGTGAGATACCATAAACTATGAATAGTTGTTAAGAAATAGTAATTTATTTTATTAAAAAAAATTCATGTTGAGAAAAGCTTGGAGTAGAGATGAAAGAGGTGTTCTGGTGGGTTTGGTTTAGAGAATAATTAATATATGTCTGTTGTTACCATTCTTGACTTCTGAGTGACGTTATTGTGTGTAAGTGAGAAAGTTAATTTAAAAAAAGTTAAGAGTCCGATTAACGTGTGCCTTTAGGACACATATTAACCATTTATTTTTAAAAAGTTTTTATAAAGAATTGAAAAAATTGTCAAAACTGTTAATTACTTTTTCTTTTTTCTAAGCATTTATTTTGGAAAAGTTTTTATAGAGAATTAAAAAAACTTTTAAAATATTTAATTACTTTTTCTTTTTTTTTATAAAAAGTTTTTTAAAATGGTTTACTAATGTATACTCTAAGAGCACACGTTAATAAATTCCTTTAAAAAATAATAGAAAACAATGGTCAAATCTATGTATGATTAATTCTATACACCACTAAATATGTATTTAAAACAACTTACCATACACCACTAAATATGAAAATAAGTAAATGCTTTTTTCAATATTTAAATTCAGAATTTGAATACAAAATACAAAAAATGAAAAGTGAATACACCGCCTTTTGAAATCATCATACATGCCCAAGGTTGTGAGCTTTGATCGGGCTGACTGGTACAGGTCTTATTGGAAGAATTGGGTTATGGCCTTTATGGGCCTATGGCCTATTTCTTGGTAGCCTAGAAACCAAGATTGTTAAACTGCACTGTACCCATGTCTTCCAATCACCCAAATAAAACCAATGTATTGTGCATGTCAACTTCTAAGTGATGTGATTGTCTACAAGTGAGAAAACCAATGTGTGCCCTCAAAGCACATATTAACTATATATTTTGAAATTTAAAGTGTTAAAGTAAAATTAAGCACTTTGTGTGGAGAGCATGTAAGAACATCCTACCTACCAAGTTAGGCCTAAAGCAGTGGGAGATCATTGCAGATGATAAGTGTGACATTTGCGGTGAAAAGGAGTCCACAGGACATTCTATGGAGCTGTGTTACAGCGAAGGACACCTGGGAGGAGCTGAAGATAAGGTATGCCAATCTGACCCTTCCTTTGGAGGAATTTATTGATGTGTTTTGGTGGCTGCGTGAGCATTCTAGTACTAATGATTGGGAGGTGTTTGCTACGGTGGCGTGGAGCCTCTGGAATAATAGGAATGTTATCAAACATGGCGGACAAGGAAAACAGGGGAGAGTGATAGCACTAGAGGCTCGGAGATATGTGGAGGAATTTCGAGCCCACATGCCTAGTACACTGCCTAAAACCATTCTATCCCTATAGAGATGGTCTCCGCCACCACCCAACTGGTATAAGGTTAATGTGGACGGAGCGGTCTTCACAGAGCAAGGGAGTATAGGTGTGGGGGTGGTTATTAGAAATACTCAAGAAGAGGTGACGAGGGCGATGAGTAAGAAAATCAGCAGACCACTAGGAGCAATTGAGGCTGAAGCAAAGGTAATAGAGGTAGGCATTTTGTTTGCATGGGATCTAGGTCTAAAGAATATCATAGCTGAAGGTGACTCGTTGGCAGTAGTTCAAGCTCTAAAGAGTAGAATCACCCCTGCAATCTCTATCCAAAAGGTAACTGAAGGCATTTCGTGGTGGCTTAAGAAGTTTGACAACTGGAAGATTTTGCACACGAGATGAAGCAGTAATACAGTTGCACACTCAATGGCTAAAGAAGCCAAATCAATTTCTGAAAGTGTAATTTGGGTGGAGGACTCTCCCCCTTTTATTGCAGACCAGCTTATGGTTGATGTAATGTCTATGGACTTTTGTCCTACTTATTGAATGAAGTTTATGAGTTGTTATAAAAAATAAAAAAATAAAAAAAAAACTATATATTTTGAAAAAGTTTTTATAGGGAATTGAAAAAACTGTCAAAACCGTTAATTACTTTTTTTATAAATTTTTTTAAAAAATAGTTTATTAATGTATACCTTAAGGGCAAACGTTAATAAATCCCTTTAAAAATAACAGAAAATAATGGCCAAATCTGTGTATGATTAATTATATACCCAAATTTTGCATTAAAAACAACTTACCAAACATCATCAAATATAAAAATAGGTGAATGCTTTTTTCTATATTCAAAGTCAGAATTTGAATATAGAATACAAAAAAATAAAAAGTGAATACTCCACGTTTTGAAATCATCAAACATGCCCAAGGTTGTGGGTAAGAAGGAATGTGAGCTTTGATCGGGCTGACTGGTACAGGTTTTATTGGAAGGATTGGGTTATGGCCTTTATGGGCCTATGGCCTATTTTCTTAGTAGCTTAGAAACCAAGATTGTTAAACTGAACTGTACCCATGTCTTCCAATCACCCAAATAAAACCAATGTATTGTGCATGTCAATCAAGTCATGTTCTTATAAAGGGAAAAAGTTTCTCAATTAAATCAAAATAAAATTGAGGGTGAAGTACTAAACAAAAGCAAATGGAAAAAATATTATCTCAAATCACCCATTTTCGCTTCCAATTTTCTTCACAAGGTTTTTTTTTCCAAGTTTCCATATTGGAGGTAGCTTCAACACTGAAACGATCAAAGAGAACAGAGTGTTGAGAGATACAGTGACTTATGTCTTAGAGGTGATATCAAAATATGTATAAAAATTAAATTATAAATAAAATGTGTAAAAGAAATTAAATTATATATAATGAATAATCCTAGATTGGTTTTGAGTCTTTTGACTGTCCCACGCCATTCAAAGGAAGAAAACTATTTACCATTTACATACGAAGACATTGATTTGATATACTGTAAGCTATTGTTAATAAACAATTAATGTTGTTGAAAAAAAAACATTCAGATTGAGAAAAACCTTGTTTACATGGTGACTAACGTTGTATGTAAGGAGAAACTTGAGCTTTTCGTTAGGTTGATCAATATGAATTCTGACTAAAGAGTTCAGCAATGACCTTCTTACTTAGTAGTCTAGAAAAGGAGATTATTAAGTGCATCATACCATGTTGTTTAATCACCCAATTAAAACTCATTTAATGTGCATGTCAACCAAGTCATGTTACTAAACGGAAACATTAATTTAAATTAGAAAAAAATTGAAGTAGCTAGTTTCCCAATATGAGCTAACATGTACTGTTGTGTTTGTATTTAGAGAGAGATAGCTCTAGATTTCTTAGGATATTCTACCAATATATTTCCTTAAATCCTAATCACTATTTAATAACTTAAAAATTTAGATTCTATCATGTCAGCATTTCACTAACAATATTCTTAAAATAATAAAATAATGTTGCAAATAAAATAATAAAATAATGTTGCAAATAAAACAATTAAAATTATTATTAGTGGAATGCTAACATGGTAAAATTTAGACCATTAAATCATTAAAGAATGCTTAAAATTTAAAGAAATCTATTTGATAGAGTACCATAAGAAATGTAGATGGTTTGAATTTGAGAGAGACCCACATAATATACATGCATAATTGCATATACAAGTAATTTACCCATTCTATCAAAAAAAAAAAAAAAAAAGTGATTTACACATTAATTTTTTTTTAAATAAACAAAATCATTATGGATGAGATACCAAGCATAAGCAAATGGCAAAAAAAAAAAAAAAAAAAAAAAAAACCATCACCTGTTTTTCTCTTCCATTTTTCTTCTTTGCAAGTCTTTTATTACGTTGCCTATTCTAATTATGTTGCAATGTATATAATTCTTTCAAAAAGATGTTGCAATGAATATATTTATTATCACCTCAACACACAATAATATAAACATTTGAATTACTTTTTCTTGTTGAAAATACATTATTTATGCTGTAGAATTTGTACTCTATATAAAAATAAAAATCAAAAAATAAAAAGATTAAATTTCATTAACATACATTAAAGTTTGAGATAATGCCAAGCAAGATCAAAACTTTTCAAAACTGATTAATTATGTATCTATAGGCAACTTAGTCACTAAACACTGTTGAGAAAAAACTAACTAATTAAACATTATTTAAGAACTAAGTATCCTCTACGGACTAAATTGATTAGTTTTGAAAAGTTTTGTAATTGGTTGATATTAACTTGAAAGTGGGATATATTAGGATCTGTCTTTGGAGGAAAAAACTTATATAAAGCTAGGTGGGCCACCATAGAACTACCATCCACTAAAATCCACACATTTGGCAAAGGCCCTAACTTATCTCTTTTCACAAGAGCATAGAGTAGAAAGTATTGAGTCCATTATTGACAATAAAAGTTAAAAGTCACCCATCTGCATATTAGTCCTCTCTCCCACATGCCAAGATCCAGATCCAAGTCCAAAGCAAAAACCCAAACCCACATAGTTCCAAACTTCCCAAATTTCCATACTTTATTTATATTTTATTAAAACACTAAAAATTTAATTAAATCTCCAACGGTCAAAAAAAATTGGTGAAACCGAAAGCCCCACTTAACGTTCACTCCCTCTCTCTTCCTCACTCCACTAACGGTCATATTTCATCTCCTCACCACTCACTGTCTCTCCCAATCCCAAAGCTCTCTCTCTCTGTTTCTCTGTCTTTCTCTGTGTGTGTGTGTAATGGAACCAGCAAAAATCGATTGGAAGAGATTAGAGTCAATATTTGTGGAGGACGAACTATATGAGCACATAAACGCACCCAAGTGGGTGGATTTCTTGGCTCCTCACGAATCTGTGGATGATGAAGCCTGGTTTTGCAGACCCAGTAAGCTTTTCTTCCTTCTCAACTACTATACCCAAATACTTTGTAGTGAATGGATCAAATTTGCTTCTTTTTTTGAGTTTTTAGGTGTAACACTATAATGGGAAAGTTTCTTTTTTATGTAGTAGTGTTGTACATTTTTTCAGAAGCATGTGTAGTTGTTGATTATAGCTGAGAATTGTGTTGGTGTTTTTTTATGTAAAGGTCTTGTGAAATTGTCTTTGATTTTTCAGATTGCAAGCATCCAAAGACAGCTGAGGATTTTCTCAAGTCAACTCCTTCTAAGGTTTGTAGTCTTGGTTTTTTTGAATGCTTTCTTGGATACTTTAGTGTTGTTTGGTTGCTCAGAAAATGGAGGAAAATAATGAAGAAGATTGAAATTTTGAATATTGGGTTGATTCTTTAAGTGGGTACCTAAGATGTATTAACAATATAACCTTCACTTTGGCTTGTGAGCTAGATTGAAGTGACCATTTTAAGTTTATGCTTTAGTATTGTTTGGTTGCTCAGAAAATGTAATAAAATAAAGAAGAAAGAAAGTTTGAATCTTGGGTTGATTCTTTATGTGGGGACTATTTTAAGCTTCTTTACAGATTAACTCAAAAAAAAAAATGGAAGATTTGAGATTTCGTTTTCTTTTCTTTTCCTCACTTTTCTTAGTAACCAAACAGAAGTTTAATCCTATATAACTGGCTGATTTTCTCAATTGTTTTCCCTTTTTTGGGTTTGGTGAAGCTCACAAGCTCAGCTAATGGTTCTGAATCTTTTCCACTCCGTGATCAAAGTAAAAGGTACTAATGAAAATCCTAGCTTTATTACGGTCCAATTCAATTAGAGTTTTTCTATAGTTTATCTAAATGATTTTTTTTTTTTTTTTTTTTGGTTCCAATTTATTTAGAGATGCAAAATTGAAGAGAAGAGGGCTTAACAATCCCAAATTCAATGAAGATAGTGAAAATCAGAACCCAAATTTATCAACTCCTCCAGTTCATCCTGTCAAGTCCACGAAGACAGCAATCAAATCAAGCACAGAGAAGAAGAAAATGGCTAATGACATGCCTCAGAACAATGAGTTGCCGAGGCTGAAAAGCACTCTCTCAGCAAGGAACTTGTTTGCAGGGCGGGATATACTTAATCAGATTACTGAGTTTTGCAATGAATTGAAGAGAATGGCGACGAGGACGAGGGAGAGAGAGACTGTGGAGAGGTTAATTGTGGAGAAGAGTAATGTGTTTGTGGAGGAAAAGGCGGCAAAGGAGGGTTCTTGTGAAGTTTTGGGGGAAGTGAAGGAGAAGGAGAAGGAGAGGAAACCATTGCTTGAAGTGGATAAAGAGAAGTCTCTAGGAATGGGGGAAAGCAGTGTTATAGAGAGGAAACCATTGCTTGAAGTGGATAAAGAAAAGTCTCTAGGAATGGGGAAAAGCAGTGTTAAAGAGAAGCTGAGGAGGAAGAAGTAAGTTTGTTTGCTCTCTCTTATTTTTAAGAAGATATCTTGTGCATCTAGCATATGCATCATCTCTCTCACAACATACAACTGTGTGAGACTCACATTTTTTGAGAGATATGAGGCATATTATAGATGTACTAGATACTTTTTGCTCAATTTGTGCGCGTGTGTGTGTAAATCTGCAATATTATTTGTGTGTATGAATTCTAATGGCATGATTTCAGTAGCTAGATAAGTTCACTTACAATAGATTATGGAATTGGTATTATAATCTCCTTAGAAGTTGATATTGAGCGCAGGAAATCCTTTTTTTAGAACCATCTTTGATGCAACTAATTAAGTGGTGATTAGTAATGGCAAATGAACCATCATATCTGTCACACCATGTCATGCATATGCCAGATCTATGAGACAAATATTGCTCAATTTGTGTGCCAGTGTTTGTGTTTGTGTGTGTGTAATGGAATGATTTCACTTAACTGAGCAAGTTCACATACAAATTTGAAACAATGTCTATGAAATTGGTATTATAATCACCTAATCAAGTTGCCATTGAGTGCATGAAGTCGTTTGTTTAGAACCACCATTGATGCAACTAATTGAGTGGTGATTAGTAACAACAAAGAAGTGTATGCAAGATGGATGATTGTGCACATTTATATAATGGATCTTGGACAAGCAATTTAATCGGTGAACAATGTAAAAAATGGACTAATCTCAAATGTTGGAAAGAATTGGAGTCCACAAAATGGTTATCCAATGGTTGTGAAAGTCTCATTAGGCAGATTGTTAAATGAAGGGTTTAAACTATTGATCTATTTAGCAGCGGTTCAATTCACAAATTGTGTATTCAAGTTAGCTCCTCTTTCAAATAAAATTATCTTTATTTATCAAAAAAAAAAAAAAAAAAGGCTTTAAATGATTGACCATATTTCATTTTTGGTATTATGATTATGAGATTATATGTGATGATTATCTGTGCAGAAGAGCTGATGAGGCAGAGAATGTTCCAATTTCTCTTGATTTGAACAATGTAAAGCACAAAAGAGAGGAAAGCCTGCTGCAAATTCGGACAAATCCTCCCTCTCCCCAATGCTTTTCTGCTACTTGTGGACCAACCAAAACCGCCCCATCAAAGGCTTCCAAATCCAGGATGATGGTATGTACCACCCCATCTTGCTCTGTTCCTACTCTCGTTCAATATTGGCTTTAAAAGCTCATCTAGACTGAGCTTTAAGCTTCAAAGCTCGTGAATGTTGATCTACTCCTCGAGTGCAAACTATTTTTGGTTAGCAATTATTATATGCTTATCCAGATTATTCAATGATGGAGGTAGGTCCTGCAATAAACGTGTCAACGGGAGTCACAAGATCAATTGAAGAGGATTTTACTACCATTGACACATTTATTGCAGGACCTACATTGATCCTTACTCCTTACCCAAACTCTGTACAATAGACCTACATTGATCCTTACTCCTTACCCAAACTCTGTACAATACTTTATTTGTATGTTAAATAATTCGCTCGATATTGCACTCAAGAGGTAATTATGGTTGTTGCCTCCTTAGTAATTATGGTTGTTGCACCAATGATGTTATGACTTTCAGCATGACCACTTGCAGCACATATGTAGTAAACTGGATTCCATGCAAGTCTTTTTCCTTAAAACTATGAATTACCAATTTCCTGATTGATTTGTATTTTTACAGGCTACACAGGAGAGGGGGATACTTCAAGAAGTAGAGCAAAGTAAGGATGTGATGAAAGAGGAATCTGCAGAAAAAGGCCGACCTGAATCTATTGTTGAAGGAAGAGAAGCAAGAGCCTTGGATGTATTTTGGTTCCTTAAGCCTTGCACACTATCCAACTAATTGGTTCACAATGGAACAAGAAATTCAAATTCATTCTTTCATTCTTTTTAGTGTACTGCCTCATTGTTGTATCTTATAGTTTTTATTCTTAATGATTCATTTGGTGTTGATAATATAACTGTAATAATAAAGAACTCAATAATTGTACTCAAATTCATATTACATCAATAAAATGTTGTATCTTAATATCTCCATTCCTATGGAGTATTTCTGAACATGTTAGTGAAAATATTGGTTTTTTATTCTATTTTATTGCAAATAGTCCTTTCTATCATGTCAAATACCAATCATAAGCATGTCATATTTATGCATGAGAGACAAATCAGTGAATCACAAGACCATTCAGTGGGTTATTTTGTTCTTTTCAGGCTGATTGGTGATGGTGAGTGCTCCTTTTGCTACAAACTCTAAGCAGTATATTTTACCAAGAAATCCAAAGCAAAAGCTTGGATTAGAACCTCTAACTCGCTTCTCAAAAAAAAAAAGAACCTCTAACTCCATCTTAAGATCAAGGCAATATAAACCAATGTTCTAAGAAAAGTGAAAACAATTGGTGTCATGGTTCTCTTTCCTTCTCTTTTTCCTAGTGTTGATATTACTATACACAAGACAACTCAGATTTGTCGAGGGGGTTCTTCCAGATAAGATAGGGATAGAAAGCTACATTGACAAACTGCCAAACTCAGCAACCAAATCCACTCTTTCCAAGCTTGATCCTTTCTCTGTTGCTATGCTTCTGCTCTTAACACAATGCACTACAGTGTTGTGCATGTTTGACACCTCAATTCTGTCTCTTCTTGTAGAGGCTCGCACAAAAAAAGGAACAGAGAAAAAAAAAAAAAAAAAAAATCTACATATGCAGCTAGAATGGGTTAAGAATTAAGCTGCTGAGGTTCCTCTTTTTTTTATTACTTTTTTATTTGTTGGATTGGCATAAATGTCGATGTGCAAGATATATTTGAAAGTAAAAACCTTCTTTCCCATAGTATCCACATGATATAATCCATCAATTGGAGCCTGCCATACAAACTATTTTTTTTCCCTTGTAATATAACTAAAGTTTAAATAAAAATTGATATGGTGCAATTGGTAAACTTATGTGAAACACTAAAAATGGGACAAAAAATTTTTATGGACAAAATTTAACTACAAAATTGGAACCTTACTCAATAAAATAAACACTGTTATTTTGAAAATCTAACCGTTGAATTACATATTCTTTACGATCTCAATACACATATCAAATTTTGTGTCAATCAGATATTATTTACTATATGATCTATATGCTTTATATTTTATGCATAATCTTTTTTTAACACAATTTTATGCATAATTTTAAACTACAAAAATTTAAAATTTAAACAATTTATTAATGACATAGTTATTTATCTTTAATTTTCTATAAATTTTGCATGCAAGAAAGATATAAAAAGAAGATGTAATCTAATAGTGAATTTGTCAAAATTCACCCAAATAAAAAATAAATAAATAATAAATAAAAAAATAAAAGAAGAAGAAGAAGGAAGGTTGTGAACTTAAGTTACAACTAATTTTGTAACTAATTTCATTTATATGTTAATTTATAGCCCAGCAGATCTAGACAGCAAGACTTCTTGATTCTGTATGATAACTTATAACATGGACCAACACAATGGTTGGCGTATTGGTAAGAGGCTAGGACCAACATGCCTCAAGTAATGGGTTTAAGTTCCTCCATTAGCAGCGTGTTGCTGCACCATTGGGCTGTTGGCCGCACATACCAGGAAAAATATGTATAGATGCATCATGCAAACACCAATTACCATAAGAATGTTAAAAGAAAATAAAATGTTTTGTCTTTATATTGTCTTGAAATAATACTCAACACATTTGTATTGCCTTGAACCAGGGATCAATTCTCCACACTTCCACTAATTATCCCAAAAAAGACAGGGAAAAAAAAAAAAACAAAAACATAATTCCACAATAAAAGTCACAATCCCAGAAGCAAAGATATATACCAATTACCATAAGAATGTCAAAAGAAAAGAAAACGTTCTTCTTTATATTGCCTTGAAATTAATAATACACAATTCATTTGTATTGCCTTGAACCAGGGATCAATTCTCCATACTTCCACTAATTATCCAAAGAAAAAAAAAAAGAGGGAAAAACGAAAAACATAATTCCACAATTAAAGTCACAATCCCAGAAGCAAAAACAACTTTTCAGGAAAACATAAACAATCTAAGTCATATCAAAATGAAAAGAACAAGACTAAAACTAAATTTGAAGGAAATAAAAAAAAATAAAAAAAAAATAAAAACCCACAAGGATCTGATCTTTCTAAATCTACCTCATGTTGCTGCAAAGCATACAATCCACAAGCCTAGACCAAACCACACGAACTCTTGGATACACCCTATTGGTATATATTCTTGATTCCCTTAGAAAACCTTCCACAGCCTCTAAAAAGTGGTTCAAGCTTCTAACAGGAGGAACATAGAGAGTCAGAGGCACAGCAGAGAAGGCCAATGTGAAGAACAGTTGCAACACCATCTGGGATATTTGTAGATTGACACAAAGAAATGAACTTGATATCTCAAAGGTTCTTGTACAAAGATTCTTTATATGCGTTACAAAGAGATAGGAAAGACGAGGCAACAACAAAGCAGGACTTTTATGAGAGATTGGTAGAAATTTTGAGAGCAAAAGGAAAAGAAAGAAGAAGGGTCTCTAGAAATTGCAGACGAATTTCTAGAAATATGAAGAAGTCAGATTTGTTGAAAAATGAAGTAGTTTTACTGGTAGTTGGAACTTGAAAACGTGAGGCTGACTTCTCTACTATTTGTATAGTCTGAATTTATATTCTCTCTACATGTGAATCTACATTCCTACCACCACTTCTTTTATCTTATCAAAGTCAATAGTTTTAATAGTCAATACTCTTCTTCTTCTTCTTTTTTTCCTATTTACTTTGTTTTCAATTACATAAAAAATAGTAATTTTGAAAATTGACATTTTTTTCCTTTTTTTTCATAGACAATAATTACTAGTATATAATATTCCCTGGAAAAAGTTGGTTTGAAGGTAAATGAAACTAGAATGGCAACCAGACTAATTAATATTAATTTTGAAAATTGACATTTTTTTTTCCTTGTCTTTCAAAGACAATAAATTACTATATAATATTCCCTTGAAAAAGTTGGTTAGAAAGTAAATGAAACTAGAATGGCAACAAGAAAAGGCATGGTAAGATCATGAGTGCTCTATTCCTATCTCTTATTTGGGGAAAGGAGGATGGGAACGGATTAGTTGAAAATGAGACATGTTAAAGGTATTATGTCATCTCAAATAAGGTTATTCTGTCATTTATGAGATAGTGATGAAAGAGAAAATTGACGAGTAACCATGTGAATGCTAAGAAAGATAGAAAAAAAATTGCAAGAGACAATAAAAAAATATGTATAAATTATTTACATTATGTAGCATGCATACACATCTACATATATGTATTTGGGGTTGCAGCCTGCAGGTCTTAATTTGCTGCATCACCTGTTAGAGATTAGAAAAACCCACATTGGTCTGGGTGAATTAAGCAAAATGAGATGTATTTTTCAGTCCTAAATAAAACAAAATTTGATATAAGGAGTAAATAAAATCAATTTTCTGCGAGAAGCTTACACATCCATATGATTCCAAAAAAAAATTTAACATATATACCAACAAGAAAAATAAAGGAAAGCCATTTATAGACTCTCTTTGGCCCAACTCGGGTATATGCATAAAAAGCATTAGTCTAATCATTTCATCTAATCGTTTATTTATTTATTTTAAATGAAAATGACTTTTTTTGGAATAGGGTTCAACTCCCTCTTGGAGGTAGATAGAGGTTTGTTAGTAGTTGTGTTTGGTTTGGTAGAGAAAGAAATTTATTGTCTTAGGAACTTGCAATCCCTCCTTCTTCTTCCACAAAAAGGGGAGGGAAGCAAGGTGTAAATAGAGAAAATTCCAACAACATTACAAAATGGTGCTTTGTTTTTGTTTTTTGTTTTTTGAAAGGAACAAAATGGTGCTTTGTTAATTTTGTGTATGGCTTTGTTTTGTCTATCAACCTTCCATCAAATGTAGTTTCAATTGTAAATATTTCACAAAACCCCCTCCACCCTTTTGTGAATATATATATATATACACACACACACACATATATAATTGACAGTAACCAAACTTGAACTCTGAATGTTTCCATTAAAAACAACAAGAATAAGGCTTTTAGACCCTCCCCACAAATATAGTCACGAGACTTGGCATATCATATGAAAGTTAAAATCATTCTTTTTGGTAAAAGAAAAATGGTCATGTTAATGGGTGTCTTTAAGACAATTGTTAATAAACTATATTTAAAAAAAATTTGACTCCACCTTTATTAGAAACTAATATTATGCTTGTGCGATGCACAGCTTGATAAAAAAAAAATTATATGTAAATTTTTAAAAAATAAATTTTTTGATAATATAATCAAACCTAATAACAAATTAAATAGTAAAAATATTTTTAAAAATTAAGTTACATGGAAAATGTATATTATGTAAGTTTTTTTTTTTTTTTGCAAAAAAAAAATATTATAAAATATTTTAAAAAATTACGCCAAGTTTTAATTTTCTAAAAGTTCTTATTAGTAAAATTGTAATTTAATTATATATATATATATATATATATATATTAAAATATTCTATAAATATTGCTACAATTTAAGATGCATTAGACCCCTGTTTTTTTAGTGTAGTATACGGTTGCTACAATTTAAGATGCATTAGATCTTTTGATTTAGTGGCCACCGCACACCCTTGGTGCGATGATCACTCCACAAGTATAAGTGTTTATGGGGTGTGGGGGACAAGAGCCAGGGTTCAAGTCTCCAAGAAGGAGCTTTCACACACATATATACTTAGATTAGGTTAGAGAAGAATTTCTATCGTGTAAAAAAAAAAAAAAAAAAAAAAAGATCTTTTGATTTAGTGTAGTGTACATTGAAGCAATTTAAGATGCATTAAACCTCTTTTTTTTGTGTGTAGTATACAGTTATTGCAATTTAAGATGCATTAAATCTTTTAAGATGTATTAGACCTTTTGATTTAGTGTAGTGTACATTGCTGCAATTTAAAACACATTAAACTTCTTTTTTTTAGCATAGTATACAATTGCTGCTATTTAAAATGCATTAAAAAAAAAATTTTAGTGGAGTAATTAAAAAAAAAAAATTGGATTACACTATGTTTACATTGCTGCAATTTAAGATGCATTAGACTTTTTCACGTAAATGTTTTCTTTTTAAAATCTAAAAATCTAAAAAAAAATTGCAATTCGGTACTACCACTTGGCGCAACCACGACTTTTAAACCTAACTTTTATTATATAGTATATGATATGATATAAAAAAATTTTCAAAAAAAATTAATTACTTTATCATTTTTCTATATCATTTTTTCATAAAATATTTTTAAAAATAATTTTTAAACTAATGCTCTTAAAGCATCTTTTAACATTTCTGAAAGAAATACTAAGATGTAGAAATTTAGCTATATCTCAATTCCAAAATTGCCTCTCTGTTTACCTCAAATGTTAGGCCAAAAAAAGAAGGATGAAAAGACTTTCTGTTTTCTTATTAATGTAAGTTTATTATATTCATTTGGCCTTTTGTAATAAAGTATGTTTTTTTTACAAGGAAAGCAAAGCATTGATGATGAATGGTTTGTTATACCTGATGATGAATGGTTTGTAATGGTGTTCACACGGAAAGCATGGCAGATGGAGCCCATTGTTTGTGATCCTTAATAAGAGTTCCAAAAGAAGGCTGAAAGTGTCGATGTCATTTATGACCATTATGGACCACGAGAATTAATATCCTCATTAACACGTCCGCTCAAGTCTCACTCTCACCTATGGTGTCATTGCGAGTATATCACATTCCAAGGTTTTGTTTGATAAGTCACATCTATGTAAAGGATAAGGGTGTTTCTTTAATTTTTTTTATTCTCACACCTAACTGATAAGGGTGTATAGTTTAGAAAAATCCAGAAAACCATTGTCACAAAAACTACAACTTTTTTTTTAATAATAATTTTATCAGAAGAAAAAAAAAATTGTTATTCACTTAGTCAACTATATATTATTGATGTTGTTTAAGAAATTCAATTTTTGAAGGGAATAATATATCATGTATTGTTTATGGCAAAAGTTAATAAGCACTGTATGGTGTTTGTTAAGGTTTGCCAATGTGAGTCCTACATTAATAAAAAAAAAAATGAGTAAATAGGAGAAAAATACCACACGGCTAGCAATAAAGATTTGGACAAAATTGCCCTCTTAAAGAAGACACAGCTTAGGGGCATTTTTCTTCTTTGGACAAAATTGTCCTCTTCACACATTTCCCTCTATTTCACTTTTTATTTTTCACCAAATCTTATTTTACTAATACTTTACTATCCATCACTCTACCAATATCAAACTCAATTTCTTCCCCTTTAGCAATATCAAAGAGAAGAAGGGATAAAGAAATGCCAATGAAGGATTGAAAAACAATTAAACAAGATACCACTATTGCATTTTATTTAATTCATAGTTATTTTTTAAAAATAAGTTAAAATTAATATGATGTTAATTTTTATTTTTGATACATGTATATTGTAGCCCTAATGGATGAGAATGTAATTGCAAGTGACAGTCAATACTTTGCTCCAAAAGATTGCTTTGATTTAAATGAACCACTTTAGGAAAGTATTATAATTTTATTTTATTTATGACTTACATTTCATTTATCATAGAATATTTTTAAACTCTTATTTTAATAAAGCACCAAAATTAATATAATGTTAATTTTTACTTCTAATACATGTATTATAGCACCAATGAATGAAAATGTAGTTGCAAGTGAGACTCACTACTTTACTCCAAAAAATTGTTTTGACTTAAATAAAACCCTTCAAGAAGGTATTATAATTTTATTTTATTTGTAAATTTACATGTCAATTATCATACAATATGATGTTTATATTTTAAACTCTTAATTTAATATAGCACTAATGGATGACAATGTAGATGCAAGTGAGACTCATTAATTTGTTCCAATGAATTATTTTGACTTAAATGAATTGTCTCAAGAAGGTATTATTATTTTCATTTTATTTTTAATATATAATTCATATATCATATAATATGATGTTGATTTTTTAAAAAAATTTTGTTTTAATATGGCACAACTTGATGATGATTTGATTGCAAGTGAAGTTCATGGAAGTGTTTCAAAGAATTGTGTTGAATCAAATGAGCTTCCAAATGATGGAAAAAATAATAATACTTGTGGAGATGAAATAATTGATTGGAATGAATGTCCAATAGATGATATGGGATTTATTGAAGAACATGAAGATATAAATTCAATAGAAAATGAATGTGAGCCTTTTGTTGGTCAATGTTTTCCCAATGAAGAAGAAGCTTTCATTTTCTATAAAAATTATGCAAATCGATATGGGTTTACCATTCGAAAAGGTCGTACTGAGAAAAAAAAAAAAGGAGAAATAGTAAGATGTGATTGATTTTTTTTTTTTTCATCAACAAGGTAAACAACCACTAAAAATAGTGGATCCATCTAAGGAGCAATGAAATAGGAAGTCTTTAAAATGTGGATGTAAAGCTCATCTAAGTATCATTTTGCGAAAGTCATTTGATATTCTTCCTCGAGAATAGCACGTCACTAAGTTTGTTGTAGACCACAGTCATGATTTGTTCTCTCCTTCAAAGGTGTGATTTCTTCCAGCCAATCGAGTTATCACTATAGATGATGAAAAATGCATTTTTTTTATTAAAAGAAGCTAGACTTTCAATTAGAGAGGTAATGCGTGATATAAAACTTGAGAGGCATTTGAAACATGGACAACTTCCATTTTTTTCAAAAGGATATTTGTAATCTTTATGTGAAAATGAGGAGGAAGAATGCAAAGAATAATGCCATGGATCTCCTACAATTTTGTAAAGTTGCTAAAGAAGAGAACTCTAGATTCCAATAAGCATTTACAACCAATGAAGAAAATAGATTGGAGCACATTTTTGGGTCACCTACTCATTATTTTGATTGTTACCAAAAATATGGGGATGTTGTTTTTTTTACTACTTATAAGGTGAATGCTTATAATATGCTTTTTGGTATTTTTGTTGGTGTCAATAATCATGAAAATACAATTCTCTTTGGTTGTGCATTTCTTCAAAATGAAACAACAAGTGCCTTTCGATGGTTAATGAAGGTACAATCATGATTTGTTCTCTCCTTCAAAGGTGTGATTTCTTCCAGCCAATCGAGTTATCACTATAGATGATGAAAAATGCATTTTTTTATTGAAAGAAGCTAGACTTTCAATTAGAGAGGTAATGCGTGATATAAAACTTGAGAGGCATTTGAAACATGGACAACTTCCATTTTTTTCAAAAGGATATTTGTAATCTTTATGTGAAAATGAGGAGGAAGAATGCAAAGAATAATGCCATGGATCTCCTACAATTTTGTAAAGTTGCTAAAGAAGAGAACTCTAGATTCCAATAAGCATTTACAACCAATGAAGAAAATAGATTGGAGCACATTTTTGGGTCACCTACTCATTATTTTGATTGTTACCAAAAATATGGGGATGTTTTTTTTACTACTTATAAGGTGAATATGCTTATAATATGCTTTTTGGTATTTTTGTTGGTGTCAATAATCATGAAAATACAATTCTCTTTGGTTGTGCATTTCTTCAAAATGAAACAACAAGTGCCTTTCGATGGTTAATGAAGGTACATTCTTTGTCTTGTAAATTTGTACAATTATTTTTTAAATTTTATTTGATTAATTAGTAGAATAATAATGTATATCCTTTAAAATATTTTCATGCTTTAGTAAATCTATATTTGATTAGCATACTTTTGCATGCTTAATGAAGAATCAACTTGAGGCAATTTTGACGGATCAAGATCCATGGATTATAGAGGCAATATCAAAAGAATTTTCGGCTACAAAGCATGCCTTTTGTATATGGCATATTACTGCTAAATTTAGTGATTGGTTTGCATCGATTTTTCTTAATCAATATTCAAATTGGAGCATGGACTTCTATAAGTTATATAAGTTAAAGTCATGTGAAGAGTTTGACAATCAATGGCTTCAAGTAATGACAAAATATGGCATGCTCTCTAACAAATATGCAATTAGTTTATATCAAATCAAGCATTTTTGGGTACCATGTTACCTTTGTCGGCATTTTTTTGGGAATGACAACAACCGGAAGATCGGTAGATATAAATGCATTTATTAAACGGTTTGTTAGTTCTCACACAAAGTTGACCCAACTCATCAAACAAGTAAGTCATTATTTACCATTGGTTTCTTTTGTTGTATATATTTTTTTTATTTGTTAATATTTGTAGTCTTCATGTGTCATACAAAAGTTTTTAATTTATTTTAGTATTTGGAAATTTAGGTTGATCTTGCCATTGAAGATATTGAGCAAATACAATCACATGATATAATATTGGACAGTTGGAGACACATAGAGGTTCTTTTTTAATATCAATGTCACCGTTAGAAGACCAAACACATAGTGTTTTGACACCCTATGCTTTCAAGATTTTTCAAGAGGAGTTTGGGAGAGCAACACAATATTCGGTGCTTCAAGAAAATGGTATTGAATTTGTGCTACAATATTATAAAAATGAAGCTAGTCTAAGACACAAAGTATTATGGGATGGTAAGAATACATATTGTAGTTGCAAAGAATTTTGAATTTTGGAGTATACTTTGTCATCACATACTTAGTATATTCCTTCATAAAGATTGTTACCAAATTTCATCCTTGTATTTACCACCACGTTGGTGTCGTTAAACATTATTAAGTGAAAAAGAATTGCAAGTGGTGGATAATGAAAATTTAGCGGACAAGGAAAATATAGTTGGTGCTAATGTTAATGATATGATTAATTGAGATTGCTTCATTAATTGTCCTCTGCTCTCAAAGACAAAAGGCCGCCCGAAGCAAAAACGAATAAAAGGTGGAAGAGAATTAGGAAAGAAAAAGAAGCCTTGTTGCCTTTGCAAGCATGTTGGCCATAACATTCCAACATGTCCAGAAAAAGATAATTGTACTTTCTCAAATGGTGCGAAAAAAAGAAAAAATTTACTTCAAGTGAAATGGGATTGAATCCAAATTTTTCCTTTGAAATGTTAGGCATAAACTTTTGAGCTTGTAAAAGAAAAAAACTATAAAAATATTGTGTTTGTTAATTTTGACAATATTATGTCATTGGACTAAGATGCTTCTCCATGACAATATAATGCCTTTCTTAATTTTGACGCTTCTCTTGTCTTTTTTTTCTTTGGTTTTACATTTCCATTTTGACAATATTATTCTAGTGAATATTCACATTATCATTTTCAATATTATGTCGTTGTACTAAAATGCTTCTTCTTAGTTTTTTTTTTTTTTTTTTTTTTTTAAGAATTTACCTAAATTTTTATTAAGTATTCAATAAATACTAAATCAAATTAAATATTCTTGAAGAAATTTAAATCATACTTAAATTTCCCATATATAAGGGATTCAAACCTAAACTCTGAGCTTGTAAAAGAAAAAAACTATAAAAATATTGTGTTTGTTAATTTTGACAATATTATGTCATTGGACTAAGATGCTTCTCCATGACAATATAATGCCTTTGTTAATTTTGACGCTTCTCGTCTTTTTTTTTTCTTTGGTTTTACATTTCCATTTTGACAATATTATTCTAGTGAATATTCACATTATCATTTTCAATATTATGTCGTTGTACTAAAATGCTTCTTCCTTGTTTTTTTTTTTTTTTTTAGAATTTACCTAAATTTTTATTAAGGATTCAATAAATACTAAATCAAATTAAATATTCTTGAAGAAATTTAAATCATACTTAAATTTCCCATATATAAGGGATTCAAACCTAAACTCTGAGCTTGTAAAAGAGAAAAACTATAAAAATATTGTGTTTGTTAATTTTGACAATATTATGTCATCAGACTAAGATGCTTCTCCATGACAATATAATGCCTTTGTTAATTTTGACGCTTCTCTTGCCTTTTTTTTTCTTTGGTTTTACATTTTCATTTTAACAATATTATTCTAGTGAATATTCACATTATCACTCTCAATATTATGTCGTTGTACTAAAATGCTTCTTCCTAGTTTTTTTTTTTTTTTTTTTTTTTTTTTTTTTTTTAAGAATTTACCTAAATTTTTATTAAGGATTCAATAAATACTAAATCAAATTAAATATTGTTGAAGACATTTAAATCATACTTAAATTTCCCATTTATAAGAGATTCAAACCTAAACTCTGATCCACGCTAGTATTACATTGGTAGTCTCTAATATTTATCTACCAGTGCTTTAGTTCCTTAAGTATCTTATTGGTCTTTAAAGTATCAACTTTGACAACTTATTAGTATTTGTTATTGTTTTAACTTCTTTTTTTTTTTTTTTTTTTTTTGGTGTACCCCTATCATAAACAATTCATTCAAAATTAATATTTTTCTTCAGTCCCTACTATCTCATGCCTCACTACCATTGCCTTGTATAGAGGTGTGAATGGGTCGGGTTGAGGAGTATTTTCAATTTGACCCACCATAGTCAGGTCGAAAAAGGATCTAGCCTAACTTAGCCCACCTAGATTGGGTTGGAATTAAAAAAAAAAAAAAAATAGAGCATTCAAACAACACCAATACAAATAAGAGAAAATTTTTAACCTAATAAACCTGAGCATACAACCAAACTAACACAAACTAATTTATTAGTGCTTCAAAGTTAGTAGGATATCATATAGCTCTATCCTAACTCAGTTGATAAACGAAAGAATAAATAATAAAACTATATAATATATTTTTTTAATATATATTAACTATAGGTGGATCGGGTTAGGCGAATTTGCTAACACTAACCTTTAAAAACCAACCCAACCTGATAGGTTAGGTTGAATTGGATCGATTTTGGCAAATCCGTGAATTGGTTGCACACCCTAGCCTCGTATAGTAGAATAAATAAAGGATAAAGAGTTGAAGAAGAAAATTTAAGACTTGAGCTTCCTCTAATGCACTTGTGAATTTATGTCCTCTTATTCATCCTTATTTGTTTGGCTACAAATTTTCATCTTCTTTTTTCATCTTTTAATTTCTTATTGAATCTTCCTATCTTTTTTTTTTCATTAGTTTTCCTTTTTCGTTAATGGTAGATCAAAAAATATTAATGTCACTAGTAGATCTAGATGAGAACTAATAACAAGTTATTTCGTAAACTTTATTATAAAATTGTTATGAAAATATTGTATAAATAGCACTATTCTTTTTTTTTTTTTTAAAGAAAAATAGCACTAATTTAAAAAGTTTGGAGATACAATAAAATGTGACAATATTTTCACAATATACTTTTTTTTTTAGTTGTGGTAATCCTAGTCTAATATTTTATTATTTTATTTTATTTTATTTTGACATATGAAAGATTTGATACCTCAACTGTTGTGAAAATTTTGTGATAATTTGTTCTGTTGTAACAAAATTTGTAATTTTTATTTTGTAAAATTCCTTGCATGATGGACATTTATCCCACCTTTTACTTTTATTTAATTTTTTTACCTCTTTTCTTTTTCTTTTTTTCTTTTTTTTTTTTTTCTCTCAATCACACGTTACTTTCACCCTTACCTTTGTCTTCTTTCACCTTTATCTTTTCTCATCCACCTTTATCTCTTTTCTGCTTCTCCTTTCTCATCTTTTAAAATTTTTATGTTCTCCCATATGAAACTCTTGGCTCAACTTCTCTGTCTTTTATTTTTTTTCATAGCTTTCTTTTCTAACTCAATCCGTGTCCTCCTTGATTTTCCCACCATCAACTCAGTTTGTCTCCCTCAATTCCGGTATTTAAAACCTTGATTTGAAGCCCCTCCCTTCAACGTGGTGCCGCCATTGATTTTGGTGGCATCTTAGGCATTTCTCATATGTTCTTATGGTTTTTTTTAGGATGTATTGATGTTGGTTGTTTTCATGTGAGATAGTTTTTTTTTTTTTTTTTTTTTTTTTTTTTTTTTTTTTTTGTTTCCTATGAGAGCATTGTGATTTTAGTTTTTTTTTTTTCCTCTTCTGTGAGAGATGCTTGAGTTTTCAAAAAATTTGCTTTTTTTTTTCTTTTTTTTTTTTTTTAAGGATATACGTAAAAATATGACTAAAGGCTTGAGTTGTTCAGGAAAAAAAAAGGTATTTTGATATCTTTATTAATTTTTATTTCTTCCTATAAAGCTAACCCAACATCTGATAAAAAGACTGCATAAAGTGAGAAAAACTATCATAGAAGTTGGGTATTAACATGCACTGTAACACAACCCATTGTTTATTAGTAAAAAAGGAACAAGTTTTTAAAACTACTCTCATTAATTTAAACTAGTGGAAGAGCGGTATTTATGTTTTGAATAAAATAATTACTATGTTCAGAATATTTTTATAATATTTTTACAACAAATTTTATGTAGTAGGTTGTTATTGGCAGGAGTGGACCCTCTTAGAAGGGTGGGGGCTATGACCCCCCAAACTTTTCTAATTTTATAAAATTACCCCTAAATTTTTCTATATTTTTCAAAAAAATAAAATCGGGCACCCCAAACTTCTTAAATATTAGATTTTTACCCCTAAATTTACCTAAAATTTTTGAAAGAAATATGATTAGCCTCCCAAACCCTTCATATTTCTTGTATGACACTATTAAATTGGTTCAATTTTATATTTATTATTATTTTGGCCCTCCATTCATAAAAATCTAGTTCCACTCCTGATTACTGGTTCTAATTTGAACCTATCATTGAAAAAAAAAATTGTCCACTAGTAGAAACTTCACTTAAAATTTATTGTGAAATATTATGAATATAGCATTTCTCATTTATTTATGAAAAAAATTTACCTCCAATATAGTTGGAGAAAACTTCCCCCAACTTATTACGTAGCGGTTAAAGAGACCATTCAGGTATACTTTTAGTCCCATGAATTTTTAAATAATATATGTAGATAGTTTTATAAATCGACACTTATTCAAACCTTGTATTTTATTTATTGATTTTCCAAAAAGGACTTAAAGGGCCAACAATTTAGGAAAGGTGTAATAAAATGTTAGTCACTTAGTCAAAGACTCTATGTTACCACCTTTTTTTGGAAGATTAAATCACCACCTAACGAACAATTTAATTAAAATTCTAATTTACAAAAATAATATTCATTATAAAGCAACTATTACCACCGTTGCCTAATTGGGCTGGTTGGGGAGTACGGGAGAGTGGGTTCAAGCTGTTGGAAGTGCAATATGTAAGTATTTCTAATCATTTCAACTGAAAAAGAAAAAATAAAATAAAAAAGTATTTGTTATCTTCCAAATTTGCTCACGACACTTAAAAAAAAAAAAAAAAAAAAAAAAAAACCCTCCAATTTACTGCACTAACTTGGTTAAATGCCTTTCTTTAAGCAAAGGAAATTATTCATATTTTTGTCTCTCTAGAATTTTTTGTTCATGATCATTTCTCTCTATAATTTAAGCTTATATGAAAGAATTTGGGATTGTTTGAGGTTTTCAAAAGGGTCTTTATGTATGTGCATGTTAACCTGAGATTTGATTGATCAACAATATGTGTCAATATGAAATTCTGATAGAAATTTTATGAGATTTTGGGATGTGACAGTTGGTGGCTGAAGGATGAGTCATGACAGTGATGGACTAGGTGTAGGTATTCCTCAAGGAAGTATTGTGTCATCTCTACTTTGCTCATTTCACTATGGTCTATGGACATCTGGAAAGAAATGTGATCATTCCATGTCTTGAGAAAGCTAGTGAAGCTGCTGCTAAAGATATATCTAGAAGACATATTTCTAGCGATGCTTCTGCAGAGGAAAGTAGTGGGGATGAATATATACTTCTTAGATTTATGAATGACTTCCTTCTCATTTCAACATCAAAGAAGCTGGCTGCTAGCTTCTTTTCCAGGTTGCGAAGAGGATTTTGCGCGTACAACTGCTACATGAATGATAAAAAATTTTCTCTCAATTTTGATATTGGAGACTTATCAAGGATTCCATCAAGTAGGGTTTATGTGGGTGAAGATGGTATTTCATTTCTTCGATGGAGTGAACTGCTTATCAATTGTTGCACTTTAGAAGTTCAGGCAGACTACTCTAGCTAAGTTAATTTTCGCATATAATTTTACTTCTTGTCATTCTACTTGCTAGATTATTACAAAATCATTTGAACATTTGAAATCATTCCAAATCATTGTCATGCTACTCATTAAGCGTACATTTGATACTCTCGAAATTGTTAGGTAGCATTCTTATTTGGTTTTGTATCTCTTTCTTCCAAACAATTATGCTTGAGAGTTTCCTTTTGCTTGTTTTCTTTTTTTTTTTTTTCTTTTTTTTATCATTATTGGACCTAATTCTTATCGAATTATCAGCCACAAATTATCAATACCACATCCTTAGCAACTTCTTTGATATGTTGTGTGAGTTAAAATGTTTAAATTACAAGCAGTAGTCAAGCAGTGTCCAGTCCTCTTTGAAGTACTTTTTTTTTTTTTTTTTGTTAAATAGGATTCATTTAAGATAAATCTGTGGTTGGGCTCTTAGAATGAAGCCAGGTCTAATTGTTTGACTCAGTTTTGGACTCGTTTTTTTAAAAATAAAAATAAAAATGATATTTCATTGTCTTATTATTGAAGCTCTACATGTAGCAGTTAGATTTGCCTTTTGGTTTATCTAATGTAAACTTTGAATCTCAGTTTTATGAAAGTTCAATCTCTTCACCCATTAACTTGTTCCCTATACTAAACAGGTATCTAAATAACCATTTAAGTTCGACTCTTACTATCAGCTGGCAAGGTAAACCAGGTCACCATCTGAAGACAAAGCTATGAGGCTTTATGAGACCTAAATGCCATCCTATATTCTTCTGTTCAAACATTAATTCTGCAGATGTTGTCAGATTAAATATATATCAGGCTTTTTTGGTCTGTGCAATGAAGTTTCATTGCTTTGTTCGTGACTTATCATACACATGCAAACTTCGCATGGGATTCTATCTAAAAATTATTCAAAAATCTGTGAGGTATGGATGTAATCCTTGTTTATCTTACAGTGTATGTGGTTATTAAACTTGGTTTATTGAGATGCAGTTTTCCTGTGCTGATTTTAGTTGATATTTTAGCAATTTGTGAAGCCCCATGGGCAATGGCCATGTAAAGTAATTGAATGGCTGTCTATGCTTTGATACATAATATTTTAATTTAACAACTATGAAATTTAATGATACTTCTCTTATACTATTTTTTCAGTTCATTGTCTTTGTTGATTGTCTTGTTAGGTATATGTACAAGCTCATAAAGAAACGGATGCGTTCTGCATACCGCTATTCTGATATCCGGCCTATACTTCAGTTGGAGGAAGAAGAAGTTGGTTGGCTTGGATTATATGCATATATCCAAGTACTGAAGAGAAAAGAATCACAGCATAAACTGTTGCCATCCTCATTAAGGTGTGAGTTGGCGCAAAAAATACATAAGAGTGAGCCACTGCCTTCTCAACTAAAGTATGCAGTTGATGCCTCACATTCCTCCTTAATTTGGAAAATTAAGTATTAAATTCTTGAAGGTATGTGACTAGTAGTATAATGATGGAAATTTTTTCTTTTCATTTTTCACATTAGCTGTCAACAACTTTGGGGACTGTATTCAAGCTTATTTGGTAATTATTTTTCCTAATGCTTAGTAAAATGTAGAAAGTTATGCTAGAGACTGATCAAAAATAAAAAGAATGTTATGTTTATTTGCATAGAATAAAGCTAGGATGTATTAGACAGTCCAACGTAGTAGTCATAACCACATTTGTTGCCTAATGTGCCGCAAATGATTCAAAGAAATAAATGGACATTCCATGAATCGGCCATGTTCATCTTAGCTCACAAGCCTTCTCATGACTTGGGGTTGTTCTTCACTGTTGCCTGGGCAATTTGGTATAATAGAAACAGAGTCACTCATGAAGACAAATGCTCTTCCCCCTCTCAGGATTGGCAGATGGCAAAAAGCTCAATTGAGGACTTCAATGATGCAGTAACCATAGACTTATTCACTCCTAGACCTATCCACACCTGCAGCTGGTCCCCTTGACCACCTGGTGTCTTCAAGATTAATGCCGATAGGGCTTCGTCAGACCTGGAGGGGAACTCCAGCATAGGAGTCATCATTCGAGACTGCAAAGGCCAAACAATTGCTGCTCTCTGCAAGCTTCTTCAGGCCCACTACTCGGCAGAACTGGTGGGGGTTTTAGCTATGGAGCAAGGTACCTTGCTTGCTCAAGAGTTACAGCTCCCCCTGTTATGTTTGAAAGTGATGCCCTTACAGTGATTAATGTCATCAACGACTCTGCCTTTGGGACTCCATTCGGGCACATTATCCAGGATATCATTCATGTCCAAGCTTCCTTTGAATTTTGCTCTTTCAGGCATCTCATCGGGCTTTCAATTATGCAGCCCATGAGCTTGCTCAATTTGCCCATAGGAATGGATCTTTTCATTTGTGGAAAGGGGTTACCCCTTCCTTTTTAGAACCATTTGTACAAGCAGATATGCTGCACTAATCCTGCATGGCAGGCTTCACTCTTGTACCTCTTTCTTTGTTGTAATGCAATTTATATCCCCTTTCAAAAAAAAAAAAAAAACCTACTGATCTAAAATTTAGAAATTCTTCTAATCACTTAATCCCATCTTCAATCCGAATAGATGCATATATATGTTGGTCTGAAACATGTTTCCCTTTTTGTAGACTTAAGACTCATTGTTTTCTGTTGTACCTTTTTTTCACATAAAGATGGACTCTACACGATGATCCTCCACTTAGAAGTCATTTATGTGAGAGGGGGAGGCATATAAATTGAACTTCTTCAATTCTTTCTTACGCAAAAAAGAAGCAAGAAAAATAGAGATCCAATGTATCTTTTCCTATTATAGGAAGTGAAGAAATGTCTTTGTTCTGTTCATGACAAATACTTCAAGCACCATTGAGAATTTGTGATCACAAATGTAAATGTTTATCTCTTTGCATCTTTTTTTTTTTTTTTTTTTGTTGAAAAGTAACTCTTTTCATCTTCATTGAGTACCTACCGTTATTTTTCTTACTATGTAATTTTCTTTGGTTGCTTACAAGTTACAACAAGTGAGGTGGGGATTTATCCCCAAGTTCAATTCTATGGAACAATTACACAATACTACTTAGTTACAACGCTCTTGACTATTATGTCATCTTTAACGGTAGTAACACGAAAAAAAAAAAAAAAACATTTAGTTTTATCACCATGTGCAACTTGATCATTAAAATTGTTCAATGGTGAATCAAAACCGGGTTAGAGTAGCTATGTATATACTTGTTGTGTTTATGAATGAAGGAATGGTTTTACTTAGGGTTCTCAACATTAAACATCGGTTTTTCTTGGTGCAGGTGCACATTTACAATCAGTAATAGTCACATGGCTTTTCCACGTCTTATTAATAATATTTTGTCAAAAAAATACCTTTCCACCTTGTTTAACTAATCTTATTTTGGATTGCAGGTCTATCCTAACTAGAACATGGCAAGTGAATGTAAGACGCATCTGGCGAGAAGCAAATTTTTGTGCAGACAAATTGGCAAAGCAGGGAGGTTCTCAAAGGGATAGAGAGATCTTTTATGATACATGCCCTACATATTTGCTAACCTGTCTTTTTTTGGACTCAATGGGATTCGACACAGCCTGTGCAAGTCGACAATGAAGATGCTGTTTCGTAATTTACCTGTGTTTTGTGGTCTGCAATATACAAGTCTGTATGTAGTAGTATGGTTGTAAGGCTGTCATCCATTTCTGTTGTTTTAGCCAGTTGCTAACTTAACTGTGATGGTTTGCTCTGTATATAGGTGATGGTTTATCTGTATTTCCCTTTTGTGCAAAAAAGACTAAGCTAGGGGGAAAAAAGAAGAATAAATGGAACATGGCATCTCCATATGTTATCCACCATAATTTGCAACTTAATAGAAACTCAAATAGAATGGAACTTAAAAAACAAGCAATCATTTGTTAAATAAAATAACAATCGTATTCAATAGAATTTCAAATCTGCCATAGGTTATGTATGGTCCATTTGGATTGAGTGAGAGGAAAGGGGAATAGAGCAGAGTAGATTAGATTTAGCACAAAATTAACTTATTTTTAACTAACTCTACCCTACTCTACTCCCCTCCACTTCCCCTCTTTCCTCCCTCTATCAAAACAGGCCAGTAATGTTTTCAAATCTGCCAAGAAAAAGATTATCAAAAAAATGCAAAATGATTTTAATTGAAAAGCACATAATCAAAGCTGCCATAGGTCATATCAAAAAGAGTATAACATTCTTGTTCCTTTTAAGTTCCTATTAGACTTTTTAGGATAACTTACCATTTCATATTTGGGAAAAAAAAATCCTTTTTTTGTTGTTGAATTTTTTTTTTGGCAGACAAAAAATGGGTAAAGGGGCGATTAGTTTGACTTTGTTATTTGGACTTAACTATGGTAGTACCTTACTTGCTCGGTCTGTAAGAAACTTATTTATTATCTTTGGACCGTTTGAAATAAAACTGAAATATAAGAAGCACTAGCACACAGCTAGTTGTTAAGACTCGGACCCAATTCTTAAGGCTTTATTTGGTTGGAGGAGAGGAAAAGTGGGAGGATGGAAAATTATAGGAGGATAAAAAAGTTTTGGTTTTCCCTCATGTGTGTTTGGTTGGAGGAGTGGAAAAGTGAGAGGATGGAAAACTTTTTTATTTTGTTAGAGAGAAAAGTGTGAGGATGGAAAATGTAGTTTATATGAATTGACTATTATGTCCTTATTATAACAAATACCAAAGAGTCTAATAAGTGTGAAAAAATGATGGTATTTGTGTAATTTACTACTCACATCATCTTTTCTCCTTAGTTTTCCTCCCAAATTGGGAGGACAAAATTTTGTGGGTTCGGAGGGAAAATTTTCTACCGCATTTTCTTTCCCTCTTGTTTTCTCTCATGACCCAAATAAGGAAAAATTTCATTTTCTACCTTATTTTCTTTTCCTCTTTTCCATTCTCCCTATTTTTACTCCAACCAAACGGGGCCTAAGACTTACTGGCTTAGTATCTTTACCAACTAGGGTATAGCAAATGTATTACTTTGTATTTGTTACTATCCATTTTAGTAAGTAATTTATTTACACACAATTTTACACACACGTGTGAAGATTTAAACAGTGACATAGCACAGACACGCTACTCAACCTTCAGTGATTTTAGACTCTCTCTCTCTCTCTCTCTCTCTCTCTCTCACTCACAAAACCAAAAGGAATCAGAGAAATTAGGGTTTAATTGTAGAAATGGCAATGGCTGGAGGAATCAGATCGAGTCTCCCTCTCTCCACAAAGGCTCTCCGCTCCGATTCCCTCTCAGCTCACCGATCCGCGCTCGCTCTCACCGACTCTCAGGTGCTTTCTTCATCTCTAAACCAAAACACTCTCGTTTTGCTACTTTGCTCTGGTTTTGATTTGGTTAGAAAATCGGAGGAAAGTTGTGAAATTTAATTCGAGGTGATAGAAGCCGAAGCAATCCTTGTGTGTGGATCATTCCGTGAAGGACTTGGTGATCTTTGGGTCTCTAATCTCTCTCATCTGCTTCATTTTTTGAAATCTTAACTCGAGTGACAAAAATCTCTCTCTCTTTCTCTCTCTCTCTCTCTATAACCCCACACTTGCACTCCATGATTGGTTCTAATCTTTACCAATCATGATCACCTTTGCCACCTCTTCTCTTTCAAGCCTCCCATTCGTGTCTCTCTCCACTTCTACACCTGCACCTAACGCCTCCACCAGCCTAGCATTCACTGGCTGATCAAGATGCATGGGCATGGCTATAATTGGAACCCCAAACTTCATGCTCTCCATCACAGAACTCCATCCACAATGACTCACAAACCCACCAATGCTGGAGTGCTTTAAAATCGTTTTTTGTGGTGCCCATCCCTCCACAACCATTCCCCTATCTCCAATGCTATCAAGAAAACCTTTTGGAAGTGCCATTTGAAGATTGACTTTCTCACCTCGAGGGAATCTCACTACCCATATGAAGTTTACCATGCTGAGCTCTAGCCCATAAGCTATCTCTTGCATTTCCTCCTTTGCCAAAAAATACTCGCTGCCAAACGAAACAAACACAGCTGATGATGGTTCCTTGCCATTAAGCCACTCTATGATTTTCTTTTTCTCTTCTTCTTCAACGGGGTCTTGAACAAGTGGACCGACCGGCACAATCTTCTTCTTCGCTAAAACAGAGAGATAATCAATACAGAGAGATAATCAATATACTTCGCCTCGATTTCTCGAAAAGTTTTGATCAAAATGATTTCAGAAGATTGTTGGAAGCATTCTAGTATTCGATTCCCATCGTCAGTATCATTTGCGAACTTACGAACCTCATAATCCCGAAGATAAATTTCTGGAGAAGGATATTCAACACCAGGGTTGTTGGCAAGGTGCATAAAAAAAGATGTCATTGAAGCACTCAGGGCCAAGAACTCAACGGCTGGAATATTTTGTGACTGAGCTAGTTATGGTGCCAATATCTGAAGAAAATCATAAATAACCAAATCAGGCTTTAATTGCTTTACAATGGTGGTGATGTTTGGGCTAGCCATGTCCATGGCCTTTTTGAGTGTGGGCATGAGATGGGGTGGCAAGCCATTGGTTGTGTGGTAGTGTGGTGGAAGCTCGGGTAAGGATGGAAGATGGAGTTCTACAAGTTCTATTGAAAGTGAATCCTTTTCATGATAGTTGTTGTTTGATGGGGCCAAGGTTTATAGGTGTAGTACAAAAATAAATATGTAAGTTTCTAGTTGTTAGCTTCTTGGCCAGCTCTAGGAAGGGTGATATATGGCCATGAGAACCTGAATAGATGCAATAAGAACCTGAATAGATGATACAAATTAAAATTCTAACGTATTTTTAAAAAAATAAATAAACAAAAACAAAAACAAAGAGGAAGAAGAAGAAAGGTAAGACTGGTAATACAAAAGTTAGAAACATTAACTCTGGTCTAAACTAAACTAAAATAAGGGTGTAGAAAGGGAATCGAGTTTAAAAGTCACTCGTGATACCTGACCAGTGATAAGAAACACAAAACTTACGTAAGTGCTTGCATAAGTGATATAAGTGACAAAAAATTAAAGAAAGAAAAGTTAAAATTGAACTTTTGATTTTCACCCCAAAAAAAAAAAAAAACTTTTGACCTTTATTTTGCAATTTAAAATATTGTAAATATTGGCGTCATTGGACCTTTATTATATATGATTTATACAAAGTAACTATATCTCATTAGAATATAAAAAAAGCTACGTAAATACAATTAAATCTTACAAGATCCGAATTATTATTATTATTTTGTTGGACAAAATATCCAAATTTAACCTGGTTATATTACCAAAATCTTTTAATAAAATTTCAACATATAACGTCTATTTTATGATGTAATTCAGGGTTAGACCTAAGTGAGGACCCAAGGGGCCTGGGCCCTCACTGGGTCCAATTTTTTTTTTTTTTTTTTTTTTTTATAGTTATTGTAGGGTCCTAATTTGGTAGGCCAAGCCCAAAATATCTGGATTGCGAGCCCAATGAACCCAGAACAATAAATTTGTAGAGTGTGGGTGAAAAAGCTGGGCTGGTTATGGACTTAGCAACGATTCATTTTAGAAAAAGAGAATAAATTGAAGTAAAAATACTTGCAGAATAAATAATACTCAAATCTGAAGAGGTTTAAGATTCATGGAAAGATGAATACAATTCTCTCTCTCCTTTTCCTCACAATTTTTTCCGTCCCCCTACATTTAGAGGTCTATTCTATTTATATATTCCTCTTCTTCCTCATCTTTACCGTACACTTGTTCTTCATCTAAACATTCACTTGAGTACATGTCACATCAGACGTCTGCTTTAGTTCACCGTGAGTGATAGTAGCTGAGATTGCATTGTTCAGGGGTCTTCTTCACATAAATGCGGCTAGGAAAGTTGCTGCAGTGCATTAAATGCGATAGTAGCAGCTTTTCCTTTTAGATATTTCTCTGTTCTCATCATCTCTAGGCATTCCCAAAGCTTGTCCTTATCGTGGAGTTAGTTGGGAGGGTCGCTCAGGCTTTCAGTATATTTGCTTAATCATGTTCTCTTGTGATTCGAGGAGAGGGACCTCTTCGGACCAATAAGATTGTTTTCGAACATCTCCTCTCATTCATTTCCAGGTGCATTTCCCTCATACGGACTCATTTCTAATCCATTTTCTCTCTTCGGATACATAGTGGTATTCAAATTGGGCCCCAAGCCCAATACGTAGCGTTGGGCTTTTACACCCATAGTTATTATATATTTTTATTTTTGTAGTTGGATCTCCTTCCAATACTTTAGACTCCTTTTCTCCAATCAACCTAATTAGCCTAACCCAAATAGCAACTATTAAACCCCAAAATTTAATAAAACAATAAAAACATTCACAATGGTGATTGTAATTTAGCAAAAGCAAATTATTTTACCACCAAAAAACCAAAAAAATCATATGTTATTGGAGAAGTTAAAACTAAATTTTTTACAATTACAGTACATTGGTATAAATACCAGCTAACTGTAGCAAGTTGTTAAAAATAAAATACAATATTTTATTAAGATTATATTTCTTCCTTCAATTAAAAAACTCAAATTCTCTTTCTTCATTTATTACTTTAATAAGTTGTTTATATAATTTTAAATGAAGTGATAAAAGAAGTAGAACATTTGATATTATGTGTATTGTAAAGTAGGGTGATAAAATAAATAAAGTAGCTTTTTAAGTTGTTAAAAACTAAAATTTTTAGCACTACCACTATGAATGATCTAATTTCAACAAAAAATAAAAATAAAAATCATAGCCAGCCTAGTATTGAAAAAAAAAAACATTATTTTGTTTTTTTTTTTGTTTTTGTCTTTATTGGTAGATGATTGCATCTTAATTTTTTTTTTTTTTATAGGGACGATTGCATCTTAATGTATATAGAAACAACGATTTTGTATATTTATAATTTTTTAATACTATATAGATGCCTATTTGGAGTTTTTTTTTCTTTATACTCTGCCCCCCGCTAGCTTGAAATCTTGAGTCCGTCCCTGATGTAATTGACCATATATTTCTTATTTAACGATAAAAAACTTTTCTAGTTAAGTCAACTGGAATTGATATGTTACATTACCAAATTTAAACTAACTAGCTAGCAACCCGTATAATGTACAGAAAAGATCAATAAAATATAATTTTATCTCTCTTTTCTAATTGGCATATAAATATGAAAATTTGTTAATTATAATAGTCATAAATAGTTATTTATTTTAATTATGTTTGTATATGAAATTTTATAATTTTATAAATTACAATAGAAAGTGTGCACATTTTATCTTCTTATTGTAAGTTGTAGCCAAATTTTGTCCTCAAAATTACCTTCCTTTGAAAAAAAAAAAAAGAGAGAGAGAGATAACTAGAGATACAACCTACATTTGGAACTTAACTAGTTTAGAGCGTTGACAACCTATTTACAAAATTTTATCCAACTTTTCTAGCAAAAAAACCACTTTTTAATTTCAATTATCCATTTTTCAAATACACGCTGCACCTCATTCTTCATTTTCTTATAGATTCATTCAAAATATTTTATCTATATATTAGGGAACAAAAAGAGTGGAGAGATAGAAATTTAGAAAAAAAAAAGTTGGAAAAAGTTCTACAAAACGTTACAATGCTCTTAGAGCCTTTATTTTTTTTTTTTTTTTATACTATTAATAACAGGATTCTCAGTTTGAGTTTGAGGCCTTCAAAAAAAAAAAAAGATTCTCAGTTTGAGTTTCAACTTTTTACTTACTAAAATACCCCAACAAAAATTCTTAAACTCTCTAAAATACTCATATTTTTTAGTTAAATAATTTTAAATTAAAAAACATGAATTGATTAAAAGAGTAATTTACAATTCTTAAGTTTTAGGCTTTTTCTTTTATTTTCTTCATTCCACCTAAAACTTAGAACACTATCTATCTCATTTTTAACGTTACCTTAACTCTTTCTTTAAATTTAAAAAAAAAAAAAAATACACTTGGTTATTTATATACCACTTTTAAATATTACAACACTATACAAAAAACAAAAAAACAAAAATGAAAAAAATAACATTATTGCACCCGCAAAGCGTGTATTATGAGTCTAGTTATATATATTTATTTTGGCAACTTGCTTAAGCTTGTTGAGTAGTGACCACAACAGTGACATACACAATACTTTCATTTTCGACTGTCAGGTGTGTGGAACTGCTTACAAGAGCTAGCCAGAGTGTCTTGAACACATGGAGGCCTGACACACTAAGACCTTCGAGATTGACTGACGTTGCACCCCAGGTGTAACTTTCAACCACAACATCATCTGCATAACTTGAGGTGCAATTGTTCCCGGAGCTGCCCACTGGTATATTATTTTAGGATTTTTATTAATGTGTTCTTTTTTTCTTTTCGTAGATTGACATCTCCGTAGGTATATATGGTATTATTTTTTTGTTTTTTTGTTCATTAGGTTAGAATTTCATGCTATTATCTAAAAGAATCACTCACCTAAATGCTTCTATTCATATTTCACGGTCTCTTTAATTAGTGAAAATTTCTAAAATGTGTAGTGAAATTTGAAATTAATATTTTTGTATATATATAACCTTTAACATTATATCATACCCGATTTCTAATAATATTATTATTATTAATGATGCACAAAAAATCAGTAGACTGAATGTTTTGGGCTTCAATAATCTGGAATGCCTGAAAAAGAAAACAAACAATCAAAGGAGACCGGGGTGACCGGCTGAGAACCCTTCGATGCTTCTATTCATATTTCACGGTCTCTTTAATTAGTGGAAATTTCTAAAATGTGTAGTGAAATTTGAAATTAATATTTTTGTATATATATAACCTTTAACATTATATCATACCCGATTTTTAATATTATTATTATTATTATTGATGATGCACAGAAAATCAGTAGGCTGAATGCTTCGAGCTTCAATAATCTGGAAGGCCTGAAAAAGAAAACAAACAATCAAAGAAGACCAGGGGTGACTGGCTAAGAACCCTTCGATGCTTAAATTATTTTCTCTTTGAATTTCTAAACTTCCAATTTTTTTGGGAATTGTCACACTTACCTTCATCTAGTCTGAATGGGTGTTTATATAGTGTGCTCTCGAAGCGGTTATTTGATTTGTAACTTCCCTTGTATTTGAGGAATTCAGAGGGTTCGAGGATAACTTCCACAACCGCTATGGGAGTTATCATATTTCATCTTTATCTTCTATAACTGTCATTGGCAGTTAAGTACTCAGTACTAAGGTATAGTGATGAACCGGGGTCTTACTCATGTCTTGGAATAATAACACGTGGTTCAATTTACTAGTTTGTGTAGATAAACTTCCCTGGAATTTTCCTTAGCATTGGGGATCGTCCTGGTACAATCCTCATAGACGACCCATAAGCTTATGGATGACTGTTTTGCTAAGTATAGCTACTCTTATCTTCCTAGCCTGGACGACTCTTATGGACGAGTCTAGAGTTCACTAATTCTTAGTTCACCATCAATTATTATTATTATTATTATTATTATTATTATTATTATTATTATTATTATTATTATTATTATGTTTTTACAACAAAGAAAAGGATCAAACTCCTCCTTTTCTTTATTGTTGCATTCCATGTCCACCAAAGGATGATTTGTACAGCACAAATTCAAATGTATTTAATTAACTTTGAGGCGTTTCCTAACTCACACTCTAAGGATGTGTTTAGATACCACTTATTTTGTTGAAAATTAAAAATACTATAACAAAATAATTTTTAAATGTGTGAAAAGTGCCATGAGACCCTCTTTTAATAAAAGTTTGTATGAAAAAAGAAGTTTGTGGGTCCTGTGAACAGTGCATGGGACCCACTGGAAAGCTGAAACGCACTTCTCTCAACCAAAAAAAAAAAAAAAAAAAAAGCCAAAATGCGGACGCTAAGGAAATAATCAGTATCTAAACGTACAATAAGCCTGCAAATTCGTCACAATTAACACTTGTAAAAGTATTAGCAATAGTAGAAGTCTAAAGAAGTGCCACAACCCATAAAAATATTAGTATCAGTAGAGGCATAAAAGGTGCCAATTATGTGATAATATAGATATCTAGTTGGTTAAAATAAAAAGTAAATGGGTGTAATACTGTAAGTGCAACTATCCCAAAATAATTGCAATTTACCCCCAATTTTGTCAAGCCTACTGCATTGTTGTAACTTGTAAATAAAAATGAAACTGGCAATTCAATAGATCAACTTGGCTTCTAATCATTAATTTGTTGTTGAATTGACCCAATACACGAGTCAATTAGAAATAATAATAATAATTGTAGAGACTGAGTTCGAGCACTTCTCCTATTGGATGAGTGGACTCAGGCCCAACTAGCCCAATACAATAAATTTGTAGAGAGCGGGTCAAAGAGCTAGGCTTTAGCACATGGGCAACAGTTAATATGGTATTCATGACAATCAAACAGAGATGAACTGAGTTTATCTAAGAAAAGTTGTTCTTGGCACCATTCGAGGAGCTTTATTCTATTGAATGATTCTGATTACAGGAGTTCTTGAGATTGTTACAGTACTATTTTCCTTCTCTCTCTGGTGGGTTTCTCCTATTATATAGTCCTCTTTAAATGATCTTGACCTTCCACTTGTTGATCATCCAAGCCTACATTTAAGTGCCCGTCCCATCAAACACTCTTTTTGGCGTTCTGTGAGTTGCGGTAACCTAGGTAGTATTGTTCAGGGGTCATTTCCTCATCAATGCGGCCAGAATGTTAGTTGTGGGCATTTAATGTGGAGGTGATAGTTACTCCTTGAATTGCTCCTCCACCATGCTCTCAAGGTTGACCCATTGTACTTGTCTTTTCTTTAGGATGCTTTGGGAGGCTACCTTTGGTGGCGTGCTATTTTCCCTTTCTATGATCTCGGCTGGCCGAAGACAGGATTGTCCTCGGCGATATTTCTTGGCACTTCGGACTCCCTTCGTTCGTCCTCGGACATTTCTTCTTCCTTGGCGCGGGCCTTGGGCTTAGTGTAAAATGGGCCGGGTTGCCAAATTCTTAGGCTCCACAATAACCTCTCAAAATCCTGTTGTTTGGCTCTTCAGACGAAGAGGAGGATTTTGATGTCCTCGGGCCTTTGTCATGGCTTGTCAAGTATTGTCCTCTTTCAATGCTAGAGTCTTTTCACTTGTCCAGGGCACGTTTCTGGCGTCTTGGTATATAGAGTGCATCCTCATTAAATTCTGGCGGTTTTATGTTTTCCCACGTATAACGGTGTGATGATAATCCAACGGTAGGAATTTTTTGACTTTATGGGCGGGAAAACCCACGCAGTTATTTTTAACTAGAGGTATAAATACCTATTTAAACCGATTTGCCTCTTTACTTTTACATTCAAGAGTTCTTGCACACGTATCCTGAGTTCAGTTAAATCTCCCACCAAACTCACGTCTCCTTTCAGCATAAAAAGCCTGTCCGACGAGCTTTTCCTCATTTCTGTAAGTCCTCTCTCTCTCTCTCTCTCTCTCTCTCTCTCTCTCTCTCTCTCTCTCTCTCTCTCTCTCTCTCTCTCTCTAAGCTTCTTCCTTCCTTATTCCTCATTTTCTTTCGTTTTTCCCAGAGTCTCTTAGCCGTTTCTAGGGATGGATAGGTTTAAAAAATTGATTGAGTTAGAAGAGGCAATGGAGAAGTTCATCGCTGATTATAGGATGCCAGTAATGTAGATTTGAGATACTGTGAAGAAAGGGAGGGGTATTTTAGGAGGCAGGAGGGTGAGGTAGTGATTCCCATAATTGCCTTCTTAGAAGGTGGTATGAGAATCCCTATGGGACCGATGATGAGGGACTACCTTAGGCATTTCCAGTTAGCTCCCACCCAATGCGCCACCAACATGTTTAGAATTCTGGGTTGTGTGGATGCCTTAAATGAGAAGATGGGGTTGAGGTTAACCCATCATGACGTAAACTGGTGTTACAACCTCCAGCACCGAAAGGGTAAGTCTTATTATATGAAGACGAGGGAGGATAAGGTTCGTCTTATCCAATGCCTCCCTGAGTCCAGCAAAGGGTTGAATAAGGACTTTCTCATCATGTCCGGAGAGTGGCACGACGACCTTCATTGTCCAACAGTGGAGGAGACACCAGGTGGGGTATTTAGAGTAGGAGAGGGTTTGATCTTTTGTATTATCATAGTTTGCATTGCTTGGTTGCTAACAAGAATATGCTTTCTTTTTTGTAGATCCTCACGCTTTTGATCGACACTTTCATTTGGTCAATAAGGAGGATTTAGAAACTGTCCTCAAGGCAGAGATCTTTGTGAACGAAGCTGACAACCAGGTTAGAGCTGCTCACAAGATCCTCGGGTACGATCCGATCCAAAAGTCATTCCCGGCGCCTAAGTACGTGATCAGAGCCAAAGATCCTCAGCTTCATAAAATCACTGTAGCTGAGCACGGGTTCCTGCTTCCCCAGGGATCCCCTATTCTAGAAGGTGTTCCATTGGTGGGCCCTTCCTCATCCCACCAAGCTGTAGAGGCCGAGGGAGGAAAACTAGAAAGAGAAGAAGAAATAGCTGAGTTGGGTCCGTCTGAGGACGAATTTGGCGCATTTGACCAAGTTAACCTGTCTGGGGAGTAGATAAATCTCGTTCCTCATGAGAGGAGAATGACGCTTGGCAGCCTTCAAAATAGCTGAAAACATGGCACCAAGGCCAAGACAAAGAGGTTGCCATTCAGTCTGAGGCCCAGGCTTGGCTCCCTGTGTCACGCCCCAAACCCGATACTCAGATTTGTGACCATGACCGGCATGCTAATACCAAGCCTAAGCCTGATATTAACACGGACCAACTTAAACTTTTACAAAACTTTTACAAAAGCTTTCCTCTTTCTTTACATTCTTGTTTCTTTACTTAAAAGATATAACTTTTCCTATGACATTCAGAGCATCTACATTGTACTCAAAGAATAACATAATCCACCAATTACTCAAATTCTAAATCTCACATAATACATCTCTTATTGCTTTAAGGTACACAATCTTCATTAGATCCTAAAATACACAATATTACAGACTAACATCAAATTGCTAATTTAAGATCTATACATATAAAACTAAAAAACTAGCTCCTTCCAAAACTCGACTAAGGCTCCCTCTGCTCCAAAATAAACCTGTTAACTGAAAGAGTGGAAGGGGTGAGCTACACAGCTCAGTAAAGGTAAGATATATGAGAATTCAATAAGAATGCATGTGAATCAATTCATTTCATCTTATAATTGTTCGGATAGGAGAACATCTTTTCATGCATAGTATTTTATACTATATATAATAATAACTTATATGCTTCTCGTAGGAAAAATAATTGTTCTCCTTTTTCTTATCAGAATAATATTATCAAAACCTTTCAGATTGAATATCTTTCATTTCTTACAAAGTCACCACATATATTTTCATTACAAAATAATCATTTTAACTTAAATCAGATAATCGGTAACTTTGTCTTAAACTAAAAACATCTTAAATAATAATAAAACTTTCCTTCATAAACTTGTTCTCGTAAAATATTATAACTTTCATAATTATAGAACTTTACGTTTCATAAAGAAAAACAGATATCTAATAACTTCTTAACGTGAACTTGTACTTTCTTCAGAAACTTTATCTTTATTGAACAGCTTTCTTTTCATCAGAAATTTCTTCTTTTCATGAGAGCTTTTAACTTTCTACAATGCATTTAGCAAAATAATTCTCTCATGATTAATAACATAATATAGCTGTTCATACATGACTTATTGGTTAGTCCATATCTGATAAGTCTGTACTTATTTGGGAGGCTTCTAGCACCACGGTGCTAGGCATCCAGCATTCCCCACAATGCCAGGTATTCCCGGGATTACATCATAATACATATCTTCCAACCATGGGGGTAGGTTGGCTTCCCCCAAGTTGGCCGTAACCAACAAGGGCGGGTACAGCAGAGCCAGTCCCACTTAATGGCCAATCATATAACGTTTTCCATGGAAAGCCAGTAATTAACCCCTACTGGCAGAGTTCAGATCACCAGAGAACATAACCCGAAAACATTTCATATTTATACATCGTACTGAATTTTCTTGTTTTGCATAACATTTCATAATAAAAGCATTTCCATTGTTTTCTTCATCATGTTCGTGGAATTAATAATAGCATCAATATGCTTAAATCATATACATAAGGTTTCAAAAGCTCACGAACATATTTTGTCTGATAATGCTTACATGCCATATCTCTAATCAAAAACATTTTAATGCATAACATATTTTAAAATAACCTGATGACTTACCGAATGCTCATATAACTTATCCCTTACCTGAAAGCAGAGGAACTGAGAGCCTAAAGTCGAAGGAGCTTAGACCTGACGACTGGTAACACCTAAACCAAAATCAAGGCTTGTTACTATCCATTATTCCTTAACATAAACTTACGCATTCATCTTAAAGCCTATCTCTTGTAATCAAAGAAATCCTAATCCCACCTCAAAGAGGTTCCCACAAACATATTATGCATACATCAACAAATAATGTACCAACCTAAAGAAATGCCATCATACAACGTGATGTACCAAATCATAGAGGAACCGAAGTTCTCATATTTATATCATATTTCCATAGGAGCTAACTTCATTTCAAGATGTGCTTTGAGATTAGGGCAATAATGCAAGCATAATCATGAACTCTTTTAAGCATGGTCATGTAGCCGTAAACACTCGCATGGCAATGTACAATGCATTAAACAAAACAACTTCATAAATACAACCGTCGAATGGTTTAGAAACCCTCCTTTAGGGTACTAAACCTTGAACCAAGTCATACAAAAATTAATCTATGATTTAGAAATATCATATGATGAGCATAATAAATTATAGCTCAAAACATTCAACCTAGCTTGAGAATTAAATCTACAAATTCAGAGTTATCCTACCCTGTTTACTGCTCATTACAGCAGCAAAAGCCCCATTTGAAAAATACGAATGGGCTCTCCAAACACACCCAAATGGCATGAAATTGTACAGAACTACTCCCATGTATGTCTATTATACACCATAAAAATTTCGTAGTCAAAGCATAAAACCATGATTTATTAAAAATCATACAAGACAACGTGTTCAAATCTGTCCTGACAGAAACTCATGCAAATTAGAAATTATGTCATTATTTTTCTATTCATCCAAATGCTGTGAAACCACTTCCACAACCCCCATACATGTCTTAGGTTTCAAATGAAATAACCCTAGCATCCAAATTCACTATGTACAATTTAATACATAATTTATCATGCATGAACACAGAATCTGTCACCGTGACAGCTTCAGTACATATTATTACAAAATCATCAACAAATAGCAATAGGCCTTAATTTCATTTGGGTATTTTTATACCTATACAATACATATTAAAATACTCTAATAAGCATCCAAAAGATCATAACACCATCAACTTTCAAATTACTAAAATAGAATCACAAGTTTAGCTTCTAAAATCAGAACAGAGGATACAGAACTGAAACTCAAGCAAATCATCACACTATTAAAATACCCAAACAGAAAATAAACATATATACTTACCCACAATTGAAGCTAAACTTTAGTAAGAGTTTGATTTCCTTCTTAAAGAGAGGTATCTATGATTTTTGGTGGAAGAAAATGAGGGCTGTTGTGAGATGGTGTTGCCGTGTGAGAGGGGAAGAAGAAAGAAACCAGAATAAAGAAGGAGAAGAGAAGGAGGGCTGAACTTTCTGGTTCAGCAAAAGAAAAGATGAAGAGAAGACTTTTGGGCAGCCAAAGAAGATAAGAAGTGTGGACCGTGGACTTAAGGGAAGACTCAAGGGAGCTTCCTAGCTCTTTCCTTAGGAGAAAAGAGAACAAAGTGTGTGACTTTTCTGATTTTTGTGTGTGTATCCGTGGAAAATAGATGGGGAGATAGCTTCTTGGATGTTCTAGTGTCTTAAGAAAGTCAAGGAAGAAGTGAGGTGGCTCTTGGTGATTGCATATCCAAGTCTTGGTCTTAGTGTTTGACAACATGCATAGTACCTTGGCTTTATGTGTGTTGAACTTCCATTGGTTGCATGGGTGGAATCTCTACTATACTATCCCATGCATCATGCTTAATTAAAACACCTACAACCATATATATATATATATATATATATATATCATAACTTAGCTACTTAATATAGTCCAACAACTATATATATATATATATATATATCTCATAACTTAATCACTTAATATAGTTTTGTCCATACTTAGTATATATATACATAATAAAATTAACCATTCAATTATTTATGATTTTTACAATTCTTATTCAAAGATATTATAAAATAATATGCTGATTAATACTCTTATATTAATTATAAAAAGAAAGTGGATTAAAATCGTAATTAACCACTTAACACATAGTTTAACTATTAATTTGGGGTCGGGGTGTTACACCCTGCCCCAATGCTGCACGAGGAATCTCTAATGGACGACGCCTCCTCCAGGGACTTCCGAAGGGGTAAAGGCGCGTATGTGGCCGACGCACTAGAGAGGTCCCTGCTACTTCCTGCCAATATGGCTGAGTTGGGGAACTTTAGGAGGTAGGAAGTCTTCCTTAACCTCAAGAGGTATCTAGGCATGGTAAGACTTCAAATATTTATGGCTTGGTTGATTTTCGTTTTTGGTTCCCAACTTACTGTGTGTTTGCTTCAATTGGCAGGCTGTTCAAGCCATTTACAGGCTAGAAGAGCTAGCCAATAACCAAAGCAGGGCCCTGGATATAGAGCCCGATAGGCGTCTGGATGCTGCTCGGACTCTTAAAACCTCTAAGGCCGATCTCTCAAAAGCAAGGGAGGAGCTGAAGGAGATGACAAGGGCCTAAGACAGCGCTAAAGCAGGCTTGGCCGGCGCTTAAAAACAGGCCCAAGATCAGACGAGGCGCTTGCTTGAAGCTTAGGATCAGTTGAAGATTACCAAAGAGCAAATCGTCGACTTGAAGAAGAAGGTGGCCGAGGTAGAGGGGGCCAAGAACGTCGCAGAGTTTGCTAAGGACGAAGCTCAAAGGGCCAAGGAAGAGGCAGAGTTTGCCAGGGCAGAGGCTCAAGCTTCCAAAGAGACAGCCGAGGAGGAGGTTTATGCCTTGGAGGTGGTTGAGACGGAGGCCGCCCTCAAGGCTTAAGTCCCTGAGGTATGCAGGATTTACTATTTCTAAGTCTGGAATGAAGCCCTTCAACAAGCTGGAGTTGAGGCTTCTTCTGACCTGTGGAAGGTGGAGAATGTATACTACCCTCCTACCATCCGTAAGGCTGCTCCCTCTAGTTCTGAGGCTGAGGCTACTCTTGAGGAGACTGAGACTGCTCAACTAGAAGTTGCTCTGGTTGCAAACGCCCCTGATGAGCCAGCCAAGGAAGCTGATCCTCCTGGGGTAATTGAAACAAATAAAGGTCCTGACGAGGAAGCACCCTAGAAGGCTACAAACCCCTCATCCGATGCTGAGGCCCCTCACGCAGAGGAGATAGTTCTCCCTACGGTGCCTCTGCAGGCTATTCCCCCAAGTCAGAGCTTTGAGGACCTTGAGGCCACCACAGACCAGCCTCCCAATGGGGGGATGAAGATCAAGTTTAAGAAATAGGCCGCCTGTGCTGTGCTTTTTTTTTTTTTTTTTTTTTTTTTTGTGGTACTTGGACCTATGTAGAAGAATTATTTCCCCTCTTTTTTAATGAAGTGTTTGTTTCTTTCAATGACAGAATTCTTTTTTCGTATGATTCATGGTTTTATTGACTCTTGCGTACAATCAAACGATAATAACACTCCCTTTTCATGTGTTAATTGTTGCCATGATGGGTTCTGTCATTTATGTAACCTATGCTTTGGTTATTAGCCAAATAGTCTCAATAGTGTGACTTGTTTTCATTTTTGAAACAGCAGCCACAAAGTGTAAAGCCCATAATGATAACTTAAAGTTAGACTTTGGTTAATAATTGAGCCACCTTATTACTAAGATTTGCCTTTGTTGAATGGGCTATAAAGGGAATGACTTGATAATATTCATCCTGTACCTCATGGATTGGTTATCATAAATGGTGAAAAATGCTAAACACAAGCGTACAAGCAAAACAACTACTCTAATCCATATTTAAAGCAACACAGCAGTATAATGGAATATAAAATAGTAGGAAAGAATGATGCAAACACAGATAACACCAAGACGTGTTATTGAAGAGGAAATCAAAGAACTCAGCAAAAAACCTCTCCGCTGCCCTCCAAGCGGAAATCGATCCACTAGACAATCAGTTGGGATACATGGATTAGCAAGAGACCTTCCAAGCCTAGTCTACCCGATTTAGCTAAGCCCTTCAAGCTCCTACTCCAACAAGGCTTCTCGGAACCGTGTCTTGTTTTAGTTCTCCAGATCCCGCAACAAGCTCCAAGTTGCATTTGCCATCCTTGACTTCTTCCAATACTTCCCAACAATTCCAAAACACTCTCTACACTCTGAATAGGTGTGGGTTGTGTTTGGGTACAAATCTCCTCTCAAAGTATAATAATGGGAGAAGGATGGAGAAGAGACTACATTGATTTCTCACTAGGGATAAGTAGCTCTCTCTCAAAAGATGGGTGTGTGGGTTTTTGAAAACCTCTTTAGGGTTTTCCTCTCTGAATAGCCTCTCTAAACATTTGTGGGTAATGAGGGTATATATAGTATGGGTGAAGGATAAAAGAGTCCTACTTAAAAGTCCTCTAGGCAGAAAGTTTTGCGACTATCTTGCGGGAAGGCCTTACTCGCGAGACACTCGCGAAAACAACAGCCTGGCATGACTCTTCAGCTTCCAGCATGTGCTTCTTACATGGCTTTCTCGCGGGTAAGCTTCCAGCGAGATACTCGCAAGATCCACTGATTCTTCATTTAAGCTAGAGTCTTCACCAACTTGATACTAAACCCAATACAATAAAATCCCACAAAATACAAGGAAATAAATTAAGGCAATTACAACACTTTTTGTCATGGAATAAAGCCAACATAAAACATAGTTGTAAATCACAACTTTACAAAATTCAACGTGCCCCAAAATGCCTTAAGTGATGCTCATGGGCTTGTGTTTGTCCAAATCTTTGTTGAAAGTAGTTAGTTTCCCCATAGGTTTGACTCCGAGGACCATGCAAGACTTTGATTTTGTCTAACACTTAGATTTTCTTAAAGTAGTTAGTTTCTCCATAGGTTTGAGTCTCAGGACCATTCAAGACCTTGATTCTGTCTAACACTTAGATTTTTCTTGAAATAATTAGTTTTCCTATAGATTTGAGTCTAAGGACCATGCAAGACCTTGGTTCTGTCTAACACTTAGATTTTTCTTGAAGTAACTAGTTTCTCCACAAGTTTGAGTCCGAGGACCATGCAAGACCTTAGTTCTGTCTAGTACTTAGATTTTTCTTGAAGTAGTTAGTTTCCCCATAGGTTTGAGTTTGAGGATCATGCAAGACCTTGGTTTTGTCTAACACTTAGATTTTTCTTGAAGTAACTAGTTTCTTCACAAGTTTAAATCCGAGGACCATGCAAGACTTTAGTTCTGTCTAGTACTTAGATTATTCTTGAAGTAACTAATTTCCCCACAGGGTTGAGTCCAAAGATTATGCAAGACCTTGGTTCTATCTAGTACTTAGATTCTTCTTGAAGTAGTTAGTTTCCCCATAGGTTTGAGTCCGAGGATCATGCAAGACCTTAATTCTGTCCAACACTTAGATTTTTCTTAAAGTAACTAGTTTCCCCACAAGTTTAAGTCCGAGGACCATGCAAGACCTTGGTTCTGTCTAGTACTTAGATTCTTCTTGAAGTAACTAGTTTCCCCACAAGTTTGAGTCTGAGGACCATGTAAGTCCTTAGTTCTGTCTAGTACTTAGATTCTTCTTGAAGTAGTTAGTTTCCCCATAGGTTTGAGTCCGAGGACCATGCAAGACCTTGGTTCTGTCTAACATTTAGATTTTTCTTGAAGTAACTAGTTTCCCCGCAAGTTTGAATCTGAGGATCATGTAAGACTTTAGTTCTGTCTAGTATTTAGATTCTTCTTAAAGTAACTAATTTCCCAACAGGTTTGAGTCCGAAGACCATGCAAAACTTTGCTTCTGTCTAGTACTTATATTCTTCTTGAAGTAGTTAGTTTCTCCATAGGTTTGAGTCCGAGGACCATGCAAGACCTTGGTTCTGTCTAACGCTTAGATTTTTCTTGAAGTAACTAGTTTCCCCACAGGTTTGAGTCCGAGGACCATGCAACACCTTGGTTCTGTCTAATACTTAGATTCTTCTTGAAGTAACTAGTTTCCCCACAAGTTTGAGTCCAAGGATCATGCAAGACCTTGGTTCTGTCTAGTACTTAGATTCTTCTTGAAGTAGTTAGTTTCCTCATAGGTTTGAGTCTGAGGACCATGCAAGACCTTGGTTCTGTTTAACGCTTAGATTTTTCTTGAAGTAACTAGTTTCTCCGCAAGTTTAAATCCGAGGACCATGCAAGACTTTAGTTCTGTCTAGTACTTAGATTATTCTTGAAGTAACTAATTTCCCCACAGGGTTGAGTCCAAAGATCATGCAAGACCTTGGTTCTATCTAGTACTTAGATTCTTCTTGAAGTAGTTAGTTTCCCCATAGGTTTGAGTCCGAGGATCATGCAAGACCTTAATTCTGTCCAACACTTAGATTTTTCTTAAAGTAACTAGTTTCCCCACAAGTTTAAGTCCGAGGACCATGCAAGACCTTGGTTCTGTCTAGTACTTAGATTCTTCTTGAAGTAACTAGTTTCCCCACAAGTTTGAGTCCGAGGACCATACAAGACCTTGGTTTTGTCTAATACTTAGATTCTTCTTGAAGTAGTTAGTTTCCCTATAGGTTTGAGTCCGAGGACCATGCAAGACTTTGGTTCTGTTTAACATTTAGATTTTTCTTGAAGTAACTAGTTTTCCCGCAAGTTTGAGTCTGAGGATCATGTAAGACTTTAGTTCTGTCTAGTATTTAGATTTTTCTTAAAGTAACTAATTTCCCAACAGGTTTGAGTCCGAAGACCATGCAAAACTTTGGTTCTGTCTAGTACTTATATTCTTCTTGAAGTAGTTAGTTTCTCCATAGGTTTGAGTCTGAGGACCATGCAAGACCTTGGTTCTGTCTAACGCTTAGATTTTTTTTGAAGTAACTAGTTTCCCCACAGGTTTGAGTCCGAGGACCATGCAAGACTTTGGTTCTGTCTAATACTTAGATTCTTCTTAAAGTAACTAGTTTCTCCACAAGTTTGAGTCCAAGGATCATGCAAGACCTTGGTTCTGTCTAGTACTTAGATTCTTCTTGAAGTAGTTAATTTCCCTATAGGTTTGAGTCTAAGGACCATGCAAGACCTTGGTTCTATCTAACATTTAGATTTTTTTTGAAGTAACCAGTTTCCCCACAAGTTTAAGTCTGAGGACCATGTAAGACTTTGGTTCTGTCTAGTATTTAGATTCTTCTTGAAGTAACTAATTTTCCAACAGGTTTGAGTCCGAAGACCATGCAAAACTTTGGTTTTATCTAGTACTTAAATTCTTCTTGAAGTAGTTAGTTTCCCCATAGGTTTGAGTCCGAGGACTATGCAAGACCTTGGTTCTGTCTAACACTTAGATTTTTTTTGAAGTAACTAGTTTCCCCACAGGTTTGAGTCCGAGGACCATGCAAGACCTTAGTTCTGTCTAATACTTAAATTCTTCTTGAAGTAACTAGTTTCTCCACAAGTTTGAGTCCGAGGACCATGCAAGACCTTGGTTCTGTCTAGTACTTAGATTCTTCTTGAAGTAACTAGTTTCCGTATATGTTTGAGTTCAAGGATCATGTAAGACCTTGATTCTGTCTAATACTTAGATTCTTCTTGAAGTAACTAGTTTCCCCACAGATTGGGGTCCGAGGACCATGCAAGACCTTGGTTCTACCTAGTATTTAGATTCTTCTTGAAGTAACTAGTTTCCCCATAAATTTGAGTTCAAGGACCATGCAAGACCTTGGTTTTGTCTACTACTTAGATTTTTCTTGAAGTAACTAGTTTCCCCACAGGTTTGAGTTCGAAGACCATGCAAGACCTTGGTTCTGTTTAGTACTTAGATAATTGTCAAAAGTTATTAGTTTCCCCATAGGTTTATGGTTCGAAGAGACATGTAAGACCTTGGTTTTGTCTAATACTTTAGATAATTGTCAAAAGTTATTAGTTTCTCCATAGGTTTAAGTCCGAGGATTATGCAAGACCTTAATTCTATCTAACATTTAGATTTTTCTTAAAGTAACTAGTTTCCCCACAAGTTTGAGTCCGAGGACTATGCAAGACCTTGGTTCTATCTAGTACTTAGATTCTTCTTGAAGTAACTAGTTTCTCCACAAGTTTGAATCCGAGGACCATGCAAGACCTTGGTTCTGTCTAATACTTAGATTCTTCTTGAAGTAGTTAGTTTCCCCATAGGTTTGAGTCCGAAGACCATGCAAGACCTTGGTTCTGTCTAACATTTAGATTTTTCTTGAAGTAACTAGTTTCCTTGCAAGTTTGAGTCTGAGGACCATGTAAGACTTTGGTTCTGTCTAGTATTTTGATTCTTCTTGAAGTAACTAATTTCCCAACAGGTTTGAATCTAAAGACCATGCAAAACTTTAGTTCTGTCTAGTACTTAGATTCTTCTTGAAGTAGTTAGTTTCCCCATAGGTTTGAGTCCGAGGATCATGCAAGACCTTAGTTCTATCTAACACTTAGATTTTTCTTGAAGTAACTAGTTTCCCCACAGGTTTGAGTCCGAGGACCATGCAAGACCTTGGTTCTGTCTAATACTTAGATTCTTCTTGAAGTAACTAGTTTTCCTACAAGTTTGAGTCCGAGGACCATGCAAGACCTTGGTTCTATCTAGTACTTAGATTCTTTTTGAATTAACTAGTTTCCCCATAGGTTTAAGTCCGAGGATCATGTAAGACCTTGATTCTGTCTAGTACTTAGATTCTTCTTGAAGTAACTAGTTTCATCATAGGTTTGAGTCCGAGGACCATGCAAGACCTTGGTTCTGTCTAGTACTTAGATTCTTCTTGAAGTAACTAGTTTCCCCATAGGTTTGGGTCTGAGGACCATGCAAGACCTTGGTTCTATCTAGTATTTAGATTCTTCTTGAAGTAACTAGTTTCCCCATAGGTTTAAGTTCAAGGATCATGCAAGACCTTGGTTCTGTCTAGTACTTAGATTCTTCTTGAAGTAACTAGTTTCCCCACAGGTTTGAGTTCGAGGACCACGCAAGACCTTGGTTCTGTCTAGTACTTAGATAATTGTCAAAAGTTATTAATTTCCCTATAGGTTTATGGTCCGAGGAGCCATGCAAGACCTTGGTTTTGTCTAATACTTTAGGTAATTGTCAAAAGTTATTAGTTTCCCCATAGGTTTATAGTTCGAGGAGCCATGCAAGACCTTAGTTCTGTCTAATACTTTAGATAATTGTCAGTGTGTGTTAATTCCCCCAAAGTAGGAGATCTGAGAACCCGTCATAGCTAGGGTTCCTTTTAACCACTTCAATAGATTAGAAGGTATCCATATGTACCTTCCAGAATTAGCCCCACTGCGGAGCCCCCTTGAATCTCTCTATGTTGCCACCACTTCCCCCAACAGAGGTCCAGCAAACTCGACCACGAGATTCTCGAGGACCTGACTCTTGACAGAGGTACGAGGCATGTACCTGATGCCAGAAGCGCCTAGAACTATGACCCATGTAGTGTCTCACTCACATAGTAAACTAGCCACCATAATGGTTTTCCCCAAGGACTCTTGCTAATGGGGGCTTGATCCCACCTTAACTAACCGTTGCACTTACTATCACACACGTTCTTCCCACAGACGACACCAATTGTAGGGACTGGGTTTGAGCACTTCTCCTATTGGATGAGTAGATTCAGGCCCAACTAGTTGAATACAATAAATTTGTAGAGAGCGGGTCAAAGAGCTAGGCTTTAACACATGGGCAACAGTTAATATGGTGTTCATGACAATCAAATAGAGATGAACTGAGTTTATCTAAGAAAAGTTGTTCTCAACACCATCCGAGGAGTTTTATTTTATTGAATAATTCTGATTACAGGAGTTCTTGAGATTGTTACAGTACTATTTTCCTCCTCTCTGTGGTGGGTTTCTCCTATTATATAGTCCTCTTTAAACGATCTTGGCCTTCCACTTGTTGATCATCCAAGCCTACATTTGAGTGTCTGTCCCATCAAACACTCTCTCTGGTGTTCTGTGAGTTGCATATAATTGAGGTAGCACTATTCAGGAGTCATTTCCTCATCAATGTGGCCAAAATGTTAGTTGTGGGCATTTAATGTAGAGGTAACAGTTTCTCCTTGAATTGATCCTCCACCAGACTCCCAGGACTGACCCATTGTACTTGTCTTTTCTTTAGGATGCTTTGGGAGGCTGCCTTTGGTGGCGTGCTGTTTTCCTCTTCTATGATCTCGGCTGGCTGAGGATAGGATTGTCCTCGGCGATGTTTCTTGGCACTTCGGACTCCCTTCGTTCGTCCTCGGACGTTTTTTCCTCCTTGGCGTGAGCCTTAGGCTTGCTGTAAAATGGATCGGGGTTGCCAAATTCTTAAGCCCCACAATAATAATAATAATAATAATAATAATAATAATAATAATAATAATAATAATAATAATAATAAGGAGTCGTTTTTAATTTTATGAATTCTTGTCTGTTTAGCTAGAACTATCAAGCTCTGTTTTTAGTTTTTATGTGTTGATTTTTAAAATCACATTTTTTTTTTAAATTTCTCTATTTATCAATTTTTCAAAGTACAAGTATACTTTGTCATTTTATCAACAAATATATATATATATATATATAATATACACACTTTAGCATATTTTCGGCAAAAAACTAAATAAATTGTTTCCAAATAGAAACTAGTCTAGGACTGCAATTCTAATTGAGTTTAGACATTGTTAGTTGAGTGTGCATCTTAAGACTCATTGACATAGCATTCACAGCGGTGATAATGTGATGGATCATTGATTCGAGACAAAAACAATTAGAAAGAGAAAAAGGTAAAAGTAAAATTGACAGAGTTTAATGAATTTGTTCTTGTTTACTTAATTCACTATGTTAGCATAGGACTCAGATGACCACTTGCTAAGAATATACCTCACTTAAAAACTTGTTAAGGAAAAAAAAAGAAAGAATAAATGACTAGAGAAAAAAAGAGAGTAGAGTATTCTTGTTCCTTTTAAGTTTCTATAGGGATTTTTAGGAGTAGAGGGGGGCGATCGTTGTGGCTTACCCACCTGGCTGTGACCATAGTGGCACCCTGCTTGCTCCCAAGCAAGAACCCATACTCCTGGTTTGTGAGAAACTCACTTATTATTTTTTAAACCGTTTAGGATGAAGATGAGATTTAAAGAGTACCAATACACAACTAGTGTTGAGGCTTGAAACCAAGTCTTGAAACTTGCTAGCTAGCCCGGTATCTTACCAACTAAGCCACCCGAATGTATTACATTTTATTTATTCCTATCTAGTTTAGTAAAGTAATTTATTGGCGAAAATCATATTTTCGTCCCTACATTTTCAAGCGATTTTCACTTTGATTCCTAAATTTTATTTTTACCGCTTTTAGTCATTATTTAGAAAAATGTCATCCATTTTAGTAATTTCCGTCAGTGCCCGAATGACAAAGTCCTAGGTGGCAAACAGAACTAATAAAATAATAATAAATTTTTTTTTGGCATTAAAAAATGTCACGTCAACATCTAAATTTAAAAAATTATTAATTTTAACTAAATAAAAAAAAATTAAAAACCAAAAATCACATTAATTGAGATCTAAATGTGTCTTGAACAAAAATAACAAGAACACAAACCATAAATTAAAAAAAAAAAAAAAAAACCATTCAACATTGAATTCTCTAGCAAATCACTAATCCATGAGATTTTCACAAAGTCCATAATTGAATAACTAATCAACCATACAACACCGAATTCTCCAACAAATCAAACCCATAAACCCAGTAAACAAACCAATCTCCAACAAACCCATAAACCTATATTTTCTTAGGAAACAAACACAAAAAAATCCCAAAAAATTTAGCTCAAATGCAAATTCATAAATCCCAAAGCCTCTATTTTTTCAAACCCAACAAAATCATCAAAGACCCATAACAGGCCACACCCAAAATCTCCATTCCTTTTCTTGTTCTTCTTCCCTAGATCCACCACTACCAAACCCAAATCCATCACAACCAAACCCTAAAACCCTTTCAACCATAGCTCAGATATATTAACTATAAACAACCCAAACCCTCACACCATCACAAATTGAAGAAGGGAGATTGAGTGGGTGAGTCCAAGAAAAGTAGAGACTAGAGATGGAGGGAGAAAGCAAGTATACCACCTTGATGGTGGCTTGTGGCGGTGAACGTCGAGGAAGGAGAGCTATTGACTGTGGTGGATTCGTCGTCATCAAAGGTGCTGTTGTTGATGAAAGAGAGAGCCTAGCCAATTTGGTCCTTCTCAGCTTGGGCATCGTCAACTCTCTCTATCTCATGGTCAAATCCCATGGCCGAACCCCATGGCTGAGACCCATGGCCACACCTAGCAGTTGCTGAAATTTGAACATAAACACAAGATCACAAATTCAAAATTTGAAAAGAAACAAGCATCGAAAGAGAGAAAGAGAGAGTCATGGATCAGAAAAGAAAGAAGAAAAACAAAGATACAAACACAAATAGAGCAAGTAATGGATTTAGAAAGAACGAAGAAAAAGAAGTAATCCCAAGGCCCCTTGTGTCGAACTTGTACTCTGCCCATTAGAAAAAGGCAAAGGTATCAGCAAAGTTAAGCTTTTAGAGCTCACTTCTTTCTAACTTAATTATGACTTTTTTGGGTTTTAATTTTTAATGATAAAGACAAGGAGAGAAAAAGAAAAAGAGAAAATGTTTTAATTTTCTCTGCCCTGTTGGTTATATTTTAAATTTTTGAGTTTGTGTTTTGTGTTTGTTTTATAAGAAAAAGAAAAAGAGAAAATGTCAAAGAAAGGAAAATGTTCATATTGTTCTTAAATCTGGGTTTGTGTTATTATTGTTCTTATTTAAGACACACTTAAATCTCAATTTATGTAATATTTGGTTTTTAATTCTGTTTTTAATTTTTTTATTTAGTTAAAATTAATAATTTTATTTTTTTAATTTAGACGTTGAAGTAGCATTTTTTTAATGTCAAAATAAAATTTATTATTATTATTATTTTAATAATTCTGTCTGTCACTTAGGATTTTGCCGTTAAAACGCTAACGGAAAGGACTAAAATAGATGACATGTTTCTAAATAAGGACTAAAAGCGATAAAAATAAAATCTAGAGACTAAAATAAAAATCCCCTAAAAATGTAGGAACGAAAATGTGATTTTCGCCTAATTTATTCATGCACATATTTACACACACGTGTGAAGATTTAAACAGTGACATAGCACAGACACACTACTCATCCTTCAGTGATTTTAAGACTCTCTCTCTCTCTCACTCACAAAACCAAAAGGAATCAGAGAAATTAGGGTTTAATCGCAGAAATGGCAATGGCTGGACGAATCAGATCGAGTCTCCCTCTCTTCACAAAGGCTCTGCGCTCCGATTCCCTCTCAGCTCACCGATCCGTGCTCGCTCTCACCGACTCGCAGGTGCTTTCTTCATTTCTAAACCAAAACGCTCTCGTTTTGCTAATTTGCTTTGGTTTTGATTTGGTTGCGCGCTTGTTTGGTTTCAGAGAAAATTGGAGGAAAGTTGTGAAATTTAATTGGGGAAATGAATAAAGTTTTGATTTTTCGAAGATAGAATTTGACTTTGAGCTGAGCTGATTATATTGTTATTATTTCGAGAATTTGTAATGTGTTTTTGGTTTGGTCCCTGTTCGGATGTTGAGAAATTTTAGGGAGAGATGAGAGAAATGAAAGTTGGGTGTTTTGCCTTTTGATGTAATTAGAGAAATGGTTTTTTTTTTTTTAAAATTTTTTTTGGGGTATTTGAATAGTGAAATGAAGCTAAGATTTAATGATTTTGTTATTGATGAGAATAGAAAAATTAGGCGATTGTTATATTGATTGACTATTTTTAGTTTTTGATTTGATTTGATTAGCTATTTTTAGTTTAATGCATAAAAAATTTGCATGTTCTGTGTTTTGATGTAATCAGAGAAATGGTAAAATTTTATTTTTTGGGGGGTTGTTTGAAATGGGTGAAATGGACCTAAGTTTCAATGAATTTGTATTGATGAGGATTGATAAATTAGGGGATTGTTGTATTGTGTGTTGTGGTTTTAGAGTTAGATTATTGGTTGAATTCTTTGAAGGTTTTGTAATGTAGAAACTGCGGTTTACTGTGTTTGGTTATGGAGAAAGTGACGGCGAAGATAAGAGAAATGAAAGTTGGGTGTTTTGCCTTATGATGTAATTAGCGAAATGGCGTTTTTTATTGTTTGGGGTATTTGAATAATGAAATGAAGCTAAGATTTATTGAATTTGTTATTGATGAGAATAAAAAAAACTAGGCAATTGTTATATTGATTATTATTTATAGTTTTTTTTTTGATTGGCTACTTTTAGTTTAATGAATAAAATTTGGATGTTCTGCCTTTTGAAGTAATCAGAGAAATGGTAAATTTTTATTTTTTGGGGGGTTGGTTGAAATGGGTGAAATGGAGCTAAATTTTAATGAATTTGTTATTGATGAGAATTGATAAATTAGGCAATTGTTATATTGTGTGTTTGTGGTTTCAGAATTAGATTAGTGGTTTAATTCTTTGAAATATTTGTAATGGAGAAACTGCAGTTTACTGTGTTTCGTTATAGAGAAAGTACAGGAAAAGATAAGAGAAATGAAGTTTGTATGTATTGCTTTTGAAGTTTAAGGTTCTGAAACATGGGGGAAATTTAGTTTGACTGGTAAGATAATGGTATTAGAATAGGTGCTAAGTGGGTTTAAAAAAAAAAAAAAAAAATTAAAATTAAATTCTAAGGTCCTTAGCAAAGGAATTTATGATTGAAGAAGTTGAATTCTTCTCTTTTCTGACATTATCTGAATTGTTATGTTTCTTTGGGTCAGTAAGTAAAGTTAGCCTGAGACAGGGAGTATACTAAGGACACTCAAACTAAAAATAGACAAACAAGCAGCACAAAAGTTAAGCCATAATAATCTGCCCAGAAAATCTAGGAGATCTACCTCTGACCCAAAACCATAACCCTCTGAATTGCTATGTTGACGTCTCGGTTTCTGAATATGTCAAATATCAATATGAAAGCATATTCACTTGCTTTACTCACTGCATGAAATATCTGAGAATCAGGAATGTATTTAATCAAATTTAATTTTTCAGAATTGGGCAGCGTAACAACTTGTTTTCTTTTATTGCTGCTATTTCTACACTGAAATCTCCATATGAGACATTACATCATTCATTGACGGCCCATTTTGTTGACATTTATTATGCATGGTTACATTCTAAAGGTCTCATTTTTTTTTTTTTTTAAATTTTATTTATTAATTTTTAGGGAAAAAAAGAGTTATGTTAATGGGTTCCATTAGGAAAATTGTTATTTTTAGGAAAGTTTTGTTCTTTGTTCACTACCGTGAACTCTGCATCTTTTATTTTTTTCTATTAATAATATTACTTTCTTACCTATCAAAAAAAAGAAAAAGAAAATGTTGTTAGGAAGCATCTATGGTAAAATAGTTTTGCAGATTGTTCTTGCTTGATGAATTTGACAGTTCTGCTCAATAAAGATTATGCCTTTGTTTGCTTAATTGTTCTTTCCATTGTTTGTGTTCTGTCTAATTGCTTGTCATTCTTTGCTAGCAGTTCTCAAGGAACTATGCTGCTGCCACTGGGCAAAAGGAGGAGCGGGTTAAGGTAATTGATTTATTAGCCTTTAACAATTTCAGGAGTACTTTCTGATATCCTAAGCATATCTTGTCTTTACACAAACATGCACACTCGTTAGGTAGAATTTTAAGAAAATAAATATTTTGAAGGACCTCATCCTGGCTCAAAACTATGTGGTAAATTTTCAATATCTATTTTCTGATTGTATGCTTTACTATTTATTTGTTTGGGGAGATATATGTCAGTCTTATAAATTTGTCTTGCATCAAATGCCAAGAGCCTTGTAACTCAATTGGCACTTTTTGGCGATCCAACGGAGATGTCCAAGGTTCAAATTCCCCCTCCCCCATTGAAATTATCCTGCATCAAACATATTCAAGTTAATTCAAATTGAAAACAGTATAAGCTGCATTATGGTTCTGGATCTATAAAATAATTGCATTTGTACTTGATATCTGGGTTTTCACATGTTTATTGATGTTGGAGCCCAACCATTTATTCTAATTTGGGAATGCTAGCTGGCACATTAGATTGGTGAAGATGTCACTCTTGGCTTGTGTTAAATTGAATTTTTTAAGTATGAACTTGTATGCATATTCAACAGCAAGTGTATGGTCTTTCTGCTGTCCCTTGTTGCAAATGAGCGCATCTCCCCTTTTGGTAAGCAGCTTATCTTGGGTAACCAAGAAAAGTGCCCCCCCCCCTTTATGGTCAGGTGAAAGGTGGCATAAGGTAACCTACAATTATTGTTTTGTCAAAAAAAGAAAAGAAAAAGAGAAGCAAAAGTTTTAGGTTTCCATGCTCCAAATTTCTGCCACAGACGTAAATCAAAAAATGTTGTGGCACACATTTTAATTTGGTTTACACAATTGAAATATTTTAACTGTTCATGTATTTCACACGTCAAGAGTCTCATCCTGTTGATAACTTGATATTGTTTTATGCTGCTTCTTCATGAAATTGCAGGTGCCTTTAGCTTTGTTCGGGGGATCTGGAAACTATGCGTCTGCATTGTACATTGCAGCAGTAAGAACAAATTCTGTGGACAAGGTTGAGACTGAGCTTCTTGACCTTGTTGAGGCTATTAAGAGAAGTCCTACTTTTGCCCAGTTCACAAGGGACCACTCTGTCCCGGCAAAGACCAGAGTGAAGGCTATCCAGGAAATTGCAGGTGGAGCTAAATTTTCAGAAATTACAAAGAATTTCTTAGGTATGATGAACTGCACTTTATTCTTTGGCAAAGTGAACTTGATTTATCTCTTCTGTTTGTATGAACAATATGTAATTTAGATTTTTGAATTTGATTTATTTTTCTGGTGTAGGCAATTTAAACATGTGAACTTAATTTCTTCATTTTCTTGTGTGGAGTATTTGGTGTGAGAGAAATAGTCACGCATTTGAGGATATTTTTGGTCAAACTCATCAAGCTCATTTATCTCTTTTTTCTTTTTTCTTTTGCCCTTCTACTATTTGTCTTGTTTTGCATAAAGTAGCTTTTGCAATCTAGATTTCTCTTACCCAAAAAAAAAAAAAAAAAAAAAAGGATGGTCTGAGCTTTAGGTTTTTTTCTATTATACTTCCTATATTCTGGAGTCATTTACTGATGCATATCTATTGTTATCTTAATCATCCTATATATAGGGTTTGAACCCCATATTTACTCGCTTTTGTCTGGGAATGCCACCTTATACATCATCATTATTCCAGTGTCATTGATTGGTACATCTAAAAAAGTCATTTACTTGTACAGCCAAAAAAAGAAAGTCTTTTACTTGATACTTCAAGTGAAATGTTTAATGCAATGGGCTTGTGACTTCTCTGCTGTATATATCTCGTCTTTAGTTACCATTGTTGTTATGGGGGAAAAGGGTGTTGTTGGTGTTCTCTTTATGTGGTTGAGCTTAATTAATAAATTTTATTGATTTTGTGGATTATGTTGATGCATAATTTTAGTGCATATTTGTGCAAGATTCTGACACTGAAATACTTTGATGTATGCTGTGTCACTGACCATGGAGAGGTTTATCATATTCAATATATTATCAATTTTCTTGATTCATTGCTACTCAGGTTTATTTTTATTTAATTTCCTTTTCCTGTTGCTTAATTGCATTCTTTTTGGATAAAAGTCTTTTAATGCTTGTATTTAGTCTAATTATTTTTTAATTTCTTATAGTTGTGTTGGCTGAGAATGGGAGGCTAAGGAACATAGACAGCATTGCCAAGAGATTTGGGGATTTGACTATGGCATATAAGGGAGAAGTCAAAGCTATTGTGACTACCGTCATTGTAAGTTCCTCCCTTGGATGGCAACATTTCTATTACTAGGAGTATATAAAATGCTATTTTATACCTTGCATAATTACCACAAGAAAACTAACATAATTACCATCGGGTACTTAGCCTTTTTAGCGTCTCTGTTTTCTGCACAAAAAAGAAAAGGGAAGTCCATATGAACTTGTTGGCAAAAAAAAAAAAAAAAAAAAAAAAAAAAAAAAGAAAGAAAGAAAAGCAAAGGGAAGTCCTTATGAATCTCAGCATCTTGTAATGCCCTTGTAATGTATGGTATCTGGGGTGGTGATGGTGTTATACCCTTGTGCTGCTTGGTGCTGGGGTGGTGGTGTATCATATTCATAAGGCTGCTGGTCTTTGTTTTATTCCCAATGAATATTGTTGCTCTGAAAGCCAGGTTCTATAGATAAATGCACAAGATTTTAGTGCATTAGGTAGAGGGCCAATTAAAGCAAAGAAGTATGTAAAAATATATGAAATGAACAAAAAATAATGGTGTCTTTGGGGAAAGGGGTGAGAAGGTAAAAATCCATATTCCTTAAAAAGAATTTCAACCCAAAAACAACTATAACAACAACAACAACCAAGCCTTGGTTCCAAAATTTTGGGTCGGTTATGGACTCTTAATAGACAAATTAGAATTGGCTACATGTATTCTTTTTCTACCATTCTATTATATTTGAAGTCATACTTTCAGTTTGTGATACCTCCTTAATTGACATGTCATTTTCTACTACTACTAATGTTATTGTAAGTCTTACTCCTTTTTTCGTTCCTTCGACTTAAATCTACTCGCTCTTCCTCACTAGTACTTTAATTCCTCCTTTGCACATAACCAAACAATCTCAGGTGACCATCCCCCATCTTTTCATCAATAAGGATTGTTGTCATCTTTAAGTGATCCATTTATATTAAAGTGACTAAATTTTACATTGGCTGTCAACCTGCACACCCTTATTCCATTTTTTAGGTTTGGGACCAGCTGTGAACAAAATATATGTCACTAAGCACAAACATAGTCCAAAAAGCCAACAAAAAAGTGTGTTCATTTGAAGCCCATAAAAAAGTTAAATGTAAATCAAAATTTAAAGTACCACTTTGTAGGTTTTAAAGCAAGATCAGATGGTTCAGCTAGTTTTCACGCGCATCTAGTTTACCAATAATCAAATATGTGGGTTACCCATGACTTATATGGGTCTATTTGATAGTCATATATAGTGGTGGCAAAGTAAAGCCAAACCCATTTGCCCACCTAAATCCACCCACTCTAATTGAACTCAAACCCACCCAATTATTAGTTGGGTTAAATGAGCATCAACCCAATTAGACCCACTGATTATTGGGTTTTAACTAAAAAACAATTGAAGCCCATTTAACCCAAAAACAATATACCCAAATTCAACTCAGCCATTCTCATAAAAATTAAAAAAAAAACCTAAAGCATAGATCTAAATTTCCAAAAAAATAAAAGCAAGCAAATTCCATTACAATTCACACAAATGCTACATTTGTTTGCCGAGAAAATGCGGGAAACGATCAAAACAGAACAAAAATCCAAAATGCGAGATTCAAAAAAAAAAACTCTCAAAGGCTCAAACTCAACTCTACTGCCTTAATGCGTCAAGTATAACTATTTTCGGAGCTTGAAATTTTCTTTTTTCTCTCTCTCTCTCACTTTCCGAGCAACCAAACAGACACTACATACAAACACATGCACACACAAAGAATAACATGAAATTCACGGAAGAGCTCTTGGAGCGGAAGTTCCTGGCGAGAGACAAAAGCCGCTTAGCAGCTCGGAGAGTCACAACCAGATCAAACAACCACGATCATGATGACAACAACTCCAACTCCATCTCCACATCCACATCATCAGAAGTCGACGTTGCCGATGCCGCATCATCCATCGGCTGAGCACGAAACTCTCTGATCTCCTCAAGCAAATGTGCGAGCAGCGAAATCCTCCACACCAGATTTTGGGGTATTTTGGAAATTTTCTAGTTTTTGGGGTATTTTGGTAATTATTAGATTTGGTGGTATTTTGGTCATTTTTGAAGATTTTAGAGTACTTTGGTCATTTTCATTTTAGTGGCATTTTGGTAATTTTGATAATTGGGTAATTGGGTGGGTTGGGGTTTACCTATAATAATTAGGTTGGGTTGGATATGGGTTAGAAGCAATTAGTTAAATGGATTTTAATGGATAAATGAGTTTTATATACTCAACTCAATTATTATTTTTTTGATAAGTAAGAATGATATATATACGAAAGGCTACTCTATGCATGAAGAACATAGAGCAAACCTAGAAAAAACACAAGAAGCAGAAAACAAAACAAAAACAAAAAAGAAACCAAACAAAAAAATAATTACAAAAGAGAAAGGGAGCTAAGAAAAGAAGGGAGAGAGTCACTAGTCGTGAGTCTCCATGCCCGAGACCAATCAAAAAGAGTCCCACTAAAGGAAGCGAGCATCTGATCACTGGTGCTATCCAAGTCTTCAAAAGTCAGCCGATTCCGCTCCTTCCAAACACACCAAAGGATGCTCAACTGAACTAAATTTCAAATTTGAGACGAGTGCTTCCCCAACTAATTCCACTAGCTAAAAAGCAAATTTGGGATCGATCTAGGTATAACTCAAGACTAGCCAAAAGTTATGAAGACAAAGCTCCATAATCGATAAGCCATCTCACAATGAAGAAGTAAGTGGTCTACTGTCTCTCTACAATGACGGCACATAATGCACCAGTCCACAAAATCTAATCTCCTCAATCTCAAGTTATCACCTGTTAGGATCTTATTCCAAGCTACACACCAAACAACAAAAGAAACTCGCCTAGGGGCCTTTACTCTCCATATAGCTTTCTAAGGAAAGACAATTGGGGGAGAATCCCTTAATTTATTATAACCGGATGTCATATTCCCCATTAGGCTTCAACTTCCATCTCATCCGGTCTCCAACATCCATTAGAGGAGTATTAGCTTCCAATAAACGAAGGAAATGCAGCCCTTCATCCATCTTCTAATCATAAAATTCTCTAATAAAATGAACATCCCAAATTCTTCTCTCTCCTAGACAAAGAAGCTTCTACAAAAACCTCGTTATCAATGGCAATATTATATAGCCTTGGGAAAGCCAATTGAAAAGGTTGATTCCCATACCACCCATCCTGCCAAAACCTCACTCTATTTCCCAACCCAACAACAAACTGACAATTTTTGCTGAAATCCTCCCATCTCATGCGAATACCTCTCCACAAACCACACCCATGAACTCCCCTACCTAGCTTGGAGGTCCATCCCCCCCATTCTTCCCTAAATTTTGAGGCTATCACCCTCCTCCATAATCGATCCTCCTCCTTCCCAAACTGCCACAACCATTTTCCCAATAAAGCCTTATTGAAAGTAGTAAGTTTCCTTATCCCCAAGCCGCCATTGGCTATAAGCGCACAAACTTTATCCTAACCTACCAGATGAGTCTTGCTATCACCCCATAGAAAGTCCCTTTGCAACTTTTCAATTTTATTAGCCATATGAGTAGGAATGGTGAATAACGATAGAAAATAAGTAGGAAGACTAGATAGCGTACTCTTGAGTAACATCAAATGACCCCCCCTTAGACAAGTACAACTTCTTCCACCCGGCTAATTTCCGCTCAATTTTTTCCAAAATTGGATTCCAAATTGAAGGGGAATTATGTGAAGCCCCAACGGTTACGGCATGCCAAGATAAGACAGGCAAAGAACCAACTCTGCAGCCCAAAATTTCAGCCAGGACATGCACATCAATAACCTCCCCAATTGGAATTATTTCACTCTTGTGCACCCCCCAATTATGCCCACCCCAAACCCACCCATTTGACACCCCTGTAACATCATTTAGTTTTAAGAATTGTGCATTCTGTTCTAATTGTTGTTATTCTTCTTCCATCCAGGCCCTTCCACCAGAAGAGGAGAAAGAACTTAAAGAAACACTTCAAGATATTATTGGACGGGGGAAGAAGGTTAAGGTTGAACAAAAGGTACGTAGCATATCCTCCATGATGTTTTGTTATTTTCATGCACTAATTCTTTTAGAATTGAAGCAATAACTATTCTTTTTTACGTCTGTCAGATCGATCCCAGCATACTTGGTGGGCTTGTGGTTGAATTTGGGCAGAAGGTCTTTGATATGTCCATAAAGACCAGAGCACGCCAGATGGAAAGGTTCTTGAGGGAGCCAGCAAACCTTGGCAACCTGTAAAAGGTGTTTAACATGAATTTTCTCAGATGTTAAAAGGACAAGATTTTTTTTCCTATTTGATTTTGGTGCTGGTAAACTCACTCACCTATGGTTGAATGCCATCCTTTGCAAATAAGAAGCTATTTCTTCACATCTGTTCACAGCAATTGATTGTAGTAATTGTACAACTCTCTTTGAATGGGTTTGTGAGCATTCTTACTCGGAAACTTTAAGGTCATACCTACTCAATATCTCTGTTCGGATATTGTTCAAATATTTAATGATAAGAGGCACATTTTTATTGCAAGTTGTAGATTCTTCTAAAGAACCCCCGGGTTCTCTGTACTGCCTCATAATCATGAGATGCATTGCATGATTTTTGAGTAGCTTCAAAGCCCGTTTCTCAGCATATTGGTTGGTACCAATCAGAGAACCCCAAATCAAGATCCATTTTACTAAATTTCCACTGCATTTTATTTTATAGGACTTGAGCCAGTATTCTTTAGTAAAAGTAAAACTAATTGACTACTGCAATACTCTGAAATTTCACATGGGGATCTTGTTATAGTTAGATATAAGCTTCATAGCATTCAAGATGAAAAAATAAATTTGGTGATGTGATGCAGCTCTCATGGCTACATATGTTGTGTGGCTTGCAATTATTATAAGTTGATGAAAATTACAAGGCTACTAAAAAAGTTAATGGAATTGTAAGTTTTACAAAATTTGGGAGTGGTCTAATCTTGTTGGGAGTTTGTGTTGGTGATACATAAAAACCATAAAATAAATTGGATCTTGATGATAATGAGTACTCTAAGAGTAAGAGTGCATGCTAAGAAATATAAATATTCAATTATGAAGTGTGAGGTACACTTTTCAAAAAGAAAAACATATTTGTTAATTTATTGGTTTGTATGTACAGTTTCATAGTTGAACAGTTGCGCACTGTTTGATTTTATTTTTTTGACAAATATTAGAAATACAATTGAATGGAATATTAAAATTTTAAACTTCTCTTTTATATGATATGCAAATAACCAAGTACTTTCTGTTTTTGTTTTTCCAATAATAATAATAATAAGAAAAACCATATGATTTAGTCTCTAAACCTCATGTCTCTCAGTCATACTCTACTAACATATGGGAACTGATAAACATTCACCATCCATGAGAGCTGATAATTAAACATTCATATACATTGTTGGCAAACTGCTAAACATTCCGTGCAAATAACCAAGCTCTAAAAAATGAAAAGTGTAAATTAGGTATAGTTTAGGGTTGTAAAGTGTAATTTTTTACTCTAAAAGTGGTTGTCCACTGGTCGGGTTTGTGCGCGACCCGAACTCAATTTGAAATTTTCAGTGGATAAAAACAAAACCTGAAACCAACCCAGAATTCTTGTCGGATCGGCCAATTCAAGTCTTATCGAGTTTCGAGTTTTGTTGCTGGAGCTGATACCTGGCCAAATCTGTTCTGATCAGTCGATATTTGGCCGATATTCGGTTGGATTTGTTGAGATCTTGCTGGATCTTGAAGAGATCTCGACGGATTTGAGAATGAGAGAGATATATCGTCGGTCGGTTTAGTTTCCGTTGGGTTTCGAAATCCAAAATCCCCACTCGACTCACATCTTTCGGGTTCTAATGTTATAGATCCGCTGCTGACTATGGGTTGCTCTGATCGATTTAGCCCTAGTTCGGACGATGCTGAGTTGGTCGGTTCCTGTGGGTTTCCAGGTGCTGTGGACAGCCATGCTAGTATTACTCTTTAGTTAATTTCGTAGCAAGACTATAAATGAAAATAGTGCATTTTAATGAAAAGAATGTAACACTCATTCTATAATTATCCACCTTGTTGCTATTTCAAAGTCAATTTCCTAACAAGACTATAAATGAAAAGAATGTATTTTAATATTATTCTTATGGTTTTGTCCAACCTTCATTGTATAATTATCCACTTTGCCACCATTCCAAATTTCTATTAAACTCAGTGAGTTCAATTGCTTAAACTTTTTGTTATCGAATAAGAGACCTAAAATTAAATTTTGTCAACACCAAAAAGAAACTTGTTGAAGCCTTGGTGTGATGGTAATTACAATCATTATGTAGTGGATGTTATATGTCCAAATCCAACAAAGTTTTATCAGATTGATAGAATTGAACATATAAAGACTTGGATTCAAATTACAAATTTGTATGGCTCAAATTTAATTATTAATAATTTTACGTGCAATTTTTTCTAAAACTGGAACAAAAGTATAAATCATTTGTAAATCAATTTGAAGTGCCAAAGAAACAGGAAAAACTAATATAAAGGTTAAAATGTGGAATCCATTCATCATGAAACAAATGTAGAAATTGTTTATAAATAAATAGGACAGATACAATTAGTAAAAAGGTTAAAATGTGGAACCCATTCATCAGTAAAAATGATTTCGCAACCATGCGGCTGAATATATATATATATATATATAGATGCAGATGCCATGATGAATAACTCATGGCATAGCAAGAGAAAACTTGTTTCCTTATTTTGATTGATCATGCCACTTCTTTTCATTTTGAGTCTGTCTGACGATCAAATACCTACAGATAAAAGCTGAAAAGGGTTGTACTTTGTACTTTAATGTTTGCCTTTTGTTGGGAAACTGATAAACATTCACTTTTCATTCCATAAGATTTTTTTGTTTTGTTTTTTGAGCTAAACTTTTAAATTTCATAATTTGTTTAGGCACTCCTAAAACATTGCTCTCTTGATGTTGTGCATTTGATGATACATCTATTACAAATTTTATTAAATAAATTTTATAATTTAATGTGTTAGTTTGTAAATACAAAGCGCAAAAAATAATTTATTATATTAGTGATATATCATTAATCGAAAAAAATTGCCAAATATCATTTTCGGGCAAAAATAGCAACTCTTTGTCCCATTTCCCAAACTAATTAGGGAAATGTCTCTCAAACTAATTAGGAAAATACCTATTTTTTGAAACTCAATTTGTGATAAATTGAATTAGGCCTTAGAGCGGCGTTTTTAAAGAGCCTATAGTGACGTTTTCAGAATCTATAGTGTCGTTTTATAACTTGACCTATATGAAATCGAGTTATAGGTAAAAAAAAAAACAAAAAAAAATTGCCTATAACTCGATTTTATAGAGGTCGAGTTATAAAACGCCACTATAAGTCCTTAAAACATCACTATAGGTCCTTAAAAACGCTGCTATAGGGCTCCAATTTTTTTTTTTTTTTTTAAAAACTTGATTTATCTCAAATCAAGTTACAAAAGAGGGACATTTCCCTAATTAGTTTAGAAAATGGGACAAAACGCTGCTTAGTTTGGGAGAAAAGGGCCTTTGCCCATTTTGGCCATCATTAATCATATGAACATTAATTGTTTCACATATAATAGTATCCACACTCTTTTAAATTATGTACACATTCTTTCATATCATGTGTAAATGTGGATATCTAGTTTGGAAGTGACATTGTGTGAAACATTTCACATTAAAGAGTGAAACAATATTTTTCCTAATCAAGCTGAATCATCAAACTAAGACACCAATTAATTTTTGGTATAGTTAGGGATCAAAATTCCTGATCTCTTATTCGATGATAAGATACTTTACCAATTGAGTTAACTAAAACCCACAATTGCTACAATAGTTTATAAGTATTTTATAATAACATTGATAATAACTTCAGCATTTTTCAATTGTACATTCACATTGTACTACAAGGTATTAACTGAATCAGGGTGAGTTGGTTTTTCTTGTCTTTGTAACCAAGTAGCTTGTTGCTTCAAACAGCCTCTTTAGCATGTTATAGGTATTTACTATGGACAGCTGTGGATATAGAGAACAATGCTTTTGACACACTTGAGTAGCTTGAGAGTTTTCCCCTCTCACTTTTTTCCCAGAAAACTGTAGCAGTCCCTATTGGGTGCACAGAAGCAAATAGATTTAAATAACTTATCTGCCCTTAAAATTTTCGGGTATTGCCTAAGACTATCCTCATGACAATCTTGGAAAATGACTTTGAGGATTGGTGATGGGTGTTTTTGCATGATACATATGAGGATTCACACAGAAAATTCTTTAACATGTAGGATTTCAAGGAGAGGATTAGGTAAAGAAATTTAGGAAATTCCACAAGAAGATTAGCATGACAGCCCATAGGATAGGGAAACTTGTGGGGTATAGTGTAACTGTAATGGCACTATAATCTTGTGGAAAAAGTCTTGTAAATTAGTCTTATTTTCAAGTATAACTTATTAGTTGAAAAGATAAATAATATTTGAATAACTGATATTCATTCATGGCATAATGAATAATATTGAGTAATTTGCAGGAATGTTACTTTGGAATTAAAAAAAATATGAAAATCATTTGCACTAGGTACACGAACAAATTTGACATTATTGAAGTGGTTGAGAATATTGAAATCAAATTAATCAAGCTATTTTGTTAGAAAATAATCAGAAGAAATTAATGGAAATATTAAGATATACTAAAGTTTTGTACGTTTTGATGCAAATGTTTAGAACAAATTTCAAATCTACTCCATGTTGAAGCAATTAATAACATTAACAGATGGTCCTACAAGTATATCGATAGGATCACACGTAAAATTCTTTAGTAACAAGTATAAATTAAGTAGAAATCCTTGTCATGGGATGAAAGAAAAACTACTACCTATTCATTTCATGTTGTACAATTATCTAAAGATATTATTATGTTGTACTCTTTTGATTGGTTTAAAATTTTAAATATTAATATCCCTTGCACATTTAGCAACAAAGGAGCTGAAAAAAATTACTCCCATATGATTGAGGTGATCCTTGAAAACAATCTAATTTACACAGAAAAAAATGATTGGGGTAACTGAAACTTTTAACCACTTCTATTTCTTTTCTTGGTCAATTTTATTAGGCAAGGAATTTTTGGGAAAACATAAAGAAAAACATAGTTCTAGAATCTTAGCGCTAAAAATAAAATTTAAATGATTAAATTCAACTATTTTCTAATGAATTATGCTTTGAATTGATTTATTCTTTATTATGTACTAATTGGGTGTGGAGAAATTCTTACACATATTGACAATTGCACGTAATTGACTTGTGAAGCATGTTTGGTAGTTTTTTTTCTATTTTGATTGCATATTTGGTTGTTAGCACAAGGGTCACGCAAGAATTAGACAAATAAAAATCAAACGAAAAACGACACACTAAGTCAAATGAGAAACATTTTATTATTGAAAATTAAAACTGCAAATAATCTCATTTACACACATAATTGGTTCTTGGTATTAGAATAATTAGTAAATGATTAAATTCAATTATTTCTTAGAACTTATTAAGCTTTTGAATTAATCATCTAAATTTATCACTTGGGTGGAGGAATTCTTATATCATAAATTCATGTAATTGGCTTGTGAACCATGTTTGATTGTTTTCTTTCTTTCTATCTTTTTGTTTTTGATAGCATGTTTGGTTGTTAGCACAAGGGTCATGCAAGAATTAGACATGCCAAAAACAAATGAAAAACGACACACATGCCAAATGTGCCACATTTATATTACTGAAAAACAAAAGTGCAAAACCTTTGCCATAGCAAGAATTGTACCTAAAACTAAAGCACTTTTTGTACCTTTTTTTTATGCTCTAGGTTTATACTTCAAATTCACGTGTAGTTTGAGAGAGAGAGTATTATGTGAAGTGGAAGCAAAAGTGCGGCATTCTCATATACAAAGATGATGATTACCTTGTGAGTGAAGGAAAATGCATCGAAAAAGACAAGAATAGAGTCAAAGACAAGAAGACCAACCATCCCTCTCCTCTTCTCTTCTCTTCTCTTCTCTTCTCTCTCTCTCTCTCTCTCTCTCTCTCTCTCTCTCTCTCTCTCTCTCATACACACACACATACACACACAAAGGAGGTCCCCCTCCAATCCGTTTTCCACTCCACCTATCAACCAACAAACATAATCCTTCTCTCTCTCTCTCTCTCTCATACTTCATATTCATATTCTAAGCAAACCCCACAAACCATCACAATCATCATCACCATTACCACCCTATAAAGCCTTCTCTCTATTTCTCATACATACAAACATAATATACATAGACTCAACTTTCTTTGGGGATCCCCATCTTATAAGGAGAAAAGTCTTACAAGGCCTTCCTCACCATTTTTTTCCCATTGGAAATTGAGCAATGAGGAAGCCTGATCAGATAGGAAAAGAGAGAATGAATAATATCAATAATAAGAGTAAGCTTAGGAAGGGTTTGTGGTCACCCGAGGAAGATGAGAAACTAATGAGGTACATGCTAACCAATGGACAAGGATGTTGGAGTGATATTGCTAGAAATGCTGGCCTTCAAAGGTGTGGGAAAAGTTGTAGGCTTCGATGGATCAATTATCTCAGACCTGACCTCAAGCGTGGTGCATTCTCTCCCCAGGAGGAAGAGCTTATCATCCATTTGCATGCAATTCTTGGCAACAGGTTCTCTCTCTCTCTCTCTCTCTCTCACACGCACACACACACACACCCAAACAAATATAGTGTACCAATATTGCAGGTGATTTCTTAGAATGAAACACTTTTTGAACTTATTCTCTCTCTCTTCTTTCACTTAAGGAATTAGTACCATATGTAAGTAGGCTGAAATATACTTATTTGAATTTTTCCTCCTAATTAAGAAAGTTGTCTAAGTTTAATTTTGTCTTCCAAAGTCTAAAATTATTAGTTTTTCTTAAAAATTTAAAATATATTAATTTCGTCATTCTATTTGTTTGTTATGAAATTTATCCAAGCCATCTAAACTTTTTTTACGTGTCATATTAGTATCTGTTTATCATGTGTGTTATTCTTTTATAGACAAACGGATGGAAAGACAAAGTTAACAATTCAAAAAATTTGCTAAGAACAAAATTTTAACCTTTTAAATTTGGAGATGAAAAACAAACCTGGATTAAATTTAAGGGTCCAAATGTATATTTCAAGTTTTCAACCTTCGTAAATAATATTTATCCAATTTTGTATGACCAATATAACAAGGAAAATTAACTCCAAATGCAGTAGTGATTAGCCAATCAAGAGCTAAAGAAAAAAAAAAAAAAATCATTTTTTGACGTTGCAAATCTTCCTGGTTCTGATCAACCTTACTATAGTGTTTAGCCAAACAATAACTAAAGAAAAAACGTTGAATATGGAAAATAGTTGAATGCAATATTGTTCATAAATCTCAATCAGTTCATCTCTGACAGTTCCATACACACACAGTGTTCAAATGTACTTATATTATCCACTTTAAAAGCATACTGTTCAAAGCACTTGTACTTTGCCCTTGAGAAACTACCCGCTTCTCCCGATTCTAGATAAAAGAGGTAGCATCGGAAAGCTAATTACATCTTAATCTTGAATTTTGGTTTGCGATAAAGAGTGGTGGCTGTATGAGGTAGATTTTAGGTTCATATATTCACACACACACAAACGAGCCACTTATAATAAAAAACACATGTAACATACTTTGAAAAGTCTAGTTATCAATTCCGAATGAGATATATATATCGCCAAAATTGATCCTCTTTCTCCTTTCTAAATTCTGAGTCAGATTTAACAAATACTTGTTTGCATGTACTATTAAATCTGGGATTCTCTCTCTCTCTCTTAAAAATTATAATTATTATTATAGGGCTGAGTTTTGAGCCTAATTAAGTCTCCAGCTAGCAGCATGCATGCTTTTGAGGCATGACCAATACTTGCCCAGAAGTTCCACCTTAATAATTTGATTTGGTAAACAAAAAATCTTATTTAACTTACAATAAAGTCGAAGTGAGTTTAGACCTTGACATTAATATTCTAATCATATCATACTTCGTATATAGTTTTTTGTTTTTTTTTTTTTTTTTTGGCTTGGCCTGTCCCTTTCAGTTGTACCTTAAGCAATTGACCATCCATATATAAGTCATGCAGTTTAAATTCTAGGTGCATCTGGCTGAAATAGTGTTGTTTAATTTTCTCAACCATTAATTAATTTCTCTTTCTTTTTACAAATATTTTCAGGTGGTCTCAGATTGCAGCACGTCTTCCCGGAAGGACCGACAATGAAATTAAGAATTTTTGGAATTCCACATTGAAGAAAAGGTTCAAAAATAACACTTTCTCAACCTCAACAAATGACAGTGATTCTTCTGAGCCTAGAGATGTCATAGGTGTCACACCCTTGCATGAACATGACATTATGAATATGTGTATGGACACATTTTCCTCATCATCAAACTCCATGCAAACTTTGGTCACGGCAGGCAGCCATTTTGATCCATTCTCCATGCTCGATAACTGCTATGACATGACGGGTGCAGAAGGGTTGTTCAACGTGCCGACAAGCTTAACACCGCAAGTTGGTAAGGGTGATGGATTTTATGGTGATTATGGGATCTTAGGACCTAATAATATGGGGTTAGAAAGGGACCTCTCACTTCCTCCACTAGAGAGTAGAAGCATTGAAGAGAATAATGCAATGGTAGATATGAAAAGCAATGACAACCACTTCAATAATAATGGTTGCTTCAACAATACTAGTGAGAGCTTTAAAGTGGAAAATATGTTTGGGTTTGGAAATCATGGACAAGGAGAAAACTTAAAGATGGGGGAGTGGGATTTTGAAGGATTAATGCAAGACTTATCCTCCTTTCCATTCCTTGATTTCCCTATTGAATAAAATCCCACCTTTGGATCCTTCCTCTCACTCTCATAAACTATCCAAAGCAATACCATAGGAAATTTTTGGCCAAATATTATTTCTTCCAAAGTCATCAAATCATACATAAACCCATTTGGCTTGCTTTCTTCTTTTTGTTTCATAAGTACCTGTTGTTTCTCTTAGCCCTTAGAAAAAACAATGTATACACCAATGCTCCCGTGGTCTTAGATAGGTGTCTGCAATAAATTTGCAATGTATTAAGATAATAGGATGGTGATCTGAGATGTTTCTTGTATGTATCTCAATTTCCTTGTGAGGCACTTTGGTTGATCTGCAGGAACAGTTGGTGCTATAATCATAGTTCCAATGAAGAGAAATGTGAATAGACATATAGAAGTAGACAGGGAATAAAGATTAGTTGTTAAGTTGTCTTTGGTGTACAAAAGGAAATAATTTGGGGCTAGAAGTCGTTATTAGTGGCAGAAAGTGAATGAAAAAATGTAACCTCAATAATGTAAACGATCATGTCAATAAGAAGCATAATGGAAACTTCTATTGTTTTATATATATATACATGCTATTTTAGTAATATTTAAATGATTAAATTATCGTTTCTTATTTGTTTAAGTATTCCACGATATCTAAGCAGATCGTTTTATGTTCGAATTATCAAAGACAGCTATCAGGGGTGGCGGCATCTCTAGTCCAAGGGTTCAATGAACTCTCTGAGCTGGCAATTTTTTTTTTAATATATATATATATATATATATAAAATATTGTTGCTTTATTTATTTATTATTTATTTTTTATTTTACCCCTAACACAAAAACATGAATATGCTCTTTTTAACAACCTATTCTTGCAAATAAAGTTATAATCAATTTGAGAAATGTTATGTACATAGCATTTCACAACAAATTCTAAATGATAAATTATTACTAACTATTATTGTTGGACAAAAAAGTAAGTTTAGTGGTGGGTTAAAATTTTCAAATTAGAATCAGTAATAACTTACCACTTAAGATATGTTGTGAAAGTATTGTGGATGTGGAACTAGGAATGGCAATAGGGAGGAGCGAGGCCAAAGGATGGGGTCTTCACTCCTACCTCGTATGGTTTTGTTTTGTCCTATCTCCGCTCCACCACATTAGGGACGACAATTTTGTCCCGCCTCGCTTAACCCGCCCTTCCCCGCTTTGCCCCTCACGGGTTTTCCCTGCTTCGCAAAGGTGGTTTAAAATTTTCAAATTAGAATCATTAACAACTTATCACCTAGGATATGTTGTGAAAGTATTGTGGATGTGGAACTAGAGATGGTGGTGGGGTGGGGTGGGGTGGGGTGGGGCGGGGCCAAAGGATGGGGTCTTCGCTCTGACCCTATATGGTTTTGTTTTGTCCTATCTCTGCCCCACCCCATTAGAAATGACAATTTTGCCTCGTCTCGCTTAACCTACCATTCCCTACTTCGCCTTGCACGGGTTTTTTCCGCCTCACAAAGGTGGTGGGGCGGGAATGGGGCAAGATTCTAGTCTCACACCATTGGGGGCGGGGGGGGGGGGGGGGGGGATGAGTTTATACTTTTTAGACCCACCTCACCCCGTCCCTCCCCGTCCTCACCCCGCGTTACTAAGGGTTATAATTGTAAATTTTATCATAAAACCCTACTATTTAAACAAACATATCAATATTAGCTTATTTTATTCTATCCAATGTGGTTTTCTGCCTTTATTTTATTATATGTTTTACTATGTGATTTTTTATTTTATTATTATTATTATTTTTTTTGTGATTGTCTTGTTAAACGCTTGGATATATTATTCAATTTTTTCTAAAAATTGATTTAATTTGATAAGATAAATTTAGTTGTAATTTCAAGTATATTTTTATTAATGAAATAGGTTTTATTTAAAAAATTGTACTAATTGTAGGGCAAATTAACAAAAAGTAGAGTTTTACGAGGTGGGGCAGGGTTTCGCAGAGCCCCCAAGGGGGTAGGGATGGGGTGAGAAAGTTCTCCCCGTCATGTGGGACAGGGTGGGGATGGAGCAAAACAAAATCATGCGAGGCGAGGACAAAGATCCCATCCTTCAGCCCCGCCTTGCCCCATTGCCATCCCTACACCCCATAGAACTCTACTTCTTGTTAATTTGCCCACGACTATTACAATTTTTTTTTTAATAAAACTTGTTTCATTAATAAAATTATACTTAAAATTACAAATAAATCTATCACATCAAATCAAACTAATTTTTAGCAAAAATTGAACATGTTATCCAAGTTTTTAACAAGACAATATTATAATAAAAACAAAAAATCTCATGGTACAAAATTAATGATTTAATAGTATATAATTTTGTTTCTAATAAAGACAAAAGTAAACGTTAAAATTGATACCTTATTTCCAACATTGCTAGAGAGAAAAAAGAGGTAGAGAACCACGTTAGGTAGAATAAAATAAGCTAATAATATGTTTGTTTAAATAGTAGGGTTTTAGGGCACGAAAAATTTTACAATTTAACCCTTATTAACACAAGGTAGCGCGAGGATGGTCTAAAAAATTTAAAGTCATCCCCGCCTTGCCTCATGGTGCTGGACTGAAATCTCGCTCCATCCGTGCCCCTCCTACCTTTGCGAGGCAGGAAAAACTGGCGTGAGACGAAGTGAGGAGGGGTGAGTTAAGTGGGGCGGGACAAAATTGTCATCCCTATGTGACATATCTCAATTAATTTAAACTTTTGACCGAATATGTGAGTGGATTGGTTGAATTTGAATGTGCTTTTAATTTGTTATTTGTTGAGTGGGAATTGGGTGCGTGGGCTAGTAAATCAGTAGGTAGCAAATGTTAACACTAAAATATAATTAAACAATATATGATTCTAAAAATAAAAATATTAGACAAGGGGCGTGGGACAGAAGAGTGATTGAGTAAAAATAAAAACAAATGTTAACACAACAAACATTTTCTTAATACAATAATAAATAAAAATAGTTGTCAAAGTTAAGTTGAATTGTAAAATAAAAAATTGTAAAATAGTGTAGACATAAACTAATAGATAAAAGTATTTTAAGCAGTAATAATTAAAGTTTACTTAACAACAATAATTAATATGTTTAATGTATTTAGAAATAAGAGATAATTTCCAAGATTTAATTTTAGTATCAATAATTAGTATGTTTATTGCATTAAGAAAGAATATGTCAAATGAAATTACTATTTATCATTTATTCTCTTACTAGTACTATAGACAAATTTATAATAAGAAGACTGCGCAGACTGTAAGATTTATCTCCTACCTAAAATTCGACTTTTTACTGACCACGTAGAAAATAAATTTTAGAGCTGCCACCGACGACGGCTATGCATAATTTGATTATTTAACATTGAATATGACATCTTCCTTAAAAAAAATATATATATATATATATATTGAATGTGACATGAGGTCAATAATTGGCTTATGTGAGGCCTTTTCACCCGTCCACACTAACGCTAATCACTTCCAGATGAAATGCTTAGTAGCAAAACAAGAAACGTGAACACTCTGCAGCAAAAGTCTATAACTAACAAAGATTTCGCAGCCCTCAGCTGTTCAGTAAGCAACTGGTTAAATCATAAGGTCTTCATGCATGCATCCAATTCAACTTCTGAAGTGACATGTTGATTGACCATCTTGCGTAGATACATCAACAAAAGAGGATCAATCTGAGATATTTTTCTTCTGCACCAACCTCTTCAAAATGGTCACCAGTGCTCATCACCCAACATTGAATACAATCAAACATAGTTAAAAAAAGACACTATTAGTTATAGACTCTCAACAAAATAATCAAGTTCGAAGACTTGCATCCGGACATTTAAACATATATGCCGACAAACTTCAGAGTAGAAGCTGAGATAAACAAGACTTAAACCTGCAGACATCCAGTCACTCCAAGATGCACTGAGACTAATAATCTCCTAAAAACTGCATCATTCATGCTTCAACATTGACTTAGTTAGTAGACCACTGTTTACCTATCATTTTCATCTAATAACTAAGATTCCAACAAATATTAGGATTTGCTTGTATTATTTCTTTCTTTTACGTCTTATGTTCATGACTTTTTTTTAATGTGAATCACGCGTGCAACTTCTGGACAAAATATATATGGTTCCACTAAGTCATTAGGTACCAACTAGAGGAAAAAGGTAACATCATCTTTTGACAAATGATCTTTCAAGCATCATAGCTACTACAATATACATGTTTGTCCATATCAGTATCAGTATGAGGATTGAGGACCCCATGAATGTCCTTAGTGATTGAACATCAAGCTAATTAAGGTCTATGCGTGACTTTATTGGATTTACCTTAAATTTGAAGTTAGAAATTTAGCCAACCCAATTTTTTCAGGCTTAGTTGTAAAGTTTTTGGAAATTATATTCATGTGGGTTTGAATGTACATGGAAATTTTAATTTTCTTTGTCATATGTAAAAATAGAGTAAATTGGTTGATTTCACCTACAGTTTTAATAAACACACTATAAATATATGAGGATTGAGGAGTCCATAAATGTCCTTGGTGACTGGTAGAACATCAAGCTAAGGTCTTTTGACTTTGGATGTACCTTAAACTTGAAGTTAAATGTTTCCAATCCATTTCTGTTAGAGTTATATATATTTTTTAAATTTTAGTTTGGTAGAAATCATTTGGGTTTGAATAATGTGCATGGAAATTTTTAATTTTCTTTGTTGTAAATGGTGGAGTAAATTGACTTATAAAGCAACAGTTTTAATAAATAGACTATAAAAAAGAAATAAAGAAAAAAAATTGGAATATTTCTGTTAGATTTTATTTATTTGTTATATATATATATATATATATTTTTTTTTTTTTTTTAAATGTTAGTTTGGTAGAATTATATGGGTTTGAATAATGTGCAAGGAAAATTTTAATTTTCGTTGTTGTATGAGGTAGAGTAAATTGACCGTAAATTGACTTACATAAAGCAAGTAAGCAACAGTATTAATAAATAGACCATAAAAAAGATAAAAAGGTTAGAAAGCGTCGCCTAAGAGATTCGAACTCTCGCGGGGAAACCCCATGTACTTAGCAGGCACACGCCTTAACCACTCGGCCAAAGCGACGCTGTTTGATGTACGTTCATCATAATTCTATTTATCTATATATTTTTAAAGTCAACATTTTCAGAGCTCTTCCTCAAAGTTACATAAATAATAATTGGAAATAAAAAGGAAAGGATACAAATTTAATATCTTATGCAATAATAGTTAAAACTTTTGACATATATATATATATATTAAAAAAATAAAAAAAAATCATATCCACATTAATTATTTAGTATAGTATGATTTTTTAGCTGTACAGGCTTTTCTTTTACCAAACTATAGTTTAACAAAATTTTCAAGTTTAATCAGTACTAATTTTTGTATATATTTTTCTGTATAGTTTAAAGGCATAAATTTTTCATAAAATGCCTTTATTTATTTATTTATTTTATAACATTTCTTTTGCTAATATTAAAATAGTAAGTTATGATAGAAGTTGCTAATGGGGAGATGGTTCAGTTTGTAAGGCTTGAGCACTTCGTCTAACCCACCTAAGTACCAATCCTATTGTCAACAATCCTTCATTTAATTGTGGGCATTTATAACGATTGGCTACATCTAAAAATGATGGGCTTTAACCTGAGTGCCCTACTCAAGGGTTGACATAGCTTAGCTAACCCCTATTTTTTGTTTACAAAAAAAAAAAAAAAAAAAAAAAACTGTGAAAGAAGTCACAGCAATTTTCACGTGAATCTATTACTTTAATTTTTCACCTCACTTTTTGGTTGTGCTTTAGCTGTTAAAGTATGCTACCTTTGTTATTCCGTTAATTAACAAAATTTTTTTGTCCTCTCTCTTTTGTCATGTAAATTATAGAATCCAATATTGAATAATATGCAAAAGATTGATGTTTTTGTTCTTTAGTATGTGGCCTTTTCTTATTTTTTGGGATGAAGAATAAAGTAACCTCATGTTACCATTTTAAAAGAGGGAGAATACCATTAAACTATGTTTATTTTTTTTGGTTAAATCAATTAAAATATAAAATTAATGGTAGTCTTTTGTAATTTATATTAGAGATGTGGGTTCCAAGCCCTTTGTATTTGGATTGGATCCATTCACATTGAACTTTCCAATTCTCCTTAATATTTATTTAGATATAAGACATGAATGTTTAAAAATCAAATAAATGTCATGCGTCACACATTTGGTTAAAAATGTTAGGGAGTTGGAAAATATAATTGGAGGGAATAGTCTTCATTGTATTAAGTATCTGCTTCTCATAACTATTTTCAAATTATTCACGTTATTTGGATCCTTCTCAAAAAAAAAAAAAAAAAAAAAAAAAAAAAAACGATTATTTAGTTTACGCACAAATTTTAAAAACCTCATTTTAAAGTGAAATTGTATTTTTGTCCAATTAATTTTAAGCTTAATAAATCAATAGACATAAACTAGTCCAAACAAGCACTAAGATTAATTTTTTTATTTTTTATTTATTTATTTTTATTATGCAAGCAGAAAGCCACATGAAAAAGAACAAGTGTGCTTCTACATGATAACCCTTAAATCCACAAGGGTTACTTAAATCTATTAGGAGAATTCCGAAATCTACTAGAAAAGAAAGGAAAAAAACTCTTTGAGATTTTTATTGATGAAATTGAATTGCCTTGAAAGTTACAATACATTTGAATAAGGAAAAGAAGCCCCAAGCCTACTAGGAGACCCTTAGGAAATCCTAAACTATTCTTAGGACAGCTAAAAGACTCTAAAATGTCACAATTTTCGTCAAGCATGAAATTAAGTTAGAAAGAGGAAAAATTGCCAAAATTGATCAGAAAATTACAAATCAAAGGCCTAACTGAAGATATTTTCCTGAAAATCTATATAAGTAATGGTCATAAGGTAATGAGTTTTGATGTTCACAATGATTCCATTCATGTCACCAAATATCACGCAATTCTGTTGACGACTCTGATGATTTTTACTAGTATTTTTTTTTTATGTATTAAACTTTTTATGTGTTGACTTTAGCATCTCTGTGTTCAAGGAAAGTTTGTACGGTCCGTTCTGCCTCAACTTTAATACGCGTACCCAAAATTGGTTTATAGTTAGCCTTATATAAGTCATGAGATTTGCAGAATTATTTGAAACACAATATAGAATATTTGCTCTCTTCTTGTCTCAGTGCACAACACTTGAAGCCCATCTCCCATCTCCCATTTTTCACGCTGTTACACACAATCTAGCCCATTGGGCCGCCTTTTGTATTTGAGATGAATCCATTTCATTTTTATCTCTTCTCTTCCTTCTCGAGTTTTTATCCCTAAAGTTAGGATGTGCTTGGACCCTCTATAGTTTCTTTGTCGTAATAAAGTTATATTTATTAAAGGAAAAAGTATGCAACCTTAAATTTCTCAGGCTGAAATTTAGAATTCCAGTGAAAAGTCTTTGCAATGTTATCCATGTGTAGCAAGTTAACTTTTCAGTGATCAGTCTAAGGACCCCATGCTAAGTAGTGGAAAATAAATTACAGCAGGTCCCTAGCTATGCTAATGCGAGATCCGGTTCTGCTTAAGAAAGGAAATGTATTCGGTGATGATGGAAGTGAGAAGTGCAATTCATGATGTCTCTTGGCATAAAAGCTAAAGCAATACATTCCCATTAGATTAGATTATTTCCTCATGTTCACATTATTGCCTTTAATCATGACCACGTATGGTCACTCACCCTTGTATTTCAATCCATCACCACTCTTCAAAAGCAAGCAATATTCAAACCCAAATTGCATTTATACTGCTCATTAATTCTCTCTGTCTCTTTCTCTTGATGATCATCAAGTATTAAATGGCACATTTTTATTTGATACAGCTAAACTAAGGCCCACATGTAAAGATCCATGTGAGTGTACATTGAAACTACATAGAAATCTCATTAGAAACAGCTTGAATCTAGCGTTTCTAAGCACTGAGCTCATTAGGATACATACACTTATACTTGTCACATGTTCACATCTGAACGGATCCAATATACAAGAACACTGGATATCCAAGTCTTGCCCAATCTAATTAACAAACAATGTAAGCATGTCATTGATTTGTTCACATTTAAATTTTTTTAGTTTATTTATTTTCTTAAATAAATGAGGATTAAAAGTTATAATAATAAAGGAACTCAATCATGCACGTGCAATTGGATCTCAAGGGCATCAAATACCATGGAAAACTAATTATACAAATTAGCTATAACAAACCATTCTTGTAAGATAAGTTGATACGGTCCATATTTGGGGGCATTTTAAGAATTAATTAGTACTCTTATTTTGGTAATATTTTAATTAGTACACTCATTATATATCAATGAACCTTTTTGGGCAAGATGACTTTAAAATTGAGAAGAGACTAAATTAGGGAAAAGAATTGCTAAAGCGTGCTTACTTTGCTATGATTCCTTCTTTTTTCTCTCTCTTTTTTTTTTTTTTTTTTTAAATTTTTTTTTATGAGGATTTTTTTTTTAATTATTATTTTTAATGAGGACTTTGCTATGATTCCTAAGATGTCCAAAAAGAGAGACAATTCGGTGTAAAAGCATATGCTAGTTTCTAGGGAAGTGGCTCTCCCTTAATTATCGGATATAATTTTTGTATGGCTTGGCCACACTCTAAACTAAAGTGACTTTGGAGGTGCGATTTTTGTTTTCCAAAAAAATAGGGAAAATATTATAATTTTTTGGTCATTATTATTAATAATGAGTAATGACAACATTGTCAAACAAGGTTTACCCTATAATAAAGACTGCATCATTAAGTTGAATTATAAATTTGGAGTACTTGGATCTGTAAGAACGTTTTTTTTTTTTTTTTGATAAAAAGGATTTTTTTTTTTGATAAAAAGGATTTGTAAGAACCTAGACTTAGGTTCTTATCCTCAATTCTTCTTCTTATTATTTATTATTAAAAATTTATTTGTTATAAACAATAAAAAACGATTCGAACATCTTTATAATACTATTTAATTGGTCCATCAATTTCACCTAGCTGGTCCTTATTGAACCAACCCAAATGACTTAAACTGAACATACATGTCCTAAACCCAGAAATCGGTAATTCTAATGAATTTCAGTGATTAATTGAAAACATTTTTTCCTAAAATGAAAGGAGAAAACTATTTTCGTCATTTACTAGTAAAGGATAAACCTACCCTATCTAGTTATCATCATCCCCATGTTTTCCCCCCCACACAATAAGTCAATTATAACCATGCTCTCATATCATCACTTTTGGAACATATATACTTCACAGTTTATAGTTTATAGTCTATTTTGCTCCTACAATAATGGCACATACTAATGATATTCTTTTAATGAGAAATGAGAATTATTTGTTCTTTGTAATAAAAACTCTTTATTAATTGGTACTAGCTAGTACTAAAAGTTTACAAAGAGAATTCCTTAGAGTTCTTAGTGGAAAGTAAAATGCCAACGGACAACAAATTTTCCAGTTTCATTCACAACTTATTGATATGATAAATTGTAATTGGCGCAATATTATTTACACACGACTGATACTATTTTTACTATAAGAGAAAAAGTAAACGAATGTATTAAAAGCATTAGTTTAAGTATTTTTTAGAAATTTTTTATGAAAAAAAAATATTAATTTTTTTGATGATTTTTTATATTTTTTATAAAAATGATGTCAATACTTTCTAAAAATAATTTGTTAACAATTACCATAATGTCACCCATTACCATGAATCTTAATATAACCCAATAACAACATGTCAACAATTATCAAAAAAGATTATGATAAAAAGTTTTGGCTCTAAAATGGCTCAAATTCTCCAAGCCAAGCCAAACATCTCACCCTCTCAAAAAAGCAATCACTCTTTATCAGCTTTATAAACCCTACTAAGACCCTTCCCCATGTCAGAGAAATCATCCCTCTCTCTCTCTCTCTCTCAATGTCTAACAATAGAATGGATGGTGTTGAAGACCAAGAAGCTCTGTTTCACACCTACCCTTGTGCCTACTATGTCCAAAGCCCTTCCACTATTTCCCATGCCAACAGCACTGACATTAGAACCAACAACATTGATGAATCCACATTCCACTCCCCAGTTCGCTCGGAAACCTTCCTCACAAACCCCACAAACCCAAACCACAGCATCGAAGCCTCACGTTTCACTCTCTCACGCTACTCTTCCTCTCGTGGATCAAACAACTCACTAATCTTGCATGAAAAGAAGAATAATAGTATTATTGCTTATGATGTTCAAAGCAATGGGACAGCCGGGACTCATGAGAATTGTGAGAACCGTTTGATCATTGTTGATCATCATGGAGGGGTTGATGACGATGAGGAGGAGGAAGAGAATGATGAGAAAGAATTATATTATGGGAGAGGAAGAGGGTTTTGGAGAAGGTATTGTACTTATCGTAATTCTGATTCATGTCTGTGGATTTGCTTGCAAATATGTTGGAGGGCAATACTGAGCTTGGGAATTGCATTGCTTGTGTTTTACATTGCTACAGAGCCACCACCACCCAAGTTATCCATCAAGGTACTGCATCTTTCTCTCTTACGGATCATTAATGTCAAGCTTTTTATTTAAAAAAAAAAAAACAGTTTATTCATTTTTTTTTAGCTTATTCTATCATAGTTTTGTGTAGTTTATTTTTTAAACCAAATTTATTATTAATGAAAATGAGCTCCTCTGAATGAACACAAACCCTATATTTAGGAGATTATATTATTTATTGTATTTTTATGATTTGGTAAATAGATTTTAATAGACAATTTAGTCAACCTACTTCAAAATAAAACCTCTCTTTTAAGAAAAAAATTTAGATGATGAGACTTCAAATTTAAATCTAGTAGGTGCATCAATCATGCCTAAGTTTATTTATTTATTTATTGGCTGGATAGATGCATGCCTAAGTTATTAATTAAAAAAAAAAGGTATATTGTCGGAAGAAACTTTTAGTAAATATATATTATACAGACAAAGGGAATGGAACTTTATCGAGAATATTGAAAGGATTTGACTAAGGATGGGTTGTCAGATCTCCTCTTACAGTTTCAACTTAAGGAACCTTGAGCATATGCATAACTGCCACATGCTAATTTTTTTTTTCCTTGGATGAATACATCAATGTACATTCCTTATGTAAGCAGATAGAGATCTCGGGATAAAAAAAAAAAAAAAAAAAAAAAAAACTATGCAATTTAAAAAGTTTAGCTCCAAATTAACGTGTTGGAACTATCTTGTTCGAACCTGTGATTGTAGTGATTATAGAGACTTTCTATATGTAGTCATGTGACTTGTTTAAATAATATAATAAATAGACTTATAAATTACTATGTAATGAGTTAAAAAATATAACTCTGAATATGTTAATTTGGAGCCAAACTTTGTTTTTATATAAAATAAATGTGCTTTATGATTCAAAGAGTTTAACACACTAGCCCTAGCTCTTTCCTTATTATGAATTTTCTTGATTTTACTAGGTTGGCTGATACCAAGTTGCTTTATGTTTTTCCTCCATTTTACGCTTTTTTTTGTTTTTTTTTTTTTTCCTCATTTTAAACTTTGGTTATTTTCTAAATAATGTAAAAAGAATTCGTGGACAGATTGTAACCGATGAAGTATATATAAAGTAGAACGTAAAAAATGGGATAGAAGATTTGTAATGGGTTGATATGGTTTGTCACATGCAAGAAAGCATTAGGCAACAGTGTACATATAATCATACATATGCACTGTGAAGACAAAAATAAAAATAAAAGCATTAGTCAATGTAAAGAGCAAACCTAATGGACAGAAAACTTAGGAAGACACAAAATGTCTCCTATCAAGGGCCGAAATTATAGGTACAGAATTCTCCACATTGTTAGGCCTATACAACACAACTTCTCTCATACAGTGGTATTTTAGACAATAAAGTATAGGGCCATAAAGGAATTTTAGGAACCCAAACTTTAGAATGGATGGGGGTAGCTTGTGCTGAGGGTTGAGATTGCAGAATTGGCCTAAATTTAGCCTCTGCTTTTTTCTTTTTTCTTTTTGTTGAGAAAAGGTGGACTGTACAGTTGAAATTGAAACATTGATGTATGACCAGAATCATGACCGAAAAATAAAAAGGTTTGGCCTAGTCCCATGATTGAATTGACTAAAGTTGCAATAGCCCAGAGAGAAACATAAAAATGCCCAAGTTCCACAGCACGAAGCAGTCCATACGCCTAAGATCATTACTTTGCCTAACCAATGACTGGCTAGGTGTTCATTTCTATTTACTTTATTTGTCTAGTTGAGCATTATGTAAAATAAAATAATAAAAAAATAAAAAAGAGAGAAATAAGTTGACGATATAAAAAGTTTTACATAAGTAAATAAGTCAAACATAATAACAAAAACACCAAAGTCTTTATTCCAAAATTTGGAATTAACTAGAGATCCTCAACAAATTAGTTAGAATTGGTCATTTGCATTCGTTTTATTCATTTTATTTTATTCAAAATCACACTCTTTTTAATTTTCTTTATTGACGTGTTTGTCTTTATTATTATTTTTTTTAACTTAAAAGAAATAAAATAATAAAAAACGCTAATCTTAACTTAACGAGACATGCATATGTTAAGGTACTATTTATATTCACTTCTTTCTTATGTGTAATAAATACATGTTGCAGATTGCAGGAATTAGCCAATTTGTGCTAGGGGAAGGAGTGGATGCCTCAGGTGTTACAACTAAGATACTCACCTACAATTGTACTATCAATTTAGTGATTGATAACAAGTCCAAGCTCTTTGGCCTTCACATTAATCCTCCAATAATGGAAATGTCATTTGGTCGCCTCACTTTCGCAATGTCATATGTAAGTAAATCCAAGACATCATGAATTTTCTTATCTACATGAGTTGAACTCGTTGTTTCTTGAACATGGCAACCAAGTTTTGAATGAACAATATTTATTTTGGAATTTGGAACAATTTTATCAGATATTTGTAAATTAAAAAATGATATGGAAGAGTGTAACATTAACAAAAAGTTACATTATATGTGTGTGTATATATATATATATATATAAACACATTATATTGTATATACAACTTGAAACTAATATTTATTGGAATATTAACTTTTGTGGAAAGCTAACCTCTCTTGGACCTAAAAGTTTGGTGCTGATTGTGAACTTGGATCAGAAATTTTGGAAATCCATGGGCCAAAATGGGCTTTAGGTGCATCACAAGGAAAAAATCTCTTTATGGAATTAGGAAGCATTGGCCAAGAGTTCGATTTTAGTCCCTCACATTTTACAAATGTAACGATTTATTTCCTTAATTCTTTTTTGTAGTTCTAAGTCACTCTATATTTAAGGGACCAAGACTAAACCAAATATTTTAGAAAAGGTAACTTGTTCATTCACCATTTCACATATGTGTCTTCTATTTCACAGTATGTATATTTTAATAAATTAATAATATGTCAAGTCTATATGTTGTGAGAGAGATAATATACATGTCGGATGCATAAGATAATTATTGTATATTTTAAGGTATTAAAATTGCAAATAAGGAATTGCCAAAAACAAAAGAAAGAAAGACAAGGACCATCTTTTTTAAAATTTAAAAAACTGGATTAGATCATTTAAAATTAAGGAACCAAAATTGTATATACTCTATATTTGAAGGATCAAAATTTTGATTTACATGAAAAAACTAGGGCTAGAGTGCAAAGCTCTCATCTATATGCATCATATATGCGTATGTAATATTGGTACTTATATACATGTAATATTGCTGTGATTACCTCTTACTTTTTATTGCTTATTATTCATTTTGGCCGAAATCTTTGATAATGGGTTTGTTATGTATAGGGTCCAAAGCTATATGCTGAGAGTGGCTCCACATTGTACCACTTATATGTAGAAACGAAGAATAAGCCAATGTATGGTGCTGGAAGAAACATGCAAGACAAGCTAGAGTCTGGAACGGGATTACCACTAATGTTTCGAATGAGGTTGAACTCAAATTTCCGAGTTGTTTTGAACCTTATCAGGCCTAAATTTCATCATCAAGCTGAATGCCTATTAGTCCTTAAACGTGCATATGATAAGAAACATCGAACCCAAGCATATAATAGCACTTGCACAATTACATCTTAATCCTTGTTATTAATACGTGTTTGGAATACACAAGTATAGATAGTGATCAAGCAAGCGAAGATGTTTGGCATGTTAAAAATGTAAATTATGAAACCAAGACTTGGTTATTGTTGAGTATACATATAAATGTATTTGCAACACCTACAACTAGGTTCAATGATAAGAATGATGAAAATGATTAAATTGTTTGATTTGTCTAATGAAAAACTGAACTAATCTCCTCAAATTTACAAGGACTAAAAGATATAGTTCTATTTACTTGAATGGAGGATGGTACCAATAAAATTAATGGGATGGAATTATTTACTTGATAATGAATGTCACCATATCAAGTTTTCATAATAAATTGTATTTATGGTAGTAACATATTCTCCAAACTCAAATTACAAGTACTATAATTAGTGTTGGAATGTTTATCTCTTAATCACATGGAGGATCTAGAGTACATATTTAGATAGTGATATAAGTGATTACGTTCTTGTATCATCCACAATGTCAACGCCATTCTTTCAATCGCTAAAGTCACTCATAATTTGATTTTGCCAAAATCTGCAAGGATGGTAGAAGAGGATAGGGGATATTGATGCAACAATACCCACATCAACGCTAGATCATCTACAACATCAACATCACTATTCATTGGTTTCATTTTATTGATTTTTCTTTTTTAAATGTGTGGAAAATTTTTTTGGCCTTCTTTGTAGCCCATTGTGAATCTTGTGCGCAAGATATAAAAATTATTATTTTGGAAATTAGGGTTTCATGTTATTTTTTGTGAAAAAAAAAAACTGTACTACCTTGTATTTTTTTCTAAGATTAGTGAAATCCTTGCAATTCTATGAACATAGGTAAATTACTGAATCACATAAATACTGTCTTGTGATAGATATGCGTGCCTAAGTTGTTAATTAAAAAAAGGTGTATTGACGGAATAAACTTTTAGTAAATATATATACAAAGGGAATGGAACTTTATCGAGACTATTGAAGGGATTTGACTAAGGATGGGTTGTCCGGTCTCCTTTTACAGTTTCAACTTAAGGAACCTTGAGTATATGCATAAGCATCTTCAACAACTTAGTCAAATTTTCACACTATTTGAAGAGTAAATAATTTTACCTATTTACTTTTTCAAATACATTTTCTTTTTTTGAAACTGGAACATTCATCTATTTATAACAAAAGAGAATCATGGAACAAAGCATTCAAAGCTGGTGGGGGTGAGTCCTCCATCCAGAACACATCTTCAGAAATATTCCTAGCATGCTGTGCAAGAGCATGAGCTACCCGGTTGCCCCCTCTCCTAACACAACTGAAACTTATCCACTACATCCCACCAACTAAGTGTCGCACATCATCCACCACATTGCCTAAGAATGACCGATCAGCCAAGGAAGAAGATAAAGCTTTCATTACATTACTATTATCTCCTTCGATCACAAGCTCAATAAAGCCAGCATCAGTGGCAAACTCTACTGCCTTCCTGCATGCTAACAGCTCCGCTTCTTCACTGCTACTCATTGGTGGTCCTCTTGCTGACATCGCTGCCATAACCTCACCCTTATCATTCCGTATAATGGCACCAAACCCAGTCCGTTTAGCTTCCACAAACACTGCTGCATCAAAATTTAATTTAAAGACCAAATCTGGAGGTGGTTTCCACATGTCACTAACTGAATGCACCACACCATCAACACACAAATATCCTTGAGAAGTCCGATATTCCTCCAGGTACTCCACAGCTCTCCTGGATAACATGTTTGGATCTTGAAATTTTACCCCATGCAGCAACTTGTTTCGTTGATTCGAAATTATCCATGCCTAAACTAAGAACAACTCCATCTCCTTCATAGAAAGTCTACTTAACAAATACTCCATCAGCTCTATCATGTCAGCTTGGCCATGTGCACACTTCTGCAGCTTCAGCGCACTCCCAGCCCACACATCCACAGCAACCCCACATTCCCATAATGCATGTACTGTTGACTCAGGAAACTTGGTATAATTCGGACATATATTATCATGAATAATTCGTCGCTTTGCAAGGTTGAGACATGTTGGCAAAATCTCATGACAAGCCCTCCAGCCAAACACTTTAATCTTATTAGGAATATGTAACTTCCACAGAGCATTCCACACATGGTTTCCAGCACAGCCACTAGAGCTCTCAGTCCATTCTTCACCTTTCTGAATCTGCATGGCCACCCTATAAGCCGATTTTACTGAGAATAACCCATTCTTATTATACATCCAAACTAATAAATCAGGTACATGTCGATGACTCAATGGAATTCTACATATTGCCTTTGCATCATCAGTATGAAACACGGATGTGATCAGCTCTCTTCTCTAACATTGCAGGTCCGGATCAAGGAGGTCAGCCACTAACATTCCATCAGTTTCTTCACTGGCCGGGTATAAAACTTTATTGGTTGGATGATTTGGAATCCATCTATCCTCATGAACTCTAATTGAATATCCATTCCCAACTCTCTAGCAACACCCATTTTTCAAGATAGGTAGCGCCGCCATTATGCTCCTCCATACAAAAGAACAATTAGGGGATACAACAGCTTCAAGAAAATTAGATCGTGGAAAATATCTAGCCTTGAAACACTTGTATAATAGAGATTCATCATCCTGAAGCAATCTCCACCCTTGCTTTGCTAGCATAGCAAGATTGAAAGCTCGTAAATCACGAAACCCCATGCCACCTTCTTTTTTAGGAGTGGCTAATCTGTCCCACCTTCTCCAATGAATTTTCCTTTCATTCCCTACTTGTCCCCACCAACTAGTCATCACTACAAAACAATGATAGCGTTTGGACTTAACATTTGACTAATCTCAGAACTCCGAGTTTGCTTTATGTTTTAATATGTGTCTAGTTTTTTTATTTATTTTTCTCATTTTAAACTTTGGTTATTTTTTTTAAAAAAAAAATACGTAACAAGCTGTAATCAATTGAGTATAAAGTGGAATATAAAAAAATGACACAAAAGATTTGTAATGGGTTGATATCGTTTGTTACATGCAGGAAAGCATTAGGCAACAGTGTACATATAATCATACATATAAAGACAAAAAAAAGAAAAAAAAACATTAGTCAATGTAAACTGTGAAGAACTAATCTAATGGACAGAAAACTTAGGAAGACCCAAAATGTCAAGGTCCGAAACTATAGGTACAGAATTCTCTACATTGTTAGGCCCTTACTACACAACTTGTCTCATAGTATTTTAGACAATAAAGTAGATTGGCCTAGTGGTAGCACTTTTTTTTTTTTTTTTTGGGTGGGGGTGGGGGATTTGGATACGGTTAAAATTGAAACATTGATGTATGACTGGAAACATGGGCAGAGTTAGAAATTTTGGTTTGGAAGGGCCAAGTTGTGATATTAATATATTAGTTAAGACAAACCTCTACACATGCACACACACATATAAATTAATTTACTAAGAGAATTTATTATCTTATAAATTTTAATGAGTATACAAAAGTCATATATTTCTTCTATTAGACATATACAAAAATTCATCATTTTTTACATAGTTTAATTTGTTAAACCTCTTAAATTATATGATTTTAATATAATTTATCTTTCTTTTAAGAGCACCATTGAAATGACTTAAAATTTGGGGGGGGGGGGGAACTTCAATTTTTACATCCTACATCTTTTAAAATATAAATACTATAAAATAATTTTTTAAAATTTTGGGGGGGCCTTGGCCCCCCCACCCTTGTGTGTGGCTCCGCTACTGACTGGAAATCATGACCAAAAAATAAAAAGGTGGCCTAGTCTCATGATTTTTTTTTTTTTTGGTAAAAATGGGAAAGTCTTATTTAAATATAACAAAGTTTATATAGACGCAGCCATATTCGGCTTGACGAGACATACCCTTCTAATCCCTAGGCCTGTCATATCCCTTACAAAATAGTGGTATAAAAATTGGGATAGGTGTCATAGATGGTCAAAAGTTGCTACTAGTAGTTTCCCCGTTTCGCTAACACATCTGCGCATTCATTGGCCTGTACCACTCATGCTCACTCCATAAGGCTCTTGCCATCACAGATTAAAGGAAATACATTAGAAGGGAAATTGTCAATTGAAGTAGTTAACCAGGATAATACTATCGCAGAATCAAGCTCTAGTTGGATAAATTTGAAACCCAAATTCCATGCCAACATGAGACCCTGAGGCACTGCTCCCAATTCTACCATATTATTTGTAGCAATACCCATACTCAATGGGCAATTGTTCCAATCTTATCTAGACAGCGGTAGTCGTAACTTTGGCTGTACTGGGATGGAAGTCCGCCTCCCATGCTTGAACATGGAGGTATTGTTCACCCACGAACCATGGGCCATCCATGAGCGCATGATGATAATCCTTTAGGGCATCAAATTTCATAATAAAGTATCCATATCCAATATCAATTAAATGCGTGTTACCTATTGGACGCCATATACCGGCTAACTTGGTTTGCAAAGTGCGATATTCGAGTTGTTTACCCATAAGTTTCAGAATAATGCTAGTTTGCCACGGTCTTGACATTTTCCGTTTCAGGTCTGCTGACACATGTATTTCCCACTCCTCTTCATTCATTTGGTCCTCTTTCCTGGGCTGCTCCTCATTTTTCCTGTCCTTCCAGTCCTCTCTGATTCAGATTCTACCTCCTCGTCCACTTCAGTTTCTGCATCTTCAAGCTCCGTCTTGTGCATGACAGCATCCAAAGTTGCTTCAGCATAAGATTTTTTTTCTTGAATTATCCCTCAGATAGGTAGTCACTTGGTTCTCGGTATCCTGGGGTGTGTTGTTCATTGTTTAATCAAGATGATTTACTTGGATCTCTTTGACAAGCCTAGTCCCATGATTGAATTGACTAAAGTTGCAATAGCCCAAAAAGAAACACAAAAATGTCCAAGTTCCACAGCACAAAGCAATCCATGTGCCTAAAAGTTAAAATCTTTACTATGCATAAGCAGTGACAGGCTAAGTGTTCATTTTGATTTACTTTATTTGTCTAGTAATGGGCAATATGTAAAATAAAAAAATAAAAAAAATAAGAGAGAGAGAGAGTTGACTATTTAAAAAAGTTTTACATAGATAAATAAGTCAAATAAAGTAACAAGAACACCAAAGTCTTTATTCCAAAAAATTCCAACTTTTGGAGTTAACTAGAGATCTTCTACAAATTAGTTAGAATGATCATATGCATTCTTTTCCTTCATTCTATTTTATTCAAAATCATACCATTTGTTATTTTCTTTATTGTCGTGTCCTTTTTTTTTTTTTTTTTAATTTAAAAAATAATTATAAAAAAGCTAATCTAGAGTCAAAGAGACATATGTTAAAGCTACTATTTCTATTCACTTCTTTCTTATGTGTAATAAATATGTGTTGCTGATTGCAGGAATCAGCGAATTTGTGCTAGGGGAAGGAGTGGATGCCTCAGGTGTTACAACTAAGATACTCACCTACAATTGTACCATCAATTTAGTGATTGATAACAAGTCCAAGCTCTTTGGCCTTCACATTAATCCTCCAATAATGGAAATGTCATTTGGTCTCCTCACTTTTGTAATGTCATATGTAAGTAATCCAATACATCATGAATTTTCTTATCTACATGGGTTGAACGCTTTGTTTCTTGAACATGGCAACTAATTTTTGAATGAACAATAATTATTTTGGAATTTGGAAAAATTTTATTAGAGATTTTGTAAATAAAAAATAGATATGGAAGAGTGTAACATTAACAAAAAGTTACATTATATATATAAACATTATTTTGTATATACAACTTGAAACTAATATTCATTGGAATAATAATTTTTGTGGAAAGCTAATATTAATTGTTAGTATGCGGTAAAAATATATTGTTGTGGAAAGCTAACCTTTCTTGGACCTAAAAGTTAGGTGTTTATTGTGAACTTGGATCAGAAATTTTCGTAATCAATGGGCCTAAATGGGCTTTGGTGCATCACAATAATAATAATAATAATAAAAAATCTTTATTGAATTACAAAGCATTGGCCAAAAGTTCCATTTTAGTCCCTCAAATTTTATTTAAATATTGTAACAATTTATTTCCTTCATCTTTTTTGTAGTGCTAAGTCAGGGCCAAAATTAAACCAACCCCATATTTAAAAAAAATGTAACTTATGCATTCGACATATGTATTTTCTATTTCACATGTACATTATAATAATATGTCAAAGTTCATATACTGTGAAACATATGATGTATATGTCGGATGTATAAAATAATTATTGTAAGAGGTGTTAAAGTTGCAAATAAGAAATTGACAAAAAATAGGCAAGGGCCCTTTTTTTTTTTTTTTTTTAAAGTAAAAATTGGATTAGAACATTTAAAAATTAAGGAACCAAAATTATACATACTATATATTTGAAGGATCAAAATTTTAATTTGCCTAAAAAAAAAAAAACCCGAGGTTAGAGTGCAAAGCTCTCATCTATATGCATCTTATGTGTATGTAATATTGGTAATTGTGTGTGTGTTCTGTAAAAGAAAAAAAAGAAAAGAAAAAAAAGGCATTGTGATTATCTTAAATAATGGGTTTGTTATGTATAGGGGGCAAAGCTATATGCTGAGAGTGGCTCCACATTGTACCACTTATATGTAGAAACGAGGAATAAGCCAATGTATGGTTCTGGAAGAAGCATGCAAGACAAGCTAGAGTTTGGAATGGGATTGCCACTAATGTTTTGCCTGAGGCTGAACTCAAATTTCAGAGTTGTCTTGAACCTTATCAGGCCTAAATTTCATCATCAAACTGAATGTCTATTAGTTCTTAATCGTGCATGTGATAAGAAACATCGAACCCAAGCATATAATAGCACTTGCACAATTACTTCTTAATCCTTGCTTTTAATATGTGTTTGGAATACACAAGTATAGATAATGATCAAGCAAGCGAAGATGTTTGGCATGTGATTATAAATATAAATTTTGAAACCAAGACTTGGTTGTTGTTGATTATACATATAAATGTACTTGCAACACCTACATCTACATTCAATGATATAAATGATGAAAATGAGTGGACTGCTTGATTTGTCTAATAAAAAACTGAATTAATCTCCCCAAATTTACAAGGACTAAAAGATATGGTTCTATTTACTTGAATGGAGGATGGTACCGTTGAAATTAATGGGATGGAATTATTTACTTGATAATGAATATCTATCAAGTTTTCACAATAAATTGTGTTCATGGTAGTAACATATTCTCTAAACTCAAATTGCAAGTACTAATTATATTGGAATGTTTATCTCTTAATCACATTTAGAATGTTTATCTCTTGATCACATGGACGATCTAGAGTACATGTTAGATAGTGATATAAGTGAGGACATCCCTGTATTATCTACAATGTCAACACCATTATTCCATACGCTAAAGTCACTCAAAATTTGATTATGCCAAAATCTGAAAGGATGGTGGAAGTGGATAGGGGATATTGATGCAACAAAATCAACATCACTATTCATTGCCTTCATTTTCTAGCTTTTAGATATTCATTATTGCATAAATTTGACTTTCATGCTCTGTTTATGTATCCCAAAGGACAACTATATCTGGAGGTTAGCTTGAAGCTTTGCAGCAAATAATGGCAATGGCGTCTTCACTTCCCTCTTCCTCCACTTCCTCTTTCTCTCCTCTCTCCAAATTAAATTCTATGACTTTGCAATATATAGAAGATGTAGTGTCTCTGCTAGATGAGTGGGCATTAAATCTAAATTCTCTTAAAGGTTTATAGATTAGGAATTGCCCTAGACTAACACCTCTATTTAGAGTTGTGCCATATCTCACCTCCCTTGTGGAGCTCAAGATTGGACATTGCAAGGAGTTCAATTCGTTAAATGACATAGATGATGATAAAGACATGGACGACGACGATGACATTAAATGGAGATGCCTTAATTGCCTTCATTCTTTGAGTTTCAAATGATTCTTTATTTGTAGTCTCTCCCTATGGGTCTTCAACGTGCAATTACTCTACATTAGCAAGTTCAGAACAACTTTAATGTTCAAACATTCCTAGTTTGGCATCATTTTCTAGTGGAATCAACTGTCTCAAATATTTACGATCATCAAAAATTATAGGGATTCCCAATTTAATGACTTTCCCCAAGTCCATTAGCAACCTCACCTCACTTCAAGAGCTTGAAGTTGTTGGATTCACTAATTTCTCATCACTTCCTAATGGGGTAAGTTGACTTAGGTCGTTAATAACAATTATAAACCTTCTTAATTTGATGGCTATCCTAGAATCGATTAGCAACCTCACCTCACTTAAACATTTTCAAATTCACTTGTGTTTAAATCTAACATCATTACCTAATAGGATGCACTATCTCACGTCTTTACAAAAATTGAAAATTGCAAATTGTCCCTATTTAGAGAAAAAATATGAAAAATAAAATCAGTGAGGATTAACCAAGATCGCTCACATCCCTTATTTTACAACTCATTTAACCTTAGAATTTGGATGCCACACCATTTGCAATAGCCTTTCATCCATCTTCTGCAGTTTTCATATCAACAAGCTTGAAAGTACAAGTCAAGTTTTTGCATAATATGCAATGCATTTGTTATTAGCTTCCTCCAATATTTCAATAGTTTCACTTGTACAAAGTTGTAATATTTAATGTTCTATTTTAAAGAAAGATAATAAAAAGTAGTGTAATGATTTGATCATATTATATGTGTTTACAAATTTTGAAATTGCATGATATAGTGATTGACATATATAGGCATGTCTCATGCCTACTTAAGAATGCAAATATCGTTTTCATAAAATAAAAATGTAAATATCATTCAATTAGTTTTTTTAACATTCTTGATTGTATGTCATTAAATTTATTTATTTTTCTTTATTGTACTTTGTTTCAGTTGTTGAAAAAATAATATGACTTTAAAATTAATCATTTCTTATATAATATGACATTAAATTTAAGAATACAATATTTTGAATTAATAATTTCTTATATAAATCTTAGAAAAATGACTTTAAAATTTTATTATATTTAAATAACTAATGCATTGCTTAAAATAATTAATATAGTAAAATAAAAGTATTTTATAATACATATATACATACATACGTACATATATATATTGTAGGGTCCAAATTTGATGGGCCAAGCACAAGCTTTGCAGGCTGTGAGCCCAATGAACCCCGAACAATAAATTTGTAGAGAATGGGTTAAACAGCTGGGCTGGATATAGATTTAACAACGATTCAAATAGACAAGTAAGGACAAAATGAGGTTCAGACTAGTATTCAGTGAGAATCCTCTTGAATCCAAAGAGGATTAATGTTTACAGACCAAAATAATACCCTCTTTTTCTTCCCCCCTTTTCTCAGAGACCTATTCCCTTTATATATACTTCTTCCTCCTCATCTTCACCGTACACTTGTTCTTCATCTAAGCATCCACTTGAGTACTTGTCACATCAGATGTTTGCTTTAGTCTACCGTGAGTGGAAGTAGTTGAGGTTGCACTATTCAGGTGTCTTCTCCACATAAATGCAACTAAGAAAGTTGCTGCAGTGCATTAAATGCGGTGGTAGCAGCTTTTCCTTTAAGATATTTTATGTTATTCTCATCCCTAGGCATGCCCAGAGCTCACTCTTTGCCGTGGAGTCAGCTGGGAAGGTTGCTCGAGTCTTCAATATATTTTCTTGATCAAGTTCTCTAGTGGTCCGATGAGGGGAACCTTTTCGGACCAACAGGATTGTCTTCGGACATACCCATCATTCCTTTTCAAGTGCATTTCCACCAAACGGACTCAGCCCTAATTCCTTTTACCTCTTCGGACAAACAGTGATATTCAAATTGGGCCCCAAGCCCAATTCGTAGCGTTGGGCTTTCACACCCACACACACACACATATATATATATATATATGTAAGGTTGAATTTACTCAACTATCTTGTTGGCTTTATTCCGTGCCAAATTTGCTTATAATTCAGCATTTAGAAACCTAGTATTTAGGTGTGAATCATGTAAGGGTAGTGTGTAAAAGAGTGTGAAGAAATGTTCAAGACTGTGTAGTGAAGCAGGGACTCGCGACTAGATCTAGCGGGTGGCTCGTGACTGACAAGCCGCCAGAAGAAGCACACGAGTGAAGTATGCAGAGAAGCTGAACCATCATGCCAACTGTAGCACTACAGGACAAAAAGTCCAGACTGGCCATTCAGTTAGCTCGCTGCTTGAACTCATGACTCAATCAAGTCGCGAGGCCAAGTCGCCAGCCAGCTCTATTTTGGAAAAATGACTCTTCGCATTCCAAACACACACCAGTATATATAGACCCTTATACCCACGAAATGCAGATAGCTTCGAAAAAGAATTTTGAGAAAGAAACCCTAGAGAAAAACAAGATTGACTCATCCACAATCTTCATCATTGTTTCTCCAAATTCCTCTACTCTCACTCTCTCCATTTTTACATCCTTGAAAGGTTCATTAGCCAAATCATTTTCTCACCATACCTACATCTATGAGAAGACTTTTTGGTGCTTTGGAAAGCAGTTAGGAAGGAACCAATTGATACTGGTTGATGCTATGGGCTATAGCGGAATCCAGTAAACTAAAGAAGACAAAGGTTCGGCGCAACCTCGTTGGAGCAAGAAGCTTGGAGAGCTTAGGTGCACTGGGTAGATTAGGGTTGGAGGGTCTTTTGCTATTCATATATCCCAACTTCATTATTTAATGGATTATTGACCGCTTGAAGGGCGACGGAGAGGTTTTACGTCTAGAGTTTCGATTTTCTCTTCGATAACACATCGTTGTGTTGTCCTTATGTTTGCATCTCTTTTCCCTTAATTTTTGCCATTTAATTTCTGTCATAGATGTGATTTTAATTGGTTTAAATTGTTTATCAATTCTGTTATTAGCTTATATTTATTTTCTGCACATATATTGTTTGACATTAAGCTTGAATTGATAAGTTTGTAATTAGGAGTCTAAACGTTTATAATGTTTTATACGCTATTTGAACTTTCAATTGGTATCAGAGCGGGTGCACTCTTTGTGGATTAAACACTTTAGTGTGATCCTTGACCCCGTATTGAGATGGACTGGTCTCAGTCTTTAAATGTTCCACCATATTTTGATGGTAACAACTATGTTTTTTGGAAAGTCCAGATGAGGACATTCTTATGTGAAAGCTCGAAAATCGTGTTGAAAACACACGAGCTATTTAGACCCCCAAATTAAAGTTACGGCTTGGTTGATTTTACACTAACTTAATGATAAGTGCGGAATAGTGTAAACACAAGCGTATGAGCAATACACCTACTCTAATCCAAATTTAAAGCAACACGCAGTAAAAATGAAATAAACAAGAGTAGGGAAGAAGGGTGCAAACACAGAAAACACCGAGACGTGTTCTCGAAGAGAAAACCGAAGAACTCGGCGAAAAACCTCTCCGCCGCCCTCCAAGCGGAAATCGATCCACTAGACAATCAGTTGGGATACATGGGTTAGCAAGAGACCCTCCAAGCCTAGTCTACCCGATGTACCTAAGCCCTCCAAGCTCCTACTCCAACAAGGCTTCTCGGAACCGTATCTTGTCTTAGTTCTCCGGATCCCGCAACAAGCTCCATGTTGCATTTGCCATCCTTGGCTTCTTCCAATGCTTCCCAATAGCTCCAAAACACTCTCTACACTCTGAATGTGTGTGGGTTGTGTTTGGGTACAAATCTCCTCTCAAGGTATGATAATGGGAGAGGGATGGAGAAGAGGCTACAATGATTTCTCACTAAGGAGGAGTAGCTCTCTCTCAAAAGATGGGTGGGTGAGTTATAGAAAACCTATCTAGGGTTTTTCTTTCTGAATAGCCACACCAACATATGTGGGTAATGAGGGTATATATATAGACTGGGTGAAGGGTAAAAAGGTCACTCAATAAAATCCTCCAGGCAGAAAGTTTCGCGACTATCTCGCGGGAAGGCCTTACCAGCGAGACACTCGCGAAAATGACAGCCTGGCATGACTCTTCAGCTTCCAGCACGTGCGGGGCACATGCACTGTTTCGCGGGATGCTTAGTAGCGAGATATCCGCGAGAATTCTTCAGTCTTCAATTTCTTGAGTCTTCACACTCTTTCTCTCTCACACAACCCTTACAACAAATCCCACAATAAATACAGGGTATAAACGATTGAAAATAATTACAATCAAATTTGGCACGGAATAAAAGCCAACAAAAACACAGTTGTAAATTACAACTTTACATTATGCTCAATTAATGATACTATTTGGGATGCGGTAGAAGTAGGATGGACTAGGCTAGAGGCTGCTAAATCCACTTGGGATAAGGCAGCTCTTGTGGTCACTAATGCTAACAGTAAAGCTTTGAATACTATTTTCTATGATGTTTCTCCAAATGAGTTTCACAGGATTTCTCACATCATTGTTGCTAAGGAGGCATGGCAGATATTTGAAACCACTTATAAAGGAACAAAGAAAGTAAAAGACACTAAGTTGCAGATGCTGACCACTTGGTTTGAGGAGCTCAAAATGAGTGAGGATGAGTTCTTTGACTCTTTCTATAGCAAGTTGAACGAGGTGGTCTTCGGCAAGTTCAATTTAGGGGAGAAAACGAAGGATTCTAAGATAGTGAGGAAGATCCTTCGGTCATTGCTGGAAAACTTTCGTGCTAAGGTGACAGCAATTGAAGAGAGTAAGGACCTTGATGATATCAAAGTCCAAGAACTAATTGGCTCACTTCAGACTTATGAACTGTCATTGCCCACACAAAGGAAGATCAAATCTCTTACTCTTAAGACAATTAATGAAATGGTGGAATTTCACGACTCATCAGATGTGGATGTTGTCGAGAAGGATGTTGCCTACCTTGTGAAAAATTTCCAGAAATTCTTGAAATTCAAGAACAATGGAAAATTTGGTGATAAAGGGAAATTTCAAAGTTCCAGGAAGGAAAAAAAGGAATTCAAAAGGAAAGATGGAAAGGAATCCCAATCTACACAAGGAATCACGTGTTTCGAGTGTAACGGGCAAGGACACTTCAAAAGGAAAGATGGAAAGGAATCCCAATCTACACAAGGAATCACGTGTTTCGAGTGTAACGGGCAAGGACACTTCAAGAAAGAATGTCCTAATTATTTGAGAATGAAGGGCAAGGCGTATGCCACAACTCATAGTGACTCAGATTCATCTAATTCTGATACTAAGGAAAGCTGTGATGGAGAAGGGAATTACTCCACATTTATGACTATTGCTCATGTTGAGTCTTTAGAGGACTTGAATTTGCTTGTACAAGAGCTTGGGGAGTATAGTGATGAGGAATCAATGGGAATTGTAGAAGAATCGGATGTTGAAGAAGATGAGAGTACAAAAGGTTTTCAAGAAAACTATAACTCACTCCTTGAGAAATCAGGAGAATATGCACGTGTGGCCAAGGTAGTCATGAAAAAGATAAAGATGGTAGAGGAGGACTATAGAAGTCTCCTAGTGTGACATAAGGAGGCCAAGTGTGAGATAGAGAAGCTGAATGGAGAGTTATCAGAAGTTTACACAAAGATGAAATTCCTTGAGCTTGAGGTGGTTCAAGTAAATGCCAAGATAGAGAAGGTCTCCACCAAGAAGCTAGATGATGTCATTTCCTCACAAAAACATTTCTCAGACATATTCGGGTTAGGATATACTAGAGAAAGTAGTTCAACTGCTAAAATAACTAAGAAAGTGAAGTTTGTGAAAGCCAAAGAACCAATAGTGGCTGCTTCCACTCCTAGGAAAGTAGTGAATGAAAAGAAGAAGTATGTGGCTGATCAACGGGTGTTGAATAAGCCTCGTAACCAATCAATGGTCAAACCTGAAGCTAGAGAGAAATCACTTCCAAGATCACAAAAAGGTCTGAAAATGAACCATTTTTGCCATCATTGTGGACTTCAAGGATACACCAGACCAAATTGTCATAAGCTGAGAGCATTGAATAATGCAAGTGATTAAAGGTCAAAAGGACCAAGAAATGACAATAGGACTTAGGCTATTGAGCAATCAAGAGGTTGAGATAGTGATTCCGGAATGATGGATGTGATGAAGATGATTAGAGCATTCACCACCTGCTTAGAAAGCTTCACTAGAAGGTTTAAAAGCCCTAACACTCGTACCCAGTCCTATAGGGATATCACCCTAAACGCACGTGATGTGTGGGTGAAGAATGGTACTCATGCATAAGCATTACAACATGTCCATGCATTAATATTTCCTATGTTTTTGTGATGATGCTTGGTTGTGTGCTTGGTGCTAGTTTGAATTGAAAATTGTTTGTTTGTTTGCTTTTGCTGTAAATGCTTTTACATTGTTGCTTTTGATAAATCTTTTTTGGGATAATTACAGTAAACCCACCTGAGGTTTGACCCGTTTTCACTTTGCCTATCCGTAGTTCAAAACTTATCACTTTGCCCACTCGAACTTCAATCCGTTACTCCCCCGTTGCCCACCTCACCCCCAGACGTTAGAAAAACATATTTTTAAAGAAAAACAAACATAACAAAGATAAAAAAGTTAGAGTTTTTATTTCTTAAGAACTTCTATGAGAACAAATTTTCTCAATGCAAAATGAATTTTTTACCAAGCCCCATGTTAAACAAAAGATATATCGAAGCAAATAACAACAAAAACAGCAAAGACAAGGACAACAAAATTTTCTTTGAAGATTTTTCTGGGTATTTTTTGCTTTCAGGTTCTGAGGTTATTCTTTTCTGAGATTTGCTCGTAGAAGTTCTTAAGAAATGGATCCCGTGAAATAAAAATGGATCCCGTTATGATTTCTTAAAAACTTCTATGATTTCTGTTTGTCCTCAGTCCATAAAAATGGATCCCGTGAACGCTTGGGGAAACACACCTCTGAAAGCAGTGGACCCAGATATCCACGATCTAATCGAGAAGGAGAAGCGTCGTCAATGCCGTGGCATCAAGCTGATCGCTTCCGAGAACTTCACCTCCTTCGCTGTGATTGAAGCCTTAGGCAGTGTCCTGACTAACAAATACTCAGAAGGCATGCCCGGTAACCAATACTACGGAGGTAACGAATTCATCGACAAGATCGAGAATCTCTACCGATCTCGAGCCCTCCAAACATACCGTCTCGACCTGACCCAACCCAATGAGGTGTTAATGTACAGCCATATTTAGGTTCACCAGCTAACTTCACTGTCTACACCGTTGTGCTTCAACCACATGATCGTATCATGGGTTTGGATCTTCCATCTGGGGGTCATTTGACACACAGGTATTACACCTCTAGTGGGAAGAAGATCTCTGCTACCTCCATTTACTTCGAGAGTTTGCCTTACAAGGTGAATTCCACAACTGGGTATATCGATTATGATAAGTTAGAGGAGAAGGCCTTGGATTTCAGGCCAAGGTTGATCATTTGTGGTGGGATTTCAGGCCAAGTTAGGAAAAAGGATCCCCAAGCATTCTTAAGAAATTGTATTTTTTGTTCTTGTAGAAGTTCTTAAGAAATAAAAACCCTAACTTTTTTATCTTTGTTATGTTTGTTTTTCCTTAAAAATATGTTTTTCTAACGTCTAAGGGCGAGGTGGGCAACGGAGGAGTAACGGATTGAAGTTCAGGAAGGCAAAGTGATAAGTTTTGAACCACGGGTAGGCAAAGCGAAAACGGGCCAAACCTCAGGTGGGTTTACTGTAATTATCCCATCTTTTTTTGTTTTTGTGTCAAAAATCCAAAAACACATAAAAAGTAGAAAATCCAAAAAGTTTGATCAACATTGTTGAGTTTTGTCTCAAAGCATATTTTACCTTGTATCTTTGTACTAATGACTTTGTATATCTACGAGCTTAGCTTGTTCCCTATGTACTCATATCATTGTGGGAGAAATCTTGAAATCTATGTGACTATTGTAAATAGATCTTCAACATTGTCATGAATGATTAGTGAATGGTTTTATTGATCTTGAGACATGCATAGACTTGTGCCTATATATCTTCCCACTCTTTATTTTATTGTTTTTGCTTAAAAAACTCACAAAATGTAAATCTCCAAATGAAAAGAGATAGCAAAAGTCTGTCGCACATATTATTATTTGACTAGGAAAAAGGAAAAACGACCAAAAATAAAATGTATGATGCCCAAAAAGCCAAAAGCTATCTCATCAAATTGAAATATTATAAATTTTAGGCATTGATCTCACAATGAGATGTATCGATTCAAAAAGATCAAATGATATGTTGTTTATGGAGCCAAATGAAAGCTTCAAAGAAATGTAATCAAGTTTATGTGAGAGGTTATATATGCATATGTCTATAATTGAGATGGGTTACATTATCTAGTGCTAATTGTGTATGTCTTGGTTGAATTGATCATTAAAGCTTCACATTAGACTAATGACTATCTCATTTTTTATATCCACACACATCACACATGTCTATGTTCAATGAATGCTATATTCATTTGTGTGATTGTACTTGATTAAATGTATTTTCACATGCTCAATCTTTGTTGATCAAACACAAAAAGATTTTTAAGTGTTTTAGTTGTTTTTGGAAAGTATTTTGTTTTTACAAAAATTGTCAAAATTTCAAAAATAGTGTTGCCTTGCTCTAGCCACTCAGTCAAGGGTCGGTCTAGTCACATGCCCCAGTCGCGAGCCCACATAGAGATTTTTCGCGACTCACTGGCGGGTCAATGTTCCAGTCACGAAAAATACTTAGAATATTTTTCAAAATTTGGGTTTTATGTTTCTCATGGCTCAGTGTGGCGACTTGTTCGCAGGTGGAAGGTCTTGTCGCGAGGGTTACACAGAGATTTTCATGGCTTACCTCTCAACTTTCCCACAGGTAGACCTTCCAGTCGCGAAAAACACTTAGAAAATTTTTCAAATTTTTGTTTTTTAGTGTTCTGGCGGTTGGCCCTGGCAACTTGACTCAGTCGCAAAAAACGCGTGTTTTGCGTTTTAAGGGTAGTTTTTAAAACTTTTCAGTTTTCCCTCGAACATTTCTGACTATTCTTTGTCTTGTTCTTTTGTTCCTCTCTCAAACTCACCATGATACTCATAAAAACCTCCATTGTTGTTTATCATTTCAACATCAATCTTTAAGAAAAGGTATGGGTTTTCTTATTTTTGCTAAGTATTTCATGTTTATAGCCCTGCTTTCTTGGATTTTTGAGTTGTTATTGGGGTTTGAGTTTTATAGTGTTCGAACATGGGTTTACTCTATTTTGTTGTGATTGGGTGTTTGGGTTCTGTTGATCTCAATTTTAGGATGATGGATAGTATTGTTATCTTGATTGCGTTTCTGTTTTGAGTTGGTTTAATATTTTGTGCTGGTTTGAGCATCTTATACCCATTAAGATATGCTTCATACACATATGCCTATTTTTGTGGGTTTACTGTGATATGCACTGTTTGTGAGTGTGGTTGATTCATAATGGTTGATTATTGCATGTTGGTGTTTATGTTTGGTTGTGTACCTTAAGTTGTTCATGATGGGTTCTATGCTCACTGTCAAAATGTGTTATGCCTAAAAATTGATGATAAATTGTTCTGTACTCTTCTGATTTGAGTTTTCTCATTCCATGATTGTTTCTGTACTGTGTATGAACTGAATGTTGGTATAAGTCTATGTTCTTTTCAGTGCTACTAACCTGTAACTAATGTTTGAGTTTCCATCTATTGTGCTCTATTTTTGTGGGCTTTGCTGCTATGGTTTTGCAGATGAACCCTACAAAAAAGAAAACTACAGCCAAAAAGGGTGACAAAAGGTTGAAGATGGACAATACAAAGTTCAGGTCTCCTCAACATTTTGAGAGATACACTCGGTTCTACATAAAGGCTACCATCATTCAAGAAAGATTTGTTGGATAAGGGGACATGAATTCACCATAGATGTAGATGACATAGATAAGGTGCTGGGGTTTGAAGATTTGGATGACCATGACTTCACCCATTACAAGGACAGGATGCTATCCATTGAAACTGTCCAATCTCATATTGGTGGAGTTAGAGAGAGGAAATGCCTTAACACTACTGCCTTCCCAGCTGACATGAGGTGTCTCACAACCATCATGATGTTCAATCTGTACCCAGTGAGGAAGCTGACCACCATCAACAATGCTAGAGATATCTTACTTATGAAGCTCAAGGAGAAAACTTACATAGACATCAGTGCTTATATGTTCCACACCATTGTTGATGAGACCAGAACAACCTCCAGGGCCAAGCTGATTTTCCCCAACCTACTTATGAGACTTTTTAGAGCAAAAGGTGTGGCAATCTCTCAAGATATCAACCTCAGGCCTACTCCCTCAGCCATTAACAAGCTAACAATTACAAGGATAAGAGTTTATCTTCCGGGTGATGAAAGGGAAGGTGACCAAGAAGAAGGTGAATCTATGGAGATTGAGAAAGAGGCTAAAGGACAACCCTCAAGCTCAAAAGGCCATGGCAAGAGGAGCAGAGCATCATCCTTATCATCTGTACCTCCAGATGCATTCTAAATCATCCTTGAGAGGATTGATGGGCTCAAAGATGTTCAGAATGGGCAATCTGACAGGCTGGCTGCACTCCAAGATTAAATGAACATTCTTTTAGCAAAATTTGATAGCTTCTTCACTCAGCAGTGACCCTTTGGCTATTCTAGTCAAAAAGGGGGAGATTTTTGGAATAGCTCTTGAGGGGGAGTACTAATTTGAGGGGGAGCTTGCAGCTTGCATAAAACTTAAATTCAGCAGTTTTTACTTTATGTTTATGTTGTTCATGTCTTTTGGTGATATGTTGTGGTGTTGGTATTATGTTTTGGTTAATTTAGTGGTTTAAACTAATGGTTATCTTAGTTCTTTTAAAACTCTTGTGATACTGTGGTTTATATATATAAGATGTTATTCAGTTTTGTTTTGTACCTTTGCTTATGTAGCTTTTATTTTGTACCCATGCTTTGTAGCTTAGTACTTGTTGTTAAATGTTATGCATTTTCTTTAAGTACATCATTCTTGTGCCCTTTGTTGGATTTTATATCTTTAATGCAATTACCTTGAGTTGTTGCATTGGTTGAGTGTTGGACATGCAAATAATATTTTGCATTAAGCTTATTAGCTTGCATGTTCGGATGTTCATTCCGTCTGTGAATGAGCATTGTGATCACTATTTATAGTGATTGTTCGTTTTTGGTCAAGCCATGGTCTATTGCATTATTCCATTTTGCTTGATCGCATTGTGCCTACTCCATATGCATTACAAGTTTTCTGCATACAATGATCATACTGTGTTGTTGTGTTTCAGGAGATACTTGTTCTAATGATTCAAGAGCTTCACAAATTCTAAAGTTAGGTGTGAGTGAGTTTTGTTTAACTGTTCCCAACTCACGCGTTAAGTCTAGAGTTTGTTGTAGGGTTTTGTCATGGAATAGCCAAAGGGGGAGATTGTAAGGTTGAATTTACTCAACCATCTTATTGGCTTTATTCCATACCAAATTTGCTTGTAATTTAACATTTAGAATCCTGTATTTATGAGGGAATCATGTAAGGGTAGTGTATGAGAGAGTGTAAAGAAATGCTCATGACTGTGCAATGAAGCAGGGACTCACGACTAAATCTTGTGGGTGACTCGGGACTGGCAAGCTGCCAGAAGAAGCATACGAGTGAAGCATGCAGAGAAGCTAAACCATCATGGCAGCTGTAGCATTACAGGACAAAAAATCCAGACTGGCCATTCAGTTAGCTCGTGGCTTAAACTCGCAACTTAATCAAGTCGCGAGGCCAAGTCACCATCTAGCTCTGTTTTGGAAAAATGACTCTTCACATTCCAAGTATACACCAGTATATATAGACCCTTATACCCACGAAATATAGAGAACTTCAAGAGAGAATTTTGAGAGAGAAACCCTAGAGAAAAACAAGATTGACTTATCCAAAATCTTCATCTTTGTTTCTCCAAATTCCTCTGCTCTCACTCTCTCCATTGTTACATCCTTGACAGGTTCATTAGCCAAATCCTTTTCTCACCATACCCCCATCTGTGAGAAGGCTTTTTGGTGCTTTGGGAAGCAGTTAGGAAGGGATCAATCGATATTGGTTGATGCTATGGGCTATAGCGGAATCTAGTAAGCTAAAGAAAACAAAGGTTCGGCACAACCTCGTTGGAGCAACAAGCTTGGAGGGCTTAGGTACACTGGATAGATTAAGCTTGGAGGGTCTCCTACTGTTCATGTATCCCAACTTCATTCTTTAGTGAATTATTGACCACTTGAAAGGCAGTAAAGAGGTTTTACGCCGAGGACTTCGATTTTCTCTTCGATAACACATCGTTGTGTTGTCCTTGTGTTTGCATCTCTCTTCCCTTAATCTTTGCTATTTGATTTCTTTTGTGGATGTGATTTTAATTGGTTTAGATTGTTTATCAATTTTCTTATTAGCTTATGTTCATTTTCTGCACATATATTGTTTGATATTAAGCTTGAATTGATAAGTTTGTAATTGGGAGTCTAAACGTTCATAGTGTTTTATACGCTATTTGAACTTTCAATATATATGTAGAAATTTTAAATTGATAAGATTCATTTTAGTGAATTCACAATATTTAGTTTTTGATGGCTTTTGTTTCAATTTTTGTGAAAGCAACTAAACATGAAGAAAAATGTCATTTTCTAAATCAATTAATATTATTATTATTCCAAATAATATATTTTAGAGAAGGTTACGTATACATTTGAGATATGTATATTCTATTTCACAATATGTGTATCCCAATAATATGTCATGTCCTTATGTTGTGAGACAAATGATGTATATGCCGGACATATACAATAATTATTATATATTTTAAGGTATTAAAAATTCAAATAAGAAATTTCCAAAAAATAGAAAACGACCATTTTCTTTTTAGTTTAAAAAACTGGATTAGATATTTTATAATTTGGGAACCAATATTGTACATACCCTATATTTGAAGGATCAAAAATTTAATTTTCCTGAAAAAAAAAAAAAAACTGGGGTTAGAGTGTGAAGTTCTCGTCTATATGAATCTCATGTGTATGTAATGTTGATATATATGTTCTGTAAAAAAAAAGGTATGGATGGACCATCTATGATTACCTCTTACTTCTCATTACTGTTATTATTATTTTGGCCAAAATCTTAGATAATGGGTTTGTTATGTATAGGGTCCAAGGCTATATGCTGAGAGTGGATCCACATTGTACCAATTATATGTAGAAACAAGGAATAAGCCAATGTGTGGTGCTGGAAGAAGCATGCAAGACAAGCTAGAGTCTGAAATGGGATTGCAACCAATGTTTCTCATGAGGTTGAACTCAAATTTCAAAGTTTTCTCGAACCTTATCATGCCTAAATGTCAACATCAAGCTGAATGTCTATTAGTCCTTAACAGTGCATATGATAAGAAACATCGAACCCAAGCATATGATATATAGCACTTGCACAATTACTTCTTAATTCTTGTTATTAATATATATTTAGAATACACAAGTTTAATGATCAAGCATGCGAAGATGTTTGACATGTGGTTATAAATATAAATTTTGAGACCAAGACTTGGTTGTTGTTGTTATTTATATACTTGCAACAGATCTAGGTTCAATGATAAAAATGATTGGACTGTTTGATTTTTCTAATGAGAAATTGAACTAATCTCCCCAAATTTACAAGGCACCATTGAAATTAATGGGATGAGATTATTTACTTGATAATGACTGTTACTATATCAAGTTTTCACAATAAATTATGTTTACGATAGTGGGTTCCAGTGAGCTCAACTGGTAAAATCTCTGATGGTTGAATAAGAGACATGAGGTTCAATTCCTGCCTACATCAAAAACTGATTGGTATCTTGGTCTAATGATAAAGAGCTATCATTAGGAACAGATGCTATTAGTAAAAATTCTCTCTCAAAAAATTATGTTTACGGTAGTAACATATTCTCAAAACTCATATTACAATTACTAAACTAGGTTTTTTTTTTTTCATGTAACAATGACATTGGAATTATTTCCAAAGACTTTGTTTTTTCCTTTCTACTTAAAAATGAACTGTTTTAAATAAAAAATTTATTTGACTTTCTCTTAAAATTAGAATGAGAACTTTATATAATCCTCTCCATTATGGGGGATAAATCTATTAATTTTAAACCATTCAGAGAGAGAGAGAGAGAGAGAGAGAGAGAGAGAGAGAGAGAGAGAGAGAGAGAGACTCAAAAGGGACGAACTACATAGAGGTTTGGGCCCTGGGGTCACCCTCAACTTTTCAAATTTTACCTTTATATTTTATTAAAATTTTGTGAAAGAAATCCTTTAAATCCAAGCTAAAGCTGAATCTGGTTTAAATAATACCCAACCTGAACCTCTAATCAGGAACACCTCAAATTATATAATTCTTTGATTCATTAATGCCTGCATGGTGTAAAGTTGAGTTGGGTTTAATATTCCCAAATAAATCTAACTTCTTTGCATTTCTTTATTAAGCGCAAAAAGGCTCTCTTTCGGTCCCTTCAATTACGATATACGAATATCGTGGCCAACAATCAAAATGAATTACTTAAAAAAAACATTAAAAAATAATTAGTTAAACTAAAAGATATTATAAAAAAAAAAAAAACAAAAGAATTAGTAAAATATTACTTTCATAAAGGCAGCATGATTTCTTGTATATAGGAGTATAGGACCACCCTTAAAAAGCTAGCTAGTCTCTTTCCAAATGGTTTTAAGGTCTAAATTAAAAGTGCTTCACTATTTTTTTTTTTTGTGAAGAATTATACCCGACAATTTCACGATAGCTTTTTGTATTATGCATAATTTAGTGCGTTTTAGTTATTCACAGAGTGAATGGAGCTGAAAAATACCTAAAATATGCATAAATTTATTGACACTTGCATCAAAAAGGCAATTAAATTTAGCAAACTTTGTTAGTTGCTAAAAGTGCATCTCATTAAACATGCACTTATCATATCATATTACTTATAGGGAAACATTAACATCCCACTGCTCTTTTTAAAAGGAGTTGTATGCCATAATTATATATATATATATATATGTTGATTTGGCTAGAGTGGAAGAAATTTAAGTAATCAAATCAAGCAAATAGGATTATATGATTTAAATCTCATAAAACAAGCACTTGTCATAACGTGCTAATTACATGACAACATTTGTTCATATAATATATGTCAATGCCCTTTTTAAAAGGGATCTAGCAGTCTTGAAATTTATTATATATGTTGAATAGGTTAAGCACATAGAATTACACTGTCCAAATTATTCTAATTAAGAAAATAGCAAAGCTTGCACTTTATAATGCTTTAAAAAATGACAGGTTAGGGAATTCCATCATTTTATACAGCATGGTGTTTATGGGGCGGTTTTAGATTCACTTATTTGGTACAGTTAATCATGACGTTATTGGACATGCACGTTATATAACAATATCACTTTTTTTTTTAGAGAGTTTCAATTTATGGCGTTCGCTCCTAATGATACCTCTTTATTATCATACCAAGATATCAATAAATTTTTAGTGTAAGTGGGAATTGAAATCTAAATATCTTATTAAACCATTAGAGATTTTACCAGTTGAGCTAACTGGAACCTACAAAAACAATATTACACTTGGATATGTGAAAAGAAGGTATATGATAATGATCTTGACGCTATTTTAGTAGTGAATACCTTATAAGTCCTCTCTATGGAATGGCCACTCACAAATTGTAGGTTTCTTATGCATTTTTTTTGGACCCACAGTTGCCGCCTAAATCTAGGTTTTTTTTTTTTTTTTTTTTTTTTTTGGGGGTAGTGAGGAATAAAGGGGTAAACAGTTGGGATGGTAATATTGTTTCCTTCAGTTCATCAAAAAATAGTGTTTCCTTCAGTACACATAATTGAATTCCTATGCATTCAAATCATCATCCAAGTTTTTTTAAATGACGGCTATTTGAACTAATTAAGCTCAAATCAACATTACTATATTGAAGATCATTCATCATTCAGCACTACAATGTTAAGTTTTAATCAATCATTTTGTCCTTTTTAGATACCAAATTGTATACAAACAATCTGATGCGATTTAAGAACTCATCCCAATTAACAGGCCCACTAAACGTAATACTCAATTACCTAATTGGAGCAATAAAAGAACAACTTGCATCAGCTTTATTGTATATTGTGCTAAGCTAAACCCCCCATGACACAATAAGCAAATAATCTAGCATGCTCAAGTTTATTATTATATTAAAAAAACACAGTCTTTGGTTTTACTTTGCATGGCCAAATAAAGAACACAGCCAGGTCTTCGTATAAAATAAGTAGAATTAGTGGGTTAGTTAAGTTTCAAATCTTGGGTTCCAATTTGCAATACCATCTTATTCTCATGATCTGTACATGAAATGCATGAGATAAGAATCTATTATGGCCGACAAATAGAAAAGAAAGTATCAATATAAAAGAGAAAATGGATATCTAGTTTTCTAGTGCAATATTCCGTTAAGAAGTACTATTTTCTTTTCATCAAATAATTATGAGGTTTGACAAAGACTCAAGAGGAAACATATTAGTTGGACATATCACATCACATGAAATAATAAACGGTGAAAGTATTAGTTCAAGAAAGCTAAATGGTTGCTTTGAATTGAAGCCTTTAATACTATCAATTTGCATGAAGAAATACTAAAAAATTGACATTTTCATGTTTGCAGTAGATCAATGGTGACAACTACAAGCACCATGATTAAAATAGAACACTCTTATCTAGGTAAGAAACCTTAAAGGAGAAAAATACTTCACCTTCAGCATACAAATTCAACATATGATAGAAAATTAGGGGAAAAAAATAAAACAAAGAAGAATTATCTAAAAGCAAAATGGTTTATTCTTTTGTATTAAAAGATGTTAAATAAAAAAAATTATTGGGTACAAATTTTAATTAATTAATTTTTCCAATAAATTAAAACAAAAGAAATCAAGGAATCAATCTTGAAAAGGTTTATAGAAACATATGATAAAAAGTGTTGGGCTATGTAGAACCTAGTTTGTGTTTGATTTGGATTATGACCTGGCTCTATATAAAGGTGTTATGGTGAGATACAAATATTTTTATTTCATATTACGGTTTGTTGTGTTGTTTTGAAAGAGAAATATTATACTGTCGTATCTTGTATTTTTTCCTAGAAAAGTGAAATCAATACAACTCTATGAATAAAAGTAAATCACCAAACAACATAATTTCTTATGTTGTGTGATTGTCATGTGTGTTGTTGTTCTATTTGTTTTTGCCTCCCATAAATCTGAAAGTTTATGTATGTATATATATATTCCCAACAAAAAGCTATCTGTTTACTCAATTCTCAATATTGTAGATCAAATTAGAAAAACTGAAGATTTGCTAGAAGATATTTTAAAAGGAATGCTCGTCGGTTCTAGAGTGCTTAGAAAAATTATCTAGTTTCTTCTAGGGTATTGTATACCTTGTAATAGGTGCCTTTGAAGCCATTAATTTGGGAGTGATGTTATTTCTACAACAAAAAATTTCTGGTTGGAATCTTTTGAACACCACATACACTTGGTTGAAGTGTTTTTCTAGAATTTTAAAGTTTTTTTGGTTATATTAATCCAATCTCCTTAATTAGGATTCATGAATTATTGCACACATTTCAATTTCTGTTAGCTGCTTCTTTAGAAATTGTTTTTATGATGATTCTTAGCTACTAAGATAATCTAGAATAAAAGTGTTATAACTTTTAATAAATTCAACTTCGAACGTATACTTTACACTAATATTGTATCATTTTAATCTTCTTAATTCCTTTGATACTGTTTCTTTTGTCAAAAATTATTTGTGTTGATAATTAATAAAGTCTTTTGATGCCATAAAAATATGAAAAAATATATATATTGTTAATTTAATTGCTAAAATTTATTTTTCAAATATAATATAAATCTGAAAATCTGGTTCAAAATTTACAGAATTATTTCTACAAATTAAATGTTCTTTTTGAAGCTTTTGGGATCAGGATATGTTTCGATGAATCTAATTTCTGAATGAGTTTGTTGAGTGTGATGCTAGTATTCTTGCCAAAGCCATTTTTGGTAATTCTTTGAAATGAATTTCCATCTATTTTTGGAAGCATCTATATCAAAGATTAGGTTATCCCCTTTCTTTCTAAGGAAACTAAATTTCAGGTAAGACATCTAATTATTTTTCATTATTTACTAATTCTGAGTCTTTTCTCGTCCAAAAACAAGTTATTTTTCCTCTTTTATTATTATTATTATTATTTAGACATTGATAAAATGCTATAATTCTAGCTACCTGTAAATTTATTTTATTTGACATGAAAATAATTGAAGTAAGACTATTGCCACAACCAAATCGTCGACATTTGAGTAATTGAAAAATGGTCCCACTCAAATGGACATTAAAGTAACGATATGATCTCGATCATGAGGGAGCAATAACAGTGGACTACGCAATAGCTTGGAGCACTTATTTTAATGACTTATTTAATTTTTGTTGTTTGTTATTAAACTTGACATTGATCTAAGTATGCGCTTATCATAACGTAATAAGTATATATTTGTTAGGTTTGTTGCATAAAATTTTAGTATTTGAAGTTTGCATAAATAAATAAATAATCATTTTTTAATCTGTAGAATATGCTGATGTTGCTTTCAGAATCCGATTTGGTTTTCCTTTACCAACTCCTCCTCACAACCTATATATTTCCCACAAAAAAAATAAATAAATAAATAAATTCTAAGAGTACTTACTTTAAATGTTAGTTTGCTTGCAATTTAGCTTTACCAGGCATAGGCAAGAATGAATCAGATACAAACATTTTTTTTTTTATTAGAATCCAATACAAACATGTTAAGCTGCTATGTCATATACGAGTCAGTTCCCTTACATTTGTTATTAAATACTTGTACTTACCAAAAAAGAATAAGTAATTATTTGTTGCACATGGAAAGATTGAGAATCTGAGATCCCTCAGTTGTCACTTCAAGTGCCCATAAGCCCATACAATTCTTATGGTATGTTTTGAACGATGGGTCATGGACAGAATGGTGAGAATATGCAAGAACTTCATTTGGTTAGAAAACAATATGAACCATAAAATGCTGACTTCCTAATGAAGAATGCTTGCATCCAATTAGCCATTATAACTTTGAGGGTTCAAGAACGGGGTCGAGGCCCCCCAATTACATTCAGAATAAAAATCTTTTATCCAATGAAATGATGGCATTCTTCAATGCTTGATGAGTTAATGAAAACAAATCAACTATGCAAATAGTAGTGCTTCAAGACAAAAAACTTATAGCCAACATTCCATATATATTCTGCTCCAATAGTCACATTCACCCATATTTATAGGTTTTTCTTGAGTGGGGTTGGTCTTCAGTTTCCCATGAGGTGAGGAATTCTTGTTGGATTTATATGTGTGTATAAAACACCCTTAAACGTTTAGAATCCAAATTACAAATTATCAATTCAAGCTTCTAATCAAACAATAAATGTGCAGAACATGAACGTAAGCTAAAACAGAATTGATAAACAATCTAAACCATAAATAATCACAACCACGTAGTAATTAAATGGCAAAGATAAAGGGAAGAAAGATGAAAACATAAGAACAACAATCGATGTGTTATCGAAGAGGAAACCAAAGTCCTCGGCGTAAAACCTCTCCGCTGCCCTCCAAGCGATCAATAATCCACTAGAAAATGTAGTTAGGATACATGAACAGTAATAGACCCTCCAAGCCTAATCTACCCAATGTAACTAAGCCCTCCAAGCTTCTTGCTCCAACGAGGTTACGCCGAACCTATGTCTTTTCTAACTTACCGGATTTCGCTATAGCCCATAGCATCAATCAATATGAATTGGTCCCTTCCTAACTACTTCCCAAAGCACCAAAAAGCCTTCTCACAGATATGTGTATGGTGAGAAAATGATTTGGCTAAGAACTTCTCAAGGATGTAACAATGGAGAGGGTGAGAGTAGAGGAATTTGAAAAGTCTCTTAGGTGAAAATTGTGGATGAATCAATCTTGTTTTTCTCTAGGGTTTCTCTCTCAAAATTCTCTCTGGAAGCTCTTTACATTTTGTGGGTATAAAGGTCTATATATAGTGGTGTATGTTTAGAATGCAAAGAGTTAGTTTTTCCAAAACAGAGCTGGCTGGCGGTTTGGCCTCGCGACTTGACTGAGTAGCGAGTTCAAGCCGCAAGGTAACTACATTGGCAGTCTAGACTTTTTGTCCTGTAGTGCAACAGCTGGCATAACGCTTCAGCTTCCCGCATGCTTGACACGTGACCATCTTCTGGCGGCTTGCCAGTTGCGAGCCACCCGCGAGTTCTAGTCTCAAGTCCCTACTTCTTTACACAATGTTAAACATTTCTTTACACTTTCTCACACACTACCCTTACATGATTCTCACCTAAATGCAAGGTTACTAAATGCTGAATTACAAGCAAATTTGACACGGAATAAAGCCAACAAAATGGTTGATTAAATTCAACCTTACAGATTATAAGAATGAATAATTAATATAATATAATTAAGCTCATATCCATTGGATTTAGGCTTTTTGGCTTAAAGTGTGTCTCTAGATTTATATTAATTATTCGAGGAAGCTCCCAAAGTGTTTATCCCCCAACAAATGGGGTATCAAAGCCCATAGTGGTGTGAGACAAAAGTGGCAAGGTAATCAGGGTCTCTTTTACAATTGGAGCAAGAATGAGGTGTGTGCACTTGAAACCCTTTCGCAAATGGAGTAGAGATAGGTCCCCTCGCAATTGAAGCGGGGACGATATATTGCACACAAGGAAATCCCATTAAACCCACACAAAAGATCTTGAAAAAAGGCCCAACAGAGGAGCATCATTAGTAGTGCTAGACAATGATGAATTGCGGGGTTGACAAGTGGAGGCCCATAGATGATGCACTAATGAAAGAAAAAGCTCATTAGGGAAGAAAGAGCGAGTAAGACTTGTTGATGGCCAACAAAGAGATCTTGAAGCTCATTCAGAAGTTACACATATAAAAAAAGTCTCACATTAAATAATAACGAAAAGAATAAATGGTCAATATAATATAATTGAACTTACCATACCCATTAAACTTGAGCTTTTTGAATTAAAATGTATTTTTATTCTGCTCCAATAGTCACATTCACCCATATTTATAGGTTTTTCTTGAGTGGGGTTGGTATTCAGTTTCTCATGAAGTGAGGAATTTTGGTTGGATTTATATGTGTGAGTAAAGTTTCACATTAAATAATAATTATAAAAATGAATAATTAATATAATATAATTAAACTCATACCCATTGGATTTAGGTTTCTTGAGTTAAAGTGTGTCTCTAGGTTTTATATTAATTATTCGAAAAAGCTCCCAAGGTGTTTATACCCCAACAAGTGGGGTATCAAAGCCCATAGTGGTGTGAGACAAAAGTGACAAGGTAATCGAGGTCTCTTTCACAATTGGAGCGAGAATGAGGTGCGTGTACTTGAAACCCTTTCGCATATGGAGTAGAGATAGGTCCCCTCACAATTGAAGCGGGGACAGTATATTGCACACAAGGAAAGCCAATAAAACCCACACAAATGATCTTGAAAAAAGGCCCAACAGAGGAGCATCATCAATAGTGCTAGACAATGATGAACTGCGAGGTTGACACGTAGAGACCTATGGATGATGTACTAATGAAAGAAAAAGCTCATTAGGGAAGGAAGAGTGAGTAAGACTTGTTGATGACCAATAGAGAAATCTTGAAACTTTTTGAGAAGTTACACATATAAGAAAAATCTCACAATAAATAATAACGAAAAAAATAAATGGACAATATAATGTAGTTGAACTTACCATACCCATTAAACTTGAGCTTTTTGAATTAAAATGTATTTTTATATATTACACAGGAGTAGTGGTTTTGTGGGGGCTAATAAATGAACACTTGGTTGGTATTAAATGTAGGAGGAGTGGTTTTGTCAGGTTAATAAATGATCACTTGATTGGTACAAAGACTTTTCTCTTATACGCTTATATCAAGTTCCAAGAGAGCTCGGCCACCGAGCTGTGAGGGTCCCTTGGTTAAGTTAGGGACTACCCCTCCAAAGGTTGCGGCAGAGCAATTTTCACCAATGGTATATATATGCATCACAGCTGGTTGATTGGGGATATGAGACAATATGTAATCGTGGTTGGCCCAAGAATATTTTTCACCAAGTTCATTGGGCTTGGACTCTAAGGGTCCCTCGAGTCAGTGCTAGTTACAGACACCAAGGGACACCACTAGTGTCTGCACATCTTTCTCTTGTGCTCATGAATGCTTCTTATGACCATATTGGCATGAAAAATGTTCATTAAAATGCCATCATGTTTTACGTGGACGAAGCAATATAAGGTGTTTCTTTGAGGACTTATTTGATTAGACATTGTTAAACATCACATTTCACTAAGCAGACACGCAGTCCTATACGTATTCCGTACGTGACTGCAATTCCATTACAATATTGCATTTTTTTGGTAGGTGGGTGCGCCTTCCACGCCAAAATACACATTATTTCACCCTCCAATACCTACTCTAATTTTATGAATGGGTATTGATATTATTAATAGTTAAAAGAATGAAATTGGTATAATTAATATTTAAAAGATCTTGATTTTGAAAATTAGATGATGAAATTGAGACAATAAAATGCATACAAATAAAACTGAAATAGCGACGAATGTACGTAAGGGGTCATTATACGCGATAACATAAATTATTTATCGTATTTATACGAATCTTAAAGGAGAGTGTTCTTTTGTGAAACACCAAGAAAAATTGGTATGTATTACCCTTTCTTTCATTTTAGGTTTTTTTCCTGTTGGTCTTCATAATGCGTTGTTGGAGGTTTTGAATGTTATATAATTAAAAGGATTAATATCACAATATAAATATAAAGATATGAGAGTTAATATGAAAAATAAGAAGTTAGTGAAATGTTTAAGGACAAAGTTTAGATACAAAATTGGTTATAACCTAAGGTTATAACATTGTTCAATAAAATAAATATTGCTACATTTTTTGAAAATCTATTCGTTGAATTATATGTTCTTTATACTTTTAAAACACATGTCAAATGCTATATCAATTGGATATTATATACTATACGATCTATAAGTTTATATTTTATGCATAATTTTAAACTACAAAAACTTACAATTTAAACAATTTATTGATGACATAGCTATTTATCTTTAATTTTCTAGAAATTTTGCAGGTATGGAGAATATAAAAAGAAAATGTAATCTAATGATGGATTTCTCAAAATTCACATTCAATAAAAAAATATTAAGTAAGGTTATAGCCATAGGCTATAATCAATTTTGTAGCTAAACTTTGTCCAATATTTAATTCCACATTGAAAATGAAAGATGTTCTTTTATTTTTTTTTTAATTATGGTGATTAATGAGCTAATGTGTATTGTAGCAAATATTAGGCTAAATACATTCAAAATAAATAGTATATCTATTGGTGAGTAAATAACATTTTTATGATAATATTTAGAAGTATTATTCAGTTTCTGTTTGTGTTATTTTTATTATTATTATGTTTGCTCTACATGCATGAATACTAAAATGATAATGGAATAAGCTTGGTGATGTTATTATCCCTAACTATGAAGAAGTATCTCTTGCGCCTCTTCCATGAAATGAGCTTATAATCTTTTCTTCCGTGAAATGTATCTCTGACTCTTAAGTCTTACCCACCATAGTATTGTCTTGGAGGCCCATAGGTTTCTTTTTTCTTTTTTGGTCTAAACGGCTAAGTATCTAGCATAGTTCCATTCAGACAATAATAATCTTGTTCCAACAGGTAATTTTTTTAAAAGAAAAAAACACACACACATTAGCCTTCCCCGAATGGTACTTTGTGCAATTAGTTTGACTCAAGCATTACAATAAGTAATGGAAAAAAGTAGACATTATTGGGTCCTTTTCAAGTGGTGTTTACCATTAGTCCAAAAAGCATTTGTCAAATTAGAAAAGTCCAAATTATTGTACTTGAGCAAATTATTCATGCTAGAAAACAATTTTTGGTGATTAAGAAAGAAATTTTGAAGAGGAAAGATATGTCTTTTCAATGAGTAAAGAAATGGGCAATGTAGTGGCTTTCACACTAATGTGCACTCCATTTTCTTATTTAGTATTTGCTTAAAGACAAAATTGGGTTAAAGACTAAAGAGATTTCCATCTATTCCAAGGAGTTGGTACTGACACATCGTGGCCTCCACACGAAAGTGGGTTTGATCTTCATATTAAAATATGACTCGAAATGATGAACTCGTGGCTTCCACACGAAAGTGCATTCCACGACGGTGCCATGAATTTTTAATTAATTGCTTAGTTGTGAATTTCCATAGCAACTAACTTTCTCTTAAAACTTACAAAATAACGTTGTTTAAATATTATATCATCAAAGTTTTTTGACTTTTTTATATCATCAAAGTTGAAGACACTAATTCTAACCTTGCAAGTCTTGATCGCCAAAGAAGGATTTTAAAATATCTAAATTTCAAAGTTATCACTTATCATTTTTAACAAATTTAAAGCGGTTGCTTTTAATCCCTCAAGTTTAAAGTGATGTTTTTCAGTTCTTAACAAACTTTAAAAAAAAAAAATCGCTTTTAATCTATCACTACAAAAAAAATCGTCCTATTGCAGTGTTTTTTTCCCGGTGCTTGTGAAAATCGCCGTAATAAAGGAGCCTGTAGTAGTGCTTTTTGAAACTGCTGGTCTCAAAAATCCTATTATGACAACTCAAAATCAGCGCTTTATAAATCGCTGCAATAGGAGGCCTATAGCGGCGATTTCCAAAAACGCTGATTTAGAAAGCTCTATTGCAGCGTGTTATAACCGCCACTATAGGTAAGATTTATCGAATTTTTTTTAAATTATTTTAATCTTGGAAAGTATCCTATCCTGGCGCTTTAAAAGCGCTGGAATAGAGTTGTCCTATATCAACACTCTAAAAGTGCTGGAATAGGGTTACTCATTTCCCTTATAGGAGAGACTTATCCCAACGCTTTTGAAAGCGTTGACAGAGGGTTAACCTATCCCGGCGTTTTTGAAAAGCATTGGAATAGAATTACCCTATTCCCTTATTATGATGACCTATACTGATACTTTTAAAAGCGCTAAAATAGGGTTACTCCTTTCCCTTATGAGAGAAGCCTATCCCAGAACTTTAGAAAGCGCTGGCAGAGGGTTAACCTATCCCAGCGTCTTTAAAAAGCACTGGAATAGGATTACCCAATTCCCTTATGTGATTGACCCATCCTAGCACTTTTAAAAGCGCTGTAATAGAGTTTACTCCTTCCCTTATGTGAGTGATCTATAACAGTGCTTTTAAAAATGCTAGAATATGGTTTACTCATTAAAAAGTGCTGGAATAAGATTACCCAATTCCCTTATGTGATTGACTTATCCTAGCGCTTTTAAAAGCATTGGAATAGGGTTTACACATTCCCTTATGTGATTGACCTATCATAGCGCTTTTAAAAGTGTTGTAATAGAGTTTACTCCTTCCCTTATGTGAGTGATCTATAACAGTGCTTTTAAAAATGCTGGAATATGGTTTACTCATTCCCTTACATGATTGACCTATTCCAATGCTTTTGAAAGCGTTGTAATAGGTTTTACTCATTTTCTTTTTCATGTGGCCAATTTCTTTTTTTTTTTTCTTTCGTTTTTAAGAGGCTATTCCTAAAATTTACCAAAATACCCCCCTAAACGTAAAAAAATGACTGAAAGACCTCTAAACCTAGAAAATGACCAAAATCTCACCTGAAATCTAGAAAAAGACCGAAATACCCCCGATGCCTAAAAAAGACCAAAATACCCCCAATGCCTAAAAAGACCAAAATACCCCCACAAACGTTAAAAAAAAAAAAAAAAAATTGTCTTAAATATCATGAAAACCTAAAAAATGACCGAAATACCTTTGAAATAATTGATTTTCTTCAATTAGTTCCTTTTACTAATTGATTGTTTAAACTCTATCAATGTTTATCTATTTTATATTCCTTTTACCAATTGATTGTTTAGACTCTGTCAATGTTTATTTATTTTATATTTTAAAATACTGTTGCAGCTTTGTGTTTATCTATTTCGTAATGACCGATAAACTCTATCAATGTTTATTTATTTTATATTCCTTTTACCTATTGATTTTTTAAACTCTATCAATGTTTATCTATTTTGAAAATTGCTAGATTATTGTGGCGGTTTAAAACTGACGCAATAAGTACAAAATTCGCCATAATAGGTTTCAAACTTATTACAGCAGTTTTAAACCGCTTCAATAAGTGCCAGTTTCACCACAATAAGTCCCTTTTGCAATAAAAATTTTCAGACTTCCTACTTATTTTTTTCAGCTTCCCACCACTTTGGTCTCTCATTTTCAGTCTCCCACTTCCTTATTTTAAATATTTTCCTCTCAACAACACACACACACACACACACACACACACTCTCTCTCTCTCTCAAAAAGATCAAACCTTCTCACTGTTTATACTTGTCCCAACAAATTCTAGATTTTTTTTTTTTAAACAATTAAAATTTTTTTTTTCACTACACCTTACATGCACAAAATGAATTCTTTTATGTATGTCTGCATGTATTTATGTTGTTGGGTTTACTTTGGAATTTTGGATGTTGTTAATTTTCACATGCCTAACAAGTGTTCGACGAAATGTTTCAATGAGTGTAGGTTTGTGTTGGATAGTTTTGGTGAATTTGAAGAAAAAGGTGGGGTTGGCATTTTCTTTGAATTGGAAGATGTATGCAGAAAGGCATGCCAGCTGGTGAAAGAACTTGCAAGTGGTGAAAAAGGGCAGCTCACTCCTTACAATGTAAGCCCCCGGACTTAGTTCTAATATACTTAGCTTGTATTGCCAAACAATGTGGTTGTTTGGTGTTCTAGCATATACAAAGTTTTTGGCAATGGGAGGATAACTGTATATAAGTGTTTTCTAACATGTCTAATGAGTGTATAAAAATCCCCATATGATAATGGAATTGGTCTCACAGCAATTGGATGAGTATAGAAATAATGGTGTAATTTCTAAGTTGACTGAATTTTTATCAGGGGAGATTTGAGTATGATTGATTGTAGGATTTTTATTAAATCATGGTTGTAGTCTTTGTTGGGAAATTTAGACCCCAGTTAATAGAATTAACAAATTTTAAACCCAAGTTGTTAATTAGATTTTTTATGAATAAACCTTGTTAAAACAAACAGACATCAATATCATGTCAATAGTATGCACAGCGGAAAAGTAAATAAGACAAGATATGATGACCTAGGAAACCAATGAAACAAACTAGTTTCACAATGAAAAAACCTAGGGGAAACCTTCCCAAAAAGCAATTCACTATAGTAAAGAGAAGTTTCAAATCTAGTACAAAACATTTGTCCCTAAACTCTACAATCTCCATAGATGAACTTACAGTAGAAACATTCTACCACTTCAGAACCTCTGAAGTCTTCAATATATGAACACCACCTTTTTGATGCACAAATCCCAATACATGACTAACCAATAATGCATGGCTCCCAGTACATGACTAACTCTAGCAACTTGAAGATGTTGTTGCCTGCAAAGTTCTTCACTTCATCAATAATGAAGATCAAGAAGCACTTGATTACAAAACCCTAAGGCATAAAGACGCAGTAGCTTCTTTAAGAGAGAATAAGGCACTCGGTCACCTTTTTGCATGTGTTCACCTTGTATTCTCATATGTGACAGCCTTTAAAATAAGCCTTATATATGTCTAGGGTTGTGAGAAAAGAAACCCTACACATAAATGTCAGCATGAGCCAAAAATCAAATCTGAAAATTCTAATTTTGTAGATCTTGATAGATACTGTATTTGTCGAGCAGCTATTGAAACCTAGATAGATATATTTGTTGAGCTATTTGTCAAGTTTTAATAAACAATACTTCTTCACTTGTTTCTTGAATAGATTTGCATGCCTTCAATATTAAGCTTGAACTCTTGTTTCTCGAAGTACTAAACTCGTCTTGGATCTACCCAATTACAAGTAAAGTGTGTTTTGTTAAAGGACTAGCCAATTCTATATGACATATGTTCTAGCAAGTTCTACATATGTCCTAACAATCTTCTCCTTTGGCAATCTGTGACAAAACCACAACAAACAAATGAAGTATGAGAGAAGTCTTAAATCACTAAAATCATAATCACTTGTTGAATACAATAAAATCTAATCCTAACACAAACTCTTGAAAAACTTTATAAGAACAGAGTTCATGGCATGATAGATTTTGACATCCTATTTTTTTGAAACACTTTAAACAAAACTCATCAAGGCATCTTAGTGTGAAACAAAAATAAAGGATTGCATACATAAGAAACATGTGTATAAAGAGAGAAAAGAAACAACACATTGAGAGATAGGTGAAGAAGACATACATCATCACATATAGATATATATATATATATATATATATATATCAATCAAAGATAAGCACAAAGTATGTAAACATGGTCACAAGGTCGGTGTACTAGAAGCTAAAAGAAGCTCCTAAAACAACAAGAAGGTAAACACTCCCCTAACAAGAAGAAACACAACTCTCCCTGACAAAGACATGTATTTCTCCCCCTAATATGTAGAATCTTAAAAAGAACCATATTTTCTCCCCCTTTTTGTCATGATTGACAAAGGGTACAAGAAGTTATAAAACTTCACCCAAGAAATATAAAGATGATCAAAAGGGCACAAAGAATCCATAAAAATGCATGAAAGTAATGAAACAAGATACTATGGATGAAAAGATAATAAGAGGATGAAAAACATGTGAAAAACAATGCATGCAAGAGATTCCCGATAGATCAGAAGCTGTCGAGCTGCTATCAAGCAGAAGCCAACCTCAATGGATCGAGAATTTGTCAAGGATCTATTGGCCAAACAGAAAGTTTTTTAATGGATCAAAAAGCTGTCGAGAAGCTATCAAGAAGAACTCCAGATATCTCGATGGATCGAAATTGCATTAACTTCTGTCGAGAAAAGAAGAAAAAGGTGCTCAATAGATGTGAATCTTTTGAGCTTGAAGAAAATGTGTTTTTCAAGGAGAGAAAAAAAACACAGAAATGAATGCACTCAAGCAAGCTACTTAACCAAAGATCCAAACAACATGTTAAGCTCTCAAAAACATCTCTTGTACGCACCCAAAATTGAGAGGCCAATGGGCCTACATCGCTTGGGCTTACAATTTATTTAGTGATGTGGGTTAGGGAGAGAGAGGAAGTAAAGCAGAGAAGTCTAGTTGCTAGAACTACCCTTAGTAGGAAACCCTCAAACCCACATCACTAAATAAATTGTAAGCCCAAGCGGTGTAGGCCCATTGGCCTCTCAATTTTGGGTGCGTACATCTCTCAACAAAAAAATACAAAGCATTCATGATCCAGAACACACACACACACACACACACACTAAACAAGTCTAACTAATTTTATATTTCAAAAACAAGTCAAGACAGTTTAGTGAGCATACATTAACACATTTATTCCTTGTGATGGCTAAATCACATTGTACCTGCAAATATATCAAAAGTAGCTAAGAATTTGCGTGTTGTGTGTGAAAACATCACAAGATTACATAAGTGTCTCATATTATGACGATTTGAGGTATAAAAAAATCAATTTAACTCACACATAATCATAACTGCTTGATAGGAACTATCACTTTCGAGGTACATCCTATAACTCCCATATCTCCTAGAAACACGCTTGCAACCATAATTAAAAACATTTTGATTCTTTTTGCTTTTAATTTTCTTTGCATATTTTTTTCTTTTGAGCATATCATGTATGGGCATATAAGAAAGAGAAAATAAATACCCAATTATATTAAGCCTTAAACATCACAATTTTGCTATACCAAAGCATATAGATGTTATTTATGATTGGTGGGCTTTAGTAGTGAGATGGTTATTTATGCCTTTCTCTTAAGATTTTTTAGTCCTTCCCGTCAAAAAGAGTGATATGAGTGTTAAGTACAAGAGATTGCTTAATCGTTCTCATTACAAGCACGAACCACAAAGCTCACTTGCTTAGTTGTGCATTAAGATGCTCATCTAAGCTACAAAAGATACAAAATTTAGAAAATTTTGCTTCAATGGCCACCCAAGGTACACAAGTACCAATGTACATATACACATACTGTTTTGTATTTTTTTTTTTTCTCTTTTTATTTTGAAAAAACAAACAAAATAAGGACTAAACATCCAAACAAAAATAGACAAACAACATGAAAGCATGAAAGAAAGATGCAGATGCATGAAAATATAATTCCAAAGCAGATAAGAAATCAAGCAAAGAGAGTCTTACTTTAGATAGAAAGAATTAAAGTAGAGGACAAACAAAAAAGACAATTAAGTCTTAGGCTCTTTTCTCACTCACATAGCACGAGTCTTTGACTGTGAAAATGAAAAGACACGTGTTCTAGTATATCTACTAAAGGACATAGAAGAATTAGAATTCTTTTGAAATTGAGTTAAAAAGCTCAAAGCTTTTAATAACTCTCCAATCAAGTGTGCAAGTCCTTGAGAGGAAACCTGTGACCGTATGGACACTTGCTTTTGTGGATACAATTTAAAGCAATTAGGACAAATGTGTCCAGAAACATCATAATGGTGACAAATATGAGGTCTAATAAAGGATTTAGAATTAGACAAATCAGTTATGGATTTCATACCTTTATCACCTTTCTCAAATTTGAGCACAAAAAAGTCTTTGATCTAGTAGCCGTGGAAGAGGACGGGCCGGAGGAAACAACATATCCTAACTCCTAAGCCAGTTTTATCAGAACTAGGTTTTTGAGCACTCAATACCTCATCAAGTTTTACACTAGACATCCTCTCTATTTGAGTTCTAGCTTGACTAAGCTCAACCTTGAGATTCTTGACCTTCTCTTCTAATGAGATGTTCTCCACAACGAAAGTCTCAACTAAACTTGTAGTCTCATCTAATTTGACTAACAGATCAGCTTTTTCAGTTTTTACCTCATTAAGCTCTTTTCTACAACGTTGAGAAATCTTTTCAGATTTTATGAATTCAGTACATAGCTTATCATAGGCTTCCTGAAGGGTCATCTTCTTAGGTACGTCATCATCAAAAGAATCCTCACAGTCATTAGCACTCTCCACAATCACTCTCCACAATCACCTTATCGGTTATGGCAGCAAAAGCCATAAAGTGACCACATTCATCCACATACTCATCAGAAGAGTCATTCTCAGTATCACTCCAAGTAGCAACCAACTCTTTATCTTTTGACTTCTTGGTATTTTCCTTCATAAGGTAGTTTAGGCATTCTATCCTCATATGACCAAAACCTTTGCACTCATGGCACTAGATAAGGGGTTTCTCACTCTTACCATTCCTAGAGGATTTAGATTTCCTAGGAGGTTTGTCTTATCCTTTTTCTTATATTGAAGAAGCTTGATAATCTCATTTGCTATGAAGGTTAGATCCTTATCCCCATCATCATCTTCATCTTCAGAGTCATCAATCTCTTCCTCTATACCTTTAAGATCCAAGTGTCTACTCTTTCCACCTTTTCCCATTAAACCTAACCCCATCTCATAGGTTTGAAGGTTCCTTACAAGCTCAGTCAAAGGAATTTGATCAATGTCCTTCACTTTTTCAATGGCGGTGATCTTGGCATGGAATCTTTCAGGTAAAGACTTAAGGATTTTCCTAACAATTTTGGATTCTACTATAGATTCTCCTAGGTTAAAGGCAGAATCCACAATATCCTTGAGTTTAGCATAGAACTCATCAAAGGTCTCATCCTCCTCCATCCTTATTTCTTTAAAACTACTAGTGAATCTTTGAAGCCTTACAGTCTTTACTGTCTTGGTACCTTCATAGGTAGTCTCAAGAATGGTCCATGCTTCCTTGGCAACTTCTGTGGATGATATTTTATTGAACTCCTCATTGGTCACCCCACTAAACAAAGCTGTAGACGACTAAATTTCTTAATTCGAAATAAATCAAACAAGTAAAATAGTTGCACAAATGCGAATTTGTATTGATGATTGTGTGGTACACTTCTCTGTGATTACAAAAGTGTGATCCTCTGATTCGATCTCCTTGCAAGACTTATTGATTAGGATTTGTGGTAATGTAATTATGACTTGAACACAAAATATCCTTCAATTTGGTTGAGGGATGGATCGAAGATTGTTAAAACAGAATTACAATGAATTTCTGGCTATGAGCTTGTTAGAAATCCTTTGTTCTTCCCGTTCTTCGTGTTCTTCGTGTTCTTGGATTTGTGGTGGAAGTTCTTCGGAGCTTTAGAGGCTTGAATCCGTAGAGCTTCACTGATTTGTGGTTTGTTGATGTTTTCGGACACTTTAGGCTTGATTCTCGCGAACTTTTGGATCTAGGCAGATGGTTTGGATGATTCTGTTTCGAATGTTCTTCGATTTTGAGGTTGAAGTTCTTGAAGTTCTTGAAGGCTTCGAGGCTTGATTCCTGCAGAGCTTCTCTACTTCGGTGCTTCAGATGGCTTGATGTTCTCCTAAATGTCTCAGGAAGGCTTCTATTTATAGGAGTTTTGAGGTGGATGAGCGACACGTGGCGGAGTCTGACTGGTGACACATGTCTCAATCTGATTGGTCCGCTTGTGTCATTGCTTACACGTGCGAGGTTGCTTGGGTCATCGCTTACACGTGCGAGGTTGCTTGGGTCATCGCTTACACGTGCGCTGATGCATGATTGTTTTTTTGCATGACACTTGGCAAATTTTCATTAGCTTCTGAATAGTAATAGTAAACCCTAGCAACAATACGTAGCACTTTGTAATTAACTGTATTTTGTGGACTTGGTAGTGTGACGTGTCAGCTTGTGATAGGTCGGGAATTTTCCCTCTCTACAAAAGCATTCAAGTTCCCACTGTTGAAATTTGCCGCTTTGATTGTTGCTTCATCCCAATCCACCGGCACTTCCTTTGGCTTAATCCAGCCAACTTCAACAACTTGCCATACTTTTTCACCTAAAGCCTACAAAAAAACTTTTATACAAACTTTTCAATATGCATAATTAGTGTCATCAAATAAAGAAGGAATTAAAAGAGATTTTCCATGATCCATGACAATAGGGGTCAAGGATCACACTCAGGAAATTAATCAAATCGAAGTGTACCTGCTCTGATACCACTTGATAGGAAATTTAGACCCCGGTTGATAGAATTAACAAGTTTTAAATCCAAGTTGTTAATTAGAATTATTATGAATAAACCTTGTTAAAATAAGCAAAAATCAATATCATGTCAATATGCACAGTGGGAAAGTAAATAAGATAAGATATAATGACTTAGGAAAACTAATGAAACAAACTAGTTTCACAATAAAAAACTTGGGGGGAAACCTTCCTAAAAAACTATTCACTATTAAAAAAAAAAAAAAAGAGAAATTTCAGATCTAGTACAAAACTTTTGTCCCTAGGCTCTTCAATCTCCATAGATAAACTTACAGTTGAAATCTTCTACCACTTTAGAACCTCTGAAGAACGCCACCATTTTGATGCATGAATCCTAATATATGACTAACCAATGATGCACGGCTCCCAGTACATGACTAACTCCAGCAACTTAAAGATGTTGTTGGCTGTAAATTTCTTCACTTCATCAACAATGAATATCAAGAAACCCTTGGTTACAAAACCCTAAGGCACAAAGACGCAGTAGCTTCTTTAAGCTCGATCACCTTTTTGCATGTGTTCTACCTGTATTCTCATATATGACGGCCTTTAAAATAAGGCTTATATATGTCTAGGGTTGTGAGAAAAGAAACCCTACACATAGATGTTAGCATGGGCTGAAAATTAGATTTGAAAATTTTGATTTCGTAGATCTTGATAGATATTGTATCTGTCGAGCAACTGTAGAGACCTTGATAGATATTTCTGTCGAGCTATCTGTTGAGCTTTTATGAACAACACTTGTTCACTTGTTTCTTAGATAGATTTGCATGACTTTAATACTAGGCTTGAACTCTTGTTCCTTGAAGTACTAAACTCATCCTAGATCTACCCAATTACAAGTAAAATGCATTTTGTCAAAAGATTAGCCAATTCTATATGACATATGTTCTAATAAGTTCTACATATGTCCTAACAATCTTTGCCTCTAAAACTGTTAGGGAAAGTACTAGATATCTGAAGGAGTACCTCTGTAAATTGGCATGAAAGTTGGATGTAATTTGATAGCTCATTTAAATTTAGTAAGTGAAGTATTTGCCATTGGAATAGGCAGTAAAGATTTGAACATGTTGCCTTGTATGATTTTTAATAAATCATGGTTTTATGCTTTGACTCTGAAATTAATATGGTACCTATTAGACATCTAGAGAAGTGGCTCTATAAAATTTCATGAAGTTCGGATGTGAATGGACAGCCCATTTGTATTTTATAAATGAGGTATATGCTGCTGAAATAAGCAGTGAACAGTATATGATATACCTGACTTTGAGGATTTATTTTTAAAGTTATGGTGAATTTTTTGAGCTATAAATTAGTATGCTCATCTTTTGGTATGTCTAGATTATAGATAAATTTTTATGCCTTGGTTTTTCTATGGTTTGGTACATAATGTGTTTGATGAATGTATTTTGTGTTGTAGGAACCTTTGTGTGATGGGAATTAAGATTTTCTTGAGCTTGAGAGTTAGGTTGTGATTCATGTATAAGTTTAAATACTTAGGAAGAATTTGCCAGTAATAAGTTTTGGTCTTTTATTTAGATGACAAGAACTAGAATGTGGACACTTGTGCTCTTATTCAAATCTCTTGCGTTTTCTGTTTTCAGGTAAGGGATATGTGACATATGTGTTTGATAAGTATAAGTATTGTTTGGAAATTTGTGATTCTCGTTTGTTAGAATGTATATTTTCTATAATTTCTTTGTTAGGTTCCTTAACTTGTTGCTCAATAAAATCTAAAAAAGTGAGAAATGTGTTCTCTTTTTGGAAAATAGGATTTTTAATAAGGAATTGTTATTACTAGAATCAATATTAGACCCCATTTAATTTTTGATAGATTATGATATGCGATATTTAGTTTAGATCTACTGATTAGCATTTTCCTGATTGGTATAGTTGTGAAAGAAATATTGTTGGAATAGTGATTTCATCATGTGGTTGTATTTGAACCTATTAATTTGTGAAATATCTGTTTAAGACCAAGTGGATATTTGTGAATTTATTAGTAGTTTTTGATTGATCGGTTAAGTCTAATTTATAAAGTTCAATTTTTTGTAATGTGTAAGTTAAATTTGCTTTTGTAAATTTTAGAAGTTGTTATTTGTGAATCACTTTATGCTTGGCATATCTACTACAAATTCATTTTAGTTTTTTTATTTAGGTAAAATATTGTGGGTCTTTGTGTGTTATGGATTTTCACTAGCTTTTGCCTTTAATGTGTTGTGAATTCCTGAATAGTTTTGCTTCCAGCTAGGTTTTGATTGAAAGTGGGTTTCATTTATCCAAATAGCATTTCATTTTTCTTTGTTGCGCTAATTAATCATTTGCTTTTATCTTTTAAGCATTGATTTCTTGTGGCTGGTCTGCATTCTTAGGTGTTGTATTGTATTGGTTAATGACAAAGGTGGTGGGTTATGTTGTTTTACTTATTTACTTCCTGTAATGGCAACCTGGGTCACCCCATTTTTACCTACTCCATCTCATCCTCTCCGACCCATCTCACCCTCTCTTCTCTCTTTGGGTGCCACCAATCGCATCCAAGCTTGCTAGCTGTTTACAGATAATCTCTATCATCTTCATCATGTAATGCTTACTTTTCTTTGCCAATGTTATTTTTGTCTTTTAGTCAATTATTTTTGGACTACTAGAATTTGATATGTGACTTGCAATCCGATTATGGAAGAGAGTAACACTAACACCTTGCTGATTCCAAGAGTGAAAAACTCTTGGGTGTGGGAACTAAAAAGTTCAATCTTTGAAGGTATTTTAATCTATTGGAAATTGAAAACTTTTTTGGGAATTTTCTGTTTGCAAGGGAAGTTTAAGTTTTTTTTTTTTTTTTTTTTTTTTTTTTTTTTTTTTTTCTAATTTATTGATATAAATGTTAGTTTGAGAATTTTCTGTGCGCAAGGAAGTTTATATTTTGTTTTCTGTGGTTGTATGTTGCATTGTAATTGCCATGTTAGTTTGTTTAGGATGCCTTGAACATGTTGTGTCAATTAGTACAGGCAAAGAACAATTTAGTTATGTTTAAGTTAAGGAATCTAAGATTTAATCATGAGTTTCCTAAGTTAGGAGCTAAGAATTGGAGTTAAGTTAAACTGAGCTGCAACTTGTAAGTTTAGTTAATTTGCTCTTGTTATTTCTCTAGGATGAGTAAGGGAAGATAGGTGAGGATTATTCACTGCTTGAGACTCTTGATACTCAGTTGCTAACTGAGGTAAGGGTATGCCATGAAAATTAATAGTTCATGTTTTTAGTATAGTATATGTATTTATGTTTTGTCAATGCATTTACGAAACTCATAATTGATACTCTTTTATAGAAGAATATTATGCTCAATATTGTAATATCTCAGTTGTTTCTTAGAGTTTATTGTGCATTGACATGGTATGCATGTGTTCTCCACTTCTCCCTGAGGTCGTAGAGTCATAAATTTAGTGACCAATTTTTCATGCTAATGCACCAAAAAATAAATAAATAAAATTATCTCTGTGGGGTGAGATAAATTTATTTTAAGGTGTCTTCCTTTTCCTTTGAGATGGTTTTGGCATCTGTAAGTGTGAGTATTATGCTTGTTGCATGCCAAGTGTTTGTAAATTACATCTATGAGGTATACAATTAGATTACTTGACTTTTGGTTGTGATAATTGCTATATAAGGTTATGAGTTGCATTCTTATTGTGTTATTTAACAACGTTGCCGCTAAATAAACTTATAACATTGTCTTTATTATATTTAGGATGGTAATGATACTGCTGATCATTCCTCTACTGCTCAAAATCAATCATCAAGCTTGTGGGTTTTTTTTTTTTTTTTTTGTTAATAAATTTGCAACTGTGATATAACATTCTAGACATTTGGAATGTCTTGTATTAGGCATAAAAATTATTATAGTTAGAAATTGTATTATATTAATTTGATAGTTTGAATAAGTTTGATTATTGTGGGGTTTACATTGGCGTGTCAACTAAATCTAGTTATTCATTTTATAATGATTTTTGTTTAGCTATAAATAGGTTGGGAAAAAAAAATGCAGGGAAAATATTTTCCCAAACTTTTTTTTTAGAAAGAACGACCTATAGCGGTGCTTTTGAAATCGTTGCTATAGCCCCTATTTTTAAAAAAAGCCTATAACAATGCTTTGAAAACCATCGCTATAGCCTGTATTAAAAAAAAAAAAAAAAAAAAAAAAAAAAAAAAAAAAAAAAAAAAAAAACCCTATCGTAGTGGTTTAAAAAGCACTAGGATAGAGTCTGAATAGCGTCAGGACCTATCTCGACACTTTTGAAAAGCACTGGTACAGGTCTGGCAACCCTATACTAACTGTTACTGTGCAGCAATTTAAAGTTCTGGTAAAAAAAGCACCGGGATAGGTATTTTGGGCCTATTCCAGCGCTTTTTGGGGCTATTTCAGCAATTTTGCAAACGATGGGATAGTCCCATTTTTTTGTAGTGGATTGTCATCCTTGATCTTTCATGGAACCATTTTGAAAACAGTTTGATCCCATCATGGATCTTTGTGTGCTACATGTAGGCATGTTGTGTGGACTCTATTGCCAATGGGGAGGCCTTGAGCATGAGCCAAGCCTCCCAAAACGTGGTAGAACATGTTATGTGTACTGCTAGAGGATGGGTAGAGGCCCTATGGTTTGCTGAGACATGGGCTGTGTATGTGCAGCATGTACAGTGGCAGTTACCAAGCAGTTCCTAACTTTCTTAATGATCAAGTCTGCTATGTAGGGGTTGAAAACGTGGAGAGCAAGCCAAGACAGCATCAGTTAAAGGTGTCCTAAGTCAGAACACAAGTGGCATATTTTCCAAAACCAAACTAGTTACTAGGCAGTAACTATCATAGCAGTTTATTCTGTGTATTTAACCCTAAGGCTGTTAAGGGTATCAACAACAGAGTGTATCCTCGGGAAAATTCTATTTAAGTCTCTAAGCTTGTAAAAGGGTTCCTTTGTACTTGAGATTAAGTGATAAAGGTTGAGGGTGGGTTCCCTTTAAATATTGTGTGTTTTATATGTGTATACATCCCTATATAATCTGTGCAAGGGTGACTGTCTTGGAGACCATACTTGGAGTTCCTGTAGAGGGAGAACAACTTTTTATGTGTGTCAGATTAGAGGCACTTTCTGCAGAAACTTCTGTGATGCGGAATGAGATTTCTAAACAGAGGGATGTTGTGCTGATTCATGTTGAAGAGTTGGTTGTTGCACTGGATGCCCAAGGTAGTACAACAAGAGAGACTCAAAGCCAACTTGAGACAGAAAATGCCTTGTTAAAGAAGGCAATGCATGGCCTGCCCAATGAGGGGAAAGTGGCCACTAAAGTGAAGGTGCCTGAACCAAAGCCCTTAATGGTGCTAGGAATGCCAAGGAATTGGAGAATTTCCTTTGGGACATAGAGTAGTACTTCAAGGTTGCAAGGGTGCCTGATCAAGAGATGGTAACTATCAATAGCATGTATCTTTTAGGGGATGCCAAGTTATAGTGGAGAACCCGTGTGAAAGATGATGCAAATGCTGGTAGAAGGAAGATTGACTTGTGGGAAGTCTTAAAGAAAGAGTTGAAGGGCCAATTCTTGTCTAACAACACTGCCTGGGTTGTAAAAGACTCCTTGAAGAAATTGAAGCACACTGGTTACAGTGAGGGAATATGTCAAGACATTCAGTTCTTTGATGTTGGATATCAAGAACATGTCAGAGGAAGACAAGCTATTCAATTTCATGTCTAGCTTGCAACCTTGGGCACAATGGAGTTGAAGTGGCAGGCAGTGCGTGATCTGCTCACTGCTATGTCTGTTGTAGATGCCTTAGTAGACTACAAGTACAATAAGCCTAGTGGGGATGATAAGAAACATAAGTTTAAGGACAAAGGCAAAGACAAGCAAAAGAAAGATGGCAAGAAGAACAAGGAAAAGCAGAAGAAAAATTAGGGTAACAAGAGTAAAAGAGAGAGTTCTACCTCTTAACAAAGCAAAGAACAGCCCAAGTTGATTGCAGGCTACTTCATATTCAATGGCCCTCATCAAGCAAGAGACTGCCCTAAGTGTGAGAAGCTTAATGCAATGGTTGTAGAAGATGATAGGGGGCAATCCGATGAAGAAGTTCCTAGCAAGGTGAACCCCTTACAATTGCTGAATGCATTTAGTGCAAGAGGTACTTTTAAGGGACTATCTTATGTGCAAGTAGAGATGAATGGGAATGGGTTGAGGCAATGCTTGATACTGATGCTACCCACAATTTTGTTGATGAATGTGTGGTCCAACAGCTTGGTCTGAAAGTGAGCAAGTGTCCAAGTAAGATCAAGGCAGTAAACTCAGAAGCAAAACCTGTTTCTGGAATTACTTTTGGTGTGAGGTTCAAGGTTGGCGAGTGGACAAGAAAGGTGAATTTCCTAATTATGTAGTTGGACGACTTTGATGTAATTATGGGTGATGAATTCTTTGTAGCTGCTAAGGCTGCCTTGCTACCATTCATTAGGGTGATGCTAATTTTTGATGAGAGGCAGCCATGCTATGTTCTTGCTAGACATTTGACAAGAAATAGCAAGACTAGCAAGGGGAAAGAGCCAATGGTGTCAGTCATGCAAGTTGAGCATAGGCTGAAGAAAGGGAGATTACTTACTTGGTTGCAATGATTGAAGTCAAGCAGGACAAGTTTGTTAAAGTTCTAAATACTGGACTGTTGGAGGAATTTGTTGATGTGATGCCTCCAGATTTGCCTATGACCCTTCCACTAAGGCGTGCCGTTGATCACAAGATTGAGTTAGTTCCTAGTTCAAAGCCTCCTTTGAAGGCTCCATACAGAATGTCCCCTATGGAGTTGGCTGAGATGAGAAAGTAATTAACTGAATTGTTTGTTGTAGGCTACATTCAGCCCTCCAAAACCCCTTACAGTGCTCTTGTCCTGTTCCAAAAGAAGCAAGATGGATCACTGCGTATGTGTGTAGACTATAGAATTTATGATATGTTAGCTAACAATTTATGATAGGACTCACCATTTATGTGAAAAGAGGAAGTATAACGTTATTATACTTTTTGAGTACTAAATAATTTACCTAACTTAACCATTCATAAAATCCAAATGATGATATTTATAAAAACCTAAGGAAGACTACGCTAAAGTAGAATTAGGATTATAAAAACGAGGTTCAAATAAAAAATAATTTATTTATAGTTATACATTATATGGGTGTTCGGACTTTTAGATATTAGCTAATTCCATGACAAATTTCTTTATAATTTTTTGGTTTCAATTTTGTATCGTAAGGGGTAATGAAGGTTAAAGTTAAAGTTTCAATTCACTTTGAAACAAAGACAAGCTCGGTCGTGAAAAGTTCAAGCTCATTCATGTGAAATTTGAACTCTTAGTTGTGCCAGCTTAATCTAGATTGTGTGAGCTCCATGCCAAAACTTTTGGTAGAGTCTTGGTAAACTCTTAGTCAACCGAAATCTTGTTATAGAAAAATCTAATATTTGATGCAAGAGTCGTTTTTGTGACAAATTCTAGCCTTAATCTCTAGAGAAGGAAGATGGCTACCAAAACCAAAAGAAAAACATTGTCAACCTATCCTTTATAGGAGAATTTATCGCCCAAACACAAGATCACCACCTCAAGGGAGTCAATACCGTACTGGAGGCTGTACCGGTTTGGCCAGCGGTACGATATATTTCGGATACCGGTCAATACCGGCGTACCGTTTCGGGTTTACTGCTATTTTTTATATTTATAAATAAATATATATATATATATATATGTATGTATGTATGTATGTATGTATGTATGTGTGTGTGTGTGTGTGTGTGTGTATTATAATAAATATAAAAGTTTACCATAAAACATTTCCTCAATTCAGAACTAATTATTTGAAAGTTCAAAATGGGTATGCAATACCTTTGAACGTTTGGACCCCAAATACAAAAATACCAATTCAAGCTTTATATCAAACAAATAATGTGTGGAACATGATAACAAGCTAATAACAGAATTGATAACTAATCTAAGCCAAATATAAACACATCAACAGCAGTAAATATACGGCAAAGATAAAGGGAAGAAAGATGCAAACACACGGACAACACACGATGTGTTATCGAAGAGGAAACTGAAGCCCTCGGCGTAAAACCTCTCCGCCGCCCTCCAAGCGGTCAAATAATCCACTAGAAAATGTAGTTAGGATACATGAACAGCAATAGACCCTCCAAGCCTAATCTATCTAGGTACCTAAGCCCTCCAAGTTTCTTGCTCCAACGAGGTTGCGCCGAACATTTTTCTTTTCTAGCTTACCGGATTCCGCTACTAGACCATAGCATCAACCAATGTAGATTGGTTCCTTCTTAACTGCTTCTCAACAGCACCAAATAGACCTTCTCACAGACATGGGTTTGGTGAGATAAGGATTTGGCTAAAAACCTCTCAAGGGTATGACAATGGAGAGGAAGAGAGTAGAGAAATTTGTAGAGTCTCTAAGGTTAAAATTGTGGATGAATCAATCTTGTATTTCTCTAGGATTTTTCTCACAAAATTCTCTCTGGAAACTCTCTCAATATGGTGGGTTTAAGGGTATATATATAGTAGGGTGAGAAAGGAATGCAAAATGTTAGTTTTTGCCAAACAGGGCATTTTGGCGACTTGGCCTCGCGACTGGGTCAAGTCGTGAGTTCAAGCTGTGAGCCAACGGCCTGGCCAGCCTGGGACTTTTGTCCTATAGTGCAACAGCTAGCGTGACTCTTCAGCTTCTGGCATGCTTGGCACGTGTGTAGGCATTTGGCAACTTGCAAGCCGCGACTCACCCGCGAGATCTAGTCGCGAGACTCTGTTTTCTTGCACACTCTTGAGCATTTCTTCACATCTTCTCACACACTACCCTTACAATTTTCCCACCTAAATACAGGGTTACTAAGAGCTAAATTATAAGCAAATTGGCACGGAATAAAGCCAACAAGATGGTTGATTAAATTCAACCTTACATTATTCATGGTTTTAGACTTTAATATCAATTAAAAGAAGAAAAAAAAAACACAATATAAAATATAGAAAGCTTAAAAATTATCATTGCATACTAAGAAAACAAATAATACTAATAAGTTAATGCAAATAAGTTACCATTCTGCCTTAACAAAAATTCAAAAATTACAAAACTTAAAAAATAAAAAAATAAAAAAAAAAAACTTTTTTCCGGTACCGGCCGATATTGCCCAAAATTGGCCGGTACGCCCAGTACATGGCCGGTACGCCCGGTATATTTTCTGGTACTAAACAGGGGGGTTATGTGTACCGATATGCTTGTCAGTACGGTATATACCGGCCGGTACGATATGAAATCGACTTCCTTGCACCACTTATGATACTGGAATGCTCTTTTGAAACCACTAAAATGACAACAATCTGTAAGTGATCTTGAAGTAAGGAAGGGATCATTTTTGCAGTTAATAATCTACTTAAGGCATTGGATCACCATAAAGAGAGAGATTGGATTAGTAGTTGTAGTAGGAATGAGGAGCTCAGATATAATGTTTGGTTACTTATACTAAAGGTCTTACAAGTCAACACGTATTGTAACCTTTTCAAAGTGGATTTGATGGGCAAAGTTAGGCCTTTGTAGGAACGGAACCACATTCAAACTTAGGGGGTGCCAAAGTTCTTTGTTCAAAAATTTTAAAAAGTTGGAATATTAATACTAGAGGTTGACAAAGATGCATTGTCCAAATGTTTAGCTAACTGTTTTTCTTGATATTCTTGGGACAAACAAACAAGGGATGATTTGATAATTTTTTTCATTTTTGGTTTCATGTGTCAGCTTGTAAATTGTTTGGGAGAGGGGGGCCAAGTATATTAATTTTAGAGCCAAAAGTAAATTTTTTATGCTAATATATAAACTAGGGATTTTTTTTTTTTTTTTTGAGTGTTTTTCCTTGTTGGATTTTCATTTTATAACCAATTCCTAGCCTCATGTGTGTGATTTTTATTGTTGCAGTTGGATTTACTAAAATGCTTGGAAGTTTAGAGAACTTCAAAAATTTTAGGGACTCTAATCCCAAGCTTCAATGCAGCTCTGCCCACTAAGTTTTAAATACCTTTCTTCTCCCATAAATGGAAGACTAAAAATACTTCAAAGATAAAAGAAAATGGATAGATTTCACAAACCTACCCTGAGGTTTGTGATAATACTAACTAGATTCAAAACATTTTAAAACTCATTAATTTGGCCCTCAAAAGACAACTTTGTCCCTTCCCCCTCTCAGAACTCTCTCTCTCTCTCTCTCTCTCTCTCTCTCTCTCTCTCTCTCTCTCTCTCTCTCTCTAAACCCAAATTAGAAAAATACTCATTTCAAAAACCCATCTTCTTTGTCATCTTCTTGCTCATCTTGGGATAATCTGCCGCCTCTTCGAGAGTTGAAGCTGGCGCTAGAGTCTTGGCCTAAGCCTTAAAAAGCTCCTTTCGCAATAAAACCTTGTCGATCAGGTAGATTGCGATCGGTTGCTCTTCGATCAAAGGGTTGAAGGCAAGATCCAGACCGAAGCATCACCACCACCATTGCATGGGTTCCAATCTGAGAGAGAGAAGGACAAGAGTCTGTTGACGGCGCTAATGGCATCAAACTTGCGGTGGGAATAGGGAAGACCCTATCGTGGTGGTGTTACTAATGCCGATGAACAAGTTCATGGGTTTCGCCAAAGAGAGAGAGAGAGAGAGAGAGAGAGAGAATAAAAGTTAAGGACAAAGTTGCCTTTTGATGACCAAATTGGTGGATTTTAAAATATTTTGGACTTAGTTGGTATTAAAACAAATCTTAGGGTAGGTTTATAAAATTTACCCAAAGAAAATCCTTTAACAGGAATGAGGTCCCTATAAAATGCCACCTGTCAGATATATGGATTTTGTTTTTTGTTTTTCTTTTTTGTAACAATTAAACACTTAGAAAAGTTTAATTTTATACAAAGCTTTTTTGTTTTTGTTTTTGAGAATCAAACTTGTACAAAGCTGCAAGCCTGCAAGCAATATACAAGTATTATTCATGCATAATATACCAGAAAAAACCTCTATTACCATTTGGAAGATCAATAAATATCTTGTAATTAAATAGTAAATCACAAACTTGATGTAACATCAAATGCAAAGTCTTTAAATATGATGTGAACATCATGTGGTCCTCCATTTTCGTTATTGCTCTTAATTTGTTTCACAACCTTCTCCGTAGTACGTCAAAGTACAACAATACAAAATGCAAAACAAATACAAATGGGTTGCGATGAATGGTGGCCAACAAATTATCTATTATTAGTGCGCACGCACATACGTACCGTTATCAATGGAAACACAAATGAATGCCTTACCAAAAATTTCAGTCTTTTTCATTACATGCTCACACATGTTAAATAAGTTTTGGGGTCCAAAACTTTTAGCTAACATTTTGAGACGACTCTTTCTCCTATAATCATCAGATGTATATGAGACAATCTACTCTATGTGAAACAAAGGGATTACACGAACCCAAAAGAATAGTGTGTTGCTCAAAAAACTCTTAGCCACCCACATTAGAAAATAAATAATAATAAAAAAATCTCACTTATAATAAGTTGTAATTGAAATAACATCATTTTTATATAGGCTCATTATTAGTATTTTTTTTTACAAGTCATACAGAGTCACTATCATATTATTCTTATTAACATAATCACATCATATCTAAGCAATTATAAAAAGATTGACATGAGAGACTTGTAAGTCTCTCATGTCAATCTTTTTCTATTATAAATGTTTGGTAAAAGATAAAAAAAGAAGCAAAATATATATATATATATATAGGATAAAGATGGAAATTTGAAAAGAGAACAGATATTGATATTTTTATTACAAGTGTTTAATAGGAGGAATGGAAATGTAAAAGTAAAAAGATGAAAAAGTAGCTTGTATTAAATTCCAGTCTTAATTATTTTTAATAAATTAGAAAAGTAAAATTATCAAATTAGGTATGCATGATATTTGTTTCTTAACTTTTCCTCCCATTTTGGATGTATTCAAAATGATGGAGAACACTAAAAGTACCTTTCACTCTCATTTTTATTCTCTCTGCATATTTATTATTCTACCAAATGTATAATAAAAGCATTCTATCTTCCTTTTCTTTTATCATTTTTTTATCCCTCCCTTGCACATTTCCTCCCTAAGAAAAAGTGTTTTGGTGTTAAGATGTTCAAAATTTAAATCTCTTTTCCTCAAGTATCGGGAATAAAAGGACACACATAATTTTGTAAGTAATTATTAACTTAATTGTTTTCCTTCTTATTTGCTAATAAATTGATGAAGAAGTCGAATTTAGACGTTTCACTTCATGCTGGGATTGCTTTATAATAGCGCATAAGAAAAATGCTGGGAAAGAAAGGACCATATCTTTTCATCGAGCTTGGAATCGCAACATTGTGGCTTCCACATTAAAGTGGACTCCATCTGCTCATATTAATCAAATTCAGAATGATGATATTGCTGATTCACAACAAAAGTTGAATATATATATATATTGTCTTTTTATTTTGTACTATCAAATTGTACGTATCTTTGATAAATCTCTTTTAAATCATGACACGAAGCTAGAAGATTTTTAGTCTCGCTGGCTCCTTTCGTTATTCTTGGTCGTGTCAATTGAAGAACCAAGGATTTCCAAAGTTTTATTCTTTATTTTTTGTTTTATGGTAAGGATCTTCAAAAGGTTTAAAACCCTTGAACAACGTAAGAAGGTACCAAAAGTTAATATGTCAAATTGTCAGTATAATCTAGAACATATCTTTTTAGTATGTAGATATATTGATAGATGGTGAGGAGGTGGAAGGTAGTGTTCGAATCACAAATATCAAAGATTAGACACCATAAAAGGTGTCACTACTAGATTTTTTGATAAACATGTGTCACTATACTAGATACTCAACTTTCACTTGAACCCCATAATAATCTACAACATTAATTAATTACAACATTAGTTATAGAAGAAATATGAGTGTGTGTATATATATATATATATATATATATATATATATATATATATATATATATATATATATATATATATATATATATATATATATATATATATATATATATATATAGGGTTGGGTTCAAATTACACCTAGTGTAACTCTAAGCAATATTACACCACTCAATATTTTTTAATTGCATGCGAATATTGACAAATCCATCGTTAGATTACATTATCTGCATATATTCTTCATGCTTGCAAAATTTCAAGATAATCAAAAATTAATAGTCATGTCATCAATCAATTGTTAAAATTCAAATTTTTGTAGTTTAAAATAATGCATAAAAAATGAGTTTATAGATCAAATGGTAAATAGCATCCGATTGATATGAAAATTGGTATGCATGTTAAGAACATATAGAACATGTAATTCAACGGTTAGATTTTCAAAATATTAATTCAATAATAAGTTATTGGGTGGTGTAACATTGCTTAGAGTTATATGGGTTGGGTTCAAGTTACACTTGGTGTAACTCTAAGCAATGTTACACCACCCAATAACTTGTTATTGAATTAATATTTTGAAAATTCAACCGTTGAATTACATGTTCTATATATTCTTAACATGCATACCAATTTTCATATCAATCGGATGTTATTTACCATTTGATATATAAACTCTTCTTTTATGTATTATTTTAGACTACAGAAATTTGAATTTTAACAATTAATTGATGACATGGCTATTAATCTTTGATTACCTCGAAATTTTGCAAGAATGAAGAATATACGAAGATAATATAATCTAACGGTGGATTTGTCAATATTTGCATCTAATTAAAAAATACTGAGTGAGAGTTACACCAGGTATAACTTGAACTCAACCCATATATATATATATATATATATATCTAAAAATTAATTATATTAATTATTTTTAATAAAAAATTGAGAAAAAGTAAGGAAAATATTAAAGGTATTATCAATTTTACTATAAAAGATTTACAAAATAACGTGTTAATAAATATGATTGGTGTCACATTAATAATATAATATTTATATATATATATATATATATATTTTTTGTTATGTGCTTAAAAGTTGATACATCAATTTGTAAAATTTATGAAGTGAAATTTGTATTACTCTTAATGTTACTAAAAAATTACTCTTCTTAATTGTTATGGTCAACTAAACTGAAAATAAGTTCAGATAAATTCAACAAATAAATGCATTTTCTTAAACAATAAATTAAATTTTTTTTGAGAAAAAAGACTATGCTTTGAATTTTATATAGATACATGTACACACAATTCTATGTACATTGACAAAGTTTATATGGTATGATTGGAGGAATTTTCACCTATTAATTACGTGGCAACTCATAAAATTATTCACTACTTATTATTTAAATAAATCACATGATTCATTAAATAGGTTATATAATAAAGTACATGTGAATGGTTTTATCAAGCCATTCCTTGTAATTATATGGTTGTCTAACCTAATTTATTTACATAAATGATTTCAATCCATCTGGCTAATTGAATTACCCATATAGGTTCTTCTCAAAAAAGAATTACTCATATAGGTTTCACTTTAGAAAAGACAAAGTGGGTACCAAAAAAATTGCTTGAAATTAGGGAAACAACACTTTGTATAGTAAAGGCCTTATGGCTTGTTTGGAAGTTTAGAGAGGGAGGAGAGTAGAGGGGAGTAGAGAGGAGGGGAGTAGTGGAGATGAAAGTAGAGGAAAATGATTCCCCTCCACCTTGTTTGAATGTTTTTAAAATTAGTAAGAGGGAAGGGAGTAATTAGCCCTTCCCCTTGTGTAATTTTGTTAATATAATAAGGGTAGATTAGGTAATTTACTTGGTCAATAGTTTATGTACTCTACTCTCCCTCCAAATCTCTCCAATTTGGGGGAATTAAAAATGGGGAGTTAGAGGGAATTGAAACCCCTCCAAACCCCTCCCCCTCCTTCCTTAAAAAACTTCCAAACAAGGTAATTAGATTACTCTCCCTCCCTCTACTCTACTCCCCCTCCTTTTTTAAACATCCAAACAGGCCATTAATGATTGTTAGCTAAAGAAAGGTTATTATCATGGACCTTTCTCTCCATTTTATAACTTTATCCATATGTATGCTTCTTTATACAAAACTTTTTTCATACATATACAGAGCCACTTGAATTCTCACCAATTAATTGGCCATGGATTGGTTAAATAAAGCTCATGTTAATCTGCGATAAGCATGTCTAACCGGTAAATAAATTAGGTCTGGCAACCACATTGACAGGATGGCTTATTGGGTTTAATTTGTTGGGAATCCTACGTTGCCCACCATTGTTAAAGTTTCATTGCTACCTACTTTAAAGCACTTAAATGTGTAGCACAAAAAGAAGAACACTATCATATATAGGCTATATATAGCTGCATAATTGGAGGGTGGGTCTCCACCTTTAGGGATAGGGCTAAAATTACGTGTAAACCCATAATTTTTCATGCAACCGTTGGTGAAATTGCTCTAGTATCAACTTGACAATAGAGATTTAAAAAAAAAAAAAAAAAATTATATTTGAGTTTTTGAAATAACTATTTTCATAAATTGTTAAAGTGATAAATTGTAATTGATGAGAATAGGACCCACAATTAAACCATCAGTTTTTCACTGATCGATTACAATTTGTTATATCTACAAATTGAAAAAAATTTTGGAAAATAAATTGTGTGATAAAACATTTCAAGAGACAATTTTGTACATACGTTTTTTTGGATAGTAGGAGAGAGAGAGAGAGAGAAGCGAAGTTAAGACCACGAATTTTAATTACCGCAAAGTATGTCATTACTAGTGACTATCACTTAAAACCCAGTTGTGTACATAGATTTACTATTTGGAAAAGAAGAGAAAATAGAATAAAAGAAAGATAGAGAGAAGTAATTAGAGAATGATCACTCAGTTCTTTGTTTGGATATTTTGATAAATAAAAAGAGAAAAGAAATAACAATAGACAAAGTTTTTTTCCCCTTTATTTAGTTACGGGTAAAAAATGAGAAGAAATGGTAAAATGGTAAGATATTATATAAATTAATCATAGACAGACAACAAGTGTTAGTCTTATATAATATATAAGAGTAATTATTGAGTACTCTTAAAGTATCATAAATACATACTCTCTATTTTCACATAACTGTGGGTCTCACTAACTAAATTTATAGTGAGACCCACAATTTATGCGAGAGAGGGGGGTATGCATCCATAGTACTCTTGGAGAATTAAATAATTTTCCAATATATAAAAGTAAAAATTGAGAGAAAATTCAATGAAGACTAAAAATAAGATTTTAATTGCATTCTAATTTTGTACCAAGTGTAATTTTAATTGTCTTATTATTTGACCAGTGTCTTCACATTTTAAATACATTCCAACTTTATGCCAAGTGTCCTTCAAATTATTTTTAGATTTTAAACACTCACCAACTACATGCCAAGTCTCCGTCCAATTATACACTAATAATTGTGTGTCAATTATATTTATATGCAAATTTATGCATCTAAACTTTAAAAATAAATAAATAATTAAAAAAAAGACTCAATTTGAATTTATTATGCTTCTATATAAAACTATGAATGTACATTGTCTATTATTTATCAAGTAGAAATGTTATTTCTAAAAAAAAAAAAAAAAAATGTAGATGTGTGTGTGTGTTTGGGGGGGGGGGGGGGGGTGTGCACACATGTTCAAACATGCCCACCCGTGCATGCATGTAAGTGCATGTATGACATCCATGTATATACCGAGGTTATAAGCTAATTTATATAATGTTCGAACTATTGGAAATAAGGATTGTTAATTGAGGGTAATAATGAAAAGTACAAAAAAATTTCATATATTTTTTTAGTGAATGCATAAAAATTCATTAATTTAGATATATTCTTCTTTTTAAATTTCCTATTTTGAGATAATAGAGAAAATGAGTTTTAAATGGACAGGAATACAAAAACCATAATAATAATAAAAAATCCATAGGGGGATTGTAACATGTAAACTCTATTCCTCCTCTCCTTGAATTCAAACTTACCCTTCTCTCTTTTGGTTCCAAAACATATCTTCTCATTTATATGTCACTTTTTTGACATAAAGAAGATGAAACTGCTGTTCTCTATCTTTTCTCTCTCTTACACATCCACTAATTTTATAATGGCTTGTGAGAGATGTGAGAGAGTGAGGAAAGGGTACTTAAAGGGGAGAGTAGGTCGCATTTGGTGAAGAGCAAAAAGAAGTTGGCGTAAAGAGCTTTGCATTCTTTGCTAGAGAGAATACAAAGGTACGCTAATTTCTTCTCTCAGCATTTCAAAAACTAGATCATGACTTACTCTGTATTCTTTCTTAATTTTTCCACATCCTATGTATTCAACCTTAGACAACTCATTGGTATATACCTTATAGTTTATATCGTCTTTCTCAAACACACACAAATACACATATACATGTAGATTTCCCACATAATGAATTGCATGCTTATACATTCCCCATGCATTAGATAGTTGCATAACATGAACACATGAATAGGAATACACTCAGAGGGAAAAGAAGAAAAGGAATAGGAATATAATTAAAGGTTGTATTATCGGACATTGTAAGGTATCTATTAACAACAATTTTTTTATTTTTTTTGGTACAATCTTTGCCTTCTTTTATAACTTTTCGCAGCTTTATATTATCTTTTTACATATTTTTTAACTTTCTACAACTTTTTAAATAAAAAGTACATCCTCAACCAGCACCACACCGGTGCTGGATAACATTTGCCTATAATTAATATATAGTTCAATTTTTCAAAGCCCTTTGGGATCAGCTGGGGATGGCTCTTTCTGGGTCCTAAATCTTAAAGTCACTTTGTCGGGCGTGGTCAGTGCTGGCAACGTTTAGGCACTGAAATTTGTACGGCTTCCCCTGGTTAGGTAAGCTGTCTATTTGAGTTGACCATCATGGGTCCATGTACTTTTGATTCAATGCCCTGATCTTATTTTTTGAGAACAATTTTCTAGAACCTAGCTCTCTCTCTCTCCTACAAAACTAATAATTTAAGAAAATGTTAACAGTTGTGCCAAGTATATACCCTAGGGTATCGATCTGTGAGAAAATCTAGGATATTCAAGGAAGTTGACACCAAGCTTTGATTTCAAGGAAAACATATAAACATGAGAGATGCTACGTCTACAACATTTTTACAACAAATCACAGGTGGTTAGTTATTATTGGTTCAAATTTAAAATTAACACTAAGATTACTTTTTTGCCCTAACAATAACAACCAGTAACAACCTGCCACTTAAGATTTGTTGTAGAAATGTTGTAAAAATGTTGTAGACATATCATTTCTCTATAAACATAAATTCTAAAAACTCTTGTCTTTTTCTTTTTTTTTTTTTTTTGGATTTTTCACCGTATTTTTTCAAAATTTTCAATTAGAAACTAATCATTGTTCGCAATAGGAAGGTTCATAATGGGGTAAATTTTTTTAAAATGCTAGTATCCAGACTTGAACTTAGAAACTTCCAGTCAAATCAAAGATAACCACTTTAAGACCGAGTACCTAACCACTCGGCCGACTCCACTTGATTAACTCTTTTCATCACCATATATGATACTATATCTCTCTTTTTTAACATTTGGTTTAGTGGGACCCATCCATTTCTACCAGACCATTGTTTGTAAGAATAATGCAAAACATTTATATTGTGTGATATTGCAAGTGAAAAAAATTCCTCAAACCTATATTAAATGTTTTATTTTATATTTTACTAATTATTATACGTTATATTCCTAAACAATATGCATAGACCTCAAAAATATTTTTTTAACTGTGATATGATATGCATGGCACCTAACATCTTCAATAATTTTTTAGCTTTTTGAATCCATTTTCTTTTATGTATATATTTCCATATTCTAGGAATTCAAGTCAAATTCTACTTGGTATTGGCCTCTCACTTTTGCTTTCCCTTTCTCCCAAATTGACTTTTTTTTTCATCTTTTCCAGGGCATGTTTGGTTGTGTTTTTAGAAAATAGTTTTTAAACATATGTTATTTTCAAAAATATATAGCTTATTTACAAGGTTTAAATTTTTATTTTAAAAAAAAATAGAAAATTGTTTTCAAACAACATAACCAAAAACCTAATCTTCAAATTCAATATCTCCACTGTTGATAGTGATTCGATAGTTTGACATTTTTATTATATTTGTCATTTGCTCTATAACACTCCTAAAAAAATGTCTCACTTTTTTTTTGTATCACTCTTGAATGGTAAGAAAGGTATCAATATTTGTATTTTTCTATTTAATTCTTATCGATATATATACAAAACATTACTAGTTTTCGTTGCACTATTCTGATTTAGTTACTATTTTCGATGATCAAACTACCTAGCTACCTTGTAAATTTGCCTGATCATATTAATAAAATTGGTAACCCCGCTCAGTTTCAATCAATCAAAGTCATGACTAAATAATCATGAAAATAGACTCCTAAAAACATAGGAAAGACAATTGCGAAAGCTTTACATTTGTTGGTGTATGACTTTTGCTATAAAATCAAAACTTATATGCATCTTTCCTTCAAGATCAAGTTACACGTACTTCATTGAAACTGACCATTCTCTTCAACCTTTTTTTTTTTTTTTTTTTGCATAAAGATCATTGTACATCTTGATCTCCAAATTTAATTCACTAGCATGGCAGCCAGAAGGCATAGGGCCAAATCTCTTTCAAATATTTAGACTGTATCATTTCAATTGTACAAAAATAATAATTTCATTATAATTAGAAATAAATATTTTATATGTTTACGACCTTATGGGTAGAACATAATCTGTCTTACAGTTTGAATCTAATACTCTTGATCATTTCAAATTTTTCAACAAATGTCGGTTTTTTAAAACCTTCCTTTTATCTTTCTCTCAAATTGAACTTTCATTTTCTTCCCTCATATATCACAAATTTTAATATAAGTCTCCCAAATTATTGTCTTTTCTCCTCTTGATTTGACCTACCAACACTTTTCGCCATCGCCAAAAAAATATGCCTTTTAATGTTCTTCAATCTTCAACAAATTTTTTACTCTAACTGAAATCCTTAATGACAAGAAAGGGTGTTAAATTGTTTTGCCTCTCTGATTTGTATATGACAATCCATCTTTCCTTTTTCCTCTCCTCCAATATCACAATTAAACTTTCATTGTTCGGAGAGAAAAAAAAAAAAGTCACAAATCTATATACAATAAAAACAGTGTAACGTGGAACCCACCATTTTATTTGATGCTGTAAAGTTTTTCACTCTTCCTCTCAAAAAAAAAAAAAAAAATTTCACTCATTCATTTCAATATAGATAGATCTGGTGTTTAGAGCAAGGTTTGTTCCTTAAATTTTGTTAGGATTGATGTGAAATTAAGAGTGAAAAAGAAATAAAGAACAAAAGTAGAACTAACATTTTATCAACATGATTCAACTTAAAAGTCTAAGTAAAGTCTAAAACCAAAAAAAACATAAACGACTATAGTTTTTAATATATTGAATTGTGCATTATAAATTCATAGAAAAATTTATATATAAAGACTAACCCTGGACTCTTATTTTTTTTTAATTGTACCTTATAAATCCATACAAAAATTTACATGTAAACTAACCCTAGATTAGGTATGGAGTATAGACAGAGCTTAAGTTGTGTTAGGTGGATTAAGAATAAGAGGAGGTTGTCTTTGTCATTGTATAAGAAATACTACATAATATCACAGGTGTCTTAACGTTGTTAAATATAATAAGAAGCTTCTTCTTCCTTTTTTACTGAAAAATGAGTGATTGTAAATTTGTAAAAAAATTTTGGTGCCGTGTACAAGTATTGCTCTGCAAATCAAATAAGAAATAGGAAAGATGTCTAAATATTACTATTTATTTTAAGTTGATACAATCCAGGTTTTAAGGTGAGCATATTGTGGAGGGTTATTTTGTTTAAAAAACTGTCAAATTAATGTCAATAGCTATTCCATCCTATGGTCTAATTCCTTTTCCTAAAGGGAATTTTTTATTACAAATTATTTTGTTGTAAGTAAATACAACTTGATTTAAATATATATATATATATATATAATCAAATAGTTAAATACATGACTCACGCACCCATATTGACCCAAATGAAAAAAGAAAATAAAAGAAAAAAATGTGAGGAACAAATTTTGTCTATACTTTTAATAGTTAAGTGAAAAAGAAGAAGATGAGTGGATTTTTTTTTTTTTTTTTTTTTTTAAATCCATTTGATGTTGTAAACTATATATAAGTTTAAAGTTTCCGTCCAATATTCTAGTATACTGAACATGGTACAATGTAAACACATAATGTGCATGTAGTGTTGGAACTAGTGAAACACTTGATTCAAGCCAAACCCATAATATATATAGGAATTTAGTTATAACCGGTGGGGAAATGGTAATCCACGATATTCTAACCACTTATGGTATTTATCATAGCCAACTTACTGTGATATTTTTCCTCAAAAAAAAAAATTAAAAACTAACTATGATATTCTAACACAACTTATGGCTTTATCCTCACTTATTTATGAAATGAACAGATTACTGGTGAGCTTTGGAATTAAAATTTGGAAGAGAGGAGACTTTATAATTGTGAGGATTTTCTATATTTTTCTACACATTGCACAAGTGTTTGTTAGTTCAATAAATAAATGAAACCCTTTCCTTCTTATCCTCACAATTTTTCACTTTTGACTTTCCTACGTTTTTCCTTAAACTCTGTTTTTTGTGACTCTCCATGATCTCAATTTCTCATAGTACTTTCTTTAATAGCAAGAAAGGGTGTTAGGAAGTAATTTATCGTCTCTTCAACTTTTACTAGTTGCATTATATGACTTTTTTTCTTCTTCTTTATTTTACTAAAAGTCCTAATTTATTAAATAAAATATTATCTTTCTTTTTTTTTTTTTTGAGAATCAAAATATTATCCAATCTTCTTTAATTATTTGAAACCAATTTGTTAGAGTATAGCTTTAATTACTCTAATTATTTAGAAATCTTATCCGATTGCTTATGAATACTCTCTCTGGAAAGTGAAATATGTGATGCATGCATGGTTTTATTAATTGACTGATTACTCCATGTATTGTACACACAAGGACCGGGTAGTACAATATGAGTGATGCGCATGAAAACTCAAAACTATATCACATTTAAACAAAACATAATAAAACTGGTAGAATAACCCCTAGTCCCCTACTACCAATAACCACACAAAAACAAAAAACAAAAAAACAAAAACAAAAAAAAAAAAAAAAAAAGGGAAAGAAAGAAAGAAAAAACTCTATATATAGAGCATATCCGATAAGATTCTTTGTAGAAAGAGACTAGCACAACAACCTACAAAAAGTAGCTTTTAATTTATAAGATTAATTAATTAAGGCCTTCAATTTTTTCCACCTAGAAAATCACGTTCATGCAAAATCATGACAAGTTCATGTCGAATAGTTAAATAAGGAAAAAAAAAGCTTATATAACAATTCAACAAAGACTTAAAAGTACCATGGAAGGTTCAAAGAAAGGTACTATTTGTAGGACTTCTTGACTTACCAAGAAAATTAGGCCCTTAACACGGTAGTAAAGGGTATAATTAAGCATCTTTGAGTCTTGACGTATTGGGTGGGATCTTAGGGTCAAAGAATCAATTAAATATATGAATGTAATTACAAAAAAGGGGTAGGAATCTCCAAGTCAAAAGAAGCGGACGGATCTTTATAACAATTCACGTTACAAATAAAAAATCAAGTTAATAGTATCAAAATTTTCCCATCCCATTTGGTAGGACCATAAAGACAAGATAGGGTGTCTCACTAAGTTTGACCGTTTATGTAAATATTGAAACTCCTATTTCTTTCTAGTTGAATGAATTCTAGTTATATATATATATATATATATTCAATTATTGAGAATTTCAACCATAGATGTTTCTGTCAAAATTCATATAATTAACATCAAGAGATGTTAACCAGTTGAGGTACAATTTTTGACAAGTTATTCTACTCCATGCATGCACACAAGGTACTCCAGTGTCTTGCTAAGTTAGTGTTGGTTTGGTAATTTATTTTTGGTGGCTTATTTTATTAAGTGACGTTTAGGAAATAAAGGACTTTGTAAATATGGTCATTTTCAAAATATTTTATCTCCCAAGTAGGACTTGTAAATGTTAGTGATTTTTTTGCCTCAAATCCAACATGGTCTAGTGTTGAAAATTTTCAAATGCAAAGATTTTTCAAATTTTGGAACCAAAATGCCTACTTTATATATATCTCCTTTTGTTCTAAACGCAAATATCTTTCAAAATTTGGAACCAATATGCCTACTTTATATAGGGTAATAATAATAATTTTTCTTTTTTTTTTTATTTCTAAAAAATACATGTACTTTTATTTAAGCGATTTGAACCCAAGTTCTCTTACATACTGCTATTGAGTCAATAGACTCTTGGCCAATATGCATGCTCATTTGGTAGATAGATAGTCCTTTCAAGATAATGAGGAAATTAGTCGTACGTGTTTGATTGCTAACATGAGAAAAGGAAAACAAACCAAGCTACATAAATATGGTCATTTTCAATATATTTTATCTCCTAAGTAGGATGTGTAAATGTTGGGGGTCTCTTTTGCCTCAAGCATAAAATCCAACATCGACTAGTGTTATTTTGGGTGAGATTGACTTTTACCTAAGGCTTAATCATATGATCATTACAGTGTTTTTGATGGAGTCATTTTCTCCTATATTCTATTTTCCACTATCTATCTCCTTTTGTTCTAAACCCAAATATCTTTCAAAATTTGGAACCAATATGCCTACTTTATATGCGGTAATAATAATAATAATTCATTTTTTATTTTTTATTTCTAAAAATACATGTATTTTTATTAACCAGATTTGAATTCTAGTTCTCCTACATACTGCTATTTAGTCACAAGCCTCTTGTCCAATGCAATATGCATGCTCATTTAGTAGATATATAGTCTTTTCAAGATGATGAAGAAATTAGTCGTGTTTGGTTGCTAAGAAAACACGAGAAAAGGAAAACAAACCTACGAATGTTACTTACAAACCTAAATACATGCATATCAAAGAACTTTCATGTGAGTTTCCATTCTCAAAATGGTTAGAACTTGATGAATCGATGTCCAGAATCTTCAGAACCATATATTATTTTCAATGGAATTATTAAAGACATGACGTAGAAGCTCAAAAAAGGAAATTAAAACGAAGCTTCTTCACATCTCTAGGTTCACTACGTATGAAAAATCCAAAAAGAGTCGGTGATGATTCCATTTTAATTTTATATATCCACCTTTTCATGCAAATTTTATATTGAACCCCGCCTGCATGGGGTCCATAAATTTGTTCATAGTTTAACATTTCTTTGTGGTTAACCTGAGGAAGAGACGGGTCGAATATTTGAAACAAGAAGGATTCACCTACACATGGACAGAGTGGGTCTTTCTCCAAAAGATTAATATTCTTATTTGTTTGAATATGAATTATAGAGACTCTTGTTTGTGAAATCATCCAAGGATATATGGAACTGAGGGAGGTATATACAGTCCTGTAGTCTTTGTCAGTCACAATTTTCTGACACATAAATTCATTGTTAGTTTAGACAAAAAAGAAGTTGATTTCGAGGAATTAAAATCTTTGTTCACCTATATGTATGCAAAAGTGTTCTATACTGAGGGAGGGTTCTACTACTTTAGTAATAAGAAATTAAGAATCTCTTAGACAAAAAAAGGGTTACTTTTGGAATTACAATTTTACTTGATTAAAGGACTGAGGGAGGGTTTATCTATTACTAAATTTCAAGAAATGGGGTTTAAATTCACTCCAACTTCATAAATTGTGGCTTTCATTTCACATGCCTATTGATAATATCTAAGGCCACCCTTTGTTTTGGATATCTGCAATCCTGGCTATCATAGCTGCATTTTGATATTCTAGACAAACAAGGTTGGGATTACTACTTCTTTGAGCTTGTTGCTGGATGATTAAGTTTACATTTCAATTAATGACCATCCTTGTTAAGGCCTGCACTGTCCTTGGAATGGGATCATTTGGTTTTTACAAACACTACAGTGCACATGGTCTTGTCTTTTGCAATCAATTAACAGGTCTAATTCATGTTGCACCCTGCAGATTATATAGCTGAGTGAGTGGGAAGTGAATTATCAGAGTGGCATTGTGTATGCTTGGGAACTGAAACAATTGCTTATCACTGAAACAACAACTTGGAGTTATTATACATTGTTTGGCATTCGAGATCATGGCTGAGAGTGAAAATTCGTGTGCAGTACCGGCAGAGCAAAATTGGAAGAAGTTACCTGTCTTTGTTTTCTTTAAAGATGCAAGGTATAGTTTCAATGTGATTTTGCATTGGAAACTATGTTTTAAGTTTGGAAGCATATGCATGCTATTTGGATGTCTAAGATGCTTCTATTCAATTTTTTTTTTTTTTTTTTTTGGGTATTGGATGTCTAATTTGAGAAAGTATTTCAAGACAATACATTCATAGCTAAGGATTCAATACCTTTTTGTCTTGTTCACTCTTTTATTTATAGGCAACATTTACCTCATCCATTTAAGGTTGATAGTTCCTGTCATGTTAATTATCACATCTTTTTGTGCATGTTAGAGAAACCTCTACCTATAATGTTTCTATGAACTAATGCTTAGCTCCAAAATGTGATTCCAGAAGCATTTTTAAGTTGGATATACTTGGCTGGGAGATTCTAGGCATTGCATTCCCTGCTGCCCTTGCTGTAGCTGCTGATCCCATTGCTTCTCTGATTGATACAGCATTCATTGGTCATATTGGTATGTTTCATGTAAAATATTTTATCTATTTTTAGAGAATGTAGCTTCTTTACTACAGGCATTATTATCTTTTTTTTTTCATTATTATATCTGCATGGTGATAAACAGAACATTCCAGTAAAGTTGTACAGCATTTGACAACTTTAGTCTCATTTTTCAGTGGTCACTGTATAATTTGAAAGAAGTTTTCCATATAATTCATGAACTTACTCGATGGCATTGTTCTCTTTGAAAGTGTTACAATCAACTGGCTTTAAATATTATACAAAAGCATTGCATTCAAGGCAGACCAACATCATTGAATTCTGTAGTGGCCAAGTTGACAGTATGTTTTATAGTGAATGATATGATTTCTCTGCCTAGGTAATGAGCAGGACTTTAGACCAATGTTTTTAATTTGAGCCAAAATTGGCATCGATATCCTAAGCCGGTGCATGATGGTTAAGGACATGGGTTCATCCTTTATAACTAATTAAATATTTGTGTGAATGAAAGATAAAATTAAAAAATGAACTTGTTGACAACAGAGCCACAGCAACACTCATGGCCAGCAAATTTTATAAATTAAAGATTTGAAAAGATGGTCCAGACCCATCATCTGCATTATATTCCTGGCTCCAGTGGGAGAAGTTTCCAATAAGTTTGAATTAATTATCATAAATCAGTAAGTGAAAAAATTTAATTTTGATTTTTTTTTCTTTTCTGTACAGGACCTGTGGAACTGGCTGCTGCAGGAGTTTCTATTGCTTTGTTCAACCAAGCTTCAAGGATTACCATATTCCCACTGGTTAGTATCACAACTTCTTTTGTAGCTGAGGAAGATACTGTTGCTGGAAGAGCCAGCATCAAAGCAGCAGAAAAGGGCTCTGATGATGATGATGATGATGATGATGATGACATGCTTGAGGACATGGAGAAAGGTGAAGCTGGAAAAAAGGCTAAGAACTTGGAAAAGAGTTCATCGAAAAACAGTGAAAATGAATTTGCAGAAACAAATAAGAACATGGAAAAGGTTGAGGGTATGGAAGATGGTGGGGAAACTGAACATGCCTCAGCTGAAACCAGTGCAGGGAAAGAGTGTATGCAGGAAAACACACTTGAGGATATGGAAAATGATGCAGATGCAATGACTAATGCAAAAGACTCAAAGCTAGAAACTGGTACTCACTCTTTCTCTCTCTCTGTATGTATGTAAGTTTTTGTTTATGTCTGTCTGATATTCAAATGGCTAAAGTAGGGCATCACTTATAATTAAGTTCAGGTTATCATGTCAATAGTGTGTGCTGTGGGAAGATGAAGACAGAAAATCTTTGATATACTCATTTTGACATGTCAAATTCTTGGTGATTTATTAATTATCAGATTTCAATAAAACTATTGGTGGCAAAAAAAATAAGACCAAAATCAAAAGGGAGAAGAGGCATATTGCTTCAGCATCAACAGCTCTACTTTTTGGCGTAATTCTTGGCCTCATTCAAGCTTTAGTCCTTGTGTTTGCAGCCAAACCACTCCTGAATGTGATGGGTGTAAAAGATGTAAGTGTCTTCATTCTGAGTACTAACCATAATAGCATACAATTTTAGCTCTTGTTTATTGAATATGTAGACAAATGCACCCCTCATTCTTTGTTCTTGCTTTTTTTTTCCTCTCTCCCCGTCTCAATAGAGTTCTCCCATGCTAATCCCAGCACTTAAGTACTTGAAATTACGATCACTCGGTGCTCCTGCAGTTCTTCTATCCTTGGCCATGCAAGGGATCTTTCGAGGGTTTAAGGATACAAAAACTCCTCTATATGTCATTGGTATGTTGAGTTTATAATCTATACTTATCCTACTTTATTTGAAGCATGTTCATTATAGTACTTTAGTTTTAAATTTGGTAATATTTTTAGTTATGAAATGAAACACTCTGCAGATACATGAGATATAATATATTAGCATTTGGACATGAATTGGAGAACCTCTTTATGGTGGCCCACTCTTTCAATAACTTTAAGATAAAGAAAATATGTAGAAAAAGGGCTTATTTTCTAAACACATATTAGATTATGCATCTAAATCAATACTTCTACTACAGATTTTATGCTACCTTAAGAGAACTTGATGTTGTGCCTATGGATTGAATGCAATAAAGGAGTAATAGACTACTACTTTGCTTGGATTTGACTGAATAAAATCATAGTTAGACTACTACTTTGCTTGGATTTGAAACTTTTTTAGTAAGCTAATTTTCATGGACATATCCCCTAACTCTTTTTCATTTGGTCTAAATATAGTTTTGGGATATACAACAAACATCATTATGGACCCAATATTCATCTTTGCTTGGATTTGAAACTATTTGTTAATTGACTGAATAAAATCATAGTTAGACTACTACTTTGCTTGGATTTGAAACTTTTTTAGTATGCTTATTTTCATGGACATATCCCCTAACTCTTTTTCATTTGGTCTAAATATAGTTTTGGGATATACAACAAACATCATTATGGACCCGATATTCATCTTTGTCATGAAATTAGGCATCAGAGGTGCAGCAATTGCACATGTTCTTTCTCAGTAAGTAATAGTTACCCTTAAGTACTACAAATATGTTTTACAAAGTTCAGTTATTGACAGATTTATTTCTTGAGATGTTTCTTGAGATGTTTCGAGGCATCTTGACTGGTATTTCTCTGATAATTGATTAAATTCTGATGGTCCTTTTAGGTACTTGATTTGTGCAATCCTCTTGTTAATATTAATGAGAAAAGTCTATCTACTACCTCCAAGTCTTAAGAATTTGCAGTTTAGTCGGTTCCTTAAAAATGGTAAGGAGCTTTGCAATTAGACTTTAAGAGTTTGCCATTTAATGACGTATGAAATTTTGAATTAAGTTATCCTGAAGATTTAGGCCCCGTTTGGTACACTCACTCAAACACATGTTTTCAGTTTTTAAACAACATTACACATATTTCTTTACACTTTTTCACCCACACATATTTCCACACATGTTTTCAGTTTTTAAATGCATGTACTAAACACCCCTTTACAATTGGTTTTTGTTTAACTTTGGTTTATATGCATGGACACAGGTGGTCTGCTATTATTAAGAGTTGTAGCTGTCACATTCTGTGTAACCTTGGCAGCTTCATTGGCTGCACGGCTAGGTGCAACACCCATGGCTGCATTCCAGACTTGTTTACAGGTCTGGTTGACATCATCACTTCTTTCAGATGGCTTGGCTGTTGCTGGACAGGTAAAGGACATTTTTTTCTTGTCTATTTATTAACTAATCAAGTAAACATATATTGAAATTTCCTATTCTAACTTCTTTATTGGAAATACATAGAGTGATCAATCAGTACCATGTCTTGCTTTCTTTTTTCTTTTTTTGTAGGCAATTCTAGCTTGTGCTTTTGCTGAGAAAGACCTTAAGAAGGCAACAGCTATTGCAACTCGGGTATTACAGGTACTTCTTCTGTTTACCTGTCAATATTCGTCTTCAATAATTTTGTGTATCATGATACATTACTACTTATCTTAAATGACTAAACTGCTAGAAAATGATGAATTTATCATTATTCTAATACATCATACCTAGTGATTACCAAGGTTATTATGGCCAGAACTCATCAAGATAACAATAATGAAATTGTTTCATTTCTTAATTTCCATAGTGAGTGTTTAATTTATGCAACACTTTGTTCTGCAGATGAGTTTTGTTCTTGGGGTGGGGCTTGCTCTTGTTGTTGGAATTGGTCTGTACTGTGGAGCTGGGATCTTTTCAAGAGATGTCAATGTTCTGCACCTTATAAAAATAGGACTCCCGGTACTTTCATCTACAAGAAAAAAATACAGCATTGCTTTATTATTTATTTAGTTTTTCTCTCTATTAACAAAAATTTCCCTCTTCCAATTCAACAGTTTGTCGCTGCTACACAACCGATAAATTCATTAGCTTTTGTCTTTGATGGAGTGAACTTTGGAGCATCTGATTTTGCATATTCAGCATACTCATTGGTAAGTTTACAAATAGACCCTTTGATAAAATGTTATATATTCTCTCCAAGTCTCTCACTGATAAAATGTTCCTTGTCAAATTTCTTTTTTCAGCTTCTTGTGGCTGTAGCGAGCATTGCATCCTTATTTGTTCTATACAGAAGCAACGGATTTGTAGGAATCTGGATTGCTCTAACCATTTATATGTTTTTGCGTGCATTTGTTGGTATTTGGAGGTAATTTCTTTATATCTATCTTTATCTTGATGAATTTTTTGGAGGTAACTTTCACTGTTAGTATTATTAAGTTACAATTTCACATTTTTTGTGGTTTCAACTCAGCATTTAATTGCTGGGACTTAGAGAGGGAGGATTCAAACTCTAATTCCCCTAGTAAAGAAAAAACTGATAATGCAATTGAACTACAAGGCTCTTATTAAGTAAACAAATACAGGATCCCCAAAATAACATCACTAAACACTCTAAATTGACTGAAATAACCGCATCATGTATTATAAGGTGCCACTCCTCTTAAGAATCCCTATAGGAAATATCTTACATAGTAAGAAGCCAGATTAATATAAGTTTAATGTTTACACCTATAAGGCCTTCATCCACTTAAAAAAAAATACATACATACATACATATATATATATATATTTGGAAGAAACAAATGCACAAAGATATCTATGTTGTATTGCTCTATTAATTGTTAATCTACAAGTTTCCAAAGTAACTATGATATAGAACCTCTATACTTTGATGTTGATTGTAATAGACTTGCCTCTGAATTTGCAGGATGGGCACTGGAACAGGACCATGGCGCTTTCTCAGGAACCCATCATGGAAGTAGGCGATTGCAAGCACCACGAATTTTTATAGTCGAGCTACATATATATTTATGTCAATGTTTTTCTATTTTTCTTTTATTCTGCTCATGTTATGTAATTTATTCCCAGACAGAATTATTTCTTGCTTTTTTTTCTCTTCTTCTTTGTATCAGCCTTGGACCTACTTAATGTTATTAGAATCTTATAATATTGGTACAATATTTTTTTTTTTTTATCATATAGATTATATTCGTCATTTAACATATCTAAGTTTTTTTTTATTTTTTTTTATTTTGGGGGGTGGGGGGGGAGAGAGATTGAAGGGATCTCTCTTTAATCTACATATTAACCAGCCGTTCACCTAAGTGATGCATGTTGGAAGAAGAAATTTTCATATTTCAAAATAGAAAGTAATTATTCAAGGGTTGTTGGTATTCTCAATAACTAGCTGTGTGTATTTAGAATTCTCTCTTACCAAGTGTAAATGTCCTTGTTGACAATCTCTTTCAACTTTGTATCAAAAGATTCAAAACAAAAGGCAAAAGGTTTTTTACTTTGTACATGAGCAGTAGCTCTGCATCAAACAAAATAGAGGCTAGCATTTATTGCTATTATGTGATTGTGTGTGATAATTGATTAATAAGCGTAAGCATAAACGAGGGAGCACACATATAGGGACACAGTTAGGACTTGTAGTTAGGGGAGGCGACTTTGCTATTAGTTGTGTACAGTGGCTTAGCCACTAAGGTTTTTTTTTTTTTTTTTGATGACTTTGATGCATGTTGTTGGGTAAGGACAATTATTTTGTTTGAAATTTTTTAAAAGGTCGCGTTGTTTGTTATGGATTAGATTTTTTTTTTTTTTTTAATTTTACTATTGGTAATTTTTGTTATTGGGCTAATTTTTTTTGGGCTTGTATATTTTGTTTTAAATTTTAAATTTATAGATTTTTTATGGTCTTTAAAAAGAACAAAATGCTAGAGCTACAATTTTTTTTTTTTTTTTTTTACAAATTAGTGATGTGGTAAGTGGTTATTGGTAAGCAAAAAGTGGTGTAAGTGGTGAGGCAAAATGCAAACCAATAAAAATTTGCTACCTCAAAAGTTTGCAAAAATATTGTAGAAAACTTTGTGGCTATAATATCACTTTTAAAAGAATTAATGATATTATTAAGGAGGCAAAGTATAATTTTATAGAACAAAATTGCTAAAATTAATACCTAATATATATTCAAAAAAAAAATATATATATATATATATATATTTTTTTTTTTTAAAATAATGGCCCCCCAAGCCAAAGGCTACCTCCGTCCCTGCACACAAAGGTTTGTGTTTAGGCCTAACAGTGTACATCCATGGTGAAAAAGCCCTCAACAACTATATTAAGCACTTCAGTTTATAATGCACACAATGTAAGGTTTATATACTAGAGAACTCTAGACTAACCAAAGATTAATATACTTGTTCTACAATAACATTTGCCTACAATTAGTTTGGGTCACTTGGGTCATAATATGCCCAACATTAACCATGGAGATTGGTTATAGTTTCAATTGTAATCCATTGACGTACTCCCGTTTCCTTCTTCTGTGAAATTCCAAAAAAAAGTTATTGCATGTGTTCTTTCATCCTTATAAATTTTATATTTATTTTCCCACCTTGCTTCTTGCAATTGGCAATTTCTTTTTTGGAGTTAGAGCTTCCTTATCAAATCTTGAAGCCTTTTTTTAGTAGGTCTTCATAGCTACTAAATCCTTACAAACTACTATTTATCTATATTCTATACATCAAACCAAGTTCTTATTTAGATTGGCAAATTCCAAATATCAAGGTTGTTCTTTTTTCTTTTTTTTAAGTGTAAAGAATTGCTTGAAGATGTTAAAGTGCAATAATCTTGCTCGAGCAAAATCAAGCTTTGCTAGAGTGATCAAATGATCATCAAAGTCGGAAGTTTCGGGAGGCTCTTGCTATAGGGAATATAGTAGTAAATTCTCAAATCTGCGAGATGCAAAAATAGAGAAAAAATATGTGCCAAAGAAAATAATCACACAAAACAATATTTACATAGTTCAGCAATTTGCCTGTATCCATAGAGCTACAGTGATTTTACTATTGTCAAATCAAATGCAATATCCTCTCAAGTTTATGCCTAACTTAAGATCCATTCCAAATACAATATGAAAGTTCACTTAGTGTGTAAAACCCAAGTGATTGTTTAGACCCCCAAATTCAAATTATCCAATACAAGCTTATATTGAAACAATTGATGTGCGAAATGATAAATATAAGCAATACCCAAATTGGCAAAACACTCTAAACCATAATTAATCACAAACACAGCAGCAATTAAAAGGAATAGAGTAGGGAAGAGAGAACCAACACAAAGATAACACTGAGACGTGTTATCGAAGAGAAAACTGAAGAACTTGATGAAAAACCTCTCCGCCGCCCTCCAATGGGTAAAATGATCCATTAGAAAATTAATTGGGATACATAAATAGCAATAGACCTTCCAAGCCTAATCTACCTGATGCACCTAAGCCCTCCAAGCTTCTTGTTCTAACAGGGTTAAGTTTAACATTGTCTTCTCTAGCTTTCTAGATCTTACAATAAACTACATATTGCATCCGCCATCCTTGGCATTTTCCAATGCTTCCCAAGCTCTAAAAACACTTCAACACTCTAAATGGGTGTAGGTTGTGTTTGGGTACAAATCTCCTCTCAATGGGTATAACAATGGGAGAGGGAAGGAGAAAAAACTACAAAGATTTCTCTCTAAGAATGTGTAGCTCTCTCTCTAGTAAGGTGGGTGTGTTGTAGAAATCTTTCTTAGGGTTTTTCTCTCAATAGGCTCCTTACAATTTCTGTGGATAACGAGGATATATATAGTCTGAGTGATGGGAATACGAAAAGTCACAATTTTTAGTAAAACAAGGGAAATTTGCGGGTCACTCGCGACTGGTGCAAGTCACGAATCCAAGTCATGAGTTAATCTCCTGGACAGGCTGTATTGAGCTGGACACCTGGCCTAACTGTTCACCTTTCTGCATGTGCTTCTCATGTGGCCTTCAACTGTCTTGATCAAATCTTCATCACTTAATACTAAACCCATTACAAATAAATCTCACAAAAATACAAGGAAATAAATTTATGTAATTACAACTACCCGTGGTTGCAGTACCTAAAATATATCCCTAGAGAAAAATTCCAAATTAATCTTTTCTTGTATATTTCTAATGTCTAAAGAAAATCTCCCAGTCTTCTTTGCTTTTGCACACACAAATTTTCATTCTTCACTGCACTCATTGCATCACAATTTTTCTTTCTTCACTATGCTCACTGCATCACACACATGACTGCTATCCTTTTTCTTTTTCACTCCAGTGGAACTCTTCACTTTTCTATTTTTTATTTCTTTTTGTTAGGACATATGTGTTCACATGTTAAGAACAGATGTCATATTTTATGTATATTGGCTAATCCTTTGACAAAACGCACTCTACTTGTAATTTGGTAGTTCTAGGTGTTTTTGATACTTCAAGAAACAAGGTTTCAAGATCAAGTATTGAAGTCATCAAGTCTGTCCAAGAAAAAGCAAGTTGAAGTGCAGAATTTTTAAAGCTCGACACCTGCTCGATAGCTACCTCGACACCTGCTATCTGTCGAGAATTAAAAAGTCAAATTTCTGTTCTGATTTTCTTAGGATCCGTGAATGTGTTTTTGGGCCTTCTTTTCCTCTAATCCTAAACATATTTAAGGAGTGTTTTAAGAGCCGTCAACATAGACACAAGTTGCATAAGCATTGAGAAATCCTTGTTCAAGCAAATTGTGATCTAAGACGAAGTTCTTGACCTAGTTCATCTTCTTCAAGAAGTTGCTGTGTATTTTGCACCGTAGGGTTTTGTGACCAAGCATCTTCCTGATCTTCATTGCATAGGATGATCTGAAGAACTTTGCAGCCAACCTCTCTTCCTAAAGTTGGTGTTTGAAGTCGCGTACTGGGATCCGCGCATCTGGTTAGTCACGTACTTGGGAGCCGTGCATCAAAAAGGGGAACTGTCACTACAGATCAAGTCCAATTGGGTATTGGGGTAAGGGTTCAACTGTAGGTTGGTAAGGTACTTGGGATTCCTTATTTGTAACTGCTTGATTTGATAATAGTGGAGTTTCGGAAGTGGTGACCTGAAAATCACCCGGTGGGGTTTTTGCCGTTAGGGTTTTTCCCCATTCGTGAACAAATCACCGTGTCATTTATTTTCCGCTGCATATTTAGTTATTCGGTGATTTGTTTGTGCTGCCACGTGTTTGCATGTTAAATTGATTAATTAATAACTTGGCTAAATTAATTAATTAGTTTAAATCACAAGGGGTCATTCAATTTGTGGCATTTCAAGTGGTATCAGAGCAGGCACACTCTGATTAGGTTAATCTTTGCTGTGTTGATCCATTGACCCCTGCTGTCATGGATAGAGGACAATCTCTCATTATACCTCCTTTATTTGATGGGACTAACTATGCCTACTGGAAAGTACGCATGAGAGCTTTTTTGCAGTCTTTAGACGAAAAGGTGTGGCAAGCTGTTGAGATTGGCTGGACCAAGCCAAAAGAAGCGCCGGCCGATTGGGATGAAGCCAAGATCAAGGCGGCAAACTTCAATAGCAGAGCGTTGAATGCCTTATTTAGCGCAGTCACCAATAAGGAGTTCAAGAAGATATCCTCAACAGAAACTACTAAGGAGGCGTGGACCATCCTCCAGACAACCTATGAAGGAACAAAGGCTTTCAAGGATTCAAAACTACAGAGGCTCACTGCTAGCTTTGAAGAAATTAAGAGGGAGGAGGATGAGTTGTTCGATGAGTTCTATGCCAAGCTTAAAGACATAGTGAACTCAGCCTTCAATCTTGGGGAAACCACCCCTGAACCCAAGGTTGTAAGGAAGGTGCTCAGATCTCTACCTGAGAGATTTCATGCCAAGATTACGGCAATTGAAGAATCAAAGGACATTGATAAAATTCCTTTGACTGAGTTGGTTGGGAACTTGCAGACCTACGAGCTAGGGTTATCAAGAATAGGCAAGTCAAGCAAGGGCAAGAGCATGGCCCTAAAGGCGAAGAGCAGTGATACATATGAGTCTTTCGATGATGAAGATTCCAAGATGAAGTCCTACATTACAAGGCAGTTCAAGAAGTTTATGAAGAATGCCAATGGGAGGAGCTTCGACAAGGACCGAAGGCAATCCAGTTCTTCACAATTCAAGAGCCAAGATAAAGGAAGGAAGGATGCCAAGGATGGCAGTCAATACACTGTTCCAGCAGGACCAAAGTGTTTTGGGTGTCATGGGTTTGGACACATGAAGAATGAGTGTCCTACATATCTGAAGAGCATTGGAAAGAGCAAGGCTCTTGCTGCAACCCTGAGTGACACTGAGCCTGAAGATGATTCCGACAATGAGGATGACGGAATCCTAAATGCCTTCACTGCCTCAGTCAATTCTACTGAAGGGATTGTTGAGGAAAAAGAAGAAGAAGAATTGGTGGACACTGAATGTGAGAAGATGGATGACAAAGATGATATCCATTCAGCCTATGAGAAGCTTTACAAGCTCTCAGAGAAGCATGAAAAGTTATACAGGCTGGCCACCAAGAAGCTCAGTGATGTGGAACTTGATAGAGAAGAATTGTCCACAAAGTTTGATGAGGCGAATCAAACTATTGGAGCACTGAGGTTTGAAAACAACTTCCTGGCTGAGAAGACCAAGAAGCTTGAAGCAGAGCTGTTTCAAGTCAGAGCTCAACTGGAGAGGACTTCAAGTGCAAAACTTGATGAGATGCTCAGCAACCAGAAATCTGCTTCAGATCGAACAGGTTTAGGGTATGGTCTTTCTTTCTCTAACTCTGCTTCTACTAGTCCTACTGTTTTTGTTCCTCCTGCTGATACTGTTAAAATTGAGAACATTGAGGTTAAAACTGAATTAGCTAGTGAAAACATAGACAAGGGTAAATCCATCTTAGGAGCACCCCCTAAGTTAGATAAGAAAGATGCTAAAATCTCTAAGGATAAGAAGGCTAACTCTCAAAAGCCTAAACAAAAGAAGCAGCATCTCTGTTATCATTGTGGAGCTGCCGGTCATACTCGACCAAATTGTTACAAGTGGCTAGCCACCCAATAAAGCAACAGTATGACAGCATCTGGAAGCCAATATCAGCTTCAATCCTCTCTTGCTCCTCTTGGAGATCTTCTGAAAGCCATTATGTTCCTTTCGAACTTGAACGGGTTTAATTCTTCCCCCTCACAGCCGTTTCAAAGTTTTAATCAAAGGAAAGGTTCTTCCAAGGTGTGGAAGAAAAAGGACTCTAAGTGATTTTATCACTTTCTTCTCCCTTCTTGTTTATCTTGTTTATTGCATTGCTTGTGTGTTTTGCATTTTTGCTGAGTCAGTCTAGTTTTATGCATTGTTTTTGCTTTGCTTAATATGTTTTTGTGTGTTTACTTTCAGTTCTGTTTATTTTGTTTTTCATATAAAATAAAATAAAAAAAAAATTTTTGAAAATTGAAAAATACAAAAACAGTGTGTGTTATGTGTACATTGGTACTTGTGTACCTTGGATGGCCAATGAAACAAAGTTTTCTAAACTTTGTATCTCTTGTAGCTTAGATGAGCATCTTTATACACAACTAAGCAAGTGAGCTTTGTGGCTCTTGTTTGTGATGAGTAAGATTAGGTTATTTCTTAAACTTAACACTCATATCACTCTTTTTGACGGGTAGGACTAGAAAATCCTAAGAGAAAGGCATAAATAACTATCTCACCACTGTTGCCCGCCAATCATTAATGACATCTGTATGCTTCGGCATAGCAAAAGTGTGATGTCAATGACATTTGTGTGCTTAGGCATAGCAAAATTGAAATGTCAAATATCAATGGGTATTTCTTTTCTTTCTCATAAGCCCATGCATGATATATTTAAAAAGAAAATATGCAAAGAAAATAAAAAGCAAAAAGATTAAAAATGTTTTAAAAATGGTTGCAAGCGTGTATTCTAGGAGATGTGGGAGTTATAGGATGTACCTCGAAGGTGATAGTCCCCATCAAGCAGTTATGATTGTGTGTGAGTTAAAGTTATTTTCTCATATCTCAGATCGTCATAACATGTATACACATATGCAATCTTGCGATGTTTTTTCACACACAACACGCAATAGTCTTTGCTACTTTTGATACATGTGCAGGTACAATGTGATTTGGCCATCACAAAGGTTTTACATGTACTGTTGTATGCTCACTAAACTGTCATGACTTATTTTTGAAATATAAAATTGGTTAGACTTGTTTAGTGTGTGTGTGTGTTTTTGGAAGATCCGTGTGCTTAAATTTTCATTGAGAGATGATTTTTGAGAGCTTTTTATGTTGGTTGGATCATGGTTGAGGTGTTTGTCTTGATTGCATTCTTGTCTGTGTTTTTCTCTTCTCGAAAAACTGTTTTTCTCTGCTGGCTCGACACCTCCTCGACACCTCCTCGATACCTGATCATCTGTCGAGCTTCTCAAGCCTTTTTCTTATCGTAATCTTGACACCTCCTCGACACCTGGTGGATCGATCGAGAAAGTCTCTGTCTCCTCGATACCTTCTCGACACCTAGTCGATCGATCGAGCTTCAGTATCAGTTCAACTGTTTGGTACCTTGATACCTCCTCGACACCTTCAGCTGTCGAAAGCCAAATCCTCGACACCTACCTCGACAGCATCCTCGACACCTCTCGACACCTCAGTTGTCGAGATTTACTGAGGTGTCTATATAAGCTGCGATCGCGATTTCTCTCTCATTTCTCGATCTCTCTTCGATCTGTCCGAGGCGGTTCATCTTCCCAGACCAATCTTCTTCACTCCAATCTCCATCCCAAGTGATTTTCAGCTTTTCTTGCTTCAAATCAAGTGGTATGATCTTCTTTTCCATTCCTTTTCATGCATTTCATGATTTGAATCTTAGGTTTTGGGATTTTTTTTGAAAACTTTGGGGTTTTTCAAAATCATTGAGTTTTTATTGAAATTTAGGGTTGGTTTTTCAATGAAAAGTGTTTAAAATGTCATACATTGCATTTCATGTGCATTAGAATGATATTTTCATGCATTTGGATGTGTGTTTCTTGTATGTGTGCTGCTAGGTTTGGATTAGGCTGAGCCCATAATGCTTTTTAAGTTTGCATGTCACATGCCCATGCATTCCCATGCATACGTACTTTTTGTTCAACATATTATCATATTTGAACTGTTTGGGACTTTTCTGATTGTCTCCCTCTCTATCTCTTTCTCATTCTTTTACGTTAGTTGTGTCTATGGCACCCAAACGTAAATCTACTCCAGCTCGGAACCCTTTGCGTTCTGGAGCTTTCTCTTCTTCTGATTCTGCTCCTCTTAACCTTCGGTTCCGTGATGGAGATGCCCACAAGGCATTTACTGAGAACTTTTCTAGACGAGGTGTTCATTCGGAACGCCAAGTCATTTTGGCGGACTTCACCGACACTGACCTTCCCTCTGTCATTCACAGTAGGGGATGGGGGTCACTGTGTGACATCCCGGTCACCTGTCCTCTCGTGCTGATTCAGGAGTTTTACTCCAACATGCACGGGATTGATCGTTCAGTACCTCTCTTTTTCACTCGCGTTCGAGGTACGCGCATCCCTGTCACACCGCAGCTGGTGGCGGATGTGCTTAGGGTCCCTAGGATAGAGTTTCCTGACTATCCTTCTCGTGAGCGACTGAGGACTGTGTCCAAGGATGAGCTCATTTCTGCTTTTTGTGAGTGCCCTTCTGAGTGGGGTGAGCACCAGTATACATCATGTAGACCTTTTGCTAAAGGTCCTAGGTTCCTTAACATGGTGATGACTTTTGTACTTCATCCTCTCTCTCACTATAACTCTATCACAGAGCCTCGTGCTCGATTTTTGTTATCTCTACTTAAGCATCTCACGATAGACTTTCCTTCTCACTTCATTTTCTCTATCATAGATGTTCATTTAGATGCGGCGTCCCGTGATAAGCTCATCTTTCCTTCCGCTATCACGAGGATTCTACGCCATTTTTCCATCCCTTTCCCTTCGTCCGACCACTTCACACACATATCTGCCATAGATGCCGCTACCGTAAAACGTAGTGAGGCACAGTTCAGGTCGAGACAGCCGGATTCCACTCCTCCCTCCCGTTCGGCTCCATCCAGATCAGCTCCATCTACATCGGCTCCTCCTTCTTCTTCAGGCGATGTATCTCTTGGAGATATTATGGCGCAGCTGCAGCGCATGGATGCTCGCCTCGATACACTCACCACTGAGTTGTATCAGGTGAATGTTCGTGTTGGTCGTATTGCACAACGGCAGGCAACCATGGGTGGTTTTGCTTCTGAGGCTTCTCCTCCACCACCTCCTCCAGTTGCTTCCGATTCTGATACTGAGGATGATGATGATGATGATGATGATGGTGATGACGATGATGCTTCAGATGATGATGATGGAGATGCTAGCTCTACTGATGAGATGTCTACATGACACTCTACCCTTTGTCATTCGTGACAAAAAGGGGAGTAGTTTTGGATTATGAGAGTAGTCATCTTAAGGGGAGAGTTAGTATAGGACATTTTTGATAGGGGGAGTGTTCATATTTTTGAGGGATGTAGTGAGATTTTGATGTATCTTTTTCTCTTCTAGTCTTTATAGATACATTGATCTTGTATATGAAGTCTTGTGACCAGTTTTTACATACATTGTACTTATCTTTCTATATATGTGGATGTATGTTTTTCTTTTTCACCTATCTCTTCATGTGTTGTTTCTTTTCTCTCTTTATACACATGTTCTTTATATTTGTATGCAATCTAATTATTTTCTGTTTCACACTAGATGCCTTGATGAGTTTTGTTTAAAAGTGTTTCAGAAATAGAGGTTGTCAAAGTCTACTTGCCATAAACTCTCTTCTTGCAAAGTTTTTCAAGAGTTGGTGTTAGGATAGATTTTATTGTATGAAACAAGTGAATATGAGTTGAGTGATTTATGACTTCTCTCATATGTTCATTTGTTTGTTGTGGTTTTGTTACGGATTGCCAAAGGGGGAGATTGTTAGGACATATGTGTTCACATGTTAAGAACATATGTCATATTTTATGTATATTGGCTAATCCTTTGACAAAACGCACTCTACTTGTAATTGGGTAGTTCTAGGTGTTTTTAATACTTCAAGAAATAAGGTTTCAAGATCAAGTATTGAAGTCATCAAGTCTGTCCAAGAAAAAGCAAGTTGAAGTGCAGAATTTTTAAAGCTCGACACCTGCTCGATAGCTACCTCGACACCTGCTATCTGTCGAGAATTAAAAAGTCAGATTTCTGTTCTGATTTTCTTGGGATCGTGAATGTGTTTTTGGGCCTTCTTTTCTTCTAATCCTAAACATATTTAAGGAGTGTTTTAAGAGCCGTCAACATAGACACAAGTTGCATAAGCATTGAGAAATCCTTGTTCAAGCAAATTGTGATCTAAGACGAAGTTCTTGACCTAGTTCATCTTCTTCAAGAAGTTACTGTGTATTTTGCACCGTAGGGTTTTGTGACCAAGCATCTTCCTGATCTTCATTGCATAGGATGATCTGAATAACTTTGCAGCCAACCTCTCTTCCTAAAGTTGGTGTTTGAAGTCGCGTACTGGGATCCGCGCATCTGGTTAGTCACGTACTTGGGAGCCGTGCATCAAAAGGGGGAGCTGTCACTACAGATCAAGTCCAATTGGGTATTGGGGTAAGGGTTCAACTGTAGGTTGGTAAGGTACTTGGGATTCCTTATTTGTAACTGCTTGATTTGATAATAGTGGAATTTCGGGAGTGGTGACCTGAAAATCACCCGGTGGGGTTTTTGCCGTTAGGGTTTTTCCCCATTTGTGAACAAATCACCATGTCATTTATTTTCCGCTGCATATTTAGTTATTCGGTGATTTGTTTGTGCTGCCACGTGTTTGCATGTTAAATTGATTAATTAATAACATGGCTAAATTAATTAATTAGTTTAAATCACAAGAGGTCATTCAATTTGTGGCCTTTCACTTTTCTTTTCTACAACCCATACTAACACATATAAAACTCTATTTATTTGTTAGGTTAAATAGTCACAAATTCACGTGATGCATAGGAATAAATAATTATTTTGTATTGTAATATAATGTCTAATTTTTTCCCAAAAATTTTTTTGAAAATAATTTATTCTCCCTAAAAATTAAACAATTTTTATTTGGTCCAATTAGGTCTACTTCAATCCTATTTGGTCCACTCAATCAATTTGGTGCCCCTTCAGTCCATTTTAGACTAATTGGGCCTTAAATTAATTCTTTTTGTAGTTTTTATTTTCAAGTTTAGCTCAAAAAAGCTTCTTTTTTTCTTAATTTTTGGATTGAAAAGTATGAAATTTTATTATATTTAGGCTAAATTCTTTAGTTTTTGAGTTAAAAAATACATAAAATAAAATAAAATAAAATAGACATTAAAAATAAGAAATATGAGCCCAAAAAATGCAATAAAAATGATAGATATTCAAAACTCTTATTCAGTCCACATTGGTTATATTTGGTCCATTATGTCCTCTTCAATCCAATTTGGTCCTATTCGGTCCATTCTGTTCTATTTAGTCCATTCTGTCCACTAAAATTCTATTCAATCCAATTTAGTCAATTCCGTCTTATTCAACTCACTTTGGTCCATTCAGTCCACATATGCTCTATTCGGTCCACATTAGTTCTATTCTATGCACTTCAATCCTATTCAGCCCATTATGTCCACTTTTGTCCTATTCAGCCCATTCTGTCTACTTTGGTTTTATTCAGTCCATTCTATCCACTTTGATCCACTTCAGTCCTATTCGGGCTATTTAGTCTACTTTAGTCTAATTCGGTCCATTTTGTCCACTTTGGTTCTACTTGGTCTCCACTTCAGTCCTATTCAATCCACTTGGTCCTATTCGGTCCACTGCAGACTAATTTGGTCCTGTTCGGTCTATTCTATCCACTTCAGTCCATTCGCTCTTATTCAGTCCTATTTAGTCCATATTGTTTCTATTCAGTCTTATCCTGTCCATTTGGTCCACTTTATCCTATTTGGTCCAATTCAGTCCATTCAGTCCGACTCGTTCCTATTCTGTCTATTTGGTCCACTTTATTTCATTTAGTCCAATCCAGTCCATTCCGATCACATTGGTTCATTTTGGTCCACTTTGATCTATTTCTTTGCACTTACATAATGGGAAAAGACATGTTTAGGTTGAAAGCATCTAATCTAAATCTAAATTTATTAAAAAATATATAAATTTCAAACTCATAATTTCCTAAGCATAGAATTTATTGTTGCTACACTTTTGTTAAGCCGCATTAATGTAGCATTGAAGACTGATTAAAGTTCAAATTTGGCCAATTTTTAAATGCCTCTCGAGGTAAAACGTTCAAGACCCTAACTAAAACAAGTGCCTTCCTTCCCGAGCCTAAATATAAAACTCACTCCCAATAAGCCTAGTTGACTTTCTTTGAAACCGCATACATTGCCAACCTCTTTTAGTGAGTTTAATGACAAACTAGAGTTCCAATTTGGTGCCAATAAGTTTTTCCATGATGGAAATGAGGATGAAAGTCCTCTCACATGGATTCCTAACATTCTCATCATGTCCTACATTATGTTGCCCTGTCCTACTTTATGTGAGAGATTATAATACCCCAAAATGTGCAAATTCGATTGGAATAGATTGTTTGAATGTATGTTGTGCGGGCGTATGAGAGTCTCATATCGGGTATTTACTAGTTGGAGCTTGGTTTTGTGAGTGATTAAAAGAAACCCTAATTATAACTTGACTAGTCTTTTTGAAAAATAAGCACAAATGTGACTAACAATCCATGGCTGGGCACATATCACATTCTTGAAACTTTAAATTAATCAACCACAGAAGGCATTTAATTCTCTCACAACTCTTCAAGACACATTGTTGAGATTTTGTTCCTCTCCAAATCTCTGAATCTCAAGAGTTTTTTTGTTAGGAGGAACTGGGTTTGATGAGATCATGTCTTTTTTTCCTTCTTGAAAGATATCTTTATAGATTATAGCAATTAGCATGCATGCTTCACTTGTTATTAGCATGTGTGCCAAGCGAAATAGAGTTCGGATAACACTCATCAATTTCTTATAAGTATACTATGATGTGTACTTTTTTTTCTTGCGTCAAATCAATCATTTGGATTATATTATTTGTGTGCATTCTTCATACTTGCAAAATTTTAAAATAATTAAATATCAATAGGCATATCATCAATCAATTGTTTAAATTCAATGATCAGATTTCAACTTAGATTCTATCATCAAATTTTGCTTTTGGGTAAAGGAGTATAAATATCCTTTAGCATGTACATAAGTTAAAAATTGATTTACAACTTGGGTATCAAGTTGACTCTTGAGAAACATTAATAGCTAACCATGCTCTTAAGAATAGTAATTATATATGACCAACAAAGACTTCTAGTACCTAATTGTTTCTTAATGGTTCATCAAAAAAAAAAAAAAAAAAAAATTTGTTTCTTAATGTTAAATGATGGTTGACCTTGTATATATATATATATATATATTTTTTTTTTTTTTTTTTTACAAGATAGAATTCTACTCTAGCCTAATCTAAGTGTATATGTGTGTAAATGGTTAACCTGGTATTAATTGACCTAAATCGTGGCCTTTTTCATGAGTTAGCCTAGACCAATTGCAAAATATAATATCATGTAATTTTTTTCTCTGGATTTTAGCCAATAATTATAATCTTACTTTCTTCCACTTTCCCATTTCAGCGTGATTGTGTTTAGTAAGGAATATTGGTTTGCTCTAACCTGATCTCCTCTTGAGGTCACTTGCGTGGAGAATCTAAATACTCAACATGAATCTACAAGATCAACAACAACAACAACAACAACAAAAAGATCTACATGAAGATAAGTGACACTCAATGTGTTAAGCCTATATGATAAGCTATTAGGAGCTGCAAAGATAATTGACGGAAGCTGGAATATTTTTTGGATTATTGGTTGAATCTATATTTTATATATATTTAAAAGCTGAAGTGTAATATTTACTGTTGCTATGCTCTTGTTGAGCCATACCAGGGTTACGTCACTATTATTTTATTTTTATTTTTTTTGTTTTCCATCTTTGTTGACTTTCTATTGCAAAATTAATTCTTTGTGGCCAACGTAATGCACTACACGCCATAATTAACTCTAATTGTCAATATTGAAAGCTCCTTTCAATATTGAGTGTCATTTTATTTCCATGTATATATATATATATATATGTATATGTGTGTGTGTATATATATATATATTGTTACTCAACTATTGAGCCACATCATCCACTTTTTTCTACCTCTTCTTTTTTCTTTTAAACTTTTCTTCTCACTACTCTCAACAAAAACAAAAAAACAACAGCAACAAAAACAAAAATCTCTTCTCTCCCTATTAGTCCATATATATGGTTACATTTCCTCCAACATTTCTCTTCCCTATTGCCTCTTTATCTCCCCCCACTACTCTCTACTTCACCGTTACACTTCCTTCATCCTTTTCTATTTCTTATAACCTAACTCTTCTTCTTCCCATTTTATTTTATATAAATTTCATAGCATTTATCCCATTCAGTCCATATTTTTCCTACACAAAAACTATGAGCTCTCTCTCTCTCTCTCTCTCTCTCTCTCTCTCTCGATGAATTTTCGTTCTTTCTTATAACTCTAACAAAGGTTGATGGTTTTTTTTAAAAAAAAATATGTGTTTTGATTTTGTTTTTTTTTTTTTAATTTCCCATAACAATTTTGTTTTTTTTTTTTTTTTATTTCCCCATAAAAAAGTCTTATCTCTCCCTTTTATAGCTTTAGGTGAATTTTGATTTGGGTTAATACTTAGTTTTTTTTTTTTTTTTTTGGGAAATAGAAATTTAAGTTTATATCAAAACACAATCTACATGGCTATAAATTTGAATATGTCTACTAATTGTTTGAATAATAAATATTTGTAGAGATAAAAAGATAAAACAAACTTTCATCCAAGCTACTTAAGATACAAAGTTATGAAATTTTGTTTCAATGGTCATTCAATGTACACAAGTACCACTATACATAAACACATATTGATTATGTATTTTTCAATTTTTAAAAAATTTTGTTTTTGTTTTTTGTTTTCTTGAAAGCAATAAACAAATAACCAACCTAATGCAATAAAAAGCTAGACTAACTTACTATGCAAAAATAGACACCCAAACATATGCAAGAAAACATTAACACAAAATCACCGAGAAGGATCTTTTTCCTTCTACACAGGTGGTTTGGAAGGAGGAGGAGTTTTCTTATTTTGAGGGCGACATTTGGAAGATGGTAAGTAAGGAGTGAATCCTTGGAAATTAGAGAGAAGAAAAACAGCTTTGAGAAGTTCTCCGAGATGAATAAAGAGTTTTGAAGCTGATTCTACTATAAGATGACACACAATTGTTCTGTTGGCTAGCTAGCCATTTGTAACAACTGGGACGCGTGTGTCTAGCTACACCACAATGATAACAAAAGTGAATCTTCTTTGGTTGATTCTTCTTGTTAGTGGAGTGATGAGAATCCTTCTTCCCTTCTTTCTTAACAGGTTTAGGGGGTGCACCTAAGATGGATTTCTGCTTATCATTTTTAACCTTAATTTCAACTTCCGTTTTAGAAGCATTATTATCAATTTTAGTATCATCACAAGGAGGTACAAAAATAATATCATGGCAAGCAGAATTAGAATTTGCACAAGTAGAGAAAGAACTGACAATCCCTAGTCATGTCTTGTCAAATGAAGACTTTTGAATGCTCAACATCTCATCCAGTTTTGCACTTGATGTACATTCATGTTGTACTCGCACTTGGAAGAGTTCAGCATCTAAATTCTTGGTCTTCTCAGCCAAGAAGTTGTTCTCAAACCATAAGGCTCCAATGGTTTGATTTCCTTCATCAACTTGGTAGAAAGATTATCTCTCTCTATTTCCACCTTGCTTAACTTCTTCATAGCCAATCTGTAAAGCTTCTCATATTTTTTAAAATTTTTGTAAACCTTAGAATAGGCTATTTGGATGTCATCATTTTCATCCAACTTCTCAAACTTAGATTCATCTAATTCTTCATCCTCACTAACTGCCTCTCTAGTGTCATTAGCAAGTTCAACAGTGGCAGTGAAAGCCATGATTTTCTCTTCTTAGTCATTATCATCTGAATCACTCTCAGGTTTAGTATCACTCAAAGTTGCAATTAGGGCTTTGCTCTTCCCTACTGACATGAGATATGTTGGACATTCTTGCTTCATGTGACCATAGCCTTGACAACCAAAACACTTAGGGCTAGATGGAATATTGGTTTTTTGACCACACTCCTTGTTCTCCTTATTTGGCTTGTCTAGAGATTTATTTAAAGTAATCCAGATTTTCTGGGCTCTTTTTCAATTATCTTCACATTGGCATTCTTAATGAATTTTTTGAAATGCCTTTGTGATGTATGCCTTCAACTTAGTCTGTTCATCATCAAAAAAATCTTCATCCTCATCATCTTGACTTTGACCTTCAAAGCCATATTTTTGCTTTTTCTACCTTTCCCAATTTTAGCTAGACCTAACTCATAAGTTTGAAGGTTCCTAACCAATTCAATCAAAGGAATCTTGTCAATGTCTTTAGACTCTTCAATGGTAGTAGTCTTAGTATGAAACCTTTCCAGAAGAAATCAAAGTATTTTCCTTACAAGCTTAGGCTCAGGGATTTCTCTCCTAGATTGAATTAAGAATTCATAATATACTTAAGTTTTGCGTAAAACTCATCAAAGGTTTCATCTTCTTCCATCCTAATTTCCGTAAAACTACTAGTCAATCTTTGAAGCTTTGAGTCTTTAACTGCTTTGGTTCCCTCATTAGTGGTCTGAAGGATAGTCCATGTTTCTTTTGCATTGTTAGTCAACAAGGCTCTACTGTTGAAGTTTGCAGCCTTGATCCATCATCCCAATATGCGGGAGCTTCTGTAGGTTTGGTCCATCCAACTTCAAATACTAACCAGACTTTCTCATCAAGGGACTACAAAAAAGCTTACATATGTACTTTCCACTATGCATAGTTAGTTCCATCAAATAAGTAATAATCAACGATTGACCATGATCCGTTACAACAAGGGTCAATGGACCACACAACAACTTTTTTGTGATGAGGGAGGGTTCTACTACTTTAGTAATAAGAATCTCTTAGAAGAAAAAAAATGGGTTACTTCTAGAATTACTATATTATTACTTGATTAAAGGGACTGAGGGAGGGTTTATCTATAACTTAATGAAAAGAAATGGGGTTTAGATTCACTCCAATTTCATGGTACTTAAATTGTGGCTTTCATTTCACATGCCTATTGATAATGTCTAAGGCCACCCTTTGCTTTGTGATCTGTAACCCTAGCTATCATAGCTGCATTATGATAGTCTAGACAAACAAGGTTGGGATTACTACTTCGAGTTTGTTTCTTGATAATTAAGTTTACATTTCAATTGATGCCCATTCTTGTTAAGGCATGCACTGTGCTTGGAATGGGATCATTTGGTTTTAAAAACATAATAGTGCACATGGTTGTGTCTTTTGTAATCAATTAACAGGTTTAAATTATGTTGCACCCTGCAGATTATATAGCTGAGTGAGTGGGAAGTGAATTACCAGAGTGGCATTGTGTATGCTTGGGAACTGAAACGACTGCTTATCACAGAAACAACAACCTGGATTTATTATGCATTGTTTGGCATTTGAGATCATGGCTGAGAGTGAAAATTCGTGTGCACTGGCAGAGAAAAATTGGAAGAAGTTGCCAATCTTTGTTTTCTTCAAAGATGCAAGGTATATCTTCAATGTGGTTTTGCATTGGAAAATATGTTTTAATTTTCGAAGTACATGCATGCTATTCGGATGTCAAAGATGCTTCTATTTTATTTTTTATTTTTTGGTATTGGATGTCTAAGTTGAGAAAGTATTTCAACTTAGACAGCATTTACCGCATCCACTTAAGGTTGATACTTGATAGTGCCTGTCATGCTAATTATCATGTCGTTTTATGCATGTTAGCTAAAACTTTACCTATAATGTTTTTGTGAACTAATGCTTAGTTCCAAAATTTTGATTCCAGACGTGTTTCTAAGTTAGATATACTAGTCGCTAACCCGTGCGATGCACGGGAAAACTATTATATTTGAAGATGTAAACAGTTCTTTGCAGTTTCCTCTTTGATTGTACATTAGGATATCAATCTCAAAATTTCCTATCCTTGATATGAAACATTAAATTACGGAAAAAAAAATCAAACTTAAATTAAAATTAAAATTAAGATTCCAATCCTTCACATCTTCAATTATCTAATAAATGTATGAATCACACATTTACAGAACTAATTAAGCAATATTTCAAATAAATTAAAAAGACAACTTTAAAGTATTCTTTGTATCTTTTTCCTTTGTTGCTTTGTAGTAGTATTGAATAACTCCTTTTGTTTTCCTTAATTACAGATGTTGGTGTGAGTTGTACATTGCTTTGAACATCAATTTTTCGAAATTTTGTAGAATCACTACATAGGTAATACCTCCCATCGTACCAAATACAATTGAGGGTTGCTACTAAATTTGTGAACACATAGAGGAGAGTCCTAGTAGTCTAATAATTAATGATTATGAATATGAAAGAAACAATATCAAAGGAATCAAAATTAAGATCATCCAACTAATACAATTTTTTTTTTTTTTTTAAATTAAATCATAGGAACAAACTACAATTTTTTTACTAAAATATAAAACTTAACTATAAACACGCACAGGAAAAAATAAATAAATAAATCTCGATGAATGAAACAAATAAAGAGAGGAATAAAAAGGAGTTCAAATTAAGATCATCCAAAGCAGTATTGATATATATTCAATATGTTCTACGTATTCACTGAAAAATTTAAACAAACACAGAGAAAATACATAAAGATAACCAAGACAAAAGTTTTTAAAAACAACGCAGAAAGTTATTCAAAACAGTGCAAATTTAATGAAATAGGCAGTGCAGTGCAGATTTCTATGAAACAGTGTAGTGTAAATTTTGTGAAATAGTGTAGTGCAGATTTTAGTTGTAAAAAAAAGTAGACTTTAGATGTGTAACAGTGCAGATTTCATGTAGAAAAATAGTGTAGAAAAATAACATTTTGAAGAAGAAATCTTTTTAACAAATTGGATCCCTAGACCAAATTTTATTCATGGAGAAATTTAAACAAACAAATAGAGAACAAACACAAAGATAACCAAGACTAAACCTTCAAATTCATTTTGCTCATTTTATAGAACTTGGCATATGAAACAAAAATCCCAAAGCCAAAGCCTATTAGTAAAACCACATACCAAATAAAATGGAGGTTATGATGTGGTTTTGGGGAAGGAGACGGGTAGAGAAAAGAGAGGATAGACTAACAGAACACAACGTATTCAAGGCTAGTGATACCCATTGAGAAGCTTCAAACAGGGCAAAAAAAAAAAAAGACCCTTTCAAAAACTTTTCTTTTAAAGGTATAGATAATAGGTATACAATATCAATTGATTTTTTTTATATTCAAAATAAAATTTGATTTGTGGTAAATCATGATAAATTAAGTTTCAAGACCCCAATATTTGTAAACCACTTAAGTCAGAAAGTAAATTGCCAAAGTCATAATCTATTTATTCTAAAGACAACCAAACAAAAAGACATTTAATGTTCTTTCAAACATTACCTAAAAAAAACATGTGAGAGAGAGACACAGTGAGAAAATCGGTGAATCTATTGAACAAAATTCTGTTTTGATTTGTCTATTAAAGCCAATGAATGTTTTAGATACCAATGAATGTTGAAGGCTGATAGCAAAGGGGTTTTGAAAGGCAATTTTTGATTTATTTAAGTTTTACTTTTCTTTAAGAATACCCTTTTTCCCTTCCCTTTTCCTTCAATTTCTCACCAAACAAAAACAATCATAAGAAAATTGCACCAAAAAAAAAAAAAAATTAGGACTTACGGTGAACCTGTGGACTTGCTTTGGAACTTTGCAGGTCAAAAATGGTGAAGTCTTGCTTTGAGTTTCTGCAAATAGGACAAAATTTATATGGAGGGAAGTAAAGAGAAAGGGTGAGAGAGAGACGGAGAAGAAAGTATAGACAGATAGAAGAAGTGTTTGTTTTTATTTTTTGGGGAAGGAGTTTGACACTTGCAAAATTTATAACTATCCATGTAACGTTGTGTCTCTCTCTTCCCCTGCTTGATACTCTCAATAATAACGTAGTGAACACCTGAATTTCAAATTAAAGACATAACTTTTATTGTAGTGAAAAGGTATGGATTAATGGAGAGACTGTTGAAATTCCATGTCTTTTTATGTCTTTTATTGGCTGCACCTGAATTTATTTGATGACTGTTGGAATTCCATATAATAGCTACATTTGAAGAGTTTGGGTTAATGGAGAGACACAACGTAGTGAACACTTGAATTTCAAATTAAAGACACAACTTTTATTGTAGTGAAAAGGTATGGATTAATGGAGAGACTGTTGAAATTCCATGTTTTTTTATGTCTTTTATTGGCTGCACCTAAATTTATTTGATGACTGTTGGAATTCCATATAATAGCTACATTTGAAGAGTCTGTGTTAATGGAGAGACACATGATGGTGGAATTAAATTAATAAGAAGTGGGATTTATGGTGGAGATAGTGGTGAGAATTAAATTAATAAGAAGTGAGTTTTATGGTGGAGATAAAGGGTGGGATTTATTTTATATTTATTTGTATTTTAAAATTTAAAAAACTAATTTTAAATTGTTGAACAATTACAAAAAATATGGTGAAAATGATATGGCTGCTGACGTGGCTCAATGTGAGCGTAGCAACATTGAATGCTACGCTTCAGCTTTTAGTAATATATAGATATAGATTTGGCTGGGAGATTCTAGTCATTGCATTCCCTGCTGCCCTTGCTATAGCTGCTAATCCCATTGCTTCTCTGATTGATACAGCTTTCATTGGTCATACTCGTATGTTTCATGTAAAATTTTCTAAATATTTTTAGAGTATATAGCTTCTTTACTGACATTGTTGTCTATTTTTTCATTATTATATCTGCACGGCCTTAACAGAACATAACAGTAAAGTTGTACAGCATTTGACAACTTTAGTCTCATTTTTCAGTAATTACTGTATAGTTTGAAAGGAGTTTTCCATATAAAGTCATTTCTGTCTCATGGGAGGAAAAAAAGGAGGTATAGATTCTAGAAGGATGTTCAAGTTTAAACAATTTTGTGACCATGCGTCAACAAGGCACATAATTATCATATATTCTAGCAACTATGAATAATTTAATTCATGAACTTACTCAAGCATTGTTTTCTTTGAAAGTGTTACAATGAACTGCCTTTCTTTTTACTAAAGCTCTGCATTCAAGGCCGACCAACATCATTGAATTCTGTAGTGGTCAAATTGACTGTATGCGTTATATTGCCTGAAATGATATCTTTGTCTAGGTAATGAGCAGGACTTTAGGCCAATGTTCTTAATTTAAGCCAAAATTGGCATCGATATCCTTGTAACCAGTGCATGATGGTTAAGGTCATGGGTTCATCCTCTATAACCAATTAAATATTTGTGTGAATGAAAACTAAAATTAAAAAATGAACTTGTTGACGACAGAGTCACAGAAAACTGTATAGATTAAAGATTTGAAAAAGATGGTCCAGACCCATCATCTGCATTATATTCCTGGCCCCAATGGGAGAATTTTCCAATAAGTTTGAATTAATTATCATAAATCAATAAGTGAAATAATTTAATTTTGAATTTTTTTCTTTTCTGTACAGGACCTGTGGAACTGGCTGCTGCAGGAGTTTCTATTGCTTTGTTCAATCAAGCTTCAAGGATTACCATATTCCCACTGGTTAGTATCACAACTTCTTTTGATGCTGAGGAAGATACAATTGCTGGAAGAGCCAGCATCAAAGCAGCAGAGAAAGGCTCTAATGAGGATGATATGCTTGATGACATGGAGAAAGGTGAAGCTGGAAAAAAGGCTAAGAACTTGGAAAAGAGTTCATCGAAAAACACTGAAAATGAAGTTGCAGAAACAAATAAGAACTTTGAAAGGGTTGAGGGTATGGAAGATGGTGAGGAAACCGAATATGCCTCAGCTGAAAACCAGTGCAGGGAAAGAGTGTATGCAGGAAAATACACTTGAGGATATGGAAAACGATGCAGATGCAAAGACTAATGCAAAAGATGCAATGCTAGAAACTAGCACTAACTCTTTCTCTCTCTCTGTATGTGAAGTGCTAAAGTTAGAGCATTATTTATAGTTAAGTTCAGGTTATGAAGTCAATAGTGTGTGCTGTGGGGAAATGAGGACAAAATCTTTGACGTACTCATTTTGACATGACAAATTCTTGGTGATTTATTAATTATCAGATTTCAAGAAAACTATTGGTGGCAACAAAAATAAGACTTAAATCAAATGGGAGAAGAGGCATATTGCTTCAGCATCAACAGCTATACTTTTGGGCGCAATTCTTGGCCTCATTCAAGCTGTAGTCCTTGTATTTTCAGCCAAACCACTCTTGAATGTGATGGGTGTAAAAGATGTGAGTGTCTTCATTCTCAGTACTACTTAACATAATAGCATACAATTTTAGCTCTTGTTTATTGAATATGTAGACAAATGCACCTCTCATTCTTTGTTCTTGTTTTTTTTTTTTCCTCTCTCTCTCTCTCTCTCTCTCAATAGAGTTCCCCCATGCTAATCCGAGCACTTTAGTACTTGAAATTACGGTCACTCGGTGCTCCTTCAGTTCTTCTATCCTTGGCCACACAAGGGATCTTTCAAGGGTTTAAGGATACAAAAACTCCTCTATATGTCATTGGTATGTTGATTTTTTAATTTATGCTCATCCTTCTTTATTTGAAATATGTTCATTATGAGTACTTTGTTTTAAAATTGGTAATATTTTTTGTTATGAAATGAAACGCTCCGCAGATACAAGAGATATAATGTATTAGCATTTGGACATGAATTGAAGAACCTCTTTATGATGGGCTACTCTTTCAACAACCTTAAGATCAAGAAAATATGTAGAAAAAGGGTTTGTTTTCTAAAAACAAATTAAATTATGGATCAAAATCAAAGCTTCTGCTACAGATTTTATGCTACCTTAAGACAACTTGATGTTGTGCCTATGGATCAGATGCAAGAAAAGAGCAATTGGCCAAAACTATTTGTTGATGACTGAAAATAAAATCATAATTAGACTACAAGTTTGTTTAAATTTGGAACTTTTTTAGTAAGTTTATTTTCATGGACATATCCCCCCAACTCTTTTTCATTTGGTCCAAATATAGTTTTGGGATATACAACAAACATCATTATGGACCCGGTATTCATCTTTGTCATGAAATTAGGCATCAGAGGTGCAGCAATTGCACATGTTCTTTCTCAGTAAGTACTACAAATATGTTTTACAAAGTTCAGTTATTGACAGATTTATTTCTTGAGATGTTCCAAGGCATCTTCACTGGTATTTCTCTGATAATTGATTATATTCTAATGGCCCTTTTAGGTACTTGAGTTGTGCAATCCTCTTGTTGATATTAATAAGAAAAGTTTATCTCCTACCTCCAAGTCTTAAGGCTTTGCAGTTTAGTCGGTTCCTTAAAAATGGTAAGGGGCTTAATTCCTACATATTGACTACTATTTTTTATTGGTAAATTATACACGAACCAAGTGGATATTGAACCCACGTGTATTGCTCTATTAATTGTTAACCTACAAGTTTCCAAAGTATGTATGTTATAGAACTTCTATACTTTGATGTTGATTGTAATAGACTTGCCTCTAAATTTGCAGGATGGGCAATGGAACAGGGCCTTGGCATTTTCTCGGAAACCCATCATGGAAGTAGGCGATTGCAAGCTCTATTGAAGATGAGGGCCTGCGAGTGTTGAAGATGAAAGCCTGCAAGCACTATGCTACTAACAGTTTTAGTAATAAACAGAGAAACCACAAGTCGTTTACTTGATTGTTAAATAAGCATGTGCTGTACACGTGACTTTAAGTTGGTTGGTTAGTGGAGTAGGTTAATTTTCTGTCATGTTTCTTCTCTTTCGTGGTTTGGATCAATAATAATCAGTTAAGCATTTTCATCATTTGGCTTTGTTCCCAAATCTATTTTTCTTTTATTCTGCGCATGTAATATATGTAATTTACTCCCAGACAGAATCCATTCTTGCTTTTTTTTTTTCTCTTCTTCTTTGTATCATCCTTGAGCTTCGGATCTACTTATAATGTTATTAGAATCTTATAATATTCCTATTGGTAAAATATTTTTTGGCTTCTCATTATGAGTAACATAAATTATATTCATCATTTAACATATCTAAGTTTTTTTTTTTTTTTTTTGGGGAGGGGGGAGGATGAAGGGATCTCTCTTAAATCTTCATATTAACCAACCGTTCACCTAAGTGATGCATGTTGGAAGAAGGAATTTGCATATTTCAAAATAGAAAGTAATTATTCAAGGGTTTTTGGTGATGAAGCCAAAAATGATCATCAGTCAATAACTTCGTCGGAGCTTATGATGAGGTAACATTTCTTGCAAAGATGAGAGAGAGAGACACCGAAGTAGCGTTAGCCAACGGTTCTCTAATGATTAAGTCAGTAGAATTCTCAATATCTCTCAAAGAATCAAAATGTAATTTTGTAGGTTTGAATTTGTACATGTACCTTTCTCCTGGTTCTTGGTGACTTATTTATAGCCTAGTACAGTTGTTGGGAGGTTTATTATGAGTGTAACTAATGGCAAACTCTTAATTGCTCTCTTGGCTATCTTTTGTAACGTATATCTAAACTTAAATGAGGCTTAACTGGCTCATGATTGGCCTTTCTAACTGTAGGAGCTCGTCAGACACACAACCATTAATGATTGTGCCATAAATGTTGTATGGTCGTCCTCTCATGTGACGACCATGTGGATTGTATGCTCGTCATCTATATGCAATCGTATGACGAGCCTATAATTTTAGTACTCATCAGTTGGTATTCTCAATAACTAGTTGTATGTACTTAGAATTCTCTCTTAGCAAGTGTAAATGTCATTGTTGATGATCTCTTTGAACTTTGTATCAAAAGATTCAAAACAAAAGGCAAAAGGTTTTTTGCTTTGTATTTAGAATTTTTGTCACTATCTTTTATATGAAAATTCCTGACATGGCATGGTGTGAACATGAGAGATGGGCCAGATAGAATGACAGACTATCCTAAAGAATAGATAGTGCAACCCGAAGAGCTCAGCAGAAGTGATCCTAGGATTAGAACCCCACTGGACAGTAGTCCCAGTGATGTAAGACAAAACATCGCTCAGCTCGGGAGACTCAGCATAAGGATAGACAAGATGACTAACCAACGGTATCCTTAGAGCATCAGCCACTACCTGAGGAGTAATGGAGTACTCTATGCCTCGTATCCAACTCTTAACTAGAGTGTTGGAATCATAGACGCGGATAGAGATGTTCGAGAAGAACTCTCTAATCAAGGTAGCCGGAGGAGGAGGATCAGATACATCCAACAAGGGTAACCAGCCCCTACGCTCAAAGTTTGCCCTAATGGCAGGATCAAACTCATCTAGTATAACAGAATGCTCAGCCCAAATCTTCCTCTGAAGATTGAGCTTCTCATAAATCTCTTGGTTTTTCTTACTCGGAAACCTCTCTCAGTCAAAAGAAGGTGGGGAAGGAGAAGGGGAAGGAATAGTCCTACAGGCTCTAGTCTTCCTAGGCATGATGTTAAGGAAAGGACAGAGACACAAAGTGAAAACCAAAAAAATAAGAGAAAACAAAACCAAGGGCAGACTGCAAGTTAGCACAAGAGAAAATATAGAACAAAAATCTATATGATGCATGAACAATAACAATGTTGTGATGCATGAACTAATGCAGTAAACACAATTCAAATTTAGTTCAATTACACAAAATTCCTAAACCTTTAGAACCTAACAGTAATTTTTGAATTTTTGTAAAGGCAGAGTGGTAACTTATTTGCATTAACTTATTAGTATTATTTGTTTTCCTAGTATACAATGAATAATTAACCTTTCTATTTTTTATATTGTGTTTTTTTTTCCTTTTAATTGATGCTAAGGTTTAAAACCACGAATAATTTGTTCTGAATTGAAGTCAAGTTTTATAGTAAATTTTTGTATTTATTATAATATATATATACACACACACACACATACATACATACATATATATATATATATATAATAACAGTAAATCCGAAACGGTATACCGGTATTGAACAGTACACCAGTATTGATCGGTATCGAAATATATCGTTCTACTGGTCAAACCAGTACAGCCTCCGGTACGAGATTGACTCCCTTGGCTATTGGGCCGAAATTAAAATTAAAATCTGCAAAAAGCATCTCGATCAATCGAACCTAGCATATTTCGAATTTCTAAACCTGCAGCTTCCTTTTTCTTGTATTCTCACTTGCAGTACATTGAGCATTGTCTAATCAAACCTATAGGCTTAGAAATCTATATCTAGACAAGTTTGTGTTCACGGTTTATTAATTGTTCTAAACTTTTAAAATCTAACAAAATTATAAATACTTTTTTCTGAAAAATGTGCTAATTTAATATAGTGTCTATAAATTACAAATAATAATTTTATATATTATGAACTTATTTACAAACTAAAACAATTCAATTTGACATCTACATAAGTATATTATTATACATATAAACATGTAATATTATATATATACACACACGCACACATGAATGAAACATCACACTCACAAACTTGTTTACGAACATATTATTATATTTGAGTTTAGTTAGTTTAATCGAACCACAACTTGGACTTGAGTTTGACTCGTTTACTAAATAAACAAATACAAACAAGTTTTTTTTTTCTCAAGATGAACCCAAGTTGTTAATAATCAGACTAGTTTATTTATAGGAGTAACACATTATCTCTAACGAATAGAAGATTGACAAGACTCATTCGGTGATGTTTTTTACATGAACAATTAATATATGCCAAATAAATTAATTATAAAAATTATGAAAAAAATTTAAATAATTTAAATCCTTTATCTTTCTGTCGTTCTCTTGGCACCGAAACAAAGAGTTAATAACCTACCACGACCTCGCCACCCTCCACCACTGCAACACGTCCTTACTAACATGAAAATCAAAACACATTCAACTAATACAAAACAAAATATTTAAGCACAACACCAAGCAGAGACCCAACCACCATACATATAAACCAAACCATATCAAACCCATGCTCAATTCACACACACACACACACACACACACACAAAACCAAACACCATGCCTTTATCTCCAAAAATCATCGACATCCATAACTACCACAAGCACAGTTAAACAACTCATGAGTGCTATTTGTGTAAGTTGTGAGAGTTATGAGGTTTTATTTTATTATTCGTGTGAATGTGCGCTTCCACTAGTCCCAAATTACAACAATTCATGATATTAAAGCGTCTGCTATTGTACAAACCACGATTGATGAAACCCCAAACCTCTCTCTCTCTAGGGTTATATGTGTAGAGACTAGAAAAAGGCACAACAGTTATTGGTTTGTCTCATCCAAAGCCAACTTAGGACTGGTGCTTTGCTCCCAAGAGAGGGCTTTATCGGTGTCCTTACAACTTTAGCTTGCTTCTCCTGGGCTTCATCTTCACTGCGATCATTGATTTAGCCATAGCTAAGTATGCTTGCGTTGCCAACAATGGTGAAGTGAAAGAGAATCAGGAAAGTGTGTAAAAGAAAGGAGAGAAGAAGAAATAAAAAGGAAAAAGAATTATAAACAAAAATAAATAAATGAACTACGTGGATTAATAAAAATAAATAATGTAGCTTAAATATGACTCAAAATGATGTAGTTTAAATAATAATGTCTTTTTGAGTTTATTGATACTTAATCATCCCGCAATCAATGAGAATGAATGAAAAGAAGAAATTAAACATCGGCATAAAGTTTTTTTTTTTTTTTTGAGAAGAACATAGGCATAATAAAGGTTAGGGATAAAATCTAAAATTTTCAATCTCAAGGATTAAATCAAAATTAATTTTTAGACTTAAAAGGTATACTTTTCATTTTAATAAAAAAATAAATGATAATACCTTCCTCATTTCTTATAACGCCAAGCTCTATGTCCTCGTATATTCCCAGTTTATTTGCTGAAATTACCTTTACAATTTATTAAATTGCCTCTTTTTGAGACATCAATTTTACCCGATAAAAGAAATCAACAAATTAGTCATTAAAGAGACCAATTTGGACAAAGAGTAGAGGGGGAAAATACGGCAACAACACATATAACTATTGAAGATTTTTAAGGATGTAGGGCTATAAAAATAGGAGTTGGTCCTATTAAACAAAAAATTTTGGTTCCGCCTGACACTCAACCAAACCCTTCATTCTACACCTATAGAAACTCTAGACTTTCGCGTGTAAGATGAAGTGATTTAGAAAGATGTATATAAGAGTATAAGCAACTATATATTGTGCAAGATGCAGAGTTTCAACTATTGTTTCATCCTAATTAACTTTTTTCACAATGTTATTCGGGAATTATGGAACTAAGGATAACTCCATGCAAAATATGTATGTGTCATGTGTACATTTTTAGACCCCTTAACACAAATTGTTTAACCTAATTATTTAACCAAGTGATTACTTAAATAAATTATTCAATTCTAGGTTAACACAATAATATCATATCATGCAAATAAAGCAGAAATATAAAGTACACCACGATATGATGACCCAAAAAAACCTAACCAGTAAAAAACTTGGGAAGGATTCAACCTAACTATCCTCAAAGTAAAAACAGATCCATTATGAAAGAATTGAAATTTTTACAATAGAACTTAAACCACTAACATCCTATTGTTACCTTGAGTAGAAAACTTACTACCACAACCACGTGACAACTCCAAGTCCACAAACTACTTTTTTCTTTGATCTACAGCAACCACAAGTTCTCCGACTTGTGACTTTGAGACTCCACTCAAAGGTTTCAAATCTTCTTTAAAGTTCTTTGTGCAACAACTGAAGAGATCATCAAGTTCTTGATGCAAATCTTAATCTTAACAACTCTATATGTGTGTGTGTGAAGGTACACATCTAGATCTCACAGAAGATTCAACACACAACTCTCCAAAGACTTCTAAAACGTAGCTAGGATTTTTCCTTTTATACTTGAAGTAAAACACTTAACCCTACACGTCATATGGGCTTGGGCTGAATTGGAATTTTTGTAAAAAATTAAATCTGCACGAGTTTCGATCGATCGAGTCTAATTTTCAATCGATCGAGTCTAATTTTCAATCGATCAAGCCTTGTAGATTTTGTCCAATAAATCCTGTAATCACTCGATTCCAATTTTACATTAAATCACACTTTGAGCAAGTCTAAATCTAGACTCTATGTTTTGATTATGGTTTGCCAACACAATACACATTGAAGTTCTATACATTAGTTCCTAAAGTCTTAGAACCTAACACCATGCATGTTTTTTAATTGTGTATTTTCATATTGGTTGGTTTATTCCTCCCCAAAAAGTTTTAGTAAATTCATAATTATTCTTACTATCTTTCAAGTCATTTTCCTTTCATACCACTGCTTATAGCATGCCACATTTAATTTCTCATTAGAGACAAATTGTTTGTAGTGAACAATTGCATGCTACATTTCTTCTCCAAAAAAAAAAAAAAAAATTGCATGCTACATAGGTTGGTATAGTCAAGTCATTTTCTGGTACAAATTGCTCTTTGATTTTATTCGTATGTTTATTTATTAAAATATATATGGTTCCCAATTCCCCAGATTTACTTTTTTTTTTTAATACTGGTGACAACATGGGACTGGTTGTGCTAATTGAATATTTTGCTTAGGCAAGTCGATCCCAACTTGATATAATTTTAAATTGAAGAAAATTGACTCTTTCCTATGTACAAGTATAGATGACTTCACCTTCTTTTTGTTATAATCACATTTGCTTAATGTTTTTAGTTAGTTAGTCTTATTGGATCCGCATGCTATGGAACTCTATAAATGTGCCAAGTCATGCATCTTTGACAACATGATGATTACCACCTTAAGTTGTCTTATTAACAAAAATTTCATTGCAAATTCTCTGGTATATTCCAAGGATGTTGAGATATAATATATATATAAACTTTAGGCTAAAATGGAGATTGCATGCACGTCGCTACGTTTGACTGAAATTCATTTTAATTTTCTAACTTTATTTTTGTTCAGTTGATTTCATAAATTTCAAATTTATTTAATTCAAGTCGACGAAAGACCTTAACTTTAATTCTCTAACATCATGCATGTTTTTTAATTGTGTTTTCATATTGGTTGGTTAATTCCTCCCCAAAAAGTTTTAGTAAATTCATATTTATTCTTACAATCTTTCAAGTCATTTTCCTTTCACACCATTGCTTATAGCATGCCACATTTAATTTCTCATTAGAGACAAATTGTTTGCAGTGATCAATGGCATGCTACATTTCTTCTAAAAAAAAAAAATTGCATGCTACATAGGTTGGTATAGACAAGTCATTTTCTGTTACAAATTTCTCTTTGATTTTATTCATTTGTTTATTTATTAAAATATATATGGTTCCCAATTCCCCAGATTTACTTGTTTTTTTTTTAATCCTGGTGATAACATGGGACTGGTTGTGTTAATTAATTGAATATTTTGCTTAGGCAATTCGATCCCAACTTGATATAATTTTAAATTGAAGGAAATTGACTCTTTCCTATGTACAAGTACAGATGACTTCACCTTCTTTTTGTTATAATCACATTTGCTTAATTTTTTAGTTAGTTAGTCTTATTGGATCTGCATGCTATGGAACTCTATAAATGTGCCAAGTCATGCATCTTTGACAACATGATGATTACCACCTTAAGTTGTCTTATTAACAAAAATTTCATTGCAAATTCTCTAGTATATTCCAAGGATGTTGAGATATAATATCTATAAACTTTAGGCTAAAATGGAGATTGCATGCACGTCACTAAATTTGACTGAAATTCAATTTGACTGAAATTCATTTTAATGATGGGTAACAATAATTATTATCATAGCTACTAAAGAAATGTATCATTGAATTTTTTTTGTCTCTTTTTCTAAATATTTATAGCTATAAAGGAGATGAGTAAGATAGACTTCTTATACAATTAAAATTGTACTATTTTAAGTGTTTTTTGATTTTAATATTCATTCGTATGTATAACATGACAAGTTCAAGTTGTTACGTGTTGCACCATGGTTATCAATGATAATAATTCTACAAAATAAATGTATCGTGAAAATTTTTATCCTTTTCGCACTATTGGTGCATGTTATATATCAAGGTGTTTATATGGTACACCATATGGTTATCAATGAAAAAAAAAATATTCTTTGAGATAGTTACAATATAAATACTGCTAACTCCGAGTTCGAACCTTAATATCCCATTTAAATCTTTAAATACTTTGTGCATGAGAAAGTGTCAATTAAAATAAAAAAAAAAAAACTCTTGGCAGATTTCAATGATAATAATCCTACAAACATATATGAGAGGTTGGTTATAGTACACCATGGGCATCAAATATCAATGATAATTGTTATTTGTTAGTTGTTACTAATTAATTAAGTGAATAAATGAGACTTATGTCTTTTTTCTTTTCTTTTTTTTATATAAAATAGAATTTCTACTCTAACCTAATCTAAGTGTGTATGTGTGTGAAACTCCCTCCTGAAAACTTGAATCCCGAGTCTTGCCCCCTACACCCCACAAACACTTATACAAAGAAATATTTAACTTTTGATGTTTTAACTTTTATGAAGAGATCAACCACGTTGCTGTAAGGGATCTAACGGTGAAATTACAACTTACAACCTAGAATGGAGATATTTTAAGAATGAACATTTATCTTGACGCCCCCAAATATGTTCCATTAAGCAAAATTGATCAGAGACTTATAAAATTCAGACATATTGTCCTTTTTTTATATATATATATATAGAAAGAATTTGAGTTCAAATTTACCTCTCCCTCACTTGGAAGCAAAAATAATTAATTAATTAATATTACTCCACTAGGCAAAATGATAAACGCATCTCTCATCTCTTTCTCTGTGATACACTAATACTTGACTAGCTTGGAAATTGGGAGGGAGATGGGGCTAGGGGAGCAATGACCTCTTGACTTGTCAAAAATCCCTCCACCCTTTTATATAATTGGTTAAAAATGCAATTTTAAATAATAACCCTCCTAAATTTTTATTAAAAACATGTAATACGTTTATTTAGATGATTGATGCATCATTATTTGTTTCCTCTAATTACTTTTATACCATAAATAGCTCATTAATTCAAAATGTATTTAATGTAGGAAAATGCTTTGCAGGTAATAGGGAGCCCAATCTTTTTGCTGCTGTGCTATGGACACTATGGAATAGGAGGAATAATTTGCACCTGGGCAAGCCTGCACTCTCACTCAGACAGGTGGTTGAATTTGCTCAAGATCGACTCCTGGAGAGAGCTTCTTGCAGCGTTGGCTTTCACCAAACCCGACCCTATCAGGTAGCAGCTTAGCAGGCACTGGTTCAAGATGCTTATAAAGTCAACTTCGATGGCATAATTTTTGCTGAAGAGGGACTTGCTGGCTTGGGAGTTGTGATCCGTAATGACCATGGACTGATCATGGCTTCTCTTACTCAGTAACTACCTCTACTCGGTTTAGTTATAGAGGTGGAAATCTTGGCTGCACGGAAAGCATTGGAGCTTACATTTGAACTTGGCTTCGACAACATCACTCTTGAAGGGGACTCTGAAGTTTTGATCAAATCTTTAGCAAAGGGTGGCAATTCTCTTGCTTACTATGGTCATTTACTTGCAGACATTCATATGCTCATGGCTCGGTTTTCATCGCTTAGTTTATCTCATGTTAGGAGACATTGTAATAGTTTGGCACATGCCTTAGCTCGACGAGCATCCTCTACCCCTGATTTGTCAATCTGGATGGAAGAAATACCACCAGAACTTAACTTTGTATACATGGCTGATTTGAGTGGCCTAAACTAATAATATTTTACTATCTTAATTCTCAAAAAAAAAAAAAAAAAAAAAAAAGCAAGCTTAATTACAAACTGACTTGGTAATAAATGTGATTGATGGCCTTTAATTACCTCATAAATGAATATTTGAATTATCTCTTTATGATTTATGACATATCATACATTTCATAAATATAGAAAAGTATATGGAAAATGTTCTGAGAGCTACAAACCTTTTTACAAACTACTAATGTAGTGAGTAGTTATAGGAGGAAAATTTTGAGGTAAACCTGAAGTATAGTGAAATAGTGCTCCCTTTTCTCACATTCATGGTGGATCCTACCATGAATTTGATGAGTGAATCCTACCATGAATATAAGAGAATGGAGCGTCATTCACCGTACTTTGAGAGTATCTAAGAATTACTCTTTTTTTTATAAATGAAAAAATTATGTGAATTTAATGAGTAGACTCCATCATGAATATGAGAGAAGAGAGCATCATTTCCATACTCTAGAAGTATCTAAAAATAACTCGTTTTTTATAAGTGAAAAATGATATCAATGGTAAGCTCAAATAAGAACCAATAAAAATTTGTCACAATTTATAATAATTTGTAACTCTAGTCTTTGGTGGGCCTAGATAGCATTAATCAAAGTATATATATGATTAATGCACTATTTCTTTCATATAATTAGTCTTATAGCATAATAGTATATCCTAGAAATATACCATAAGTAAATCTTTTTAATAAAAGCATTCGATCTTTTAAAAAAAATTCATTTAGAAAATTAAAGATATGAACATTTTTTTTTTCCTCTTAGAAGAAACAATAAATGTTGATTTTATAGTTAGGAGTTAAAATTCCTTTAGTTTTTATTAATGCAATATATATACTTTATTATATGTACAAAAATTAGCATTTTTAAATCATGTTACAAACATATTTTGTGTGTGTGTGTATAGGTTATTCATTAGATTAATTTATGTATATATTTAGCTTGGTCCCTTGAAGAAATTTTCTGACTTTGCTATTGGGTGTGTATATATTTATTTTATTTCATATATATATAAAAATCACATTTATTTGTTTGAGCATGAAGTTGCGTATCTACTTTCTTCTCCATATCATTGCTTATGCATTAGGGGAATATGAAACTAAAGCAATGTTCAAGCCTAATACGTGCATGGGATACGTACCTTTCATGAAAAGGTTGAATCATGACTGCATCTTCCCAGCAAAAACATCTAATATTTAAAATTTTCTTATATTTCATGCTGTTTATTGACTATGGCACTACTTTTTTCAAAATTCAGGTTACTTCTGTTAATACTTAATTTTTTTCCTTGATCTTACATGATCAAGAATTTGACCATGGCATTATTTTATTTCATAATTTGGCCTATAAATTCATGACTTCACTTCATCATTCTGCAATCAGCTTCCACTTTCCTATTTCTGCAGCCATTGATATCTTCACTTTGATAATCTTAATAAAGAAGGTTGGTTTATACAATGATATGAACATTAATTGTTCTTAAAGTACAGCCAGTACACTAGCTGGTTGATTATGTTTTCATTTGCTTAGCCATTTTTGTAAATTCCTTAATGGATACGTATATATATACTCAAACTTTCATTTTAGTTTTTCAATTGTTAAGAAGCACAGTTAGCTTCATTGGATTTATTGCATCATTTCAAAAGACTTCAACCATGGAGTTAATAATTTTAGTTTTGTTTGAAACTTTTTCCATTAGATATCATGGCTCAGAATGGTGATGCACAGCCAAATGAAAACCAGAATGGTGGTGGTTCACAACCAAATGAAAATCAGAAAGCCGCTTCACTGGAACAAGAGACTGAAGTCGATGAATTGATACGATACCGGAGGACATCAAAGACACCGTTTGTCATTTTCTTGAAAGACTTGAGGTGCAATTTAATTCAATTCCCGTAGTTAAATTACTTTGTTGTGAATTCTTACTTCAAAAATAAAATTAGAGAAATATTTAACTAACAGATGGTGTTGCATGTATTTGTGAATGTAATTGCAGCCTTGTTTGCAAGCTAGATTCACTTGGCAAGGAGATTTTAGGACTTGCTGTTCCTGCAGTCCTTGCTTTAGCTGCTGACCCTGTGGCTTCTCTTGTGGACACAATGTTCATTGGTCGTCTTGGTATGCTTCTTTATTCTACGTTAATTTCTTATAGAGAGTCTATGGCAGTGCCTCAAAGATGAGAAGATATCTTATACATTAAATATATGTATAGAATGTGAATTTCATGCAGTTGTGAAGTTCACATACTATAACAAGAGAGATGCTACATATGCTCGATGTATAAGATAATTATTACCATAAAACATGGAGGTGTTTAATTGATGAAAAAAACAGTTCTTGATACATTTACATACCCCAAGTGCACAAACTATCAAGTGTTTTTTTTTTTTACTCGCTTTGAAAAAAAATATTAAAAGAATATAGAACTTAGTGCAATAATATCTAACTGCTTCTGGTTCTAAATCTAATAAAGAATATGGCTTATGAATATTCAACATCACTAAAATTACGAATAATTTTCTGATCATGTGGAATACACTTGGTAATACAGAGGATTATGCAAATTTAATTGCCTTTATTTCCATTTTTGTGTAGGAGCAAATGATATTGGTGCTGTTGGAGTTGCTATTGCCATATTTAACCAACTTTCAAGGATTACCATGTACCCCATTGTGAGCATTACCACTTCCTATGTTGCTGAGGAAGACACTATGGAAAGATTGGGTATTGAAGCAAAAGAGGCAGAGGCCCTCAAGCTTCAGAACTTGGAAGAAGGTGCTGCAAGAAATGCTGAAACAAAAGCGGCTACGCCAGAAAATGGTGAAACAAAAGTGGCTACACCAAGTAATGGTGAAACAAAAGTGGCTACGCCAAAAAATGGTGCTCTCTCTCTCTCTCTCACGCGTAATAAGTGTTGAAACCAACAACAACAACCAAGTCTTAGTCCCAAAACTTTGAGATCGATTATAAATTCTCAACAAATTAATCATGGTTAGCCAAATGTATTCAATAAGTGTCCAAAAAAATAAGAACTAAAACAAAAGGCTAACATGGTAGATAAACCTTAACTTATGGTCTTGAATTTACTAGTGCGTATATGCACACTTGTTTTGGAAAACTGTTATTGTCAGAGCTATTAATGTGTTCAATAGTCATTCTAATCTTAATTATTTTAATTTTATCATTTGTACCAAAAAGGGTTCAGAAATTTTTTTTTTTTTTTTTTTATTTCTACAGAACTTTGGGATAATGCATGCAACTTCTATAGTGATAACAACTTCCATTTTATTATTCTTCTTTTTTCTTACAACAAATGAGGAAAGAGGACTAGAACTCAAGTTCTTTCCATTAGGAAAATTAGATAATACCACTAAACTACAAAACTATTAACAACTTCGATTTCATTTCTGTTACATATCCTTCTCGAAATTTTAATTCAAAGCGAACATTTTTTTTATAAAAAGAAAGAGCTGTAAATTGTCATTGTTGTAACATATTTCTTGTTGATTGTTATCAGATTCTATTGCAGTATTAATCAAGTCTCCCTCTGTCACTAGTCCCAAGGCTGCACCTCGCAAAAGGGGGAAGCGAAACGTTCCTTCAGCAACAACAGCACTTATCATGGGCACACTTCTTGGTGTGGCACAAGCTTTGCTACTTATGTTTGGGTCAAAAGTTCTCTTGAGGATCATGGGTGTGAAGACTGTAAGTATATATCTTTTATACAAAAAATAGATGTAAAATTAAGGGACATGTTAACGCCCCCAAATCCGTCAAGCCCAAAAGGCTTGTCTAAAGGGAAAAAGGGCGTTCATGGTTATGTTAGCCTTTGGGTTTGAAGGACTTGGGGTGTTACAAGAAATTTACTTAGTTATAAATTTCATGTCCTTTATTATATAATTTTTTTTCTAATTTTATGCATTTTCATTCTCTCATAACAACCACATAATGGTAGTCTCTCTTCTATTGAATAGGATTCCCCTATGTATGTACCAGCAACCCAGTACTTGACACTAAGAGCACTTGGTACTCCTGCAGTTCTTCTCTCCTTAGCTATGCAAGGGGTCTTCCGAGGCTTTAAGGATACCAGAACTCCTCTATATGCCACAGGTAAGGAGTGCCCCCAAGTCACATCTTATATCATTTGTGATGATTCAAAGAAACGCTAACCACATCTACGAGATATATATATATATATATATATGTATATCCTATATTGGATCTGGATGTGTACGTACTAGGTCGATCTAGATTACGTAAACTCTAATCGTGACTATTTTTTTAGTGTGTGTGTGTATATATAGGACTCTGTACACTTGTACAACAGCTTTTCAATCCATTTTTACATATAATTCCATACAATCTGGGATATTATAATATTGTTGGACAATTCCTCTAACTCAGGTTCTTTTTTTCTTTTTCTTTTTTGGGCTTATTATATGTAGCTATTGGAGATGGAATGAATGTGGTTTTGGACCCCATATTCATCTTTGTTTTGCATATGGGAGTCAGGGGTGCAGCCATTGCACATGCTCTTTCACAGTAAGTTGTATCAAAAAGTCAATATTATCCTTTTTGATCATGCAGCCACTGCACATTTTCACATAATTGATGTTCCTTGTAGGTACCTAATTGCTCTGATTCTTTTCTGGAGATTGATTCAAGAAGTAAATATCTTTGCTCCAAAATGGAGGGAGTTACAATTTGGTCGGTTTCTTAAAAATGGTACGAGGCTTCATCTCCTCTTCCAGTGTCTGCTCTATTTGGAATTTTAACTTCAAAAGTGAAACATATATATATATATATATATATATATCAGCATTCCTATTCATTATGATTTCAGAGTTGTAAAGTTTTGATTTACAATTATGTTTTATGTTGGCTTTATTCCATGACAAAAAGTGTTGTAATTGCATTAATTTATTTCCTTATATTTTGTGGAATTTTATTGTATTGGGTTTAGTATTAAGTTGGCGAAGAATCAAGCATGTAATGAAAATCAGTGCAATTTCGTGACTAACTCGCAAGAAGCTCGAGAGTAAAACAACCCACGAAAAGGCTATGTGAGAAGCACATGCTGGAAGCTGAAGAGTCAAGTGTCAAGTTGCATTTCACGAGTGTTTCGCGAGACAGGCTATCTCACAAGGTACCCGCAAAACATTCTACCTAGAAGATTTTAAATGTGACTTTCTTACCCTTCACCCATACTATATATACCCTCATTATCCACAAAAGTAAAAGGAGGCTATTCAGAGAGAAAAAACCCTAGATAGGTTTTCTACAACACAACACAACACACCCACCTTTAGAGAGAGAGCTACTCATCTTTAGTGAGAAATCATTGTAGCATCTTCTCTTTCCCTCTCATATTGTCATACCTTCAGAGCAGATTTGTACCCAAACACAACTCACACCTATTTAGAGTGTAATGAGTGTTTTAGAGCTTAGGAAACTTTAAGGATTTGCCAAAAGAAGCTGGTGAGGCTTGGCAAATCCAATCGGATGTATTGCGGGATCCGGAAAACTAGTAAAGGCAAGACTCCAAGAAGTTCGTTGGTAGCCGGAGCTTGGAGGGCTTAAGTACATTAAGTAGACTAGGCTTGAAGGATCTTTTGTTATTCGTGTACTCCAACTTATTCACTAGTAGATCGATATCGACTTGGAGGGTCGTGGAGAGATTTTTCACTGAGTTCTTCAATTTCTTCTTCAATAACACATCTTTGTGTTATCTTGTGTTTGCATCTCTCTTCCCTTACTCTTGTGCTTTACTTTTATTGTCTATTGTTCATGTGTATGCACTAAAATATATCCGGTGATTGCACTTCATTTACTCTTGTTTCGCACTTAAATAAGTTAAAGTAAAAGCAATTACGCTGTAATTTTTAATTTGGGGTCTAAACAAACTCTTGGGTTTTCAAACAAATCCGAGCCCTTTCAAAAGTGATGATTAGATTTACTACTTTCTAACCGTTTAAGCTTTTGGGATAAATGTTAATTTAATTATCACAAAGCATTATTACTTGCTCTTGGGTGCTTCCAATAGCTCATTTTAACTCCCTTTATGTCTTTGGATTGATCATGCAGGTTTTCTGATGCTGTCAAGAGTTATAGCTGTGACATCTTGTGTGACCTTTGCCGCATCATTGGCTGCAAGGCTTGGCCCTACTCCAATGGCTGCATTCCAGATTTGTTTGCAGGTCTGGTTAACATCATCACTTCTTGCTGATGGTTTGGCTGTTGCTGGACAGGTAGGCAATGCCTTTTTCCCCATCAAGCTAGTTAATTTTTATATTAGACAAGAATTATAGGACTCAACATTTTGCACAACTGTAAACATGGCTTGTTGTGTTTAGTACGTAATAAAAAGTGATGTCAATGGTGGAACCAAAAGAAAGTGATGGTACTCCAATCACAACAAGCCATGTCAATAGTTGTGAAAATTGTTGTCCCTAACAGTAATCTTTGTATAATGTCACCATTTAATATATTTTAATCTATATCAAGATGCTTCAATGGGTTTGAGTCATACATATAGCTTGATGCTGTGTGTATGTGTGAAAAAACTAACAAAGATTTGGCAACTTCTAAATAATGTAGCATGTAGTTTTCCTGTTCTAACTAATTGCTTTATTCCCAACAGAGACTAATGATATATCACTTTACTTTCTCCATTCTTTTAGGCTATTCTAGCTTGTGCATTTGCTGAGAAGGACTTAAAAAAGGCAGTAGAAACTGCCATCCGGGTATCACAGGTATTTATATTTCTATACATACAAGTACATTCACTCAGTCAGAATAATGGCAAAATGATTAAATTCAACATTTCCACAAGTGGTAGTTTAGCACACTATGCTTCATTGACTTCATTTAGCATTGAAGTGTTTAGATGAGACTCAATTTGCCAATCACTTTTGACCATGCAGATGGGTCTTGTTGCTGGTTTTGGGCTCCTTGTTCTGGTTGGATCTGGTTTATACTTTGGAGCTGGAGTATTTACCACTGATAAAAATGTTCTGCACCTTATGTATTTAGGCATTCCGGTATATTCTCACTAACATTAAAATAATTACATGTTAATAATTTCTTTCAACCATTATAACTGACATATTCCCTTTTGGTTGATCAGTTTATTGCTGGAACACAACCAATAAACACATTTGCTTTTGTTCTTGATGGTGTGAACTTTGGAGCAGCTGACTTTGCATACACTGCATATTCAATGGCAAGTTTACTAGCTAGCCCTCTTTTGTTTACACTATAAACAAGTCCTCAATATTTTTTTTTTTTTTTAATCTTTCTGAACTTTTCCTTCATTAATAGTTCTTGATAAGTTTCTTCTTCTTCTTCTCCAGATTATGATGGCTATTGCAAGTATTACCTCAGAATACCTCCTTGCTAAATACAGAGGTTATCTTGGAATCTGGTATGCCTTAGTTATCTACATGGGATTGCGTACAATTGCTGGTGTTTGGAGGTGATTCTCCTTCTTATGTTCAATTTGTTGTTCACTTATGAAATCTATAATCAAACAATCAGTCTATAGACAACTTTTTTCAAAAAACAATTCTCATCTACTAAGGCAACTAGTTTTCAATGATGGAAAATAAAGTAGTATCGGTGACAAGCCTAAATGAAAATCAATAAGAACTTGTCACCTCAGCAAGTTTGAATATTTGAGGAAAAAATTGTGTCTAAAACATTACTCATGAACAAAATATTTCCACATTTTAATTTACACCATTCCTTGAATGCTTTCACTACTTTTACGTACGCACAAAAGTATTTGGAACCATGGAAATTGAAAGATTCTGAAGCTTTTTTCTTCTTTTTTTCTCTCTTGTGCAATTACAATTGCAGGGTGGGCACAGCAACTGGTCCTTGGCGCTTCCTCAGGGCGAAAACCGTGTAGATTTGCCACTCTCACGAACATTATATGCCACCTCCTCCAATAAGATACATAGAGAGACACATTGGAACCATCTAATTATCGTCCTAAAATATTTTAAGGAAGCAACAATTACAGTGAACAGCAACAAAGAAGTGTTTTCTCAAGAGAATGAATCCTATGGATTATATGTAGTCTACATACTTATTATGTCTCTCTATTGTAATGAATTTTTATATTTTGGATTCAGCTACTAGTTAATATTTTTACCATCTCTGAGGCTTGGCATGATGGCTATAATATATATGCTCAAGTGTTGTTATATGAATCATATTGATGCTTACACAATTGCACCTGAGTCTTTGCATTGAGATTGGAAAGTGCAAACTATTTCAAAAGCTTAACCTGTGCCACCTCCAATAAGATATTCTGAGAAACTTTTATGGATCATAATATGCACCATAAACTTTGAAATTTTACAATCAACACTCTTATTTGAGAATAATTAGTAATATTAACTTACCAACCAAATTAAAATCTAAATTAATAATTTAATAGTACATATTACAAATGCTGTAGACATTGCCACTTATCAAACTAAGTGTTGATTCTGAAATTTCAAGTTAAAAAGTGTAGATTACCAAATTTTGAAGTTTGGTAATCAACACTTGCAAATACACCTTAACAGTGGGTAGTTTAGGCTAGATGATTGTAATAAAAACAAATTAACAGTTCTGGAATATTATTTAAGCTTCCAATTCTTACTTGTAGAAGTAGAACTGAAGATCTAAAGCAAATTGGGTAAGAATACAATCTCGTGGAACTCCACTTCTATAAACTTCATTGCCTTGTAAGTTTACACTAACTTTATGCCATACACTGACAAAGTTGTTTAGATCCCTTAATTGATTATACAACGGATTTATCAATTAAGTTAAGAATAAAAATGAACAATTATGTGGTCATAGTTATTGCAATTTAAGCACCACGAACCAACTAGTCACAAAATCAAACATAGAGATATGGTTACGCAATGGAAAACTGATGGAGAACGACTCTGAAGGAAAAAACTACTATAAGAGTGCCTCTAACCCAATAAGCCAATTCACGATAGAAGAGAAGTTTTACAATATAGTTAAAACCCCTTACCCTAGACACTACTCGATAGCTGGGAAGCACGGACATAGCAAAATTGCCAACATACTGGTGTCAGACATGTATCCAACACAAACACAAAAGTGTCAAATACGCACTCAGAAAGAAAAATCATTTTTTAATTTAGTTGTTCTATTTTTTTATGTTGAATGTTGTTTATTTGAACTCTTTTATAGGTGTCTAGTTTATTTGAACACTTTTGTTTGTATCTTAAACAATATTTTATTGTCTTTAAATTAATTTTAGATATATTTCCAAACATTTTATCGTTGTTACATACATTTTAAATCCAAAATAAACATAATTTATTCCAAATATAAAATATATATACTTAAAAATAAATATTAATTAATTAATCATCGTATCCTTGATGTATCATTGTTGACACCCCATTTTGCAACCCGCATTTAACCTCACCGGGAGGGTAAAAGGGTAATTTTGACTTGGAAATATGCATCTTGATTCTGGTCATTAGATTCTTAATCTCATTTCATCAAAATAATCTTGATGTTGTAACGATCAAATCGACTGGTCATAAGCCCTAATCAGACCATCAGATTGAAAGTTATCATCAAATCAAGTTTTAATGGCCGAGATGCACTATCACAAATTGAGTCTAACTATATGTGATTATGAACAATCGATTCCAATTGGTTACAATTCTAATCAATTTGAGATTAATGATGTGTCATAATTTGATTGGTTAGGACTACATTTTATGGTGAGGATGCATACACCTAATTAATTAGATAGTTAAACATTAATTATTCAATGAGTAATTTGTGCAATTATCTTTTAATTAGAGTAAATTTGGAACCAATTAAGTCTGAAATGGGAGTGATTGGAGCCATTTAATGTTAATTGGGAGCTAATTTGGGACCTATTAATGTTAATTGTGCTAAAACCATTTTCTAATAAATGACCTCTGTTCACCATTTGATCAATATCTCTTAGAATATTTTGAATCTGTGAATGAAGTTAATTTTTCCAGAAACTAGACATCCGGGGCTTCAATTTGAGCACAAGAACGAGGCAATTCTGATCAGAATTGAGTCAGATATGATTTTTTGAAGTTGGTTCTACAAGCTGTTACAGCAGCTACGGGAAAACCGAATTTTGGCTTGTTCCTCACTCCTACCAATCTTTCCATTTTATGCATCAGATTTTCCCCAAGGCTAAAATGAGGTCTAGGTTTATGATTCTTTGTCAACCCTCATTAAATGGCCTTCCATTCATATTTCCTTCACCACTACTATATAAACCCCCCTCTCTTTCATTCCAAAGCACACCAAAACCCCCTCTCTTCTCCTCTCTTGAGTTCTAGTGAAGTAGAGTAGTCTTGTCATATCTTGGTCTTCCTGAGACTCAAGGTATTGAGTGAGACTCACTCTTCCTCTCCTAACTCTTCTTTTCCTCCACCTTTAGGATCTCCCTCAAAAGTCTCCTCCTCCACCATATGGATCTTGCATGAAGGTATAATCCCTTTCCCTATTTATTTTTTGTATTTCCATGATGAGAGTTTAAGATTAAAGCATGATAGTAATCACTTAAATTCCCTTGAATATGTTTGAATGTTCTTAATTGTTCTTATATGTTCTTCACATGTTCTTGGTTGTTCATCACATGTTCATGCATATCACTAGATTTAATCTTAAATCCACATCAAAAATATGAAAAACATGTTTGTCTAATAATTCTTTCAAATTTTTGAATCTAGGATATCACCATACACACACATTCACTAGAATTTATTTTTCAATCCAAATGTAATGCTCAATAAATTGAATTAGGGTTTATCACATGCGCACACATCAAATTCAACATGCAAATTGATTGACATATTGGATGATATGATATGAATGTTGGCCACCATAGTCTAGAAGACTGGTTTCACCGGGCAAGGTGGGTGCCTAACACCTTCCCACCTTGTAACATAGCCTCCGAACTTAGATCAAGGGTTAGTAGATCAAATGCTTATCCATGTAATTTTCGATTTTTAGATTGTAACTAGGAAACAAAGCCATGTACTTTATCTTAGATTGTATCTAGGACTAAAGCCATGTAATTTCCTATGTTCAATGTAAATTCAATTTCAAATTAATAAAATGATGAATTTTTCAATTATGGTTTTCTTATTTATTCCAACAATTAAATAAGTGACGACTCCATTGTAAAACTCTTAATCTAAAAGGGAAAATATAACTAGTCAAACCTCCATTTTGAGAGGCAATAACACGACTCCACCCATTCACGTGGGTTTGGCCTAACATTCCTATAAAAAAGGGGGCCGGGGGCGCGGTCTCTCACAATCATATTTTAATTTTTCAAGAAATGTCATGTTACCATATTATATATCATGTCGTACTACGTATCGTATCTGTATCCGTTCTACATAGCTCAATAGTTTAACTTGCTAATGCAACCCGAACCAGCTTCAAAACTTCTGAATTCTTGGTACAAGAATTCCTTTTAAGGAACCTTATGAATGATTACTCTCAGACCTTTTAACCGACTCCAAGGACCCTCCTTGAAAATTTTGAATATCAGAGAGTACCACACTTGGTTGGTTGGTTATGTTGTTTCAAGCTTTGATGACACCAACTAATACGCACACTGTATTCATAGGTTCACCAAAATGGACTCTTTTTTTCTCTTTATTGCATAGGGCTCATCGAGATGGAGACTATTTTTTATTTCCCTTTGCTTAGCATAAGGTTCGCACCTCTCTTCACCTCTGAAAAGTCATGTTTAGGAGGCTTTGTACAAGTGTTATAAGGTTTCAATATAACAACTAAAACTGATCGATGAGAGTTAAAGAGTGATGGTAGGAATTTCTCTTCTCAAAAACTACTATTTCTCACTCGTTTCAAATCCAAATTAAGTCGAATTTGTGTTTGTTTTGAAACCCCAATGTCTTCTTTCCAATAAAACATAAGTTTTCGCTCAAAATTTCATTTTGATGCAAGATAATAGGCAAAAGATCAACTCCTCCTATTGAGCAAATAGAAACTTTATCATCTTTTTTGAGCAGCAAATTCTAACCCGAGACTCCAGCCACATTTTCCATGAATAAATTACACCAATAACTCGATAAGCTTGAAATTTACACCAATAAACTTGAAATTTATTACAAACGTCCTGAAATGAGCCAACACTTAAAAACCTAACACACTCAATAGTACTTATTTTTGGTTGTGTTAAATTGCAAATTTAGCCATCGACCTTTTATCTTTGTTTCACTTTAGTCCCTATACTTTCTAAATTATTTCAATGATACCCTTACCATCATGTAACGAATGAAATTTGCTAATATGACAAATAGGTTTCATGTCACATCATAGATCTTGGTTTCATGAATCTTGTTTGTTACATTAGAAATTTCAATCAAATGACAATGAGGACCATTTTGAAACACTTTCAAATATAAAGACAATTTTAAAACAAAAAGTCCAAAAGTTTTGAGAACCATTTATACCATTTAAGATTTTAACCATTATGTTTGAAAAGCATAAAAGATGCTTAAAGCATCACTAAAATTATAAAAACTAAGCGTGTTAGTAACCATTAATGATAATGAAGCTTTGGACAGGGCAGCACCAAGCTGTAATGATGATGACTGATCAGTATATTTTGATAATGTTGTGACTTGTGAGACATAACCTAACCACACCAAAGACTTGGAAACTAAGCATCCAAAATGCCCAACCGACCATTAAAGGAAAAGCCATGGAAACCCTACCAACACATGATGCCCCCACATATCACTAACAAAAATTCCTAGCATGAACACAGCCATTATTCATCTCATTCTTGATAATGACCCACCCACCCACTTTATGGGATAAAAATGGTGAGTGGTGAGCATCAAAAACAAGGTACATGATACCCTACCACACTCTACATCAAAAACCCCTCATTATAGTTAAGAAAGAAGGATCATCCATTTGCCGATCTTCTCAAGAAAGATTGAACGAATCCAAATATACATCCACTTGTAGGACCAGGATCCTCATACTTTCTCAAATAATAAACCCCACATTCTAAACAATCAAGTATAGAGAATAACAAAGTGAATGTAGGAAAAGATAAAGATAAGATCAGGACAGGCACTCTTAAGGAACAAAAAATAAAGGTATTGATATAATAACAACTTTAATTGAGTTTTACAACATCAAATAAAACATATTTCCTTCCCCCCACTTTTCTCTCACTAACCTTACAAAATATTGAATTCTCAAATGGAAACACATCCCCGAAAACCATTTTGAACCCCATCTTCAGACCTAACCTCCCCCACAATCTTTTTCTTTGTTCAACCAATAATGGCTCAACCCAAGAGAATATTGAAGAAAAAAGATACATTTTTAAGAAGTTACAAAGCTAATGATTTTGTTGCAATTTAACATTCAGCTTCCTCTAAGAAGGAAATGAAAGTTCAAGGAAGAAAAAATTACCCTAAGAACAGATATCTTTAAAGAGAGATACCTAACCTGGACTGGTTTTCTTTAATATTAGCCCAGAGAGAGGTTTCCTTCTCTCCATACTTCTGCTGTAAACAATAAATGGTAAAAAAATATTGAATCATTTCCAGAACTTTATCCCGTCATTCTTCACCCTTCACCACCAATCTCAAACTTCCTTGCTGTTACCTTCCCGAACAGAAAACAGTAACCCACAAAAAATTGTATGTACCTTCCAATTTTTTTCCCCTATCTCATCGAGTAAAAAAAGAATTCAATTTCACTAAACTACGAGCTGATCAAGCTGCATCTGTTCAAGCCAAGCTCCTAAAACTGAATGATCAACGGATTCAATTTGAGAATTAGAATTCAAACCCTCACCAGATGCTGCAGCACCCGAGACCGGAACTGCCAACTTCTCTTTCATCATCTCAGGTGGTGATTCCTTAACTAGAGATTGGACCCAAGACAAGTCAGGTTCCTCCCCATTGTTATCAAGCTCAAAAGAAGATGATCTTCGTAGTTGCCCCACTTCATCTCCATTAGCCAACCAATCCAATTTTCCATTTGGGGAGCCCCATTTTCCCCAAGAATTCACAGGAGAGCCAACAATTGAGGCTGGGTTATTGGTTCCAAGATCCCGTGAGCTGAGGCTGCGCAGCTGTTGGTGCTGCTTCTCGCGCTGAGCAAATGCAGAGAGTCGGGAGCCCATTGGGGAGATCAGCTCTACACTCCTTGGAGACATCCTTCCTGGGGATGGAACACCAAACGAAGCCTGCAATAAATGGTGCTCAACACTCTTTGGGGAGAAAACATTTGTGTTAATGGGTGATAGCATGCTCTGCTGCTGTTGGTATTGATTGAGAAGAGCAGATTTGTGAGTAGGGGAGAACACAGCAGAAGCTGCTGCATCAGAATATCGGGGAGACATTGAGACCTCAGAAGAGAATAGCTCTTCAAGGTTTGAAGGTGTTAGTGTCTTGGACCGACCAGAACGATTCACAGAGATAGAATTCGACCGGGACTGTGAAAAACAATTCAAGTCACTTAAAAGCTGTTGCTGGGCATCAAAATCAGACAGCATATTATAATCCTCAGGGGGGATATCTCGGGCACTAAGAGAAGATCTCAAGCGACTAGATTGAAGGTTGCTTCCAGGAAGATTAAGGGTTGGTACATTTGGCTGGGGCCAGCCCATAGATGAGTGTGAAATGCCATTATTTGCAGATGGAGACATGGGTTGAGCAAATGGCGAAGGCGACATGGCAGAGATTGATGAAGGAGAACCCGGTAAAAGGTTCATTGCAGCAGCCATGTCCATGACACTAGCAGTGGAGGCAGATGAGCGAGGTGATGGGACAGCAGATCCAGTAGATACATACAAGGGGCGGAGCTCCTCGGCTGTGTGCGCAAAGAAACAGACCCGCCTATTGCAGCTGGTACCATCCTTGCAAAGCCGAGTCCGGTACTGTGCCGGGTGGAGCCAGCACTCAAAAACTCCATGAGCATATTCACACATATCCCCACGTCTACAAGCCCCCTTTCGAAAATCAGGGCAAGGCACACAGCTGTAGTGGTACTTCCTCGGGTCTCTTCTACGAGCGTTTTCTCCAGGGTGCACAAATGGGCACTCAGTCCAATCGTGGGAGTAGGCTCGTGAACAAGGACGAACCTTGAATGAGAACATGCGGAACTCATCCGTTGCATAGATAATGTTCTTAATATCAGGGAGCGATGGATCAACAGGGTACTCTTTCTTCTCCAATGCAAAATGAATAGGTGCATCATTATATTTCAAAGGAGAAGATACAAACTCTGAAGGAGATGGCAACCCATGTTCTGGTGATGAAGATAGAGTTGGTGAGTCAGAACCTGAGGAACTAATAGACACTCGTAGATGGCACTCACCACCAGAGCCATCAGAAGCATTGTGAGAGAGAAGCTCTTCAAGAGCCACTCTCATGCTCTGCAACTTTGGAGGAACAACATCAACAACAACATCAATGGGGCGAAGACCATTGGCATCTGTACAATTTGGATCAGCACCGGCTAATAAAAGCAGCTTTACAACATCAACTGCATTAAGAGATCCGCCAGAAGCAGCACAGTGAAGGGCAGTGGTTTTATCTTGGCCACATGAAAAGTTCACGTCAGCCTCAGAATGCACGAGTATGAATTCAAGAACATCAACACTGCCGAAGGTTGCAGCAACCATTAATGGAGTTCTATTCTCAGGAACAACTTGTTTTGAGCCTCTTTGGCGGACATACCAGAGTCCAACCTCATCAATCGAAGAAGCATCCCTCTCGATGCATTGCTTAAAGCCTTCAACATCATTGTTGGCAGCAAGGTCAAGCAAGTTGGAAAAAGAATCTTCAGTTTGAACAGTTAGATTATTCATGTCTTTGTTGTTAGATGTGGTTTCTACAGTTGACACAGATGGAGACGCAGATGATGATGGTGATGATTTTGATTTCTCTGGACCACTGCACATTCTTCAATTAGCTGAAACTCAAAATCCAAAAAACAAAACACATCTCCATTTAAATTTAGATATATAAGAACCCATTAAAATCTTTTATTCATATTCTAATGGACCAAATGAATGGACAAAGACCAATCTAGAGAAAAACACATAGCAAATCGACGCATGTCCATGACATATAAGAATAATATGGTCCTAACATATAGAATTCACAAAACATCAGTTATTAATTCATCCAGATCCTAAAGTTACTCCATCTGCTTGGGGAAACAAACAGGAGCAAAAAAATGGAATTTTATGCTTTTTGGAATCTTTCCCAACATTTCTCAGTAACAAAAAGAGATGAATCACTTCTGAGAGAGTTCACAAATAATATCCACACTTACACAAAAACCATGCATCATCACTTAGTTAAAAGACAATTCCTCACACAGGACCATTTGGTAACGGTGTTTGTATTTTTTGGAAATACATGTGGTGAAAAAGTGTGTGAAAATACGTGTAAAGTTGTTTAAAAACTCTTAAACCACCCTAGAATGCCCCTTTAGCAAAGCAACAATAATCCATAAAATCATTCCCTAACTCAAAGATTCAAGAAATTAAGAGACTTCAAATCACCCCCTACACCAAAAAGTAACCCCAAACACCGCAAAAGTTTCAAATCCTATAGCATCTACCAAAAAGAGAATATAGAAAATCACTCATACCCAAAAAGCTTAAATCCTTGCCAATGATCGATAAAGAGAATCTTAGCTAAGGTAATACAACACATCACCTAGGATCGTCTAAAGTTAATCTATTCCATCTATACATTCCTTTACCAAAATACCCATTAATAAAAAACAAAATATAATCTAGAATCACCTAAAGCTAAATCTCAAATTGTTGTTCCTTTACAAAAATAGCCATATATAAAACAAAATAATCTAGAATCATCTAGATCCAATCTATAACATTTTTTGGTCCTTTACAAAAACACCCATGTATGAAAACAAAAGAGAATCGTATTAATTCCTCTCAAAGCTAAAGTCTTCCTTATATCAATAATCTATAAGCATCGTCAAACATTATCGCCTAAATTAGAGGCTGAGAATTATAAAAATTAAAAATAAATGAAATAAAATAAACAACTTTGAATTTATGACCCAAAAAAAAAATTCTACTATATTCACCAATAGAAAAAAAGGAACAAAATTTAACTTCCAGATTTCTCGGGTTGTACGAACCAATCAAAAAACAGAGACTCTTACAAAAAGAAAAATTCCACTACTATATTTTCCGTCCTTTTCCTTCATTTTCAAGGCAACCAAACAGGACCTAGGCAATCGAATATTTTATACTATAACACACCCGCACAGTAATCAAAGCATTTTTTTTTTTTTTAATCCAACAACTTTTGTACTCCTTCGTTTTCCTCCACTTTCTTGGAAACCAAACAATAAGAAAATTAGTTCAAGATCGGATCAAAACGCAATCGCACTAGCCAAAATCAGCTAAAAAATCGCTCTCAAAACAAAAAAGACAGAGAGAGAGAGAGAATCAAAACAATTTTCTTCTCGAGAAACAAACAGTTCAAAATCAGCTAAAAACTACTCTCAAAAATAAATTCAGAAGAGAGAGAGAGAGAGAGAGAGAGAGAAATTCCAAACAAATTTCTTCTCGAGAAACAAACAGTTCAAAATCAGCTAAAATAATCACTCTCAGAACAAATTCAGGAGAGAGAGATTCCAAATAATTTTGCGTTTCCTTTCCTTTTTCCTTCGTTTTCCTCCACTTTCTCAGCAACCGAACACCACGAAACCAGTTCAAACTCAGATCAAAAACACACTCTTTAAAACAATAAAGCAAAAAACCAAAAGCATATAATCACACACTCAGAATCAATAAAAACCACAAGCTCAAACCTTTTCACACAGATCACTCCAAAGCAAAAATCACAGTCCACTTCTAAAAAAAATCACAGTATAAACAAAACAAAACAAAGCCTTAAGAGCAAAAAAAAACTCACCGATTATATGAGAATCTGAGATATACGAAAGATCAGGGAAGCAGAGATCTGTTACAGTTGGTCTTCATCGATCTGAAGCGAAGAGAAGAGAGTGCGAGAGAAACGGAGAGACTGAAGAATTTGAGTGAAGAAAGCTTGAGAAAGCTTCTTCTTCCATTTTGCTCTGTGTGTGTGTGTGTCAAAACAATCGCAACGATGATTCCGAGGAAAATAGAGACAGAGAGAGAGAGAGAGAGTAAACGAATTGGAATTGGAAATGGAAATGGGAAATGGGAATTTGTTTTACGGAGAGAGAGAGAGATTAGAGAGTGGGGGGGATTTTAAATTTAATTCCCGGGGTAGAGAGGGGGGTTTGTGGGTTGTGACGAAGGAAAATGAAATGGAAATGGAAATGAAATGGCATTGAAATGCGTGAGAAATGAAAGTCCAAATGACATTCAGACTTCTTAAGTGGGGGAAAAGGAGTTTACCGGTTTCACCCGTTGGATGTTGAAAATAAAAAAACAAAAACAAAATTTTTTTCTCACTAAACTAATTTCGGTTAAAATATTTAACGTGGTTATATATTTTAAAATTTTAATCATTAAAATATATACTTAGTCTCCGTTTGGATTGCAAAACTCACGTTTGCGTCTGCGTTTTTGCCCTTCTTTTTTTTTTTTTTTTTTTTTTTTTCACGCGTTCCCAGCCATTTTCACGTGTTCCCTGCCATAGTTTTACTGTAGCGGCTACTGTTCATTGAACAGTAGCCGCAAACCTTGACTTTTCAACCCAAAATTACTGTTCACGGACCCACAATTTTTACTTTTCAGCAATTTTTTTTATTAAAAATGGGTCCCACGGTACTATTTACACATTTAAAAATTATTTTGCTACAGTGTTTCAGTTTTCAGTTTTCAGTTTTCAGTTTTCAGCTCTATCCAAACGAACCCTTAATATATATTTTATATTTTGTTTAAGTCGAATGTTACTTGGTATTTAATTTATAAATGTATATTTTTATGCGTAATTTGAAATTACAAATATTTAAAATTTAAATATTTGAGTTAATGGTGTAATTATTGATATTTTATCTTTTTAAAAATTTTTAAACATGAGAAATATAATAAGAAAATGCAATTTCATTATCGATTTTTCAAAAAAAAATTAGTAGATAAAAGTGGAATTTGAACTTAAAACTTTAAAGGGTTCCTTTAAAAAATAAAATGTTACATCCACAACAATTTTATAACACTTTTATAATAAATTCTAAGTAATAGATTGTTATTAGTGGGTAGGAAAGTGATTTCAATAATGTACTCAAATTAAAACTAGTTACAACTTGTCACTTATAATTTTTTGTAAAATTTTTAAGAAAATATTATAGGTGTAACATTTCTATAAAAAAAAAAAAAAAAAACCAATATATTTGTTTTCTTTTTCTTTTTTTTTTTCTTTTTTTTTTTTTTAGAAGGCAATATTTTTTTTCAAAAATTATAAACCTAATACTATTTTTTATATATATAAAGTATGAGCCTAATATTAAGAATTGCTAATTGAGTAATAAAAGTATGTCTTATAAACAAATAGTTTCAAAATTTTAAAATATCAATCTGTAAGGTAAATTCATCATAAGTTAGTTATAATTCACATCTTTCATCCTTATCTCTTTATTTATCCATAATATTACAAAGTGGATAAGATTAAATTATATCTCATTATTTGATTTATAATCTTTATTACATTGTTAAAAATGAATAATTTAAAGCAAAGCTTAAAACTCTAAAAGTGAGAACACAAATGAATGTCTAAATTATAAATTAAGCATCTAATTTTAACATGTTCTCATTTCTTTCCTTATCATTTTAATATGTTTTCAATTAAGCATTCATGTCTAACTTCCTCCATTAGTTTTAGTCTTTTTTTCAATTTCCAATATGACATCATTTTGGTGGACTTAATGGTGCAAATTGGAAAAATATGAACAAAATGACGATACAATAGAAGTTTTTAAAAGAATTTGAATAAAAAAATAAAACTTAAAGTACTGAACTAAAAATAGGCCAAAATTATAATGCATAATTTTGAATATTGCCAAGTTAAAAAGTATAATTAACATCTATAACTATTACATTTTTAAAATTTAGACATCTTATCAAATGTTGTCAAGGGTTTAATAAAGATCATAATTGTAGGGTCCAAACTTTGTAGCCCAAGCCCAAAAAATTTTGATTATGAGCCCAACGAACCCGGAATAATGAATTTATAGAGAATGGGTGAAAAAGCTGGGCTGGTTATGAATTTAGCAACGGTTCATTCTGATGATCTAGGATGAACTGAAGTAAAAACACACTTGAAAGTTAAATAAACTCAAATCTGAAGAGGCTTGTTATTGATTGAAAGGTGAATACAATTTTTCCAGTTCTTCTTTCTTTTAAATTTTGTTCCCCCCCTCATTTAGAGACCCATTACATTTATATATTCTTCTTCTTCCTCATCTTCACCGTACACCTGTTCTTCATCTAAGCATTCACTTTGAGTACATGTTACATCAGACATCTGCTTTAGTTTTCCGTGAGTGGTGGTAACTGAGATTGCACTATTCAAGGGTCTTCTCCACATAAATGCGGTCAGGAAAGGCGGCCAGGAAAGTTGCTGCAGTGCATTAAATGCGGTGGTAACAACTTTTCCTTTTAGATATTTCTATATTCTTATCATATCTAGGCATGCTCAAAGCTTGTCATTATCATGGAAGTAGTTGGAAAGATCACTCAAACTTTCAGTATATTTGCTTGATCAAGTCCCCTTGGAATCCGAGGAGAATGACCTCTTCGGACTATTAAGGTTCTCTTCGGACTGCTCCTCTTGTTCATTTTCAGGTACATTTCTTCCACTTAGACTCCTTCCTAACCCCTTTCTTCTCTTTGGACACATAGTGATATTCGAATTGGACCCTAGGCCCAACACATGACGTTGAGCTTTTACACCCACAGTAATGATTAGATGAGTTACTTTAAATCAAAACTTTAAACAGTTACGGAATAAAGATTGTATAATTAACGTCTATAAGGTTAAGGAATATTAAGGATAAGTTTTTTTTTCATGATATTTTTTCTAACTTACGAAGATGCTAAATTGTGAGTGAAACGAATATCACTTTAACGTTGACTCACTATTTACACAACTTTGATTTATGCATAATTATGAAAAAAAAAATACTATGTCATTAAACCTTTTAATTCTTTATCTAATATTTTACAATTTTTTAATTTTTTTTTAAATATAATTAAATGTTTAGTTCTTTACAATAAAATAAACCCTTGAGCAAATGGAAAATATTTAGGACAAGTTGCTTGATGGGTTAGTGGGGGGAAGGTATTGGGAGTGGGTGACCGGTTGGGCAGGTGGATAGTGGAGTGGACGTGAAAAGGGTGGGAGTAAAGTGGATTGGAATTGCGAAGGTTTGGAATCCGCCAATGAGGAGCTGCGAAGTGTATGAAAAAATAAAAATAAATAAATAAATAAAGAGGAAGGGTCAATTTGTGTGTGGTTAAATGTGGATTGTGGAGTCAAATCCAAGGGAAAAAGGCATGGAGCACCAAGGCCGGGTGAGATTTGATCATATGATGAGAAAATCAAAAGAGGGTTTGATTTCTTCATGTGAAGGTATAGCTTTTGATCTTCTTTTTTTCATTTTGTTTTGTTTTTTTGTGTGTGTGACTTTGTAAACTTAGATATGCCTTCTTTATGGGTACAAATGGATACCAACAATGCTAACTAACTTATATAATGTAAGAAATATGTTAACAGGTGTTTAAATACACTTTTTAAAGAAGAATCGAGCAAATTTTATTGTATTGAAAAGTAGCAAAAGTAAATAAATAAATATTTCTTTAATTTAATGTTACGTGACTCCTTAAAAAAACTTATTAATTGTAATAAAAACTAAATCTTAAATAATGCATCGCATCATTTTTGAACCAATAATGTAATTTGTAAATCTTTTTTTTTTTTTATGAATATAATGTAATTCGTAATATGAATGTTATGCTCATCTCTCTAATGAAAGTAATCTTTTGATGATGTTAAGAAATATTTATTGGTACATAATGTTCGGTTCAAACCTCAATCTTAAGTTCACCTTAACTTATTCTAACCTCTAAAAATATAAATATAAAAATAAAAATAAACATTTATAAGAATTCTTATTCATAGTATGTGTTGAATTATACTTCTTTCGTCCCAAATTGATAAACTAGTCTTAATTCTATTTTTGAATGTTCCAAAACCTAGGCTTCTTTGACAAGTTAATAAATAAATTTCCTTATATATCCTTCATTTTATTTAAAAATTCAATACCCCTCTTTCCCTAAATTTTAAATTAATAAGGATAATTTTGGAAACTTGTACATTTTTATATGAAAAACAATATATTAAATTATATTCCCTTAAAAAAATTAGATTTTATAAACATACATAACATAATAATAATATGAGATAGAGAGAGTACTTTCTCTTTAAGTATTTACTATTTGGTAGAATTTATTTTTCTAAAAAAATAAGTTTTTTTTTTTTTTTGGTAAACCTAAAAAAATAAGTTGGTATAGAGTCTTAGGGCTCAAACCGCGATATTAAGGTCTCTTAATGTAATAAAAGAAATGCATTTATAAGAATTCTTATTTATAGTAGATTAAAGTATACATTTGTTTTAAGTGTACACCTGGTATCGCTTATTTTTACTTGTTTATTTTGCTTAAAATATAAACTACGCAAAAGTAAACATGTCTCATAAAAAAATGTGAAGTTTTATATGCCGTTTAAAATGAACTACACAACCTCTTAAAATATCACACTTTTCAAGAATCAACCATATTTTTATACTATACAAAATAAATATATGAGAATAAGCTCATTTAAATCTATATTAAGTAGTTAAAAAGCTTTGTAATTCAATAAACATATTTTCCTGTTTTCAGCTAAGACTTTCAAGGTCCAAATTCCAAAGTCCCCCCCCCCCTTCTAAAAAGTATCGGATTATTAAAAAATATACACTAAATAAAAGATAAACAAATTAAACTAAACACACCATAAGAGAAAGAGAAACGACTCTTTATAATTACAAAGTTGATATATAACAAGGCTAAGAGATTTACAATGTATAAATTTTTCATTCGTTGAGATATATGAACATAGTTTGATATGAGTAAATTAATGGATGGTTTTTTGAAGTAATTAAATTATAATAGATAATTATGTGGCTATTTTCATTGAAAATTTAAAGAAAATTAGATGTGAGAGGACCATCTACTCTACTCTTATGATCTTACTTAATTTACAAAACCAATAGATCTTAGATAATAGTAAATTCAAAATTTATTTGGAAATTTGGAAAATGATTTCATAAAAGAAGTCTATAAATTTTTAAATAAATTAATGTTTAGGGAAATCATAATCATATCATGCTAAGGAGAAAGTTAGGGTACGTTTGATACACTGAATGAGAATTACGACATGAATCGTAATCTTTATTACTAGGAATAAAATGTGTTGTAATGTAATAACTAAACATATTCATAAAATCTCTGATAATTGAATAAGAGATCTGTGGTTCAATTCTTGTCTATACCAAAAATTGATTGGTGTTTTGGTCTGATAATAAAAAGTTATCTTCAGAAATGGACGTCATAAGTTGAAACTCTCAAAAAAAGTTTAGTTGTGAGTTATAATATTAGAATAAAACTTAAGATTTATTTTAGGAAATATCTTACTCATATAATTATATTTCCCTAAAAATTGTTATTTTTTATTTTTATAATTGTTAGATGTATATAGAAATTTCGTTTATTTCGAAATATATTAAGTTTTGAAACTATTACATTTACTAAGAAATAGCTAATACACTCCTTTTAAAGATGAATAGTTATTCATCATTTTAAAGAATAACTATTCATAAGGAATGACTATTCCTCATAATAAAAACATAACCAAAGTAAAAAATAATTAGACTATAGGTAAACCATAGGAATATCTATTATATTACAGTATCTATTACAATCTACTAAATATGCCCTTATTGTTGTTGGAGATAACCTTCCCAGGTAATAGTGATGTGGCCAACTTACTGTTTATTTTGTACTATTCTTTTTCAAACTGTAGAAGCATTAAAGAAGTACCAATTACTCCCTCAAAAAAATAAAAAATAAAAGAACCAATTAGTTGAAGGGTCATTTGGTACGTGATTTTAAGCAACACTTTTAAATTTTTAAACAGCAGTACACGTATTTTGACTATTTTCACACACTTTTTCATCCACACGTATTTCCAAAAAATACAAATAACGTTACTAAAATAATATTACCAAACGGCCCCTCAATTACAACACCAACAATGTTGGAATCCAATATATAATTTAGGTTTTTTGGGTGAGGATTTAACATGCAAAAGATATGCATAATATAACTTCTTCTTTTTATTAAAAAAATTAGAATAATAAAAGTAATTTTTTAGAGTAAGGCTTAGGTCACGTGTCCTGTTATACTAAACCCATCAGGATGATAACACGTGTCCACCCGTGATGGGTCTAGTATAACTGAATACTAAATCCAAGCCAAGTCCTCTTTTCTAATGGCATTGAAATTAAGTTTGTTCCCAAAATCATGTAAAAATGATTTGAATGATATTGTTTCGTTCTTTTTAATTTGATCCCTGTGTTTATTTAAAAATGAAATGTTACGAAATTTTTGTCTTGATCGTGTTTGTCTTGAGAAAGAAAATAAAAACCCACCAACCCAATTCATTTTTTTTTTCATTAATGACATTTTAAATTTGAAAATATTTATGATACTATAAATTTTTATTAAAAATGAATTATTAATTGATATAACATTCTTAAATCAGTAAGCAATATACATAACACATCAAGAACTTTATAGTTCAACTAAACACTTCTAAGTGTCTTACCATCATCATAAATAATTTGATTACATTCTTCTCAAATAATAATAATAATAATAATAATTTGATTACATATCACATCAATATATAATCACTATATAAGAGAACACATTGACATGATTCGGGAACTTCAAACATATATATAGAGATGATTAATTTGATGACAACCATATCAACACCTTAGTTAAATAAGGAGAAGAGTTGTTTTGTGGTGTATTTTTGAAATGATTATTATATACATTCAATGTACTATACTTCCCTTTTATATTAGGATATTCTATATGTGAGATCTACAAATAAGATTTATCACTATATAAAATGTTTTTAAAAATTATGCACCAAGTACACTAAATAATTTCACATATATTAGTGTCATTTTTATTTTGTCACATTTCCACCATATTCAACAATTCATTAAATGATTCTAAAAAAAAAAAAAAAAATTCATTAAATGTGTTCTTTACTCACATACTCAAGCTCAACCAAACATGTCAACATAATTGACAATGGCCCTCATTCCCTTTCCTTTTTCTCATTTTTCATTCCTAAGATCTTTTTCCAATCTCACTTTTGACTCTAAGAAACTTTGATGATCAAAGTTCAAACTAGTGCATAAGCAATTCCAAAGTCGCAAGTTTTATAGTATATATAAGCAGAATTAATAGTCTCCTTCAATTGGTTGCTCCTAATCTTTTTTCTTTTTCTTTTTCTTTTTTTCTTAATTCCCAAACTTTTTCTTTCATTCTTTCCCAATATGAACCCACAAATAGACAAATAGTTAGTGACCAATCAACTCTAACATCAAGTTCTCTAGTGAACTTGCAATATGGAATATGATTTATTGACATTAGTTTGGTCCCAACAAGTTCTCTAACATCAAAGTTTTGTTGGAACATGATGGGTTGGACCAAAAGAGTATGTAAAGGAATAAAGATTTAAAAAATTGATAGGAAAATGTAAGTACAATGCATGAAAAATGTACTTTTTTTTTATATGAAAAATGTGCTATAATTATCATGGGCTGTAATTATCGTGGGACAAGAAGAGCATAAAATGTCTTGTTTCATCTAGGAAAAACAAAAAGTTTTGGTTACTTAAGGTGGTCCTGGGTATATTAATATACTCCTTTTTAAGGCCAATAAGCCAATGCATTTTTTCTGTTACCTTTGAAGTCACTGTCTACAAGAGGGCAACTATTTTTACTTTGTGATTGGTTACGAGTGTACTTGACAAGGGCTATGAGCCTATAATCCCCCAAAAAAATACAAATGTCTAATTCACATTCTTTTTATCTTTTTAATGAAAGTTTAGTCTTTGAAATATTCAAAATTGTATAATTGGTATATAATTTCATATGAAAGGAAGATGTCTAATAAAACTTATAATATTCAACAGGTAAAACAGAAATTGAATCAAAATTTTTTTTTTTTACACTTTTCAAGAGAGCGTATGAACACACACGCAGATACTTATATGTACAAATGTATGTATACATATAAATGTTTGTGTGTGCGCACACATGCGTGCATATATAAAAACCAATTATGTTTTTCATACTAAAATCTAACCCCCAAACATAGTCCTTGGTTTTAGGCTTTTAGCCTTAATCCTTGCCAAACTTTGGACCTTGCCAGATGAGTTAAAATTATCCCATACTTGAATTTTGAAAGTTTAGGGGTGCAATTAGATGCCAAAGTTCTTGTTCATGGCATTTAATCATAATCTATTAACTATCTTTTTGTTACCATAGATTAAATCAAAAATATTTTTCTTACACTTTTCAAAAAAGTGCATGCACGCACACATAGTGCTTAATGTATGTATATGTAAAAATGTTCGTGTATGTGTGCACATATGTGCATACATAAAAATCAATTATATTTTTCATACTAAAACCTAACCTCAAACATGGTTCTTGGCTTTAGGCTTTTAGCCCTAATTCTCGCCGAACTTTGGACCTTGCCTAATGAGTTTTGATTAACCCCATTCTTGAATTTTGAAAGTTTGGAGGTGCAATTAGATGCGAAAGTACTTGTTCATAGCTTCTAATCAGAATCTATTGACTATCTTTTTGTCACCATTGTCAAGGGACTTGAGGTGGCTGATGAGTAATTTAAGGTACAAACATTGAAATTTGTTAACTGTGAAGTTTATCTAGATGTGCAAATGCCCAATCAACATTAGTGTACTCAAGATTTGTCAATTTTTTTTTTTTGATACGAAGATTTGTCAAATTTTTTGTCCATGACTCCATACGCAAGCACTGTACTCTGTTGAGGTACTTTTGTCTTTATATTGTACTAATTACTAAGAAGACTACAAGGGCATTATGCCTGTATTTGCTCTTTACTTGGGTATACAGATCCTTTTTGCCCAAAAAAGTTTACTGTAACCACCGACTTTAACAGTCTAATTAAATATAAAAATACAGGATTTGGCTGTTTGAAATCTCAGTTCAGAATAGATATATAGGACAAGCAGGTAGACAATCTGCGCACTTCGGATTAATAAATACGTCATTTCATAATTGAAGATAAATCCTGTTTGATTGAGAGGATCCAAAATACCATGAATGAGTTAATGATCAATCAGTCACATGTTTGATTGAACACATCGATACTTGAAATTCAAATTTGAGTAGAATTTGTACACCTTTTTTTGTGTGTTTGTGTAAAATCTCAAGAATAAGAGAGAATCCAATAAGATATGCTCATATTTTTTTAATCCAATATGTTAAAAAAGATAACACAATGTGTGACAAGCAATATTTTATCTCCTTATTTATTTATTTATTTTCTCAATTTGACTCCCACTGCTGAATATATATATTCAAAACAATTATTATTTTTTACATCAACTTGATACTTTAGAGCAATTGATTAATTAATATGATAGATAAGTAAAATTATCTTTGGGTCAGAGTTCAGACTCCATATATGCAGTCACAATTATTTAATTAAAACTGTTCTCTTTTCTATCATGTTTTTATTGGGACCTAGAGGAATTACTCATGTAATGCTTTTTTTAATATGATTGCAAACTCCAACAAATAATGACCCCTTGGAGGTACATAATGTGTGTGAAGTATAGATATCTGTAAAGTTTTGATTTACAACTATGTTTTACGTTGGCTGTATTCCATGACAAAAAAAGTTGTAATTGTTTTAATTTTGTTCCTTGTATTTTGTAGGATTTTATTGTATTGGGTTTAGTATGAAATTGGTGAAACTCAAGCTAAAACAAAGAATCAGTGGATTTCGCAAGAAGCTCGTGAGAAGCTAACCCACGAAAGAGCCATGTGAGAAGCACATGCTGGAAGCTGAAGAGTCATGCTAAGCTGTCGTTTTCGCGAGTGTCTCGCGGGTAAGGCCTTCCCGCGAGGTAGTCGCAAAACATTCTGCATGGAAGATTTTTAAGAGTGACTTTCTTACCCTTCACCCATACTATATATACCCTCATTACCCACAAATGTTCATGAGACCAATTCAGAGAGAAAAACCCTAAATAGGTTTTTTACAACACACACACACCCATTTTTTTGAGAGAAAACTACTCATCCTTAGTGAGAAATCATTGTAGGCTCTTCTTCATCTCTCTCCCATTGTCATACTTTGAGAGAAGATTTTTACCCAAACAAAACCCACACCTAGTCAGAGTGTTGAGAGTGTTTTGGAGCTTGGGAAGCTTTCGAGATTTGCCAAAAAAAGTTGGTGAGGCTTGATGGGTGCAATTGGGCGTATTGCGAGATCCGGAAAGTTAGACAAAACACAGTTCCTAGAAGCCTTGTTGGAATAGGAGCTTAAAGGGCTTAGGTACATCGGGTAGATTAGGTTTAGAGGGTCTCTTGCTAACTCATGTATCCCAACTGATTGTCCAGTGAATCGATTTACCGCTTGGAGGGCGGCATAGAGGTTTTTCGCCGAATTCTTCGGTTTTCTCTTTGATAACACATCAGCGTGTTATCTTGTGTTTGCATTCTCTCTTCCCTTACTCTTGTGCTTTACTTTTATTGTTGGTTGTTCATGTTTATGCACTAGAGTAATACCGGTTGTTTGTGCTTCATTTACTTTTGTTTCCGCACTTAGATAAGTTAGAGTAAAATCAACTGAGTCGTAATCTTTTAATTGGGGGTCTAAACAGCTCTTGTGTTTTCAACACATTTTCGAGCATTCAACATCACTTCAGAATTATGATTCATTTGTAAAGTGTGATTGAGAATTGGGTTTAGAGCTGTTTGTTTAGATGTTTTGAGAGCTTAAAAATGTGTTTTTAAAACTCAAAATTTCGTTTCGCAACGACAACTCTTAATAGTTTTTTATTATTATTATAAATGTTCATTTTAGACCAAAAACACAATTTTGCAACAACTAATCCAAATGCACCCTAAAGCTAAATAAAAATGGAGTTTCTTGATTGAACAATTGGAAAAGATTCAAGGCTCACTAGAGAGGAAGAAACTATATATAGTCACATCTATAAATAATTCAAACACAATGGTAATTTATTGGAAAAAGTCCTTGAGAAAAAAAAGAAAGACGATGAGGAATAATTGATCTTCCAGGACATGCATTTGTTCTTGCAGAGAGATTCCAGGGTGAGAAAATCATGAATTATTTTCTCTAAATTATTGCATGCACCGTCCATCCATGCAGTTTGTTTAAACTGCATTATTGTTTTTGGTAACAAAGTGACAAAAAAAATTTCGAGTAAATTAAAGGAAAGAGTCCCTTACGCATGGATGTATAACTAGATCATCACACATTCACACTCTATATATATAATACACACACACACACACACACCCCAAAAGAGGACACGTTTATTAATTCATGTGGCCTACTCATTTTTGTAGTCAATCATAAAAGGATCTCTTGGTCTCTTCTCCCAATCAATCAAAGAATAACATTATTTAGTATACTATTTTAGTCCAATGATAGAAAAATTTTATAAAAATTATTTCACACAAATGAAATATTTTTGACACTTTCTTTGTTAGGGACGGAACCAGGATTTGAACTTAGGGAGGGCCAAAGCATGAACTAAAAAAATTTCAAGTGACATGGTTTATTAAAAAAAAAATCATAGTAGACAAAACAATTGCACTTTATTACCATAAATATTTAAGTCAAGAAGGAAATAATATGAACTAAAAAAGTTGAAAGTTACAAGATGATATTCTAACCTTTTTGAAGAAGAATAAAAAAAGAAGAGGACTTTAGATCTCCAAATTTTGGATAATTGGAATTAATAGGTTGATTTTATCACGTTGACCAACTCACCAATATGATAAACCCATACTTTTGGATGCAACTAAAAATCACACTAATGAAGTTTTCAAAACTTTGTTTGAGGATTTTAAAAAATTGGGATATTAATATTAAGACTTGGCAATGCTACATTATCAATATTGGCTTCTAAAAGAATTTTGCATTTTATCTTTTGAAAAAAATTTAAATATTGTAATGGACTTTCCCATAATTTATAAATCAATTAAAAAGTTATATAAATTATTGTCACCCCCCTAAGGGAATTTTTTTTTCTATGAGATTTTTTTGGTTATGAGTTATTGAATTATGATATTGGTGATTTGTGGATTTTTTGTTGTGTTGTATTTGGACTATGGAGGGGCCATGGGTCCAAAGAAAGGGTTAAGTGATTAGTTTTTTTTGGGCTATTTAGACCAATCCAAAAATTTGAGGGGGGTCAACTATAAACTCTAAAATATGGACATGCAAATAAAATAGCTAATTTGAAGGGAAAGGGAAAAAGGGGGGGCATAAATATGTAGAATTCACTTTTATGCGAGTGGATGTAGTTCTTCTAATACACTGAGTAATTACACTATAAAAACTCCATATATTCTTCACTTATCTAAGAGCCTAATCTAAAAACTCAACTCTAGAGAAGTATTGATATTAGAATATTTAAGTGAATCCCAAAATTTTGGGTACATAAAAGCACATTTATAAATTCCAAAATTCTGTTTCGCAACAATAATTTTTCATAACTTTTTATAAAAAGCTAATTTAAAACCCAAAATGTCATTTTGTAACAACTTATCCAAATACACCCATAGTATATCTCTAAAGAGAATAAAAAACTATAAATGCCACGACATTATGTAGTGATGGAATTGTTTATCATGGTGCTCTAGTACATTCATTTTTTAAGGTTTTTGTAGTGTTTAATTTCCATTCTGATGTGGCTGTGCCAATAAATGAGCTATTGCCAAAAATGTATATTTTTTTCTTCCCACTTTTTTCCACAGTTCACAAGAATGTGCCAATTGTTGAACATTAATACAACGTAACAAATTAATTAAAGCTAACAGTCTAACTATTTTTTTTTTATTTGAGAATAACAGTCTAACTAATTGATTTCATTGCTGGGCACTTAAAATGTATCAAGAATAATTAAGAGCTTATCTTGACAATTGAAAAGTATTATGTAATGCAATTATGGGTATTGCCCCTCTATGCCGTCTTCTTCTTATCTTGTTCAATTGTAATTTGCATTAAAAACTAAATTAAATGATGGGTTACCACTTCGTTGATAGCAAAGGCTCCCCCACCAATAATTTTTTTTTTTTTTTATAATATGAACCCCACCACTAATTAATTAATAAAACATCAAAATCACATGATGATAAATTAAAAGCATTAAGTCACTTTAAGCACGAGATTAAAAATAGTTGGGTTATGAAGAAGATTGATTAAGGCAGCTATGTTAACTTTGGTCTATTTCATTGCGATGTGTTGCTCATTGCATGCTGCCCCATGATCTAGGGCACGGTGGATCAATCACTAAAAAGCCAAAAATTACACTGTTTTTGGCACCATGGGAGTGGAATCTTGTACAAAATGGGGTTATACTTATGCACAATATTCTTTTCACATTTATGTGACTATGGAAAAGAAAAGGAAAAATAAACAAGGGAAAGGAAAGGAAGGAAAACCTATTTTCCTTGTATGTGCGGCTAATTGAGGGAAATTGGTGAAAAAAGAGAGGCCAAGTTGTACCATACTCCAATGAAAAAAATTGCAAATTTTTTTTATGTGTTATCATTTATGTGATTATGGAATAGGCTAAGAACCTTGTAGATTAGTTAATTGATACATACTCATGCACAAAGTGATTGAAAAAAAAAAAAAAAAAAGCTAGAACCACAACTTTTGCCACAACTTGCTCATGTGATAAGTTGTGAGTGGTAGAGTTGTGGACCCACACTCATAAGTTGTTACGTGAGCAAGTTATGACAAAAATTGTGATCCTAACATTACTTGATTAGAAATCTAGAAAGAAAATGGTTCGAATGACAGAGTTATTAGTTTATTGTAATTATGTATAATATATATATATATATATATAACAATAGAATAGAAAAAGAAAAAGAAAATTGGAGAAAATTGGAGAAAAAAAGAAGCTACATCTTACTCCAATGAAAAAAAATTGCAAAAAGCAGTTTCACTTTTTTTAGGTATAGTTTTTTCAAACAATCTCATTTTGAAGAAGTTGAAAAATAAGTTACACAAAATAGGTATGAAATCAAAGTGTTTCACTGTTTCTTCCTTTTTGTTTCCTCACTCTTCATTCCAATCTCAATCAAGGTAGTCAATAACATACTGGCCAGTATGTACTGTACCAATATGTATACCAGTATCGAAATATTAATGTTTCGTACCGATTTAAATATCGGGCGTACTAGCTATGTACCAGCCATACCAGCCAATTTCAAGCAATACCGACCGGTATCGAGCATACCGGCCGATATAGAAAAAAGACTTTTTTTTTTTTTTTTTTTTTTTTTTTTAAGTTTTGTAATTTTTGAATTTTTTTTAGGATAGAATAATAGTTTATTAGTATTAGTATTAACTTATTAGTATTATTTGTTTTTTTAGTATGCAATGATAACTTTTAAGCTTTCTATTTTTTATATTGTGTGTGTGTGTGTGTTTTTTTTTTTTTTTTTCTTTTAATTGATACTAAAGTCTAAAACCATAAATAATTAGTTCTGAATTGAAGAAATGTTTTATGGTAAACTTTTATATTTATTATAATACACACACACACACACACACACACACACATACATACATATATATATATATATATTTATTTATTTATAAATATAAAAAATAGTGGTAAACCCAAAATGGTACGCCAGTATCCGAAATATATCGTACTGCTGGTTAAACTGGTACAGCCTCCGATATAGTATTTACTCTCTTGATCCCAATTAGTGAAAAAAGTAGGCCAAAAGAAAAATAGAATTTCTCTATTTGTCTTAGCTCTCCTCACTCTCCATCTAATTAACCAAACAAATAGAAACACTTGCTTTCAAGAAAAGAAAAAGAAATTTTTTTTCACTCATTTTCTTCCCACCAAACATAGGTTTTACTTTTTACTGTAAATATAGATTTTGAAGATAAAGACACAAGACCCAACTTTTTTTTTTTTTCCTTTTGTTAAGTAAAGATAAAAACAAAACTTGTTGAGTAATTTTTTTTAGCTCATTTGTCATTTGTTGTTTGCATTATCAAGGTCGCATTTAAGTTAAATCATTCTTTCACATTCAAAATCCGACAAAAATTTAACCAAACTTGCCTCAGGGTTTTTTAATTACCAAGTACTTTCACTTTCACACTTGCGTAAAATGGACCAGAAACTTTTTTTCTTTTTGTTGAGAATCAATGGTCCTGAAACTTGAAAGCAGTACTAGGCTACTAGTCAAGACTGCATAAAAATAAATACACTTTTTTTTGTGGGGTTGTATAGAAAAGACACATACTTTTCATATATGCATGAATACACTCGTAGATAGAGAGATCTAAATGCAGGTCCACCTTAATAAATATACCAGATCACCCGTATTGAAGCTAGGGATTTTGATAATGCCTCCTCAACAACCTTCGAAAACAGCAAACTGATTGAAATTAACGAACAAAACCCAATTGGGTCCCCTTCTTGAAAAGTATCTTTTGGTGCTATAAGCCATATAATATGTGGCACCGTGTTATCAAGCATCACATCTAGCTAAGTATGTGACAATGACACGAATTTTGGTCAATTCAATTAGCTCCCTCTATTGGAAACCAATCTAATGTGGACCCAAATTTTGATTTTATGATCAAATTTTGCCTACAGCCTCATCACTCCCAACAATTCATCTACAATTTTCAATATGCAATAAATTTAGGGATACAATCTTTTTCACAATTATTTGTGTAAACTATTACAACTATATTTTTTATAAGATGAAACGGAACCTTAGGCCTTACATTCGTAGAATAAATCATAAATACACAATTCACCCACTAGAAACCGTGTATTAGGTAATTCAAAAAAACTTCTAATGAAAATCGAACTTAAAATATCTAAAACTTCAGCTCATCTCAAGTCTCTAATTATTATAATTTATCATGATGTATATGACTTATTATTACTAATACAGAAAAAAAAAAAAAAATCAGCAATAGACAAGTATCGTTACTTCAATATTATTACTAACAAATAAGTAATCGTGAAATATATATATGAAAGAAATTGGGATCTCTAGCTTTGTATGATAGTAGGTTTCTAGTTCCTTCCTTCCTTTTCCCACCAATTTTTTTGGGCTAAAGGAAAATGATGCCTCTTTAGAATAATTTCTCTGACCCTCTTTTCTTGAAGAAGATCAAAAATCGGTGGTTTATAGAGGATAGTATGCTGTGGGGTCCCAACTAAAAGGAAAGAAAATTCTGGATTTGATGCTGACTAAACACAGCAATCTAAGCCGTTCGATTTGCCGAAAGTATTTAAAACCCCTTTGTACTATCAGACATGGGCTGTCTAAATTGGGTCCCATCAGTCTATAACTTTATCTGAATGCCACGTGTACGGCAGCAATTTTTTAATGAAAATAATAAAACCACATAATTTTACGTAACTTTAATCACAATTTACCCATTGTAAGGAATATAAGTATAGTGGTGAGTTCATATGGATTCATACATCTACCACTCACAACTCACTTTAAAGCAATTTGCGGTTAAAATGATGCGTTCATTAGTTTAGTTTTTCCTTATGAGATATTCTAGGCAAAAGATTGTGTTTTGATGAACATCCTGTGAGGCTGTAACTATTTTTTAAGGCAATGATTTTAAGTCACACCAAATGGTTTGTCTTGATTATCTTCTTGTCAGTCACATGGTCATGTGTGGTCAATAACATTTAACAAAAATATTGCAAGTGCAAGACAAAGACCATGAGAGCTTTTTTTTTTTTTTTTTTTGGAGAGAACTATGAGAGCATTTTTAATAACTTAACAAATAATTATCCTAAATTTTAGTTAATTTTTAAAAAATAATCTTCTAATATATCTCTATCATGAGTTTTTATCTTATTATAAATTACCCAAAAGAAAATTATATCTGTATATTTTTTATTAGTATTTTTTTCCTCACCATACATATGTCCTCCAGCTTTGTCTTGGTTAATACTATTGATTTATTGAAGATGCCATGAGGCATGAGCCCCATGACTACATTGCATTTCACTGTTATGATAACATTATATGGTCTTGACTCATTATATAGTGTCATAGGCATACAGAGTTTCCGTTTATAATTTATTTAACTCTTTGTTGAATTTTTTTTGCTAAAAGTGTATTAAAGTATTTTTATTATTTTACAAAAGTAAGAAAAAAGAAAAAAAAATTGAGATTTTAAAAAGTTGTACATAAAAACTAAAAACTAAGTTTATAAACTCTAATCAAACACACTATTTATAGTGAATATAAATATATAATACTTCATTTAATGACAATTTTTAACATCATTTATGTGTGTGTTTGTTTATATATAATGTGTAGGTAGAAGATCTAGTGTTTGAGTTGGGTGCTATATTTCAAGCTGATTTAGTTTATTTATAAAATTTTTCTTACCAATTACTCCAATATATATATATATATATATATAGAGAGAGAGAGAGAGAGAGAGAGAGAGAGAGAGAGAGAGAGAGAGAGAGGTTAAGAGTTAATAACAGAATTAAAAAGAAAAAAAATGAAAGATTCACATCCAAATTCTCTTTTGTGGGAGAATTAGACATCACCATGATACTATTAAAATATGTAATATAAATAGAAGTTAATGTATACCAATAGGTCTACATAATAAAATATATTTTTTTACAGCCGTATAGACCTTCCTTGAAGGTCCATGAAGAGTTAGATATATTTTGTAATGGGCAAAACCTAACCCATAAAACACCTAAAAATCCAACCCATACACAAGTCAAAAGATTAAACAAAAATGAAAGCAGAAAGCTAAAAAGTTTAGAGCCATTTGTCATCTGATTAGGAAGACTTTTATCAAACATGTCGTCTTCTGCAGGCATATAAATATAGGTATCAATATCACGTAATGTGATGTGACAACCTTTTTTTATGTACCTATATTGAATATATAAAAAAAAGCTACCATGATCCATGAGGTTTCTTTGCCATGGGTTTCTCTTTTTTTTATTAAAAAGATAAAACTGATTGCCTCATCCATCAGATGGAGATTTTGTCAAACAAAGATTATACCTACTCTCTCTGTTTTTTTTAACCTGGTCCAAATTCAAAAAAGATAGTTTATGATATACAATTATGTTTGCAATTTTTGCAAAATTTCTTCACATTTAAACATCATCGTCGCTATTATAATTTCAACATGTGACATCCCTGTATGTGAATAAAGTTGTCTGAAAATAGTTCTATAGTAAATAACCTTTTTATTGTAAATAACCTCAGGGTCAAAATAATAACATCATCATTGCTACCTGTTGATCTATTCATGCACTAAAATTATACAAACATCTATCAACAAATGTGAAAAAAACTTATATCAGATTGATTCTATTCTATCACAATTTTAGCCCATTATTAAAAGCCTGTTTAATAGGAGAGATACTGAACTTGGTAAAATTCATTGACTCAACAAATAAACTATTCTAGTGATACTATGATTAACATGGAGTGTGATAGTTCTTAAATTGGGTATTCTCAAGCTAATGGACTATAAATTTATTCTCTTTTTACTTTTATTTTTTTTTCCTTCTTGATGTATATAAAATATTTTTGTGTAATGAGAAGAAATTAAAGAATGTAAATGTAGAGATTGATGAAGATCATTATATTTTCTAGAATTAGGTGACATGGCAAGTAATATCCTTTTAAATATGTTTTATTTATTTATTTTACCATTAGATGTAATTAATAATTCAACAAAAAAATGTATATAAAATTTGTCAAGCCCATCAAGTGAAATAATAATTTTTCATATTAGGGGAAGTCCACATGACTAATAATTTCTCCAAAAGCCAAGAAAATTGGGCCATATTTTGGACCCAAAGCCAATAAAGACAAGCATTTGGCAAAGTTAGATGTTGCCGGCCTAGTCCTTATGAGAATGGACCTAAAATTGGGAAGTCGCCAGCCTATATATATATATATATATATACACACCCTAAAGTCTCATTTGCTTGTTCTATCCTAGGAGTAAGGACCATTTTCACTTTCATTGATGATTTAGATTCATACCAATCACAAAACTGAAGGAGAAGTTAGAAAAGAAACAAACATAACTTGAGTTAGGAAAATTTCTCCTTTTAACTCCCTCTTATTAAGAAGCTTTCAACTTTTTAAAGTAATATTTGTTTCCCTTGAATTTATCTTTAAAGCCTATTTTGTTGTGTATGTCGTGTGTGAAGATAAAATGAGGCAAAAATAAATATTACGAGATGATTATATCATTGGCATTTACTCGAACTACTAAGAATGTGCTAACCAATTATTGTTTTATGCTTTTTCAAAAAAAAAAAAAAAAAAATTTAATAAAGAGCTTAAGTTGGGTTCAAAAAATATATATAAACACATCCTCTTATTTTATATGGTTTGGATAAATTTGACTAACATAAGTCAAATTCAGATCCAATAGGAAAAATGGGGGAAAAATATAAGCATAAAAACCCACCCCATATGTAAAATATAGTCAAACATATCTACATAAACATCAACATTAATTTTTTTTACAAGTTATCACCTTATTTTACTTAAAGAGGAAGAGGAAAAAAACATAAACATAACTATAAAACTAAATATAAACATACAAGTAGTTTACATAAACAATGTTATTTTTTCACAACTTCCCGGTTCAAATTACCTAAGAGAGGGAATATTTTATATTTTTTTCAATTACCACCTCATTTCATTTTGCATAAAAGGTAACATTATGACCACACATATTTTTTTTTAAATAATATTTTTCGTGACTTCTGAATGAATTTAAATATGAGAAAAAAAATTTAAGAGAAAAACTGTTTTCTTTTAGAGAACAAAAACCTTTTATGCAAAGTGACGTCATTTCGAAATTAAAAAATATTGTGTAATATTAGTGTTGTAGCATTTTAATATTATCTAATTAAAATAAATAAATATGACAATATAAATATAAAGATATAAAGATATGGGAGTTAATAAATAATATTTAGAAGTATTTTATTCAATTTCTCTTTATGTTATTTATATTATTAATGTGTTTGGACTAACAATCAGCATTTCTTTATTTGAAAAGTTTATGCTCTAATAATAAGCTATAAGCTATATGTATAAATGATGGAACACTCTTATTTAATAGAGATAGAGTGTCAATAATATTTACTCACTACTGCTTTCATACGTATATTTTTTGTAACCACATTCTTGTGAATTTAGTGATAATGGAGATATGCACACTTATTTAAGAAAATAGAGTGCATATTCATACTTATTTTGAAGTAATTCATTTTTGGCTATATTGACTATGTTTTTATCTATGATGTATGATAGCACAATATATTTTTTTTTGGGTAATCTTCCTATGAAATTCATTGCAAAGATTGAAGAATTATCACCACTTCATACTGTATTTTTTTATGATGCATTAAATTTTGTAAGTAACTATTAAATAAAAATGAAAAATGCATTTTCAACTCTTAAAAGAAAAATTGTGTTATTTTTCACTTTGAGAAATAAAATCATTTTATTTATAATTATGCCTATTATTTTTCACTTACTGCAAAAGTCAAAATGACAAACATGAGTTATAACTTAGTTTTACATAAGATGAAGAAGGAGAAAAAAAAACATAAACATTAACATACAAATAATTTTACATAACACAATGTTATTTTTCCACAACTTATCACCTCAAATTACCTAAGAGGGACAATATTTTTGTCAATCCACCACATTATCTCATTTAAGATAAGAGGTAATGTTATGATCGCACATTTTTTTCATAATACTTTTCATAACATCCGAATGAATTTAGATATGAGAGAATTTGTTTACGACATTTTTCACAATTTACCACACCAAATTTTACATAATTGGAGCAATGATGAACACAATGTTTGCTATATGTTATCAAATAAAAAAAGTCATATTAACATAAGGAAAATTTTATAAGATGAATTTTATTTTATTATTTTATTTTTTCACTTATAGTTTATCAAAAACACATGGCACATAATTTTCATCCATATATACAAAACACTTAACCAAAAGTGATAGATATTCAAGGGGAAAAAAAACCCATCAATTTACTTTGTGTATTTTGGCTTTATGATATCCCTGTTTCTTCACATATTGTTGGACAAATTGCTTTATTCCCTTCATCTTGTGGGTTTTCTTCTCACTTTTCTCTCAGCCCCTAGTTGCTCCTCTAAGTACAAACACAGTTGATCCAATACATTGGGCTCATCAGATTAACATACATCTTACCCCCTATATCATTGATCAAATGGTCAGAATTGGTTCATCTAATATATATATATATATATATGAGATATTTTACCTTTACTACGCATTCTTCTACATGATTAAGCCTTTCAATGAGTGTTCCTTTGACTTCAGCCTCAATCTTCCACTTGATGTGGTGGATGTACAAGAGCTTTTTGAAGATCTGTTACACTTACACCCCTAATTTCCTCCAAATGCCTCAACTAATAGCATGTATTAAACAAGTGACAAGTGCATACTAAAAGTTATACATAAAATTTTCAATTTTTCCCTCCAATTAAAAAAATAAGTCTAATTCAATTTTAAAAATAGAATAATTTGGTCCATTCATCTATTTTCTATTATTTTTTTATTACATATTCAACAAGGTATATTTATTCAAGACACAGTTGTATTGTTGGGCTGAAGATTCAAGATACTTATATTTTTTGGTATCTTATTGATATTTGAGACATTGTGTTGCATAATATAACTAAAATGAAAATAAGTACCCTATATATGATGTAATCAAAATTAGGTAAAATAAAAACTAATTATTAGAGAAACAATAGGGGTTATTACAACTTGATTACTGATATAATGACCAAAGTTGACCCTAATTAAGGAATAAGGTGTGGCTTTGGACCAAGTCAGTAATTATTTAGGACAGTCACTCACATCATTAACCTATTGAAGTGTAATTTTCATACTTTTGAATAGGAGATAAAGTTTCTTAGTTTTTACTTGGACCAGGCTATATAAACCTCAAAGTTATTTGGGGCAGCATTTGACAAATTTTAAAGCTATTGTCATTCGTCTATCTATAATGTAATTCTCACCACCATAAGTACTACCTAGACTTTATCTAGGTATATATATCTCTAGGCAAAATGTCTTTATCAAGCTTTTCAAACCGAGAAAATGATTTCCTACTCAATGATATATAACAAGCTTTCAGAAATAAAATGATGATTATGACTCTGTGGCTCTTTGTCCAAAATAAGAAAACATTTCTAATTAATGAATCCTATCATCAAGCTGTTCTAAACACAAGCAAAGTATCTCCAATTCCCAAATTCAATAAAGCTTAGTAGATTGATCAAGCTTTCTATCATAGAAGTGAATTCAATATATACCATATAAATTCCAAAAGAAAGAATAGAATCCTCTCAGTTAAAAATGGAGAAAAAAAAATATTAGTTAGTCATTTTCAGCTATGTTTTTAATTTTTTTTTTCTTTTTAATAGTGTACATTGAATGATATGAAATTAAATATTAGGTTAAAATGCAAAACTCATCTTTTATGTTTCACCAAAATTCATTGAAGTCCTCTAACTTTCAAGTTTATTCAATTAAGACTTTTCCATCAACTTTTGTTATATGTTGTGATTAATTTTCCAATTTTTAAAATTTTTCTTCAAATTTTTTTAATTAAAAAAATTCAATTAATGATTGAAAATTATTTTTCAGATTTTTTTTTTCAAAAATTTTTTACAAAAGTTGACCAAAAAACCTTAATTAAATAAATTTAAAACTTAGAAGACTGAAACAAACAAAACCAAAGTTAGAAAACTGAAATAAATTCTAAAAAAAACTTAGAAGGTGAGTTTTGCATTATATTTAATTTGTAATATTTTATTTCTTTCTATTTAAAGGCATATATGTTAGATTAATTTATGCCGAAAAGCTTGTGGTTCAATTGACACAGTCTAATATTTTTAATAGAAACCTAGTGTTTCTCGTAGATTAAAAGCTGATATCAAATTGATGTTACTCTATCACAATTTTAGCCCATTATTGAAAGCTGGGTTAATAGGGGATACTAAACTTGGTTAAACTCAATAAAGCCAAATGATAACTCAGGAAATGACTCAACAAATAAACCACTCTAGTGATATTATGATTAAATTGGATAGTGATAGTTCTTAAATTGGGCATTTTCAACTCAAGTTAATGGACTATAAATTTGTTCTCTCTCTCTCTCTTTTTTTTTTTTTTTCCCTTCTTGATGTAAATAAAATTTTATTTTTTGTAATGAGAAGAAATTAAAGAATGTAAATGTAGAGATTAATGAAGATCTTATATCTAAAATTAGGTGACGTGGCAAGTAATATCCTTTTGAATAGGTTCTTTTTTTACCATTAGATGTAATTAAAACCTCAAAAAAAAAAAAAGAAAAAAAAAAAGAAGAAGAAGAAGAAGAAGGAACATCACATTTGTCAAGCCCATCAAGTAAAATAAAAGTGATTGAGAGTTTGAGACCCTAGAGTAGGATCCATCCCTCTTATTTGGGAGAGTCTACCAGGCTAATAATTTCTCCAAGAATATTCCCTAAAGCCAAGAAAGTTGGGCCATATTTGGACCTAAAGCCAATAAAGACAAGCATTAGGCAAAGCTAGATGTTGCTGGCTTAGTCCTTATGAGAATGGAGCTAAAATTGGGAAGTCACCGGCCTATATATATATATATATATATATATTCCCTGAAGTCTCATTTGCTTGTTCTATCCTAGGGGTATGGACCATTTTCACTTTCATTGATGAATTAGATTCATCAACCACAAAACTGAAGGAGAAGTTAAAAGAGAAACAAACATAACTTTAGCTAGGAGAATTTAAGCTTTAACTTCCTCTTATTCAGAAGCTTTCAAGTTTTTAAAGTAATACTTATTTCCCTTGAATTTACCTTTAATGCCTATTTTGCTGTGTGTGAAGATAAAGTGAGGTAAAAATAAATATTAGGAGATGATTAAATCATTGGCATTTAATCAAACTACTAAGAATGTGCTAAACGGTTATTGTTTTATGCTTTTCCATTTTTTTTTTAAAAAAAAGCTTAAATTGGGTTAAAAAAATATATTAGCACATTCTTTTATTTTATCTGGTTTGGATAAATTTAACTAAGATGAGTCAAATTTAGATCCAAGAGGAAAAATGGGGAAAAAATAGAACATCTATAAGCATAAAAACTCACCCCATATGTAAAATATTGTCAAACATATCTAGATAAACACCAACATTAATTTTTTCACAACTTATCACCTTATTTTACTTAAAGAGGAAGAGGAAAAAACATAAACATAACTATAAAACTAAATATAAATATACAAGCAGTTTTCCATTAAAAAAATGTTTTTTTTTTTTTTTTCACAACTTATCACCTCAAATTACCTAGAGTGGTTTTAATTTACATAAAGCAATGCTATTTTTTCACAACTTGTCGGCTCAAATTACCTAAGAGAGACAATATTTTATATTTTTTTAATCTACCACCTCATCTTATTTTACATAAAAGGTAATGTTATAACCGCACATTATTTTTAATAATATTTTTCATGACTTATGAATGAATTTAAATATGAGAAAAAAATTTTAAGAGAAAAATAGTTTTCTTTTACAGAACAAAAACTTTTATGCAAAGCGATGTCATTTTGATGTTGCAATAAATATTGTGTAATATAAGTGTTGTAGCATTTTAATATTATCTAGTTGAAATAAATAAATATGACAACACAAATATAAAGATATAAAGATATGGAAGTTAATAAATAATATTCAGAAGTATTTTATTCAATTTCTCTTTATTTCAAAATTTTATGCTCTAATAATAAGCTATGAGCTATATGTATAAATGAAGGACTGACACTCTTATTTAAGAGGGAGAATGTTAATATGTATTTACTCAATTCTGCATACATAAGGTAATTATGCAATCGTATGTAAATCTTTCCTTATGGATATAGTGACAAGGGAGATATGCATTCTTATTTAGGAAAATATAGTGCCTATTCATAGTTATTTTGAAGTAATTCATTTTTGTTAAAAAGTCATGTCATTTGGTTTGAAAAATGCAGGAGTTACCTATCAAAGACTAATCAAACACATATTTCGTCCACAAATTGAGCGAAATGTTGGAGTTTACGTGGACAACATGCTGGTCAAAAGCGCAACGAGGACACAACATTTGGATGACCTTGAGGAGACTTTCGATACACTCAGAGGATACAAGATAAAGCTGAATCCAAGCAAATGTGCGTTTGGATCCTATTAAATTCATTGCAAAGATTGAAGAATTATTACCACTTCATACTGTATTTTTTATGATGTACTAAATTTTGTAAGTAACTATTAGATAAGAATTAAAAATGCATTTTCAACTCTTAAAAGAAAAAATGTGTTATTTTTCACTTTGATAAATAAAAATATTTTATCTATAATTATGCCTATTATTTTTCACTTACATCAAAAGTCAAAATGACAAATATGAGTTATAACTTAGTTTTACATCAGATGAAGAAGGAGAAAAAAAACATAAACATAAACATACAAATAATTTTACATAACACAATGTTATTTTTCCACACTTATCACCTCAAATTACCTAAGAGGGACAATATTTTTGTCAATCTATCACCTTATCTCATTTAAGATAAGAGGTAATATTATGATCACACCTTTTTTTCATTATACTTTTCATAACATCTAAATGAATTTAGATATGAAAGACTTTGTTTACAACATTTTTCACAATTTACCACACCAAATTTTACATAATTGGAGCAATGATAAACACAATTTTTTTCAACATGTTTATAGCTTGTTAAAAATGATGAGTTGTAAACTAAGAAACTTCACCTTTATGAGTCACACAACTAGTACAATGTTTACTATTATAAAAAAAAAAAAAAATCATATTAACCTGAGGAAATTTTAACAAATGAATTTTTTTTTTTTTCACTTATAGTTTTACCAAAAACACATGGTACAAAATTTTCATCCATATATACAAAACACTAAACCAAAAGTAGGACTGTAAACGAGCTGAGCATTATCGAGTAGTGAATGTTCAAGCTCAGCTCGACAGCAAAAATAGAATGTTCAAGCTTGACTTGAGCTTGATATGAGCCTACAAATAATGTTCAATTTTGAGTTTGTTATAAAATATAAAAGCTTGAGCTCGGCTTGGCTTAACTTGATTTATTAGTCAAGCTAAGCTCGAGCTCAATATCAAGCCCAAACTCAAGCTTGATATCATGCTTTTGAGCTTGAAATTCAACATAAGTATATTATCAAGCCTATATCAAGTTTATTATCTAGCTTATTTGATTTGGATGAATGGTTTCAATTTATAATTAATTAAAATTTTAGAAAGATATGAGTTTACTTGTCAAGCTCGTATCAATTTTATTACCCAACTCATAAATAAACCTAAACTCAACTTGTTTTGTTACTTTTGTATCTAGCCTTAGTGTTCATGAGCTTGTTCATGAACAATATTTTTTACTTAGGTTCGGCTCGTTTATTAAACAAGCCTAAAACTAAAGCTTAAGCAAACATGAACAAATTTTTTATTGAGCCAAATCCGAGCTGTTTATGAACGACTTGGTTTATTTATAGCCCTAACCAAAAGTGAGAGATATTCAAGGAAAAAAAAAAAAAAAAACCATCAATTTACTGAGTGAGTTCTGGCTTTATGATATCCTTGTTTCTTCACATATTGTTGGACAAATTGCTTTAGTCCCTTCTTCTTGTGGGTTTTCTTCTCATTTTCTCCTTTATTTTTCTCTTTGCCCCTAATTGCTCCTCTAACTACAAACACAGCTGATCCAATACATTGGGCTCATCAGATTAACATACACCTTAACCCCTATATCATTGATCGAACGGTCAGAATTGGTTCATCTAATATATATATATATATATATATGAGATCAAGCCTCTCTATGGGTGTTCCTTTGACTTCAACCTCAATCTTCACATAGTTGATTGGGCGGCAGTGCTTCCCTAGGCTTCCTTGGGGAAAATCAAGGAATGACATGTGTCCATCACTTGTGATGGTCCCACTTGATGTAGTGGATGCACAAGAGCTCTTTGAAGACCTGTTACACCCTCTAATTTCCTCCAAATGCCTCAACAAATAGCATGTATTAAACAAGTGACAAGTGCATATCAAAAGTTGTACATAAAATTTTCAATTTTTTTCCCTTCAATTAAAAAAAAGTAATTCAATTTTAAAAATAGAATAATTTGGTCCATTCATCTATTTTGTATTATTTGTTTTATTACATATCCAACAGGGTATTTTTATTCAAGACACAATTGTATTGTTGGGTTGAAGATTCAAGATACTTATACTTTTTAGTATCTTATTGATATTTGAGACATTATATTGCATAATATAACTAGAATGAAAATTAGTACCCTATGTATGATGTAATCAAAATTAGGTAAAAAAAAACTAATTATTAGAGAAATAATAGGGGTGATTACAACTTGACCACTGATGTAATGACCAAAGTTGACCCTAATTAAGGAATAAGGTGTGGCTTTGAACCAAGTCATTAATTATTTAGGACAGTCACTCACATCATTAATTTATTGAAGTGTAATTTTCATATATTTGAAATTTGAATAGGGCATAAAAGTTTCTTAGTTTACTTGGACCAGGCTATATAAACAGAGAAGTTATTTGGGGGCAGAATTTGACAATTTTAATGCTATCTATAATGTAATTCTCACCACCATATGCACTGCCTAGACTTTATCTAGGTATATCTCTAGGTATAATGTCTTTATCAAGATTTTCAAAACGAGAAAATGATTTCCTACACAATGATATCAAGTTTTCAGAAAACAAAATGATGATTATGACTTTGTGGCTCTTTGTCAAAAAGAAGAAAACATTTCTAATTAATGAATTAGACAGATCAAGCTTTTCTAAACACAAGCAAAGTATCTCCAATTCCCAAAATCAATAAAGCTTAGATAGATCAGGCTTTCTATCATAGAAGTGAATTCAATATATACCAACAAATTCCAAAAGAAAGAATAGAATGCTCTCAGTTAAAATGGAGAAAAAAGAAATTATTAGTTAATCATTTTCAGATATGTTTTTAATTTTTTTTTTAATAGTGTACATTGGATGATGTGATATTAAATATTATATTTGATTTGTAAGATTTTATTTTTTTTCTATTTAAATGTATATTAGATTTTTGCCAAAAAGTTTGTGTTTCTCGTAGATTAAAAGCTGATATGAGATTGATGCTACTCTATCACAATTTTAGACGTTATTAAAAGCTAGTTTAATAAGAGATACTAAGCTTGGTTAAACTCAATGCAACCAAATGATAATTCAGGCAATGACACAACAAATAAACCACTCCAGTGATATTCTGATTAAAATAGATAGTGATAGTTCTTAAATTGGGTATTTGCAACTCAAGTTAATGGACTATAGATTTGTTCTCTTTTTTATTTTTATTTTTTTTCCTTCTTGATGTGTATAAAATTTTATTTTTTGTGATGAGAAGGAATTAAAGAATGTAAATGTAGAGATTGATGAAGATCTTATATCTAGAATTAGGTGACGTGGCAAGTAATATCCTTTTAAATAGGTTCTTTTTTTACCATGTAATTAAAACTTCAAAAAAAAAAAAAAATGGAATATCACAATTTGTCAAGCCCATCAAATAAAATAAAAGTGATTGAGAGTTTGAGACCCTTGAGTAGGATCCATCCTTCATATTAGGGAGAGTCTACCAGGCTAATAATTTCTTCAAGAATATTCCCCAAAGCCAAGAAAATTGGGCCATATTTGGACCCGAAGCCAATAAAGGCAAGTATTAAGCAAAGCTAGATGTTGCCGGCCTAGTACATGTCCTTATAAGCATGGACCCAAAATTGAGAAGTCACTGGCTCATATATATTCCCTACAAGCTAAAGTCTTATTTGCTTGTCCTATCCTAGGAGTATGGGCCATTTTGACTTCATTCATGATTTAGATTCATACCAATCACAAACTGAAGGAGAAGTTAAAAAAAGAAGAAATGAATATAACTTCAGTTAGGGAATTTAACCTTTAACTCCCTCTTATTCAAAAGCTTTCAACTTTTTAAAGTAATATTTATTTCCCTTGAATTTACCTTTTGCTGATGTGTTGAATCAGTTGGTTGAACACTTCGGTTTCGGTGGACTATGACGGTAGCGAAGGCCTGAAAAGAAGAAATAATTAAGGGGTGACCGGGGTGGACCGGCCAAATACCCTCCGATGATAAAGTTAGTTTTCTAAACAAGGAAATGTAGTTCCAACTTTTCGGGAGTAAAATCTCAAAATCTCCTACCTTTGCATGGTTCAGACCGGTCCTTATATAGGGTACTTCGGGGCGGTTATTGGTTCAAATAACTTCCCCCAGATTCTTGGAATCCGGACCTCAACTGCTATTGAAATCATAACCATCACTGGAAGTTACATACTTGGGAGGAATTGGCAGCGATGAACAAGGGTTGGTTAACCGCTCAAGAATTTGCTAAGTGTTGTGTGGTCGTCCATGTGCAATGCCTATGGACGACCCTTTGTCATGCCGTTGTTTGGTTGTCCATGCGCTTTGTACATGGACGACTCTTTCGACTTGATTATGGGGTTTATTCAATTGGTCAACTTCTCAAGGACGAGAGGTCTGGACGAATAGGAGATAGTCTGGTCGTTTGGCTAACCGTTCATGATGGACGACCCCTCTGGACGAACCATAGATGCAATTTTTTGTTATCCCATCACCTTTAATGCCTATTTTTGTTGTCTATGTGTGTGTGAAGATAATACGAGGCAAAAACAAATACTACCAAATGATTACATCAAACTCTAAGAATGTTCTAACCAATTATCGCTTTATGCTTTTCCAAAATTTAAAATAAATAAATAAATAAATCGGGTTTTAAAAAAAATATTAGCACATCCTCTTATTTTATCTAATTTGTATAAATTCGACTAAAATGAGTCAAATTCAGATTCAATAAGAAAAATGGGGAAGAAAATAGAACATAGGGTAAATTGCAAATTACATTCCTAAAGTTTGAGAGTGTTTGGATTTTACACCTTGAAATTTCAAATTTTGAATTTTACCTCATGAAGTTTGGGGGTTGGATTTTATATCATGATATTTCAGAATTTGAATTTTACCTCCTAAAGTTTGGAGGTGTTTGGATTTTACACCCTAGGGGTCTCTAGGGGTTAAAATCCAAATTCTGAAACTTTAATGTTTAAAATCCAAATACCTCCAAACTTTAGGGGTTTAATTTATAATTTATCATAGATTATATATAAAACATAAAAACTCAACCCCATATGTAAAATATAGTCAAACATATCTACATAACATAGTTAGTGATATACGATATGTGTTTAATTCAGTAAATATACATACGGGAATAGTTTGGTATATTTCAAAAATGTTCATTTCAAAAGTTTGGCTTAAAAATACGAAAACGGAGAAAGAACAAAGAACGTTACATGATTAGTACATGTACATTACGTCTATATTATAAAAAATTTGTAACAAAAATAGGGTACATTTTCGCCATATATTTTTCCTCACATAAATAAAATAATCTTTGTATCATGAACTTTAACTCCACTCAAGTGTGATTTGGTCCTTGGACTATGTTCAAAACACTTTTTTTTAGTGATATTAGAAGTACTATAAATTTTACTATGAGAAAATGCTAAAGTCACAAACTATATTACAATTTGTTGATGTGGTGAGTAATTATTAACAAGTAAAAAAAGATTTTAATGGTGGGCCCATATAAGAACTAATAAGAATTTGTTATATCAATAATTAGTAAAAATATTGTAAAATAATGTGTGTGTATAACATTACTCTTTTACTATATAGTTCTTACTAGGATGTGTCACAAATAAGAAAAATTAATTCAAATACTCATTTATTGTCTTTGTTAAAAACTCAAAATGGGACCGATCACTTTGTAAATTTTTTTATTTTAAAATTTATAGTAATTTTAGTGTTTTATATGACCTAACAATGATTATTTTTAGGAGCTTTTGTTTTTATTACTAAACAATAAACATGTTTGATAAGCATACGTTTCTTTTATTCTTTAATACCTTCTCTTTTATGTGTTTGACGCCAATAGTCAACAACTTTTCATCAAGTTTTATCTTTCAATAAGCTGGAATTTACAAGCCAAATTTTAACTCTTCCACGATAGACACATATTTTACTTTTAGTCTGACATTACATAAACATGTATAGTTCTGAACAATTGACAACAATTCAGGAAATGCAAGTTTATTTGGATACTACGGACATACGTGAATCATATGCATGTGTTATGTTTATTTACCAACTGAGCTACTTAAAAGCCAGCATTAGTTTTTTTACAAGTTATCACCTTATTTTATATAAAGAGGAAGAGGAAGAAAACAAATGAATATAAACATAACACTACGTATAAACATAACAATAGTTTTACATAAAATAATTTTATTTATTACAACTTGTCACATCAAATTACCTAAGAGAGACATTATATTTGTCAATCTACCATCTCATCTCCTTTCATTTTATAATGTCATGAACACATCTTTATATATATATATATATTTCGTAACTTCGGAATGAAGTTAAATATGAGATAATTTTTTAAGAGAAAAATGGTTTTTAGAAAGAAAAAAAAAAAAATGATGCAAGGAGATGTCATTTTGAAGTTGCAATAAATATTATGTAATCTAAGCATTATTTATTTGAAAATTTTATGCACTAATAGACAAGTAAGAGATATTTTCATTTAAAAGAGACAGAATGTCTATTCATTACCAAATTTGTGGCATATCTTGTTGGCTGTAGTGGTTAAGCTCTAATTTATTCTGTGATATATTAGATTTGGTGAGAAATATACTCATTAAATTTACTGCAAGTATTGAATAATAATTACCACTTTATATAGTGTCTTTTATGATGCACTAAATTTTGTAAATAATTGTTAGATAAGAATGAAAAATACATTTTTAAGAAAAATTTTGTTATTTTTCACTTTGATAATTAAAAAATATGTTATTTATGATTATACCCATTTTTTAGGTAGTGTGAAAGTAAAAAATGACCCTTCATTATTTTTAAATTTTTCCACGTATAAACATGGCCTGATTATAACCTAGTTTTACGTTTTACATAAGATAAAGATTTAGAAAAAAACATAAACATATATATATATATATATATATATATGAGAAATAAGAGCTACAGTTATTTAAGAGGACATAATGTCTATTTATACTTATTTTGAAGTAATTCTTTTTGGCTGCAATGATAAAGTTTTTATTTATTATATAGAATAACACAATTTGATGAGTAATCATCTTATTAAATACACTGCAAAGATTGAAAAATAATTACCACTTCATACTGTATTTTTTATGATGCACTAAATTTTGTAACTATTAGTTAAGAATAAAAAAAAAAAAAATTCAGTACTTGAAAGAGAAATTTTGTTATTTTCACTTTGATAATTAAAAAAAAAAAATTATGATTATGCTTATTATTTTTCGCTTTAGTCAAAAGTCAAAATGATCCCTTTTCATTACTGTTGAATGTTTCTATGTGCAAATCATAATCTAGTTTCAGGTAAAATAAAGATGTCGAAACAGCATAAACATAAACATACAAATAATTTTACATAACATAATGTTATTTTCCACAACTTATCACCTCAAATTACCTAAGAGAGACTATATTTTTAGTCAATCTACATCATCCCATTTAATATGAGACTATATTTTTGTCAATCTACCACATCTCATTTAATATAAGAGGTAATATTATGATTATACATTGTTTCATAATACATTTCATAACTTCTAAATGAATATGAGAGAATAATTTCCTAATGAATTTAGATATGACTGCAAAAATTTAAATATATAGAATTTGTTTACAACTTTCCACCACATTTTACACAATGGATGCAATGAAGAACACAACTTTTTCCAACATTTTTATAGCTTGTTAAAAATAATAAACGATAAACTAAGGAACTTCACATTTATGTTTATTATTAACATGTGGAAAATTTTATCAAGTGTATTTGATTATTTTATTTTTTTCTCTTATTGTTTCACCTAAAACACTTGGCACAAGATTTTCATCCATATATACAAAACTCTCAACCAAAAGTGGGAGAATTTCAAGGAAAAAAAAAACCCATCAATTTACTTATTTAGTGTGTCCTGGCTTTATGATATCCTTGTCCCTTCAGACATTATTGGACAAATTGCTTTAGTCCCTTCTTCTTGTGGGTTTTCTTCTCATTTTTCTCTCTGCCTCTAATTGCTCCTCCAACTGCAAACACAACTGATACAATACATTGGGCACATCAGATTAACATAAATTCTGTTCTCCCTATATCATTGATCAAACGGTTAGAATTGGTTCATGTAATTTTTATATCTTAGATCTTTACCTTTAGTACACGTTCTTCTGCATGATCAAGCCTCTCTATGAGTTTTCCTTTCACTTCAGCCTCAACCTTCACATGGTTGATTGGACGGCAATGCTTCTCTAGGCTCCTTGGGGAAAAATCAAGGGATGACATGTGTCCATCACTTGTGATGGTCCCACTTGATCGTGTTGTGAACGCACAAGAGCTCTTTGGGGACCTTTTACTCCCTCTAATTTCCTCCAAATGCCTCAACTAATGCTGTTAGGAATGTTATAAGCATATGGATAATAATTGGTATATTGAGATTTAGTTAGTTAGTTACAATTTTAAACATGTTAATCACATTTAGCACATGTTAGAATTATTAATGCACATGGGGAATAATAGAACCAATAGGATGAGACCATGTAGGCCAATGAGATTAGAGCTAGTCTTCTATAAATATATGATTGTAATCCAATATGAGATATCAATGAAGAATAAACCAATTTGTTAGTGCATTAGTGCATCCCTCTCTCTCTCTCTCTCTTTTAATCTCTCTATTTCTCTATGGAGGGTGACTACCTCGAATTAAATCAATTTCTCTACAATCTCCATCCATTCTCCTATAATTCCCATCAATCCCCATTAGGAACCACCGGGTTCCTAACAAATGATATCAGAGCCGTTGATCTTGAGATGAGTAATTGTGATGAAAGAAAACTTTTGAAAAAAAAATAAGAAATGTTGAACAAAGCCTTAGAAGAATCCAAGGATATTTCAAAGAAGATGAAGGCCTTGGCTGAATCTAATATAGCCATGAAGGAAGAACTTTCAAGAGTGCAAAAGGATCTTGAAAACATGTCCGAAGAAGAGTTACAATATCTTGATTCAATGAAAGTCGAAGAACAAATCAAGTTCCAAGAATATACTACTGTTGTTACAAGCTGGGATGTTGATTTTTGTGTCAAAGTGGATGATGATGTACATGTACATGCTGCCCTTGAAGTTCAGTCGAAAGAACTAACAAAGAAGATGATGATAATCTTCCAAGAACCCATTCTTGATGCACCAATGGAGGCTTCCATTCAAGAGTCTATGATTCAAGAAGTAGCAATCCAAGTGTCAGTGATCCAAAAATTCAAGATACAAGTGCCAACAATTTTACTGGTTCTAGAATCGAATGAGGTTTTGAGGATACAAGAACATTTCAAGGTTGAAAGAACCAACGAGACCTTGAAGATTAAAGAACCATTGAAACCTCAAGAATTCGAGCAAATTTTGAAGATCTACGAAGAAGAAACCTTCATATGCACGGGATCGCTTGTCAAAGAGAAATGCATGAATATGGTGATCAAAATGTCACTACGGTATTGGTCCATTGGAAGATCTCCTTTAATGAAGATGCTATTTCACAACAACACCTTGTGGGTAAGGTGTTTTCAAGGGGAGGAAAATGTTAGGAATGCTATAAGCATATGGATAATAATTGGTGTATTGAGATTTAGTTAGTTAGTTACAATTCTAAACATGTTAATCACATTTAGCACATATTGGAATTATTAATGCACATGGGGAATAATAGAACCAATAGGATGAGGCCATGTGGACCAATGAGATTAGAGCTAGTCTCCTATAAATATATGAATGTAATCCAATATGAGATATCAATGAAGAATAAACCAATTTGGTAGTGGATTAGTGCATCCCTCTCTTTCTCTCTTTTAATCTCTCTATTTCTCTATGGAGGGTGACTACCTCGAATTAAGTCAATTTCTCTACAATCTCTATCCATTCTCTTATAATTCCCATCAATCCCCATTAGGAACCACCGGGTTCCTAACAAATGCCATGTAATTGACAAGTACTTATCAAAAGTTGTACATAAAATAAATAAATAAATAAACTTTCAATTAAAAAAATAAAGTCTAATTCAATTTTAACAATGGAATAATTTGGTCCATTCATCTATTTTCTGTTATTTGTTTTCATATCTAAAAGGGTATTTTTATTCAAGGCAAAATTGATTTGTTGTTGTTGTTGTATTTTTTTTTTTTTATATTTATTTTTTTTAAGAAGAAAAGATATTAAACTTTATTAAGACAAAACATTCAAATTATAGCCAAAATAACATATTGAACTTGTGGAGGAACATCCTCCTTTCACACACCACAGTCTAGGTAAATCTCGGTAATTAACTGCTAATCTAGCCAAACTATGAACTACTTTGTTGCCCTTTCTTCTTACATGAGAGTTAGTCAATTGTTTTATTGGATTGAAGCTTGAAAATACTTATATTTTTTAGTATCTTATTGATATTTGAGGCATTATGTTGCATAATACAAGTAAACATGAAAATAATTACCCTATGTATGATGTAATCAAAATTAGGTAAAATAAAAACTAATTATTAGAGAAATAATAGAGGTGATTACAACTTGATTAGTGATGTAATGACCAAATATTTTCTTTACCAGTTGACCCTAATTAAAGGAACAAGGTGTTATTAGTTGACCCTAATTAAGGAACAAGGCGTGGCTTTTGAACTAAGTAAGTAATTATTTAGGACATGATTCTCATCATTTATTTATTGAAGCATAATTTTCATATTTTTTGAAGGGACATGCTAACGAGTGTCCTAAATAATCTATTCTAGGAAAGTTTTGATACCACTTTTATGGGAAATGAAAAAAGCTGTCAAAATATTAATTACTTTTTTTTTTCATTTCCATAAAAACTTTCTTTAAATGGATTATTAACCAGTGCCATAAGCGCACTCGTTAGCATTTTCCTTTTTTGAATAGGAGATAAAAGTTTCTTAGTTTACTTGGACCAAGCTATATAAACCTCGAAGTTATTTGGGGCAACATTTGACAAATTTTTAAGCTAATGTCATTCTCACCACCATAAGTACTGCCTAGTCTTTATCTTGGTTTATCTCTAGGTATAATGTATTTATCAAGCTTTTCCAAAAGAGAAAATGATTTCCTACACAATGATATATATCAAGTTTTCAGAAAACATAATGATGATTATGACTCAGTGATTCTTTGTCAGAAAGAAGAAAACATTTCTAATTAATGAAGCCTATCACCAAGCTTTTCTAAACCCAAGCAAAGTATCTCCAATTCCCAAAATCAATAAAGCTTAGTAGATTGATCAAGCTTTCTATCATAGAAGTGAATTCAATATATGCCGCATATACATTCCAAAACAAAGAATAGAATCCTCTAAGTTAAAATGGAGAAATTTTTTTTTATTAGTTAATCATTTTCAGCTAAGTTTTTGTTTCTTTCTTTTTAGTACTGTATAGTGTTCATTAAAAGATGTGATATATTGAATATTATATTTGATTTGTAAGATTATATTTCTTTCTATAGCTCTATGCATGACCTAGTGTTTAATTCTTCAACTGAATTATAAATTTGTCTGAATTATAAATATATTAAATAGTGTAATATTGCTTTTAATCTCAATTTACATAGCTAGTGTAATATTGCTTATAATCTCAATTTACATAGCTTGGATCCAGTGTTTATATAGTTAAATTGAACTCGTCAAAATAGTAACACGTGTTCACTTTTAGTTACATAATCAACTCAACGAATCCAGTACCAAACTAAACTCAAAATTGAATCCGAATTTACATAAAAAAAATTGAATCTAATTATGTAGTTAGAGAGACTTACTATGTTATCCAGGCGATCAAGCCTAGAAAGAATGGGTTCCTCCATGACAGCCATCAGCAAATATAGCAAATACACAATGGAAACAAATTAAACTGAATTCCTTTGTTCCTTTACATCATGCTACGTGTCCATCATCTAGAGTAGGTGTCAATGGAGGAAGATGACACGTGGAAGAGATATGGGTATGGGGTAAAGATGAGGATAATGATCATGCATGATGCACCACACGTAAGCCATGCAATGGATGAGGAATGGGCACGTACGTATTTTGCATTATGGTGTTTTTTTATTATATAGTATGATGATGTCTAGTTTGCCTTTTTGTAAGTGTTTCCACCACTTAAAAGCAAAAAAGTGAGTTTATTTCACACATACTATTGTTACTTGAAAATCATAGGAGAAATATATGGATTTTTTTATTTATATAGCCTTAGGATTATCAATGTGTGCACCTGCCTTTTTTCCTCATTTTGTGGCATCTTACTTGATGATTATATAGCCTTAGGATTATCAATATAGCCTTGTAGACAGGTATTTGCCATCTGGCCAAAAAAAAAAATATATATATATATATATATATAGCTACTTTTTAAAAATGCGGCTATAGTCAAATTCAAAAAATTCCCCTATAACCGCTTTTTATAAATGAGGCTAAAGTATGTCCTATGGCCGCATTTCTAAAAAAGCGGCCATTAGTCTTGGCCTATAGCTGCATTCGTAAAAACGTGGCTATAGACTCCTCAGATCTATAGTTACGGGTTTTAGGCCATAGCTATAAATGTGGCTAAAAAAAACATGGCTATAGGCCGAATTGACCTATAGCCACGTTTTCAAGGAGCTATAGCTGCGTTTTTAAAACGCGGTTATAGGATCTTTTTTTTGTAGTGTTTTCTGGTATCTCTGCCATAGTTCACGGTTCATATCTACGATGTACGAACGCTTTATTTAGGACGCTGTACCCGTATTGTATCTATATTGCAATGGTGTTCTGTTTGTCATATTATGTTATAATTTTTTAGAAATTGTTCTTGTCACCATATCGTACCTGTACTCATATCCGTGTTCATGTATCATAGGTTCTTAGTTCATACACCATCTAGATTTTCTAGAGTTAGAATCTATGTTTTTTTTTTTTTTTTGGTAAATTACAAATTACGCTCCTAGAGTTTGGGAGTGTTTAGATTTTACACATTGAAGTTTCAGAATTTGGATTTTACCCCTTGAAGTTTGGGGTGTTTAGATTTTAAATCCTGATGTTTTAGAATTTGAATTTTACGCATTAAAGTTTGGAAGTATTTGGATTTTATATCCATAAATTTTGAAACTTTAGGGTGTAAAATCCAAACACCCTTAAACTTCAGAGAGTAAAATTCAAATTCTAAAATTTCATGGTATAAAATTTAAATACTCCCAAACTTTAGGGGTGTAATTTGCAATTTACTTTCCTTTTTTTTTCTTTTTTTTTTTGTAACTCTACAATATTCTTAATACATATATATATATAGGAAAATATTCTTAAAATCTTGATGATTCATTGATAAATGGGTAGTTTAAATTTGAATCATATTATTAGTGAATAAATAAACAAATATTTATTATTACTGTTTTATCATTTAAAGCCTAAATTATAAGTTATAATATTTTTCTTTGATCTATTTTCCATTCAATCTTTTAAGTTTTCACCTTTTTTTTTTTTTTTTTTTTTCATTTCATTACTTTTTAACTTCCATTTGTTTCCAATATAGTTAATTTGTCTAATCAAATATTATTAGCTCCACCACAACGATATTATTTTGATTTTTTTAAAAAGGGAAAAATACTAAAACTATAAAGGAGGTGTGTCGAAATTAGATAAATGGACTAAATTAAAAACATTTTAAGCTAAAAGAACTTAAACAAAAAATAATAGTAAAATTCAGAAACTGAATAAAAGCATGTCAAAGTTAACAAATGTCCTAAGGACATTAGTTTAAGAACTTTCCAAAACATTTTATGGAAAAATGATAAAACAATTAATTTTTTTGACAACTTTTTATATTTTTCATAAAAGTGATGTTAAAAAGTAATATAGTTTATTAACAATTGGTCTATGGATACCTATTAACAAGACCCATCAAATATAAACTTTCTTTTAGTAATGCATGTCCAAGATTTTAAGAAACTCTACATTGAAATTACCTAAAAAAATATCAATGTGTTCACACCCATTGCAATGTCCAAGATTTAATTACTCTACATTGAAATTAACCTAAAAAATATCAATGTGTTCACCCCCATTGCACTGACATAAAATGAACAAGTTGTTAGTTTGTTTTTTACATTTTTTTTTGGTGTGTAGTGTGTACCATATGTGATAGTATAGTATTCAGATCCTCTAGATTTTCTAGGATACTTTACCAAATAGATTTCCTTAAATTTTAACCATTCTTTAATGATTAAATAGTCTAAATTTTGTCATGCCATCATTCTACTAACAATAATCTTAATTATTTTGTTTGTAACATTATTTTATTATTTTAAGAATATTGTTAGTGGAATACTAACATGACAAAATCTAGATTATTAAATCATTAAAGAGTAATTATAATTTAAGAAAATCTTATGGTAGAGTACCCTAAAAAATCTAGAGAATCTGAATCCCTATAAACTATATGTTTGACGTGTGAGAATGAGTAGCTCCAGTGTTGGGGAAAAGCTTGTATTTGGATTAGAGGGTTCATTTAATACTGTTGCTTAAATAACAGCTTTTAATATTTAAACGCACAATATGTATTTTCAATATACTTTTTTTAATCCACACGGTATTTTCATAATATTTAAACATCATTACTAAAATTTTTTTACCCGTTGGCTTTCAGTTTTTTCATTTTTCAATTGTTTTGCCATCTTTGAACAGGAGTCAGTTTAGATCTTTTTAAAATGGATGTCTCCCAAGTCCCAAAGCTATATAGCTCCCCGTTAGTTGTGATTCTTTAATTCTTTATGAAAAACTTTTATTAACAAAGAGACATCCTAAAATCCATTTACTCTACTTTGGATTCTGTGAGCTTAAAAAAAAATTGCTTTATCATTTTATCCGTGCACTATTGTTTAATAACTTAATTTTCATCCACTTCTTGATGATGATACGATGTTTGAATAGGATTATAGAAGGATAAGTGGGCCTCTTTTTTTTTTTCTTTTTTTTTTTTTTTTTATAATTAAATTGCAAAACTTAACTTTTATACTTTGTCAAAATTCATTTTAGTTCTCTAACTTTACTTTCGTTAATTGAACTTTGTTTTTATTTGTTTCAGTTATCAACTTTCAAGTTTATTCAATTAAGAGTCTTTTATTAACCTTTGATATATGTTGTGGTTAATTTTTCATTTTTTAAATTTTTTTTCAAAAATTTTAAATTAAAAAATATTCAATTAAAGATTAAAAAATATTTGTAGATTTTTTTAACAAAAATTGACGAAAATACTTTAATTGAATAAATCTAAAACTTAAAAGATTGAAATTAACAAAAGCAAAATTAGAGAACCTAAATGAATTTAAAGGAATGCTGGAAAAACGTAAAGGGTCAATTTTGTATTTTAGCTTTTTTTATTTTTACTTTTTATTATTATCCACGAAGCTTTGGTCCTTTGAACACCTTTTTAGCTCAAATAGATTTAAATTTTTTTTTTAAATAGTCCCTGGACTCGAAGGCCAAAATGGTTTGTATGCTTGGAACACCTGGGCTCATAAAATAGAACTAATAAATAATAATTGGACCTTGAACAAGGAAAGTCATGCATGAACGTGTACAGAATTCCACATCAAGTGTTTATTATTCGGTAAATCTTAACTAGATGAACAATTATAAAGAGTCCTAATTGTAACTCGCCTAATCCTATATTGCATGGAATGATCCAAAGGTGAATGTAGCATGCTAGACATATTGGCCCAAACATGCATGTGCCTTCAAGGCCTTGCCCAAATGAACCTGTTGTAGAACCTGTTTTTCAAACAGGTAATCTGGGTATAAATTTTATTCAAACTTCTTGTGCATTGTTAACTCACTTATTTTAACCATGTAATAATATTATGTTTTACAGAGGCAAGTTGGAACTTGGAACTTGCCGATGATCAATAACCTTCCATAAAAGCATTCTCATTTGGGTTTGTCAATTCACCTTTTATTTTGTGTTGAAAAGATTGTGCAATAATATATAAGAAGCTGAAACCCCTTTGTTTTGGCCTATAGAAATAACTCTTTACATTTCATGGTTATGAAAATACTCTATCAAACAAAAAGATACTATAGGTTGCATATAAACTTGTAGAATATATAATAAATAATTAATTGGTTCTAGAAGCAGTGTCCAAATTTTTTTAGAATATACCAAAATAATACATAAAAATCACTCCTGTAACAACAAAATAATTTTCTTTGCCACCTATCATCTACACATAATGTAAACTCCACGTAGACAAACAAGCTCAAAGACATAAAGTTAAAGCCAAAATATGACACTTATGAATTTCAGTCTTCAAGCTGTGTTATTTTACCTCTAGCAGTTGATTCCACACTGCGTAACATCTGGACCGGTAACTCTAGTGGTAAATGGATCTACTCGCACCCATAGCAATGAGAAAATTGAAGCGAGAAGAATTGACCAGACGACAACAATGGTGGGTGTCCGGTTCTGGCGACCCATCAAACCTTTAAGGAAGGGATACAGATGGACAATCACCCAAAAGGCAAAGAAGAGCTTCCCAAAGAGAGGACCCCATGATTGGTAACCGCTGTTGATGGCGTAGGAAATCCCTGCAACGACTCCAACCAAGTTTATGATAAGGAGAGTTGTTGGTGGGATGAGAAGGGTTGTCCACTTGAACAAGTACAATTCAGCAAAGTCTCCATCTTCATCTGATGCCTTGGATGTAACTGTGAAGTTGGTGTCAATACCAGCAAGTACTTTAAGTAAACCTTGGAAAACGGCAAAGAGATGGGCTGAAACACCACCAATAACCCAAAACTGCTCATTCCTCCACCACTCGTCAATTCCAACACCACTCCACCTCATCTCTAGGATACCGGTAGCAAAGATGGAAAGAAAGAGCGATATAAACCATATACTTGCAATGTTACTGATCTGCAAGTGGAATAAGCCAAGCAAAAAAATTTAGCAGATACTAAAGACCAGCATTTTGAGACAATATTCATAATATACACAAACAGGAACAAGTAATTTTTTTTCTTCTTCTCTCATGGAGAAAGTTTCCCCCAATCACAAGAAAATACAGAACAGTTTTTATATTTCCATCTTTTATCTCTTTTTCACAACAAGAGAGGTGTCAATGGTGTTTTTACTGACTTTGCCTTGCTCATTCCCCTCCAAACCCTTTTATTTTGAAAACAAAAACTAGCAAGAAGCATGCATTCCTTTCTAATATATACCGTAATTCCTGTAAATCCTACTATTCTTAATTAATGGATGCCATGCCAGGGTATTTATGAAATGTTAATTCATTATGGTGAATTCTTTTCTGTTCACCATTTCATATTTTGAAGCAAAATCACAAACAACTCCCCAAATAACAAAACACTGTAAGCTCTTGTAAGACGCAGGGATTGCAGAGGGTGATGCTAGGGAAAAGATTATTAAAAAAAAAAAAAAAAAAAAGCCCTGTTGAGATAATAATGACAAGGACACCATTATTGTACAGAAAATGAGTTTGGTTATATAACAAACCTGTGGAATAATGAACTTGTTTGTAAGTAGACAGACAGCCGGCAAAGTACAATACATAAGAAGAGGAAGGGCAGTGATTGGATAGATGGTGGTGTTGATATATGCGAACCTCTCAAGCCATTTAAGCCTGCCATTATAACCGTACCAGATAGGGCAATGTCTACTGAGAAGAATTTCCACAGAACCTAAAGCCCACCGAAGCACTTGATTCAAACGATCTGACAGATTAATAGGAGCAGACCCTTTAAAGGCTGGGCGCTTGGGCATGCAGTATATTGACCGCCAACCACGAGCATGCATCTTAAATCCTGTCAGAATATCTTCAGTAACAGAGCCATAAATCCATCCAATCTGGAGTTCAAAACACAAATATTGATTAGAGAAAATGAAATAAAGCAGCAATTTACAAAAATTATCAAAAACCCGATCCACCATGTGCAGTAATGGGAAGACTGCACACATAGAAATGCACTCTATAAGCCACGATGTCTTGTTTGTCAATTAATAGATGGTTACTAGAGGAAACCAATACCAGTGCAGAAATGCTGAGAAATTTCAAGGTAGGTAAGAGAGAGGATTGAAGGAGGGAAGAAAAAGGTTTAGTGTAACAAACTTTTATCAGCTTTCAAATTTCATTTCCTGGTTGGGAGCGCCTTAGTGGTGGATGTTTCTTATTAGCTGATATGATGTGGCAAGCAACAAGGAGTCCTTATAGATGTGGAAAAATTCATTGTGTGGTGTGCACCAATCTTTAAACAAGTAACCTTGTACCTTACTCAAAGTTTAGGGAACAAAATGCATACCAGATTTTAATTGCCGATATATAACTTGTAGTTGCCCATACTACAAAAACTAAGGGTCTGGTTTATTTTTCTCCTTTTTCTAGGCATCTAATCATATCATGATATTAAAAGTATGTATAACAGTATTTTACAAAAGTAGGTATTGTTCCTATTCCTTTCAGACACATAGAAAAATGTTGCAAATCTCTAAAGCCAGAGGCATATTCTGCTTAAAGGACATCTTGGTAAATCGAATGACTAATAACAAAGTTAAAGAAATAAATAACAAGAGATCATACCTCAGTTCCCCATTCTGATTTGTCCTCATAACCACAGCTGATGACATGAATAGCCTCTTTAAGAAGAGTTTCTGGTGTTGCAGATTGTGGAACACCACCATTCTCCATAAGTGTAGACGCAACAAAAACATCAGACTGACCAAACCTTTTCTCCAGGCTCATTTGGGACATGAGCAGCGACTTTTCATCGTCAAATCCAGCACCTGAATTTAAAAAGAGTAAGAAAATGTTAGAATCATATCTAAAAAAATTACGAGAGTTATAAGATGCCGTGGATATTGTACAAATATAGTTTCATGAATGACAAAGTTGATTTTAGATCTTGTTTATGTATTACGGTTTACCACTCGAAAAGAAGCAATCATTCAAGATGACATGGAAGGATTTTGACTGGTTTTAATTTTTTTTTTTAAAAATCCAAAAAAAAAAATAATAATATTCAAACAATGTACCTTCCACACCCTCTTCTATATCCTCTAGACTGAAAATAGGCACGGTGGGGTCTACATTCTTGCTAGATTTCTTCTTGTCTGAACCCTTTTTACTAGACTTTGAACCCTTCTTTCTTGACCCACCACAGAGCGAAGATAAAAATCCAGCTTTCTTATGCTTAGGTTTGAGAGGTGGCTCATAACCATATAAAGCTGTTCTATTGAAGACGCATCCAGTACCCACATAAACAGGGCCTTGAATGCCATCCAGACCTCTCAAGTTGATCTGAAATTTAAGATGATAAATATATTATAAAAAAGATAACAAATAATTTTAAACAAATATCAAATGTTTTGTCCAATCACAAGGACATCAAGCACATCACACAAGTGAACACACAATTAAAACCATTCAATAACATCAGATGGACACAAAGAATCCTTCGCTTAAATTGGAGGAAGTTGGACTTACATCAAAGAAGACAGTATTTCGGTTGGCATATCGATCATTCCTATCAATACCATCAAACCTCTGTGGAAACTGAACGTAACAAACACGTTTTCCAAGGTTGGGATCCATTAGGAAACACATAGCTTCTCTCAAGGCCTTGCTGTTGTTTATGTAGTGATCACAATCAAGATTCAACAAGAAAGGTCCATTGGTAAGCACTGCTGATACTCGAACCTGAAAGAGAGTATTGAACACTAGAGGTAAGATAAATGTAGAAATAAAGAGAATGCAAAAACTCTGGAATTCGTATTTTTAACTACTCACAAGTGCATTCATAGCACCAGCCTTCTTGTGATGTTGAAAACCTGGACGCTTTTCACGAGAAACATAAACTAAACGTGGAAGCTCATTACCCTCAGCATCAAGCCCTCCACTTTGGCCCAAGAAAACCTGCACATAATGAAATAGACAAAATCTTACTAAGTAAATAATACTCCTGCAAGAGAGAAGATACACTTGACTCCACTTTACACCCTAATCGGGAAAGATGGGTGGGGGGAAGAGAATGGTACTTCAAGGAAAAAATCTAAACAGTTTGTTTTATGAACTTCAAGGAAAAGTTGTATCAACTAAGAAACACATTCAAACCATAACTGATTTCCAACAAGCAGTAGGTTGACAGTTTTAACCACAAGGGGTAGTACAATCAGCTAGGAGCCACGCCTCATGAAGCAAAGGTTACTTGTTTGAACCTCCCCTCCCCACAGAGGTAGTACAATAAAGATGACTATACAGGGGATATTTAAAACTTTATAGTGCAATAAAATCAATAATTACATTCACTTAATTAAATCAATAATCAACAATTAAATATAATACTACAAAATTTAAACTTAAAACTAATCAAACTCTAACTAAGGAAATTACATATATAAATATATATATATATATATACACATATATATAATCATAATCTTCATACACCATGACTTAAAAAAATTTAATGAATAGTTCTACCTCTTATTTTATGTCTATGTTATACATATCATCAACCAATAAAATATATGATAATGGTAAAAAACGTTATAGACAAGATTATGAAAAATATGATAAAATTATTTTTTTTTAAAATGTTATAGACAAGATTAAATTATCACGCACAATGCGCAGGTTTGCGACTAGTTAAAATAAAAATTAGGATTTTAATCCTTTACATCCTCAAATATCCAATAAGTGCTAAAATATCAATTTCCAATAAATTTAAAGACAACTTTAAAGTACTTTATGTATCTTCTTCCTTTGTTGTTCTTACATTTATTTGAAGTACCACTAATATAAGCTTGTCAATAAAACACATTGAGAAATGTATTACGATATGCAGATGTTGGATATCAAATTTGTAATTTTGCTATATTAAAAAAATATGCACTTCTCAAGCTAAATTTTTTTGTTAGTTTCTATAACAGGGTCAAAAACTTTCTTAAATATGTAGAATTCCCATCTAAACTTGAGACTATATTCATTTAATTATATTTGGAAAACAAATGTTTTTCCATTCAAATTTTCTGCTTGCAAAGGCAGGTTGATTTTAGATTGTAAAAACCCCCTTTCACAATCATCAATCAACAATATTTTAAACTAATATAAATAATAATTCATAAAACATTCATTAAAAAAGACATTTTATATTATTTACAATCCATATAAAATAATAGAATTTGTTAATGCAACTAGCATTGAATCTGATTCTTTTTTTTTTAAGATCAAAGATAGAAAGAATCATTTTCTCAATATGTAGCTCTTGATCCTTTTTTTTTTTTCAAACTTGTTAAGTGCAACTTTTGATCTAGCTTATTGTTTAATGGTCAAAGACAAAGCAAATAGTTAGAAATATCTTAGAAATGTGAATCCTTCTACACACTGTAGCTCTTAATTAACTTATCAGCAAGTAACCTTTTTTTTTTTTTTTTAACAAAACGAAAGCATTCATAGATCCAAGATGGTACATCAAGAAAACTTCAAATTAAAAAACTTCCCAAACTGAAATATAAGAATTGTTACATCCCATAACACGGTCAACAAAAAATAAACTTCAATTGACATTGAGATCAGATTTTTGATATAGTTTGTTAAGATATATGTATTGTGACATGTTGCTATTTTCGCCATCTATGTCTAATTAATAAAAATATATGATTGAGACCCAATTAATATCTAATAATGATTATATAATAATCATGTAGTTAGACATCAACATTTTTATATTGTTAGAATTTTATTTTTGCTATCTATGCTTGATTATATAATAATTATTTTTATGTAATGTTTTAGAATTCAATGCAGTGTAATACTGTATGATCATTATCAATAACTTTTGCTTTCAAGAATAAAATAAGTGTATGACATGGTAAATGCTAGATGTTTGTCACATGACTCAAACATGAAGTCAATACTAGTGACTTCATGTTTGAGTACTTTAACATGGCAATGATGTATTCAACATAGTGACCTTCAATGAACGGATATGTGATATAATAGTGAACACAAACATGGGCATTGAATTGCAGCAAAGTAGTGTTGTCCTTTTCATGTGGGTTAAAGTGAAAGGTAGTTTAAGTTATGATCACAAAATATAGAAAGTCTTTTGATGGTCTTAAAGGTTATTGTTAACTAAATGTTACTGCCTATTGCAGATACATAGACATCTTTGTGATCGAGGTTCTCTCTTTTTTTGGGGGGGGGGGGGGGGGGGCAGGGCAGAGAGGGGGTGGATTTGGCAGAGGTGATTAAAGAACTGAAATATGTTTGATATTAATGATCAATTAATTGTTCTTTATATATAGGCAAACATATCTTCCTTTATCAGTGGTTACTTTTATATTCACCAGGGTATACAATAAGTTTTGATTGTTCAGCAATTAGCTCCTTTCATCTCATTTAGTTTCTACTTTGCTGGGCTTAAGAAACTTCAAGGTTAAAATGAGTCACAAGAGTCATAGCCATAAGAGTTCTTAAAATTTATTTTGGGGTGATAGTCTTCTTAATTTGAAATAACAAATATCATGAGAAGTTTGTGAATATCTTTGTACGAGCCCAATTCCTTATTACTGGACAAACTTCTTGGTTGGGCTCACAATTTACTAATAGTAATGGGTTTTTGAATATCCTACAATGGGAAGTTCCTTGATAGGAAGACTGAGGTCCACCAGAAGTACAAACCTCACTGGTCGAACACTTTCTTTCTATTTCATCTTCTCCTTCTTTGTATATTCTCACTTTCTCTCCCCAGTGTCTAACCCCTTTCCCTCCTTCCTTTCCTCTATTTATAGTCTCCCCTTAGTGGGCTAATCATGATTGCTTTCCAACAATCCTCGTGTAGGTGGGTCCTGCTTTGATTATTCTTGACCGAAGTGGGCCCACTTTGAGAACAAGGAAGTGAATGTTGGAACTAGTGCAAGACGCCGAACGGTGCTCGGCAGCGATATCCCCAAAGGCACTACCGAGATACCCTAGAACACATTTGAAAAACAACAATGTCAAGAGCCCAAGCAATCCTCAGCCTACCTGTGGGGCACTCAGTACCCATATGTAATAGCGCACCATACAGCCTTGGGTCCAACAATAATGGGCCTATGACTGTAAGTCGTACAATCTTAATATCTGACTTCTGTTCTATTTAAAAATATTTTGTTTTATTATCTTTCACAGTACAAGGTTTCATAACATTTTGGTGAATGTGTCGTTTCTTTTTCTAATGGGTATTATGTTTCTCTATCTTAGCTAAAAACTTCCAAATTCTTGTATGGGTGTGCAGTGAATACCTTAATATTGAAAGTTGATTGGCTTACTGATTCAATTGCAGCAGGTTCTATTATACCACCTGAGAACTGCAGCTCTTAATTAACTTATCACCAAGTAACCTACTTTTTTTTTTTCTTTTTTTTTATAACAAAACTAAAGCATTCATAGATCCAAGATGGTATTTAACATCAAGAAAACTTCAAATTAACACTTCCTCCCAAACTGAAATATAAGAATTGCTACATCTCATAACACAGCCAACAAAAAATAAACTTCAATCGACATTGAGATCAAATTTATACACAGAGGAGATTTGCTACAATATTTGGCATTTTAATAAACACATAGAAAATTGTTTCAATTACAACAATATTGCCTTATTTTGCACAGACTACATGAACTAATCTAAGTCACATCACAACACTCAAGAGGCTGTCGGCAATAACAAAATTTAAGAAGGGAATAAAAAACATCAAGCAAAAAGAATATAGCAGAAAACAAACTGGGATTTAGAGATACCTAAACTGAAGCGTCCAACTTTTGTCAGTATTTATATATTGTGAGTAAATGAATAAAGTAAATAGAGAGGCTGCCGTTAGAAGGTGAGGAAGGAGAAGGAACACGTGAGAAACAAAAGGGGCGTGAGGATTCTGCTGTTAGAAGGTGGGAAGGGGAACCAACACGTGAGAAACAAAAGGGAAGGAAATCAAGAGGTAGTAACTGTGGGTTTCTAAGGGTTTTTAGTTTGGAAGGCTTGGGTTTGGGCTTTAAGTTATAATCAAATTTAGAAAAAGTGGGCCGGTGGAATTAAATTTAAAAGAAGTGGATTTATCATTTATGGTGGAGATAGGTTGGAAATAATTTTAGTTTTATTAGTATTTTAAAATTGAAAAAATCTATTTTAAAATTGTAGAATAAATTTAGGAAATAGGATGAGAATGACATGGACGCTGACGTGTCTCAATGTGAGCGTAGCAATATTAAATGCTATGTTTTAATTTTTAGTAATATATAGATATAGATATAAATGAAGGAGAAGCTACCTGGATCATTCCTGGATGGTCTCTGGTGTTGTTTCCAGGCCATGGTGTACCATCTTGCATAATCCATCCTTCTTCAGGAATCTTCTGTGCCTTTGCAACAAGCCCGTTGATACGGACTTTAAATTCTTCATATTCTCTCTGCATAATGAGACAAAGTAACATTAGAAGGATGCATCTATGTGCGGAAAATGGATTGGCAAGATACATCAGAAATTCAGGATAGTAAACCCTTACCTTCATAGCTCTACGATCTTTGACAAATGATGGTTGAACCTTATCTTTCAAGTAGTCAATCTTCTGTGCAAAGTACCATTCTGGAGCCCGAGGCTCAATGTTATATTTCTTGGAGAAAGGAACCCATTTCCGTGCAAATTCAGACGTCTCAGCCAAAGCTTCAAATGTCAACATAGCAGCACCATCATCAGACACATAGCAAGAGACCTTGTCAACTGGGTAGTCGACCGAGAGAATAGATAGCACAGTATTAGCTGTCACAAGAGGAGGCTCCTTCAATGGATCGACAGTACTGACAAATATGTCAACTGCGGCTAATTGTGATGGTTCTCCCTCACGGTCATATCTGTAATGTATATTCCTTTGGAATTAAAACTTTATATATAATATGAAAACATCAAATTGAACTGACACAGTTACATGAGACACATTAATGCAGGCTTAATCGCTAAGTACAATAAATGAATGTATACAGAAAAAATATTCTCACCTCAGAGCAAGCCTGTCAAGATATGTTTCACGGTTTACAGGCAGCCACTTGGGGAACTGATCCAATATCCAGGACATTGCAAACCAAATCTCACAAATCACAGATATTAACCACAGAGCATAGGCATTGGGCACAGGATTTGTTATTCGATAGTGCAAAAAAATGGAGAGAATAATGAGCCGCAGAAAAATGACCATCCTATAAGGGTTTATCCTAGAAGACGGAATAGAAACCTTTCTTGAGAGAGGCTGCCGAGCTTCATCATTCCTGCAAAACAAAACCAGACATAGCATTAACCGCAGCCCTTTCTATATTGGACTTAAGAAACAAGTGATAATAACAGAAATTAGACTTGGGAAAACCGACTCCATAGCTATAATTAGTTTACATTTAGAACTCTATTTGCAGTTATTGCTAATACCCAAGGTTGTCCCGTAAAATGGAATTATCATCTTTTGAGATTTTAGAACTTGTCCAATAGCGATAAAGCTGATGTAATCAACAAAGCAAACCACAAAGTTTTGAACTAGCTACAAAGTACCAACAATTACAAAGAATAAAGCCTCAATAAAATCTGAAAGAGCACCCAACAGTCTGTATTTCAATCAAGAGGGAACGTACAGTAAAGAGTCATCCACAAGCACATCAGTGCTGGCATCAATATCACGGTTATCACCAGCACCCCTTTCAGAATTGGCTTGGCCGGTGCTCATTGGAACAACATTCTTTTCCTGCTTCATCTTCCAGCCATCAACTCTTTCTTTCCAGGCTACATTTCCTAATCCTGGTGAACCAAATTCCCTTACCGGATCCACAACCCTAATATTAGCTGCAGAAAAAGTATAATCAACAACCTCAAATCAATATCTGATAGCAACAACTAAACACATGGTACATAGTACATGCAAAGGATAGAGACATACGCGATTGATTAACATCAGATGAATAAGGGAGGGGATGGATACGCTTCCCGCCACCACCAACTCCAGGAGATGCCATAGAAAGACGCTCAGGTGATGCAGCAGACAATTCTCCAGAAACCTATCATTGGCTGGAAGATTAATTACACTTCAAATGCATTCCCTCCCCCCCCCCCCCCCCCCCCATATCATAAGGTTATTGAATTACCTCTGTTCCATTGGTGAGCAAAGGAATGTGGTTGTGAGAAACCTCTTTATCATAACTGGGATCCCCTACATCCTCCCCCCGTCCATATGTCATATGCCAGCTCAACATGCGCTCTGCAATCTTTTGCTTTTGGTTTTGATCTTCCGAATTGTAATTGAAGTCACGGCCACCATCATCAGCATCAGCATCCTCTTCTCTATCCCCGAGAATTGCAGGACTTCCTAAAATCAACAAGATAAATGGCAACAATTAAACAGTCAGGATGTAGTGATCAGAAGATATCCACTGCTTTTCAAATATTGATAGTGTCACCGGCAATACCAATTAAGTTAATCTTTTTGCATTTGTATTTGCAGTTTCACTAAGTTCACAGACAATTTCAAAGATTAGCAGATGACACACCTAAACTAGTTGGGTGCAGTTAACTTTGCAGGGGTGGGGGAAATGGGATCATAATTTTTTCAGTTATTCAATATCTAACTTACCTTTGTGTCTTTTGTATCGGGTTTTGCACTGAGGGCAAGACTGATTCCCATCCTTCCTCTCGTACTCATAGCAAGGTCTGCAAACAGGAAATGCGCAAACATCGCAGGCAATGAATGGCTCACCATCTACAGTCTTCCCAACATTATCGCCACAGATCTGGCAAACTTGTCCACCCAGGGTCTTTGTGGACTTTGGCTGAGTTTTTCGCATTATAACACATTCCAATCAACAATTAGATACTGATCACATCAATTTGAATCAATCAACAGAATAATCTAAGCGAAACTAATGTACCCAACGTCTATAGCTAACAAAAATCAGGACACTAAAAAGACACAGGCAGAGGTCAAATTTCAGTCTCTAAACGAATCCTATGCCCCATCTGGTTGGTGAACAAATGTAGAATAGAGAAATGAGGAAACTAAAGAAACTTTTACATTCTTTGTTAAATGGATCATTACAATTTCCACTCAACTGAGACTAGTGCAACTATGTTACTAAGTTGGTGGGCAAGAGCTTTCATAGTTTGAAAACCAAAACAACATCAGAATTTAATTTTCAACGTGTGACCATGTCATTTCCTGTGTTATCTCCTCAACAAAACAGAGCACAGATTGCAAATTAGAGCTAAAGTTCTCTGATACTCACCGCAGTTTCTCCTTCTGACTCCATTGGCACCAGCTTCTCTTTGCCCAGATGTGAACAATGGATCAAGCAGGTTTCTCAGTCTCAACAAGATCTAATGCATACCTCAGTGCTCAATGCTTCATAAACACGTCTCTTTCCCAAATCAAAGCCCAGATCTGCACAACTGTGAATCAGATTACCCTATTCAACAAGCATTCTCTACGGTCATCAATTGCTTACGTAATTACAAAAATTTGAAATCTTTATTCTCAGTTTGGTTGCTAAGAAAAATGTGGGAAATTTTTTTTACAATCTTTGAGCCTTCACAAGACTGTGACCTGAGGAAAAAAGTGTTTTTACACAACAAACCAAGTAGTCCACTCTTGTCCTCCTTTTTCTCGGCAACCAAACAGTGTGTCTATCAGTAAAATCAACTAAATAAACAGAGTCATGCAGTCAAAAACACAGTGTGTCTATCAAGCCACTTGTCCATCATCTAGAGTAGGTGTCAATGGAGGAAGATGACACGTGGATGATATATGGGTATGGGGGTTTCAAGATGACGATAATGATCATGCATGATGCTCCACACGTAAGCCATGCAATGGATGAGGAATGGGCACGTACGTATTATGGTATTTTTTTATTACACGTTGGCGCTCTCAGATACATACTGATACGGCTATATTATGTTTGAATTTTTGTTGATGATGAAGATAAGAAAGAGATGGGAATATTTTAGTTCTAGATGGGTCTTTTTCTTGTATCTCTGTCATGGAACTCACTTCTTCTATTCATAGTTCCCTATTCATATTTAGGATGCACAAACACTTTAGTTAAGACGTTGTACTTGTATTGTATTTATGTCTTAATGGTGTTCTCAATGGCGAAGTCAGGAATTTAGATAAGGAAAGGCAAGATTAAAAAACAAGATTGAAAGTAAAAAATTAATTAATATTAATAACAAAATAACTAAACAACTATATGATAGTGTAATTGTCATACAGAATCTAACATAAAATATAAACTTTAATTTATTTTTTCACACTTAACTTATTTTACTCAATTGTCTTCGACGATTTTTAATATTTTGAAACCGTTGCATAATTTCTTCACTCTCAATAGTCTTGAATATATCTTTCTCAATATATGTGACTAAGTAATCGTTCATTTACTGATCTCCTATTCGATTGCATAATCAATTTTTAATTATGTTCATTGTTGAAAAAGCTCTTTCAACAATAACTATTGCAACTGGTAAGATCAATGCCAAAGTCATTAATGAGTAAATCAATGGATATGAAACATCCTTTTTCATTTTTATCATCTTTTTAGCAAGCTGTCCAATTCCTTTAAGTGCTGAAAACTCTTCAATGAACCGCATGTCATGGATGTATGTCTCAAGTTGGTTATCCAAGAAAGAAACTTGAATTGTTGAAAAATCACTTGGATAAAACTGAGCAAGCCAAATCAATTTTTCCTTGTTGAATGCTGAAAATAAGTTATCTGGGTTCAAACACACAACACAAAGTAATAATTCAGAATTTTCACAACGACTATTAAGTTCCTGAAGTTGCATATCTATCACAGTATAAAAAAGCTCCACTTGTTAATGATGTGAATTTTTCATGTTTTGAGCTTTTTGTCATGGCCGAGGTTGATATACATCATCCATATCAGGGACATCAATATTATTTTTTGCACAAAATGCAGAAACCTCCTCTAGCAAAGAGTTCCACCCATCATCTCTCATGACCTGTAAACGTTGCTTTGAAATGACAACCAACTTCATAGCATTCACAATATCTTGGTCTTTTCATTGTAATGCCTGTGACAACTCATTACTTATGCCAAGCACACCTTTCATCAAATGTAAATCAAACACAAATTCAAATGTTTGAAGTAAACCAATTAAGATATTTGTTTCTACTCTCTGATCAGAATCTAAACCATCTTCTATAATAGTTTCTAATAGGGGTGTGCGGGGTTCCGTCGGCTCACTTTTTTTTCAAAATTGTTACCAAAGCGATAGGGATCGGTTTTGTAATAATTAAAACCAATGCATACGGATTAGGGTCAGTATACCAACCTATAGCGGTGCGGTTTGATTGGCTTGGTTTAATCGGTTTGGTTGGTTTGATTTGAAACATTAACAAAAACTTTGTTCACATAAAAAAAAAATCTATTCAACAAATCCGTTTGCATTAAAAAATCTGTTCACATATAAAAAAAAAAAAAAAAAAAAATCTGTTCACACAAAAAAAATATGTACTTTGGTTAGTATATAAAGCAATAAAGCTTGGCAAGAAATAATGAAACTGACATAATAAACTTTCTAACAGCTATCTGACGTGGAACAGTAGCAATCTGACATGTGTCCACTCACTAAATTGTTCTGAGACATCTATTTTGTTTGGTCAATGGATAAACACTCAACATGTGTCCATTATTAACTAAAACAGGGAATGATTCTGCTATGTGAGAGGACATCGTTTGCATCAAGTGATTCAAGTCATTGTGCTTCATTTAGTTGCAACTGAAGTGATGCCATTTTGCACAACTGTCCTTCTTTCTTATTTTCAGCACAAGTGAAACAGTAAACACACCACTTCAATGAGATGGCATAACCAAAACGGCAAAAACGCAAAGTCACTAAAAGATAAACGAGTCAACACTCAATAGCATTATGGACCAATAACTAATCAAAACCCAACAAATCTTTTGACTTTGCATTATATTCTCGGTTCTCTAAAGCCTCGGCCAGGACACAAAGATAACAAGAAAGTAGAAACACAAACGTGACAAACCCATGTAGATGTAAGGCAAACATTCACAAAGAAACACAAACCCAGCAGCATGTATAGTTTGTATTGCAAACATCCAAAAAAATAACAAGATACCCAAGAGGCCAAGACACAAAGATGGCTTATCGATGACTATGGGTGCCTATCTGTAGTGAGCCAGTGTGAGCTCAGACATGAGGCAACGAGGTGGCAGTCTAGCGTGTTGGGCTTTGTGGAGCCTAGTTGTATTTGATCCGGTTGACGACCCGACCCGACTCGAAATAATGTTGCGTGGTTTTTAATGGGAGATTTTTTGAGGCTTAGTCTATGAAGTGAAGGCTTAGGCCGACAGGCCCAAGCCAGAGCATAGGATATAGAAAACGCAGCTTGATGATTAGGGTTTTATTTTTGTCGTGTTTTAGAGAGAGAAAAACACTGTACTGCCGGACTTTGTATTTTTTCCTAATAATAGTGAAATCTCTGCAACTCCGTGAACATAGGCAAATTGCCGAATCACATAAATATTGTCTTGTGTGTGTGTGATTGTTTTTCTTTTGCATGTGTCCTCTATTTTTGTTTCTCACGTTTTGGGAATTTCGGGTTGAATTCCCTACACTGCGAGAGGCGAGAGCGAGAGAGAGAGTTAAGTCTTATGAGAGAGAAATAAAGTGTATTTATAGTGAGGGAAATTTGAAAACCTAAAACCAAATGGTGTCATTTTGTGTTTTTTTTTTTTTAAATAATACCTAATACGACGTCATTTCAGAGGAAAAAAATTAAAATCCATACTTGATAAAATGACACCATATCCAAAAGTTGAAAAACTAATACACGATTTCGCATATATCGATTCAGTTTGGCGCCTTTTCAGTGAGGGATTGCAGCTCCGATGACTGCACCGCACTGCTGTCGGATGTCCCTTCACGTTCTAATCATCGGCGTCGGCCCTGTCAGTCATTTGCAGAAGAGGTGTGAGAAGGTCAGCACCAGTCGGGAAGGTCGGTTTCGGTTTCCTTTTGCACAGTCCTAGTTTCTATCACATCAATTACAAAAGAAAACATGTGAATAAGATTAACAAGTGCACCATAATGAGAACTGCAACGTGTATCTCCAGGTCTTTTTAGACTCATTTCTTAATTCAAGCCACAGACAGTTGAAATTTCATTATTTTTTAGTGCTTCTATAACTTCAGCGCTACGTTTTTCACGAAGAATATCATGATGTTTGCATGATGCTCCAACAATATTGAATACCTTTGCAACCAAGTTAAAAAAGGTTGTAATCTAGATGTGATTTTTTGCTACTGCAACTACTGTTAGTTGAAGCTGATGTACAAAGCAATGGACATAATAGGCAGAAGGATTATCTTTCAAAATAAGGGTTTTTAGTCCATTTGACTCATCTCGCATGTTACTTGCCTCGTCGTAGCCTTGTCCTCGCAATCTACTAATGCTTAAGCTATGTTTATTAAATACTTCCTCAATTGCACTCTTTAGTGTCACTGTTGCTATATTATTAACATGTGTAATGCCTAAAAAGCACTCATTCACATGTCCCAATTTGTCTACATAACACAAAGCAATTGCCAATTGTTTTTTAGTAGACATATCACGTGATTCATCAACTATATTAGCAAATAATGAGTCTCCAATATCTTTAATAATAGCATTTATTGTCTTAACAGCTGCAACATTTGCTATTTCTTTTTGGATATCAGGAGAGGTCATTTGATGATTTTCAGGAGCATTTTCGAGGAGTGCCTTATCAATTTCTTCATTGTGTTTTGCAAGAAACCATAATAATTCAAGAAAATTTCCTTGATTATTGGAGTCTTTAGGTTCATCAAGGCCACGAAATGATCCTTACCGTTGTAGAAAACAAATACAATCCACTGATGCATTCAAACGAGTTCGATATTCCCTTTTCTCAACGTCCGATTGCTTGTTTATAACTGTTTGAATACTTTGTCTTTGGTTTAACAAAGCTTCACATTTTCTTTGAGCTATATTATGTGTGCTATTGTGATCCCCAACGTGATTCTGTAATTTCTCCTTTTTTTCCAATTTCTGAATCATTCAGTAACAAATGAGTCTCCCCCTCCTTGATCACTAGTATCAGGTCGAAAAAGATAACAATATAGACAATATGCAGCATCTTTCATAATGCTATATTACAAACAACTAGGATATTCTTTGAACCCAATGGATTAAATTGACGCTTTGTTTTGCCAAAATGACTTTGTGGAAAATCATGGTCAACTGGTTGACTAGGTTTATTTTGTAGATAATGCCTTCTAATTTGATCTCTTTCATTAGGATGATAGAAATTTTTATTCTTAAACTAGGATCCATAAGAAGATTTGCAACATCTACTTTGATACGAGTTAGTTTAGGATTTGATCCGGACTCATTGTTATGATCAAGATTCTCCATAATCTCAATTAACTACAAATATATATGTCATATCATTAAAAATAAGAAAAATAATTACCAATTTATGGTTAAGAATAATCAAATTAAGAGATCATTATAAATACAAATAGTTTAAACATATAATTTGAATTATAAATTTATGTTTGAAAATAGTCAAATCAAGAGATCCATCTAAATATAAACAGTTTAAACATATAATTTGATTCTTCAAAAAATTAAATAAATAAATAGATCAAAGCAAAAGTATAAAAAGTATGCATACCTGTGAATATTTAAATGTGTGACTTAAAAACCCAACTTGAATGCTTTTAAAAACTCTACAAAAACTCCAAGGTCCAAACCGAAAGAGACTAGTATGAAAAGAATTTTTTTTTTCCTTTTTGATGGGATTCGTGCTTTGTTTGCATTATATATACACTTTTTTTTTTCAGAGATCTATGCTGGTATTGATTCTTATTCCGTGTAGGTGTAGCAAGGTTGTTATTTTTTTATTTTTTATTTTTAATCATTAACAAGTGGGACCCATGTTTTTATATTATAGTTGTAGTACGTTTTTGTCTTCAAAAGTCTATCAAGCTATCGTGTTCAGACTCCTATTCAATGTAGAGAATCTTTTTTTTTTTAATCATTACTATGTCGGACCCATTGGTTTTATATATTAGAATTATAGTAGGAGTAGAAGTCTACTGAGAAAAGGTACCGTGCATTGAGGAAAAAAAATTTGTCTTTTGTTTCAGGGGGGCAAATAAGGCATTTTAGGTCATTATAATAATATTAGTGAAAAAATTTGAAAGTTCAAGAGGGGCACCTCCCCCCCCCCCCCCCTTGGCCTTCCTCCCTCCGCCCCTAGGTTTCCTGTTTGCCATATCATGTTATAATTTTTCAAAAATTGTTCTTGTTGCTATATTGTTTCTATACCTGTGTCCGTGTCCGTGCATTATGGGTTCTTAGTTCATACACCATCTTGATTTTCTAAAGTTAGAATCTAGGTTGGATGGAAGTTGCAAACTCTAGGATGGTAGTAAAATCATTGGGTATGTCCTGATCCAACCCAAACTATCTCCTTACTCTGTTGGCAGAATAGTGAATGAAACGGATACCCTCGTCGGCTAGATAAGGCAACCACCCAGCATTGGTGGCTACCAAGTACATGATCCCGCTCTCATCAAAGGCAGTCAATGGGGTAGTGGTCCCAGCAGTGTCTGTAAAGGGACCCATGACCAAATCAGTATAGGTGAAACCATTGCCTAAATTTCTATAAGCCCTCCAACAAAAGCCAACTCCCTTGTCAAAGAATTCAACAGGAGGATGCCCAAATGGCTTCAACCTAACCTAGTGACCAACGAAAAATCAGAAACCAAAACGACCACAAAAATCAGTAATAACCTTCAGACAAGGTCGATACTTCTCTTTGGCAAAACAAATAGCCAAATGCTCGGCACAACGTTCTCACAACAGATGTTGCAATATGGTACTGTGGACAGAAGTAGTAACTATGTGGCAGGAACCTGTCTGCCTCTTATCACCTGTAGAATGTCCAACTTCACATACAAATAACCCAAAAACATAGGAGCCAACGGCAAACTCACCCCAGCAGAAATATTTATGGCTAAACAAAAGTAAAAGGTTTTACAGCATAATGTGGGTGAGAGCCAAAGATAAACTTACAAAGCCAAAATGTAACAAAGACCGTACGGCGGACAACATCGGAAGCCTTAGAAAAAGCCCCAACCCAATGGGACAACGTCGTGATCCCACTCATCCCTTTCCTCAAATCAAACTCCACGGCCTCCTCCTTGGAGGAAAGCCCAACATTGCTCGGGTCCATATCACCAAGGATAGGCAACAACAATTGGTTTGCCACATCCTCCAAGGTCACGGTGATCTCGCCGCAAGAAATGAAGAAGGTATGAGTGGCGCTATTAGGATGTGCGCCCTTTAAATCCTATTGTATAATGCTATGTATGACTTTATGTATGATATTATGTTATGATTAATAAAGTTGTTTTATTATTATCTAAAATAATGGTAACATGAATATTTAGACATTATCATATAGTCTATAAGATGCATAGTATGTGATTTAATCACAGAAGATATAAATCACAAATTCTTTATAAACTCAGAATTTTAGTTTGTAGTCGATGATGAAATTGGGTATTTCATCTGCAAAGACTATCAACGAAGATGATTTGTCTTGATCATGGAAGTGAAGACTTCTAATTGATATGTTGATATGTTTTAAATGTTAAAACATATTGAACGGGACTGCTATGAGATTTATTATTCAACTAACGGCTGTCAAATGAATAATAAATCTCAAGACTTCTATTTACATGAACTCTCAATCTTGAAAGAATAATGAACCTGATCATGAAGTATAGGTTGCTTTGATATATTAGAAGTGAGATCTAAAGTCACGATCAAAACCTCAGTATGTTGGGCAGCCACATTTAATGTTGAAGAAACATATATTCTCAAGATGAAATTTATAATCTCTTAACGGAGATATAAAATATTTCCTTGAGATAAGTTTTTAAGGGGTTTGGTTATTCAGAGTGTTAGGTCTAACCACTTTAGTAAGAAGTTACTAAAGTATATATTTATGAAATTGGATTTCATAAATATATGATGAATAATTTAAAGGATTAAACTAGGTACTCAAGGATTAAGATGTAGTAATCTTCAAAATGGCAGTCAACATTCTTGACTGTGTATTACTACGAATATTTTAATGAAGGGGTTGAATGTATAATAAAGTCTTGGGATATAATTTATTAATAAGACCTAGAATGCAATTATATTTATATAGTAGTATTAAATATAATTAATGGTAATTTTGGACTTGTCAAGAGTTGACAGAAAAACACAAAACCCATTGGAGTTAGAGTCTTATTTGTCTCTTTTGGTCCCACTCCAAACCACATACTAAAGCCCAATTGAAACGGCCCAAAAGGCTAGCCCAATTAAATAATCAGTTATATATAAGGAGAGAAACATACAAAATTTTGTAATGTATGGAAGGTATGAAATGGTGTGTATATGAGTGTAAACCACTCTCTTATTCTCTCTTGAACACATATGTGTAAACTGATTTAGAGACCACACTTCTTGGGCATAAGTGGAATTGGAGTGAAGATTAAAAGTGTTCCCAAGTACTTCTAATATTTGGTTTTGAATTTCACCGCACCAAGGTGCGCTCTCTTGTTCTTAAATTCTGAAATTTCCATAGTACGTGTTATCAATTTCGAATGAAGTATATCCGTTAATTTTCTATTGCGTATGTTTTGTATGGGATACAAACTATGTTTTTCCTGCAGGCGCTACACCATCGGTGAACTAAATGACAAAGATTGAACAAGTCGCGATAGTTAAACAAGCACTGAGATGAAATAATGGCCTTCAACACACCAGCCTGCTATAACGCCGCCATGAAACCTGCGTCAGACAATTCCATGTCCACCCATTCCTTCCAACCCAAGGAAGTACTCGACCCAAATTTGAAGAGGATGGGCACAGGAATGATATCCCCTGGCGTATATCAAGATCAGGAATGGTGGAAGCCAAAGGGGCCCAAGAAACCTTCGTATCACAGTGGCAAATAGAAAGCCACACATGGCTCAGCAATGGAGGCCAATAGTCACCAAGCACCATGGGGAAGTGAATGTGAGCATCGTACCATGGATCGATAAGGGGATGGCACTCACTATTTGGGTCGCAACATCCTTCCTCCTCCTTGGAGCGGACCAATTCGGAGAGGGGAGTCATTTCACCCATAGTTTTGGCAAAAGGATCATCGGCAGCGATTTCTTTCCCTTTACAGTGGGAAGAACCTTCATCTTTCGCAGGCAACATAACGGATTATTTGAACGGGGAAGACGGGTGGTGAGGTTTTGAGAAAGATGACACGGTGAAGAGAAATGAATAAATAAAGCATTATGAGCGAATGATGGGAAAGGGAAGAGTTTATGGATTAAAGACAATAAAAGTGATGTGAAAGGAGGCAACGGGTCAACCGCCCAAAGAAGCATCGTATTAATGAAGTATAATTTGTGTTTCAGAATAACTGCTAAACTAGGGAATTCGAAGAGACAACCTTGTTCATGGTAAGAAAGAAAATAAGGCAGGTCCCACTATTCAAAAAACCCGTGGAAAAAAAAAAAAAAGGAGAGAAGAGATTTTATATATATATATATATATTTGCATATAAACAGCAGGAGCAATTCATATGCTTAAAGGGTTGAATGTTGATGCCCACTTTTGACAAAAGGGCCCAATGATAGAAGAAGCCCAACAATATGAAAAAAAATGGAGAAAAAGAATAGTAAAATAAAGACCATTGGACTAGAATGGGAGGAATAATGGTCAACAAGCCCACAAAAGATAACAAGTGGCCAAGGAGAAAGCAAATGGGTTGAGAAAGCCCAAGGATTGAAGTAGTATGCCCATAAGAATTGTAAGAGGTGAAAAGAAAGTAAAAAATGGGTCGGAGAAGCCCAAAGAAAAGAATTAGTAAATTCATGGGGTTGGCTTAAAGGCCAATAAGCCTGAAAGGTAAGGATATGATAATTGGCTGAGAAAGCCCAAAGGATTTAGCAAAAAACCTTTGGAAGTGAAAGAGGTAGTGAAGGATGAAATGGGCCGAGGATGCCTAAAGAATGAAATGGGTCAAGGAAACCCAAGGTACAGAATGGGTTAGCCCAGCAAGAGTGCCAGGCAGTAAAGACCAAAAGAATGAATAATATAAGAAATTGACATGGCAGATGCTTCAGTCTGTAAGCCCAGAAGTAACAACAAGGCAAAGGGATAAGTGATATTATAGCAAGAGCAATGCAATGGCATGGCAGTAGCACCAGCCTGCCCACAAACATAAGGTAAAAAGACATGGGCCAAGTACTAGGGGGAAAGCCCATACCCAAGCATTGCCCAATTCGAAGAAAGGACGTGATGCAAAGAACGAAAGTCCAAAGGCCATATATCATTCCTGTAAGAGTTAAATGAATACCAGAGCGTGCAACAGAATCAGACAAACCTGGAGGCAATAGCAAATGCATGAAAGCTAGAAAAACAATGGGCTCAGATGGAAGTGGAGCATGCACACAAGGCTCAGACACCATCTACCTGTACCCAGCCAATACAAGGGAGGTGGGCCACGAGCTAGAGGTATAAAAGGGTGTGGTCTGGCTGTGGGGAGAAGGGGGAGCCTATTTTGGGGTTCCCACTTAAACTGTTTTAGGAAAAATGTCATGCTGGGATGACATCTCACCCAAAAGAAGTAAACATGAGCTAGAATCGCTAGATGCATGCTATAGAGGTTAGTAAGGGAGAGGTTTAACCATTATCTGGATGGGAGTGTCAAGGGAGGTAAGAGACAAAATAAAACCACTTTTGTCTGGGAATGAGGCATGGTACAGCCAACACAATGTAGTGGTGGTGGGTAGGCAGCCAACAGACCAGTGGGTAGTCCTGGAAGGATACCCACAGCAAGCCAAAAGCGATTAAGGGGTAAAAATGGCAAATCTTGTCACAGCAAGCTGTATAAAAGGCCATAGACATGCATAGTGAAAAAGGGGAGAACAGCAAATAAAAAAACAGAAAGATAGAAAGAAAGAATAGAAAACAAAGCAAACAAAGAGAAAAAGAAAGAAAGAATACAGAAAATAAAAAAGAAATGGAAAAACATGAGTGATAGGGGCAAAAACATGCGCCAATAGGCTACCCACTTCTCTCCCTCTCAATAGCCCACTCTCTAATGAATCAAGAATTCAAGATTAAGCCATCAAGGTCCTTTTTCCAGAGTGTGTAATTTATATGGCAAGAGCTACCTTTGAGGTTACACACATTGGATATTGGTTCCCTTTTTGGACTTTTATCTGCTAAGCCTATTCCTTCAGCAGATGGATTTCTTTTCTCTTGTTTTGGTTGATCAATGACTAACTTGCTATTTTATTGTCAGTGTTTCTTTGTAGTGACCTTATCACTCATAATCATACTGTGATATCTTCCTTCGTGGAGTTATTAATGTATTATTGTTATTAGTAGAAAATGTTTTAGTTAAAAATATTTTAGTTATGTTCAAGGTTCCTACCAGGACGCGTCAGCACAGGAAAGGCCTAACTTGCACACAAGCTAGCCTAAGATGTGTTTCAGTTAGGCGAGTCCCGCCTTTCCTACCCCTGAATCATGGGCCGTGGAACAACAGGAGCAATCCAACCTAAAACAACACAAAGGCCCACTACACTTCCTAGGGCAAATTGTGTCACCCCAAGCCAAGTGTCAATCTTGGAGCCCTCTACTAGAGATCTCTTTGGTGCCCTTCAAACCGCAGTTCCCTAAGTTTCCCCGTTAGGGTTCATGTGCTTGGTTCATGAACCAAAAAATATACATTTTTCGACATGGTAATGAGCTGTTTATAAGTAATTCCAGAAGTTTCAATGGTCTGTTCATGGCTGCTCCTTGTTCCTTGACCGATTGTGTTGGAGAAGAGAGAAAGAATGGCTGGCTGCAGCTTCACAACTTTATGTCTTGTTAGCATAGCTTGATGTCACATTAGTAATCATGAGAATCAACTTGTCAAGGAAAGGTGTAAGCTCAGCTAGACATGTGTCCCTCTCTAATATGATTTGATAAGCTGAAAATGATGGTAGTGGGCCTCAGATATCAACTTAATTGTGCTAAAACTTGACTAGTGGCTAGTCTAACCACTTTAGTTACTCAAGTGAGCTTTAGTTGCTAAGATTTGCACATGGGCTGGGCTGTCTTGGTTGGGCCTTGGTTGAGCTTCTTTGGGCTTGTTTATCCCTACAAAATGAATATTTTTGCCATGGATAACATACCGTGCTTTTGTAGTTAAAGTTTCTTATGGAAAAAATAAGCATAGTTACCATGAATTTTGTAGAAGAAATTGTTTTGAAATATGGGTAATATGTCATAGGTAATTTTATGTTTCCTATGAGTTAGGGAATTTAGTATATCAAAATATGTTTTGCCAAAGGATAGTTTTGGGCTTTGAGCATAATATAATTATTTTGCCAAATAATATTTGGGCTTTGGTAGAAAATTGTTTGCCCAATAGTTTTGGGGTTTTGATAAAATGTTGCCAAAGTAATATTAAGTCTTTTGTAAATAGTTGTCAAAATAATATTGGGCTTTTTGTAAATAGTGACCAAATAGAATTGGGCTTTTTGTAGAAGTTGCCAAAAATAATATTGGGCTTTTTTGTAAAAGTTGCCAAAATAATATTTGGGCTTTTGTAAATAGTTTGTGATTTTGTAAAAATATTGCTATGTAGCAACAAACTTTAGGGGTGACCTGTAGCAATGGGCTTTAGGGTGTCATATAACAATGGGCTTTAGAGGCCGTGTAGCAACAGACTTTAGGGTGCCATTTAGTAATGTGCTTTAGAGGTGTCATGTAGCAATGGGTTTTGTAAGAGAGTTTTGTTGGGCTTTTTGGGTTTTGCCCACAAGGTAAATGAGTTTGGGCTTTTATAGAGATGACATAATTTTCTAGCCCAATTTTGGTAATGGTATGATAAGTATTTGTGTGGGCCCAAAATAATTTATGGGACTTGTATGGGAAGTATTTGTTGGAGCCTAAGTTGGGTAATAATATGTGGGAGATATTGGGTAATATTTGTGAAGGCCCAAGTTGGGTAATAACATGGGGAAATATTTTGGTAATATGTGGAAAGTATTTGGGTAGTATGTTGGAAATATTTGTGGGGGCCCAAAGTAGTTTATGAGCTTGTATAGGTATTTTAGTGAGTGGGCTAATGAAATTAGAGCCTAAAAATTTGTACCTTAACAATTCTTAACAAAAAAAAAAAAAAAAAAAAATACATAGATTCTTATTTTGTGCTAGTGCTAATATGTGAATATGTTGTAGAACCTATCCATACATGCCCCTCGAAGAGAGAAAATTATGGAAGAAAAAGATAATTGATATGCACACTATAAATAAAATAAAATAGAATAAAAAATGAAGAAACAAAGACTCTTTGCATGATTTTCCCTATGAAACAAAGAAACAAGATTCTTTTGTTTGATTCTTTGCAGAGAAACACACTAACAAAACAAAAGTAAAAGTGAATATATGTTTATAGTTAAGTAATTTGTTTGTACCAAAGTGTCCCATCTTGGTCAGTGTTGTGTTGTATTTGGTCAATTGGCGTATCTAGTTATACAGTTTAAAATCTAAGAATTTAACTTATATGGAACTTGCATCCTATTTAAACAATACTAATGCTACTGAAGTTTCCACGGTTCTTATTCTCCATTCTTTTTTCCCTAAAAATTTTATCAACCTTCTTCTCCACTCTTACTCCCCTCATAATTCTATCAACCATTTTCAATTCATGTGTGCCTTACATTCTACAAACAACCGTAAGGAACAACACCTGCAAATATTTATTCATTCTTTATCTCTTACAAGGTAAGTTACATCTCTTAAGTAGTTACTTTTCTTTTTATAATATTCATGTTTGTTTTTAATAAATTATTTGTTCATGAAAATCTTATTTTTGTATTATGTGTTTTGCAACATGAACTGATTTGTATGATATGTTTTAAATTATTTGTCCATGAATTCTTGCCTAAAATTTCATATAGCAAAAATATATTTCAAAATTGACATAAATTTTCCTTAAAGAAATACTTACTTTGTTAGCCTATAATAAACATGTATGCTATAAGAAAACCCAAAAAAAAAAAAAAAAAAAAAGGTTAGTATATGCTCATAAATCAAAAATCTAAGTTTTAGGTATAATAATAATGATGATGAAAATGAAAATTGTATGATACTAGAAATATTTATCTATTATCGTATGGATGCATGAGAATACTATAATTTGTCTTGTTTTAGAAGAAGTGAAATGAAGAGTTACATAAAATAATTAACTTTACCCATAACAGATCCTTCTAAATGTTAATGTTATGGTAAGTTACTTAAAAAAAAAAGAAACAAAAAATAATTTTAACTACTATGATGGACAATAATAAATTATCAGTGAACCAATCCCCTTTAATAGAATTCTCTCAGCTCTAGCTATGTAAACATTGAATATTTAATGGCCCAGGCTCCATTTCGAATATATCCTACATTAAATGCTACAATGAGTTAAATCATGCAACATCCATTACTTATATTAGTAGGAAATTATCTATAAATCAAACTAAATTAACCATTTTTTTTTGGGGACTAAGATAACCTCTATGATATTAATGAATTGACAATAAAGTACTAATAAGATCTTAGTCAACCCTAAATTAAATAGAATATAAGAAATTAATCATAATCATACTCATACTTGTAATTGGAATGGAATCAACCCTAATTATCGTATTCTTAAATTCATACACTCATAAAGTATAGTGTAAGAGAAGATGCTTTTTCACAATATCTTTAATATATAAACACTGAGATTAAAAAATTAAAATATCTGAAGGAATATTTTTTACAAACCATCTATATAAAAAATTATAAACTAAGAAAATAATTTCCAATTAATTTAGGGGGCTGAGAAGCTTACTACAATCGCAATACGAAGTGAAGGAATGTAGGAATTATATAGTGATACTTGCAAGAAAAGAAAGGAAGAACAAAAAAGCACAATCAGATAATCATAAGTATCTTCTAAAAAAAATATAATCTTAAATAAAAACAAAATAACAATAATAAAAAAGAATAAAATTAATATGTAGTGGCTACTACAGTTTTTTATGCTAAATATTAAATATAACTTACAATGCTTGTAGTTCATAATGAAATTGAAAGAAAATCAAATAAAGGATTTATGAAGCAAAATTTTTAATAATAATAATAATAGTTTTTTTTTTTTTTTCGAGGATCATAAAGGGTGGCTCATGTGTGATATCATAGCCAACCACACCCCACAGATACATCGTTTGTGAGTACTACTAGCACATATATAACCATTTATAATATTAGTATTAACTATAATATAACCATATATAATATTTACAATGTATTAGCATATGATATTTAAAAAGCATATAATTTTTTTTTTCCAACCTATAACCACCCTAAAAAGTAAAGATTCAAGAAACTTAAAATACATTTTTATACCAACTAAACTTTAATAAAATCAAAAGAAACACAAATGTATGATTTATTGTACTAAATAAAAATAATAATAATACACATACTTATCTTTATTATAAACTGTGGTGGGCCTTTTTGAGATTGTGGGCTAGGCCGTCTCCTACCACATTACGGCCCAAAGGTTTAGGTAGTAGAGTCAAGACCAGTCTAATTGCAACTCACTTTTAACTGGCTTGTGCGCAAACTAAAGCCCCTTTGTTGAAACTTTGGTTACATGCCCATGGCAAATGAAACTATTACAAAAGAGTTATGGTAGGCAAGTATAATATAACAACAATAAAGGAAAAGAACTTACTTTTAGTCAAAGCAAGCAAAGAATTCTCAATTAAAAAAAAGAGCAGCACAACAATAGAAAAAGCATTATAAGAAGAAGTGATAATAATAATAAATAAATAAAGGAAACACCAATAATTAATCAATAAGATTAAAGAAGAAAAGTTTAGTCTACTGTGCTTAGTTGTATTACGAAACTAAGACCAAAGAGGGAACCACTTCCTTAAAATGGATAACCTCACGGGAATATCCTGTTGTAGAAATTACCCACTTTGAGAAGATGGGCCTAAATGGCTTATGCCCAAGAAATCCTTAATCCTTAATAGAGGGTAGGCTTTTAGAGGGAGAGAAGGAATTAGCCTATTGGTACATGCCTGCTATCACATTCTTGCCTACTTTCTGTTTTTCTTTCTCACTGTTTTCCTTTTCTAGGTTTTGTAACTCTGCTTTTCCACTCTTTTCTTTTTAGTTCTTGCTCGTGTGATGTTGTTTTTCTAGTGTCGTGGTGATGTGATTGTTGTAATGTTGTGTTACTGTGCATTGCGAAGGCTCCTTATATACTACATGTCGTGACTGGTTGTTACCATTTTACCCCTTAACTACTTTTTTCTGGGTGTGAATGTCCCTCTAGACCACCCATTGGTCTGTAAGCTGCCCAACCACCACCACTTACCTGTGCTGGCCATGCCACATCCCATTACCAAACAAAGAAATCTATTTTGTTTGCTTGTACACCATGGCATTCTCATCCAGATAAGGGTGGGCATTCTCTCTCACTATCCTTCATGGCATGCACCTAGTGATTTCAACTCATTTTTCCCTCTTTTGGATGGTATGTCATCCCAGCAGAACATTTCTCCCAAAAGAGTTTAAGTGGGAACTCCAAAATAGGCTTCCCCTTCTCCCTACTGCCAAATCATACCCTCTCTTACCTCTGACCCATGACCCACCACTCCTGTATTGGCTGTATACAAGTTAGTGGTGCCTGGCCTTGTGCGTGCTCCATTTCCGTGTGTGTCCAAAACTTGTCTGCTGCTCATGCGTTTGCCATGGCCTGGAGGCCCGTTTGTGTGTTCTGCTTCTTATTCTTGACCTCTTGTGGCGTGAACGGGTTTCTGAGCCTTCATTCTTTATGACTCGCTTTCTTCATGGGCTGGGCCTTGCCTGATTGTGGGTTTTTCTCTTTAACCCATTCTTTGCTCCTTCCATAGACTTGCTAGCATTTTTGCCATGCCATTCTGTTATTCCTGTCGTGGTAGTGCTTGGTCTGTGCTTGCTGGGCCTCTTTCGGGCCCGCTATATGCTTTCCCTTTTACTTAATTACAGTGGCCCAGTATTATCATTAGGCTTGCATTCATACTACTTCAGGCCTTCTTGACCCATTCCATTGCTCACGGGCTTCCTTGGCCCATTTCTTCCTCCTTGGACATTCTCGGCCCGTTTCCTTTCCTCGGGCATGCTCAACTCATTCTAATCCTACATTCTCATGGGTTTTTGCTAAGTCTTTTGGGCTTCCCCGGTCCAATTACGACATCCTTTACTTTTGGGGTTGATGAGCTTCCCATCAACCTTTTACTTGATTCATTGCTTTGGGCCTCTTTGGCCCATTCTTGCTGGCTTTCTATCTCATATAATGCCCATGGGTTTACCATTTCTTTCTCTAGGCTCGTCTAGGCCCGTTGCTTCCTCTGAGGCCCATTTATTATTTTCAAGGCTTATGATCCATTATTCATGCCATTTGAGCTTAATGGTTTTTTTCCCAATTTACTATCTCTTTTTTTCCCATATTGTTGGGCTTCTTCCTACTATTGGGCTTTTCTGCCAAAATGAGCATTGACATAAACCAACAAACATATTATGCAATATATTTTCTCCAAGAAATAGATGTAGTAATTGATAATAATGAAGTAAAAATGATTATAAAAAGATCATAATAATACAATTTATTACAATTTTGTGGTTATATAATAATAATAATAACAATAAATAATATTGAATAATTTCAAAATTAACAAAACACATATATAAATTTAATTAGAGAGTTGAGATGCTTACTACAATTGTGATACCAACTGAAAAAGAGTGATACTTGAAACAAAAACAAAAAAAAAAAATCAAATAATAATAAATAAACACAAAATAACAACAATACTGAAAAGTTTATGTGAATCAGTTTGACCCTTAAAAGTGTTCAAGATATTGTATTTATAATGATATCAACAAGATACTTGAGATTTGTTATACAAGGCAATATTCTGCAATGAGTGATAAATATTTGAATTTCAAAATAGACCATTTTTATCCTAAGTTAAAGGCAACAATCTATGCTGAAATTATGGACATCAATTAAAAGATATTTGAAAATAAAGTATTTCTAGCCTAAGTCATAGTCTTTTTTTCTTCTTTTTCTTTTTTTGAGAAGCACCTAAGTCATAGGCTAATTATATGTTATCAACTATAAAATAATCAAATTCATATATGATGACTATTACAATTTATTATGTTAAATTTCAAATATAACTTAAAATGCTTGTAGTCTTAACCATAAAGAATTCATTAATCTAAAATTTGAATAACAACAACAACAATAATCATAATCATAATCATAGTCATACAAACAATATTAACTCTAATACAACAATAAATAATATTCTACAATGTATTAGCTTCTAATATTTACAAAGCATATATTTATATAATAATAATGAATCTGTTAATTTCTAGAGCTGTAAGTTAATAAAACAAAGCAAAAAACTCACATTAACCCAAAACTTACAATCCTAAGTTGTGCACATTAGAGCAAAGCAGAAGAGTATAAAGCAATGAACAATCAGAAGTAAGTGAACTAATACTAGAAATGTTAACACTTTCTATGAGGAGATGCAAAAACTAATGCTGCCTGTGATAATGATGAGGAGAAATAAAAAGACAAAAATAGAATCTATACATGACATAGATTCTATATGATGTGATATCAGTAGGTTTTACTAGGAATGAATAAGAATATATTTTATGTACTTCTTTTTGCTTTTTTGGAGAATAAGAATCTGTGTTTTGCTTTTACATTGCAGGCAGACCTAACTGGCTCCTCCAATTTTCAGCAACTCCACTATCACAATTTTTTTTCCCTTCATTTTCGACAACTTCATTGCCACAATTCCTATTAAATTTTTTCTCTCTCCTCCTCTACAATTTCGACAACTTGGTTGCCACAATTGCTTTTTTCCTTTCGAGCACTTCTCTCCTTCAGACACTTCATCTGGCAACCAAATTTGGGCAGCAACAATTTTGATAACCTCATTACTGAAGTTCAAATTTTTTCTCACTCCAGCTATCACATCATTTCTCTCTCCTCTCATACTTTTTGTTAGAATTTTCAGCAAGGGTGTTGTTGAAATTTGCTTCTTTCTTCATTTTTCCAAATAACTTCCAACAGTTCTCATATCACAAATAAACTCACTTTTTTATAATATTCAGCCAAAAGACTCGATAGTAAACTATAGGTTTGATGTGTGAGAATGAGTAGCTCCACTATTGAGGAAAAGCTTGTATTTGGATTACTAAAAGTCTTGTAATCCCCAACTTTTGTAGATTATGTATCAGTTTGGATACAAATTAATTTAGCGTTTTCTTGCGTTTACGTTTTAGTGTTGGGACCCACGCGCACGTTGAAGCTGAGTATTGCGTTTTTTTTTTTTTTTTTTTTTTTTTTTTTTTGCTTTCACGCAGTTCAGAGACAGTATTTACTGTGCAGGGAACAAAAAACACTGTTCACGCATTGTTCCGGTACTGTTCACGCACTATTCATGAGACCCACAGCCACTTTATTCAAAAAAAAAAATATTAAAAATGAGTTCCGCGGCATTATTCATACATTTAAAAATTATTTTGTTACGGTATTTTCAGCAGCAATCAGTTTTCAACAATAATAAGTTATATCCAAACGAACCCTATATGTCCTCTAGTTATAGAGCACCTTGGCTTTCAATTTTTTCTTTTTTCTTTTTTCTTTTTTCAATTTTTTTGCCATACTTGAACAAGAGTCAGTTTATATCTTTTTAAAATGGATGCCTCCCAAATCCGAAAGCTATATAGCTCCTCGTTAGTTGTGATTCTTTAATTCCTTCTGAGAAACTTTTTTATTAACAAATAGACATCCTAAAATCCATTTACTCAACTTTGGATACTGTGAGATTAAAAAAAAATAAAATCCTTTATCATTTTATCCATGCACTTTCTATTACACCTACCATTTATTCTTAAAAATATATATATATATATATATATATGAAGAGGAGTAATTCTACTGCACATAAATTTTGCCACAATTATCTTATGTATTTAATTGTGGCTGGTTGTTTATCACTTTCACATGAACCTACAATTTTTTCTCCACCAGTCTATTACGTGGTCAATTATGGCGTATGACTTCTGTCCAGTGTCCTATGACACTGGACCCGCTGCGAGCATTGCACATAATTTTTGCCACAATTATCTTACGTATTTAATTGTGGCTGGTTGTTTATCACTTTCTTATGAACCTACAATTTTTTCTCCACCAATCTATTACGTGGTCAATTATGGCGTATGACTTCTGTCCAGTGTCCTATGACACTGGACCCGCTGCGAGCATGACACGTATCCATTTTTGGACACATTTCATAATCGCAGTTGATCCAGTATATTGGAAGTACTAGACAGAAGTAACGCCCATACTATTTTACGTGGTCTTAAAATTTTTCATAACTTGATTTTCATCCAAAAAAAAAAAAAAAAAACCACAACTCGTTGATGAACACCAGGACTCATGAAATGGAACCAATAAACAATAATTGGACCTCGAATAAGGAAAAATCATGCACAAACATGTACTGAATTCCACATCGAGTGTTCATTCGGTAAATATTTAATTATATTAACAATCATAAAGAGTCCTAACTGTAACTCACCCAATTCTAAATTGCGTGGAATGACCCAAAGTTAAATGTAGCATGCTACACATTGGCTCAAACATATATGTGCCTTCAAGCAAGCAATCGGCAAGCAATCGGGGTATAGATTTTATTCAAACTTCTTGTCCATTGTTAACTCACTTATTTTAACCATGTAATAATATTATGTTTTACAGAGGCAAGTTGTTAACCTCCATAAAAGCATTCTCATTAGAGTTTGTCAATTCACCTTTTACTTGGTGTTGGAAAGATTGTGCATAATATAAAAGGAGCTGGGAACCACTTTGTTTTGGCCTATAAATAACACTGCACATATCAAGGCTATGAAAATACTCTCTCAAGTATCAAACAAAAAGATACTATGGGTAATGGGTTGCATATAAACTTGTGAAATATATAATGAATAATTAATTAGTTTCAGAAACAGTGTCCAATATTTTTAGAATATACCAAAATAATACATAAAAATCACTGCGGTAACAACAAAATAATTTTCTTTGCCACCTATCATCTACACATAATGTAAACTTCACATGGACAAACAAGCTCAAAGACATAAAGTTAAAGCCAAAATATGAGACACTTACATATCTCCTTACCTCCGAAACTTGGCAAGGACAATAACTTAAAAAAAGAATTTTCAGTCTTCAAGCTGTGTTATTTTCCCTCTAGCAGTTGATTCCACACTGCGTAACATCTGGACCGGTAACTCTAGTGGTAAATGGATCTACTCGCACCCATAGCAATGAGAAAATTGAAGCGAGAAGAATTGACCAGACGACAACAATGGTGGGTGTCCGGTTCTGGCGACCCATCAAACCTTTAAGGAAGGGATACAGATGGACAATCACCCAAAAGGCAAAGAAGAGCTTCCCAAAGAGAGGACCCCATGATTGGTAACCGCTGTTGATGGCGTAGGAAATCCCTGCAACGACTCCAACCAAGTTTATGATAAGGAGAGTTGTTGGTGGGATGAGAAGGGTTGTCCACTTGAACAAGTACAATTCAGCAAAGTCTCCATCTTCATCTGATGCCTTGGATGTAACTGTGAAGTTGGTGTCAATACCAGCAAGTACTTTAAGTAAACCTTGGAAAACGGCAAAGAGATGGGCTGAAACACCACCAATAACCCAAAACTGCTCATTCCTCCACCACTCGTCAATTCCAACACCACTCCACCTCATCTCTAGGATACCGGTAGCAAAGATGGAAAGAAAGAGCGATATAAACCATATACTTGCAATGTTACTGATCTGCAAGTGGAATAAGCCAAGCAAAAAAATTTAGCAGATACTAAAGACCAGCATTTTGAGACAATATTCATAATATACACAAACAGGAACAAGTAATTTGTTTTCTTCTTCTCTCATGGAGAAAGTTTCCCCCAATCACAAGAAAATACAGAACAGTTTTTATATTTCCATCTTTTATCTCTTTTTCACAACAAGAGAGGTGTCAATGGTGTTTTTACTGACTTTGCCTTGCTCATTCCCCTCCAAACCCTTTTATTTTGAAAACAAAAACTAGCAAGAAGCATGCATTCCTTTCTAATATATACCGTAATTCCTGTAAATCCTACTATTCTTAATTAATGGATGCCATGCCAGGGTATTTATGAAATGTTAATTCATTATGGTGAATTCTTTTCTGTTCACCATTTCATATTTTGAAGCAAAATCACAAACAACTCCCCAAATAACAAAACACTGTAAGCTCTTGTAAGACGCAGGGATTGCAGAGGGTGATGCTAGGGAAAAGATTATTAAAAAAAAAAAAAAAAAAAGCCCTGTTGAGATAATAATGACAAGGACACCATTATTGTACAGAAAATGAGTTTGGTTATATAACAAACCTGTGGAATAATGAACTTGTTTGTAAGTAGACAGACAGCCGGCAAAGTACAATACATAAGAAGAGGAAGGGCAGTGATTGGATAGATGGTGGTGTTGATATATGCGAACCTCTCAAGCCATTTAAGCCTGCCATTATAACCGTACCAAATAGGGCAATGTCTACTGAGAAGAATTTCCACAGAACCTAAAGCCCATCGAAGCACTTGATTCAAACGATCTGACAGATTAATAGGAGCAGACCCTTTAAAGGCTGGGCGCTTGGGCATGCAGTATATTGACCGCCAACCACGAGCATGCATCTTAAATCCTGTCAGAATATCTTCAGTAACAGAGCCATAAATCCATCCAATCTGCAGTTCAAGACACAAATATTGATTAGAGAAAATGAAATAAAACAACAATTTACAAAAATTATCAAAAACCCAATCCACCATGCGCAGAAATGGGAAGACTGCACACATAGAAATGCACTCTATAAGCCACGATGTCTTGTTTGTCAATTAATAGATGGTTACTAGAGGAAACCAATACCAGTGCAGAAATGCTGAGAAATTTCAAGGTAGGTAAGAGAGAGGATTGAAGGAGGGAAGAAAAAGGTTTAGTGTAACAAACTTTTATCAGCTTTCAAATTTCATTTAAAAAGAAAAACCTGGTCCTGGTTGGGAGCGCCTTAGTGGTGGATGTTTCTTATTAGCTGATATGATGTGGCAAGCAACAAGGAGTCCTTATAGATGTGGAAAAATTCATTGTGTGGTGTGCACCAATCTTTAAACAAGTAACCTTGTACCTTACTCAAAGTTTAGGGAAGAAAATGCATACCAAATTTTAATTGCCGATAACTTGTAGTTGCCTATACTACGAAAACTAAGGGTCTGGTTTATTTTTCTCCTTTTTCTAGGCATCTAATCATATCATGATATTAAAAGTATGTATAACAGTATTTTACAAAAGTAGGTATTGTTCCTATTCCTTTCAGACACAAACAAAAATGTTGCAAATCTCTAAAGCCAGAGGCATATTCTGCTTAAAGGACATCTTGGTAAATCAAAAGACTAATAACAAAGTTAAAGAAATAAATAACAAGACATCATACCTCAGTTCCCCATTCTGATTTGTCCTCATAACCACAGCTGATGACATGAATAGCCTCTTTAAGAAGAGTTTCTGGTGTTGCAGATTGTGGAACACCGCCATTCTCCATAAGTGTAGACGCAACAAAAACATCAGACTGACCAAACCTTTTCTCCAGGCTCATTTGGGACATGAGTAGCGACTTTTCATCGTCAAATCCAGCACCTGAAGAGTAAGAAAAGGTTAGAATCACATCTAAAAAAATTAAATGAGTTACAAGATGGCATGGATATTGTACAAATATAGTTTCATGAATGACAAAGTTGATTTTAGATCTTGTTTATGTATTAAGGTTTACCACTCAAAAAGAAGCAATCATTCTCTCCTTTTAAACAAGTAAATGAGGAATTTATTATATAGTCAATAAATTCAAGATGACATGGAAGGATTTTGACTGGTTTTAATTTTTTTTTTTAAACCCTAAAAAATAAATAAATAATATCCAAACAATGTACCTTCCACACCCTCTTCTATATCCTCTAGACTGAAAATAGGCACTGTGGGGTCTACATTCCTACTAGATTTCTTCTTGTCTGAACCCTTTTTACTAGACTTTGAACCCTTCTTTCTTGACCCACCACAGAGTGAAGATAAAAATCGAGCTTTCTTATGCTTAGGTTTGAGAGGTGGCTCATAACCATATAAAGCTGTTCTATTGAAGACGCATCCAGTACCCACATAAACTGGGCCTTGAATGCCATCCAGACCTCTCAAGTTGATCTGAAATTTAAGATGATAAATATATTATCAAAAAGATGTTTAGCAAAAAGATAACAAATAATTTTAAACAAATATCAAATGTTTTGTCCAATCACAAGGACATCAAGCACATCACACAAGTGAACACACAATTAAAACCATTCAATAACATCAGATGGACACAAAGAATCCATCGCTTAAATTTGAGGAAGTTAGACTTACATCAAAGAAGACAGTATTTCGGTTGGCATATCGATCATTCCTATCAATACCATCAAACCTCTGTGGAAACTGAACGTAACAAACATGTTTTCCAAGGTTGGGATCCATTAGGAAACACATAGCTTCTCTCAAGGCCTTGCTGTTGTTTACGTAGTGATCACAATCAAGATTCAACAAGAAAGGTCCATTGGTAAGCACTGCTGATACTCGAACCTGAAAGAGAGTATTGAACACTAGAGGTAAGCTAAATGTAGACATAAAGAGAATGCAAAAACTCCGGAATTCATATTTTTAACTACTCACAAGTGCATTCATAGCACCAGCCTTCTTGTGATGTTGAAAACCTGGACGCTTTTCACGAGAAACATAAACTAAACGTGGAAGCTCATTACCCTCAGCATCAAGCCCTCCACTTTGACCCAAGAAAACCTGCACATAATGAAATAGGCAAAATCTTACTAAGTAAATGATACTCCTGCAAGAGAGAAGATACACTTGACTCCACTTTACACCCTAATTGGAAAAAAGATGGGTGGGGGGGAAGAGAACGGTACTTCAAGGAAAAAATCTAAGCAGTTTGTTCTATGAACTTCAAGGAAAAGTTGCATCAAATAAGAAACACATTCAAACCATAACTGAATTCCAACAAGCAGTAGACTGACCGTTTTAACCACAAGTAGTACAATCAGCTAGGAACCACGCCTCATGAAGCGAAGGTCACTTGTTCAAACCTCCCCTCCCCACTCCCCTTGGGCCAAAATTTACATATTAACAAGTAACTTGCAATGTTCAGCTTTAAAACAACACTAGTGGCACAGGAAAACTATTGTGTATGAAGATTTATATAATTTTTTATTTCTTTATCTTTGATAATATTTCACATTAGGATTCCTATCCTTAATATAAAACATTGAATTACGAAATTGAAAAAATAAATCAAACTTAAATTTGTATATTACTAAAAGCTAAAACGTAGCATTTAATGTTATTACGCTCACGTTGAACCACATCAGCAGCCACGTCATCATTTTTTGTTTCTAATTTTTCTTATATATTTTTTTAAACATTTTATCATTAAAGGTAACTTAAAAAATTCATTATTTAAAAATTAAAATATCTTTTAACCATTATTTTTATTATTAATTTTCCAAAACTCCCCCTCCCTTTTATCTCTTCATCTCCCCACTACTTTCTACCTTAATATCATTATTTCTCTACTTTTTTATCTTTCTTTATTTTGACTCTTCTTATTCTCAACATCTTATTATAAATTTGACATTTTCTTTTTCATTCTATACATAGTTTTCTCACACATAATGTTACCTCTCTCTCTCTCTCTCTCAATTTGTTTTTCATTTTTCGTTTGATTTTTTTATTGCATCAATTCTTTAGGTTGATGAATTCTTGTGTTAATTAGAATTCTACTTTGGGTTGATGCATGCAATTTAGTTTTGTGTTTTAAGTTATTATCTTTTATATTATCTTTGATTAAATATTATCCTACTGCATTATACAGATAGTATATAATAATATAATGTTATTATATTACATAGAATGACTTGGATAATTTGATGTTTATTACTATATATTTTAGTTTTACTCTTTTTTCCTCTCATCTTATTTTATTCAACATTTAAATCTAATCATATCATCCATACTATTAAATAATGTAGCACAAATCAAGAAAATGGGCAGACACAAACTTGCCTTCCTTTACCATACATTGGGGGGATCAAAATATTTGTGTGATAAAGGGTTATATAATTTATAATTTAGATAGCACCCTTTGAATGTGTCTAGGCCCATAGATTGAGCAATTTATAGACTTAAAAGGCTATTGAGAATGAACTTTTTGAATAAAGTCTAAAAAAAATATGAACTACTATATATCATTTAGATAAAAACTTTTATTATAGATACATTAATATTTTTTTGCCACAAATTTAAATAGCACAAATTTAATAATTTTATATTATGTGTTAGCATCATCTCTTTCTTCTTCTTCTCAAAAATATTATGTATCATCTTTAAAGGATACCAACAATATTGATTTTATGGGAAAAGTTACATATATATTGAGAAAAAAAGTGTTTTGTATTACAATCTACTAAAAATGTTTTTTAAATATTTAAATCTTTTTATTTTTCATATCACTGGTGTGTTTTACAACTATCACATATGTTAACTTAAGTCTTAATATTCTTAAGTTGTTTTGGGGGGGGGGGGGGGGGAACAAGGCTATCACAAAAGAGGAGTTCATGTAAATTTTTTTTTGAAAAATGAAATATCTGTTTTGTAAGGCCACCAAACTTGATAATTTGCAAATGATGGAAACACTAACAACAATATTTGCATAGTTATATAGTTTCAGCTAAAGCAATTGTGTATACTTTTAGTCTTCAAAAAACACACATTTATCAGTGGTTAAACATTCATCTGGGGTAATTTTAACTTTTCATATAATTTTACCTTTACGTATTCATCTATTTTAATTTATATTTTTTTCCAAAAAAAAACTTTAATTTAGATATTTATAAATAAATAATGAAATAATGATTCATGAATAATAATAAAAAAATTTATCTATACATATTTATCTTGTGCGGTTGTAACTTTACATATAATTTTGCATTTATACATTCATCTGCTTTAATTTAGATGTTTATAACTTAACAATGAAATCTATAAACAAGGCAATTAAAACAATCATATTTCTACAATTCAAAAAGTCACAATTTCTTTTTTCTAAAAAAGGCCTTTTACATTTTCTTGGAATTATTTTTACATTTTTTTTATAAAACCTTTGACATACCAATAGCCTAACCACTTCTTACATTAAAAAAATTTAAGGCCCATTATTACTTCCGTTAATATATAATGGATATCTTAATTGATTGAGACCAAACTAGAGAAATGTCTTTCATATTTCCTTGAAAATTCAGAAGGAAAAAAAAAATCACCTTTTAGTCCCTACATTTTCAGGATATTCCCGTTTTAGTCCCTACATTTTATTTTTACTGTTTTTCGTTCATATCCTAAAAAACACTTCCCGTTTTGGTCTCTGCCATTACATCAGAAATGAAGAAAGTTGACGTGGCAAACAGCAGGAATAAATAATACTAAATTAATGTCCATGTGGCCTAAATTAATAATAAAAAATATTTTTTGGCATTAAAAAATGCCACGTCAGCATCTAAATTAAAAAAATTAATTTACTAATTTTAACTAAATAAAAAAAATAAAAACTAAAAATCATATGAATTGAGATCTAAGTATATTTAGAACTAGAACAACAAGAACACAAACCCATAAATTTATAATAATAATAATTAATAAAAAAAACCGCAGATTGGCCACAGATCCTTAACAAACCCAAAAAAAACCCAGATCCTCTATGCTTCTCACTTTCAGATCTGGACCGATAGACCACCCAATCACTATCGATTAGCCATGGGGTTAAAGAGAGAGATAAGGATGATGAGTTAGAGAGAGAATGAACTAGACATCAAGAGATTGAACTAAGAAGATGAAAGATCTGGGTTTTAATCATAGAGCGAGATCTTGGTTAAATACAAATTTATAAATCTCAAAACCCCCATTTTCTCAAACCCAACAAGATCACCAAAGACCTATAACCATAACAGGCCACACCCAAAATTTGGGTTTGTTTTCACTCACTCTCTCTCTAGTCGTTGCGAGTGAGAGAAGTTTTTTTTTTTTTTTTTTTGGTTTTGGTTTTGGGTTCGATTGGAGGAGGGATGGTGATGGCAGAGAATGATCAGGAAGCGAGTGGTACTAAGTCGAAGTCGAAGTCTGCATGGAAGACGTCGGCGGCGGTGGCAATGAATGGCAACGATGCTCCTCCTCCTTCTCCTATAATGATTGGTGACTCGCCTAATTCTTGGCTAGCTCTTTCCGATGCGGCCGCTGTGGCGGCGACGGGAGGAGCAGCCTCAAAGCCTTGAGGTAGAGGTTGGGGAATGAGCCAATGGCGTCGCGACAGGAGGTCGGAGAGTTTCGAGAGAGAAGTCAGGATTTTTTGCTTTAGCTCCACCATTGCTAGGTGGGTTGATATGGAGGGAGATCTTGTGTTTCGCTTTGTAGCTTTTGGATTGGATTTGGGTTCTTGTTGTTGTTGTTGCTGTTGTTGGGATGACATTTTTGAGAGAAGAGAGAGAGAGGTGTTGTTGGTATTGTTATATTTGAGATCTGGGTGTTGTTTTTTTGAGTGAGTTTGAGAGAAGGAAAGAAAGGGTGTGAATGTGGGTGTTTTTTTCTTTCTTTGTTCTTGGATCTGGAATTATGTTCTTGTTGTTCTTGTTCAAGATATACTTAGATCTCAGGTTTTTTTTTTTTTTTTTGTTTGGGTTTGTGTACTTGGATCTGAGTTTGTGTTCTTATTGTTCTTGTTCAAGACACACTTAGATCTCAATTCATATGATTTTTAGTTTTTGATTCTATTTTTAATTTTTTTTATTTAGTTAAAATTAATAAATTAATTTTTTTTAATTTAGATACTGACGTGGCATTTTTTAATGGCCAAAAACATTTTTTATTATTAATTTAAGCCACGTAAACATTAATTTAGTATTATTTATTCCTGCCGTTTGCCACGTCAGTTTCTCCATTTTTGGTGTAACGGCAGGGACCAAAACAAGAAGTATTTTTCAGGATAGGAACTAAAAGCGATAAAAATAAAATGTAAGAACTAAAATGGGAATAGCCTGAAAATATAGGGACTAAAAAGTACTTTTCGCCAAAAAAAAAAAAAAAACTTTTGACATACCACTAACGTAACTACATCTATAACTATTTAAGCCATCCATGATATCTTTCTTATTGATAACCATAAAATTTACAACTAGCAAGGGAACATACAAAGTAATAAAGAATAAATGAATGAAGAAATAAAAGAAATAAAATCAAATGTCAATTAATAACCATTATTTAGAAAATAAAAAGGTGGTCAAGAGGAGTCAAAAACAAAATAGAGATGGCTATACAGAGGACATTGAAAACTTTATAGTGCAATAAAATCAACCATTACATTCACTTAATTAAATGAATAATCAACAATTAAATATAATATTACAAAATTTAAACTTAAAACTAATCAAACTCTAACTAGGGAAATTATATATATATATATATATATGTATATAATCATAATCTTCATACACCATGACTTAAAAAAATTAATGAATAGTTCTACATCTTATTTCATGTCTATGTTATACATATCATCAACCAATTAAATATATGATAATGGTAAAAAACATTATAGACAAGATAATGAAAAATATGATAAAACTATTTTTTTTTTAAACTCTTTATAAAATTTAGGGACTAAAATAATATTTTATCTAAAAAATTATCACACATAATGCGCAGGTCTGTGACTAGTTAAAATAAAAATTAGGATTTCAATCATTTACATCCTAAAATATCCAATAAATGCTAAAATATCAATTTCCAATAAATTGAAAGACAACTTTAAAGTACTTTATGTATCTTCTTCCTTTGTTGTTCTTACATTCATTTGAAGTACCACTAATATTAGCTTGTTAATAAAACACGATGAGAAATGTATTACGATATGCAAAGTTAGATATCAAATTTGTAATTTTGCTATATTAAAAAAAATATGCACTTCTCAAGCTAAATTTTTTTGTCAGTTTCTATAACGGGGTCAAAAACTTTCTTAAATATGTAGAATTCCCATCTAAACTTGAGATTATATTCATTTAATTATATTTGGAAACACAAATGTTTTTCCATTCAAATTTTCCACTTGCAAAGATAGGTCGATTTTAGATTGTAAAAACCCGCTTTCACAATCATCAATCAACAATATTTTAAATTAATATAAATAATAATTCATAAAACATTCATTAAAAAAGACATTTTATATTATTTACAATCCATATAAAATAATAGAATTTGTTAATGCAACTAGCATTGAATCTGATTCTTTTTTTTTTTTTTTAAAGATCAAAGATAGAAAGAATCAATTTCTCAATATGTAGCTCTTGATCCTCTTTTTTTTAATTTTTTTTATTTATTTTTTAACTTGTTAAGTGCAACTCTTGATCTAGCTTATTGTTTAATGGGCAAAGACAAAGCAAATAATTAAAAAAAATGCCTTTAGAAATATCTTAGAAATGTGAATCCTTCTACACACTGCAGCTCTTAATTAACTTATTAGCAAGTAACCTTTTTTTTTTTTTTTTTTTAACAAAACTAAAGCATTCATAGATCCAAGATGGAATTTAACATCAAGAAAACTCCAAATTAAAAAACTTCCCAAATTGAAATATAAGAATTGCTACATCCCATAACACAACCAACAAAAAATAAACTTCAATTGACTTTGAGATAAGATTTTTGATACAGTTTGTTAAGATATATGTATTGTGACATGTTTCTCTTTTTGCCATCTATGTCTAATTAATAAAAATATATGATTGAGACCCAATTAATATCTAATAATGATTATATAATAGTCATGTAGTTAGACATCAACATTTTTATATTGTTAGAATTTTATTTTTGCTATCTATTCCTAATTATATAATAAATATTTTTATGTAATGTTTTAGAATTCAATGCAGTGTAATACTGTATGATCATTATCAAAAACGTTTGCTTTCAAGAATAAAATAAGTGTATGACATGGTAAATGCTGGATGTTTGTCACATGACTCAAACATGAAGTCAATACTTTAACATGGCTATGATGTATTCAACATAGTGACCTTCAATGAACGAATATGTGATATGACAGTGGACACAGACATGGGCATTGGATTGCAACAAAATAGTGTTGTCCTTTTCATGTGGGTTAAAGTGTAAGGTAGTTTAAGTTATGATCACAAAATATAGGAAGTCTTTTGATGGTCTTAAGGGTTACTATTAACTAAATGTTACTGCCTACTGCAGATACATGGACATCTTTGTGATCGAAGTTCTCTCTCTCTCTCTCTCTCTCTTTTGTTGTTGGGGGGTGGGGGGGGTGGGGGAGGGAAGGGGTGGATTTGGCAAAGGTGATTAAAGAACTGAAATACGTTTGATATTAATGATCAATTAATTATTCTTTATATATAGGAAAACATATCTTCTTTTATCAGTGGTTACTTTTATATTCATTAGGGTATATAGTAAGTTTTGACTGTTCAACAATTAACTCCTCTCATATCATTTAGTTTCTACTTTTCTAGGCTTAAAAAACTTCAAGGTTAACATGAGTCATAAGAGTCATAGCCATAAGAGTTCTTAAAATTTATTTTGGGGTGATAGTCTTCTTAATTTGAAATAAGAAATATCATGAGAAGTTTGTGAATAGCTTTGTACGAGCCCAATTCCTTATTACTGGGCCAACTTCTTGGTTGGGCTCACAATTTACTAATAGCAATGGGTTTTTGAATATCCTACTATGGGAAGTTCCTTGATAGGAAGACTGAGGTCCACCAAAAGTACAAACCTCACTGGCCGAACATTTTTCTTTCTATTTCTTCTCCTTTTCTGTCTATTCTCACTTTCTCTCACCAGTGTCTAACCCCTTTCCCTCTTTCCTTTCCTCTATTTATAGTCTCCCCTTAGTGGGCTAATCATGATTGCTTTCCAACAATCCTCGTGTGGGTGGGTCCCGCTTTGATTATTCCTGATTGAAGTGGGCCCACTTTGGGAATAGGGAAGTGAATGTTGGAACTAGTGCTAGACGCCGAACGGTGCTCGGTAGCGATATCCCCAAATGCACTACCAAGGTACCCTAGAACACATTTGAATAACAACAGTGTCAAGAGCCCAAGCAATCCTTGGCCTACCTGCAGGGCACTCAATACCCATCTGTAATAGCAAATCGTACAACCCTGGGTCCAACAATAATAGGCCTATGATTGTATGCCGAGCAATCTTAATATCTGACTTCTGTTCTATTTAAAAATATTTTGTTTTATTATCTTTCACAGTACAAGGTTTCATAACTTTTTGGTGGATGTGGCATTTCTTTTTCTAATGGGTATTCTCTTTCTTTGTCTTAGCTAAAAGCTACCAAATTCTGGTATGGGTGTGCAATGAATACCTTAATACTGAAAGTTGATTGGCTTACTGGTTCAATCGCAACAGGTTCTATTATACCACCTGAGAACTATAGCTCTTAATTAACTTATCACCAAGTAACCTTCTTTTTTTTTTTTTAAACAAAACTAAAGCATTCATCGAATCAATCGTAGCAGGTTCTATTATACCACCTGAGAACTACAGCTCTTAATTAACTTATCACCAAGTAACCTTTTTTTTTTTTTAACAAAACTAAAGCATTCATCGAATCAAGATGGTATTTAACATCAAGAAAACTTCAAATTAAAAAACTTCCTCCCAAACTAAAATATAAGAATTGCTACATCCCTTAACACAACCAACAAAAAATAAACTTCAATCTACATTGAGATCAAATTCATACACAGAGGAAATCTGCTACAATATTTGGCATTTTAATAAACACATAGAAAATTGTTTCAACTGCAACAATATTGCCTTATTTTGCACAAACTACATGAACTAATCTGAGTCACATCACAACACTCAAGAGGCAGTATGCAGTAACAAAATTTAAGAAGGGAATAAAAAACATCAAGCAATCAAGCAAAAAGAATAGAGCAGAAAACAGATTGAGATTTAGAGATACCTGAACTGAAGCATCCAGATTCTGTCAGTATTTATATACTGTGAGTAAACGAATAAAGAAAATAGAGAGGCTGCCGTTAGAAGGGGAAGGAACACTTGTGAGAAACAAAAGGGGCATGAGGATTCTGCCATTAGAAGGTGGGAAGGGGAAGGTACACGTGAGAAAACAATGGGGCATGAGGATTCTGCTGTTAGAAGGTGGGAAGGGGAACCAACACATGAGAAACAAAAGGGAAGGAAATCAAGAGGTAGTAACCGTGGTTTTGTAAGGGTTTTCAGTTTGGAAAGCTTGGGTTTGGGCTTTAAGTTATAATTAAATTTAGAAGAAGTGGACTGGTGGAATTAAATTTAAAAGAAGTGGGCTTTATTGTGGAGATAGGTTGGAAATAATTTTACATTTATTAGTATTTTAAAATTGAAAAAATCCATTTTAAAATTGTAGGATAAATTTAAGAAATAAAATGGGAATGACATAGATGCTGACGTGACTTAATGTGAGCATAGTAATATTAAATGTTACGTTTTAGTTTTTAGTAATATATAGATATAAATGAAGGAGAAGCTACCTGGATCATTCCTGGATGGTCTCTGGTGTTGTTTCCAGGCCATGGTGTACCATCTTGCATAATCCATCCTTCTTCAGGAATCTTCTGTGCCTTTGCAACAAGCCCGTTGATACGGACTTTAAATTCTTCATATTCTCTCTGCATAATGAGACAAAGTGACATTAGAAGGATGCATCTCTGTGCGGAAAATGGATTCGCAAGACACATTAGAAATTCAGGATAGTAAACCCTTACCTTCATAGCTCTACGATCTTTGACAAATGATGGTTGAACCTTATCTTTCAAGTAGTCAATCTTCTGTGCAAAGTACCATTCTGGAGCCCGAGGCTCAATGTTATATTTCTTGGAGAAAGGAACCCATTTCCGAGCAAATTCAGACGTCTCAGCCAAAGCTTCAAATGTCAACATAGCAGCACCATCATCAGACACATAGCAAGAGACCTTGTCAACTGGGTAGTCGACCGAGAGAATAGATAGCACAGTATTAGCTGTCACAAGAGGAGGCTCCTTCAATGGATCGACAGTACTGACAAATATGTCAACTGCAGCTAATTGTGATGGTTCTCCCTCACGGTCATATCTGTAATGTATATTCCTTTGGAATTAAAACTTTATATATAATATGAAAACATCAAATTGAAATGACACAGTTACTTGAGACACATTAATGCAGGCTTAATCGATAAGTACAATAAATGAACGTATACAGCGAAAGATATTCTCACCTCAGAGCAAGCCTGTCAAGATATGTTTCACGGTTTACAGGCAGCCACTTGGGGAACTGATCCAATATCCAGGACATTGCAAACCAAATCTCACAAATCACAGATATTAACCACAGAGCATAGGCATTGGGCACAGGATTTTTTATTCGATAGTGCAAAAAAATGGAGAGAATAATGAGCCGCAGAACAATGACCATCCTATAAGGGTTTATCCTAGAAGACGGAATAGAAACCTTTCTTGAGAGAGGCTGCCGAGCTTCATCATTCCTGCAAAACAAAACCATACATAGCATTAACTGCAGCCCTTTTCTATATTGGACTTAAGAAACAAGCGATAATAACAGAAATTAGACTTGGGAAAACGACTCCATAGCTATAATTAGTTTACATTTAGAACTCTATTTGCAGTTATTGCTAATACCCAAGGTTGTCCCGTAAAATGGAATTATCATCTTTTGAGATTTTAGAAGTCGTCCAATAGCGATAAAGCTGATGTAATCAACAAAGCAAACCACATAGTTTTGAACTAGCTACAAAGTACCAACAATTACAAAGAATAAAGCCTCAATAAAATCTGAAAGAGCACCCAACAGTCTGTATTTCAATCAAGAGGGAACGTACAGTAAAGAGTCATCCACAAGCACATCAGTGCTGGCATCAATATCACGGTTATCACCAGCACCCCTTTCAGAATTGGCTTGGCCGGTGCTCATTGGAACAACATTCTTTTCCTGCTTCATCTTCCAGCCATCAACTCTTTCTTTCCAGGCTACATTTCCTAATCCTGGTGAACCAAATTCCCTTACCGGATCCACAACCCTAATATTAGCTGCAGAAAAAGTATAATCAACAACCTCAAATCAATATCTGATAGCAACAACTAAACACATGGTACATAGTACATGCAAAGGATAGAGACATACGCGATTGATTAACATCAGATGAATAAGGGAGGGGATGGATACGCTTCCCGCCACCACCAACTCCAGGAGATGCCATAGAAAGACGCTCAGGTGATGCAGCAGACAATTCTCCAGAAACCTATCATTGGCTGGAAGATTAATTACACTTCAAATGCATCCAAAAAAAAAAAAAAATGAGGGAGAGAGAGAGAAGAGAGAACAGCATATCATAAGGTTATTGAATTACCTCTGTTCCATTGGTGAGCAAAGGAATGTGGTTGTGAGAAACCTCTTTATCATAACTGGGAGCCCCTACATCCTGATCCCCCCGTCCATATGTCATATGCCAGCTCAACATGCGCTCTGCAATCTTTTGCTTTCGGTTTTGATCTTCCGAATTGTAATTGAAGTCACTGCCACCATCATCAGCATCAGCATCCTCTTCTCTATCCCCGAGAATTGCAGGACTTCCTAAAATCAGCAAGATAAATGGCAACAATTAAACAGTCAGAATATAGTGATCAGAAGATATCCACTGCTTTTCAAATATTGATAGTGTCACCGGCAATACCAATTAAGTTAAATCTTTTTGCATTTGTATTAGCAGTTTCACTAAGTTCACAGACAATTTCAAAGATTAGCAGATGACACTCCTAAACTAGTTGGGTGCAGTTAACTTTGCAGGGGTGGGGGGGATGGGATCATAATCTTTTACAATAGCACAACTTTTTCAAACTCGTGTTCTTTCCCATGTTTCCTAGTGTGTGGAAATTTTTTCAGTTATTTAAGATCTAACTTACCTTTGTGTCTTTTGTATCGGGTTTTGCACTGAGGGCAAGACTGATTCCCATCCTTCCTCTCGTACTCATAGCAAGGTCTGCAAACAGGAAATGCGCAAACATCACAGGCAATGAATGGCTCACCATCTACAGTCTTCCCAACATTATCACCACAGATCTGGCAGACTTGTCCACCCAGGGTCTTTGAGGACTTTGCCTGAGTTATCAAATTAAAAGACATTCCAATCAACAATTAGATACAGATCACATCAATTTGAATAAATCAACAGAATAATATAAGCTTAACTAATGTACCCAACGTCTATAGCTAACAAAAATCAGAAAGAAACTAAAAAGACACAGGCAGAGGTCAAATTTCAGTCTCTAAACGAATCCTGTGCCCCATCTGGTTGGTGAACAAATGTAGAATAGAGAAATGAAGAAACTAAAGAAACTTTTTACATTCTTCATTAAATGGATCATTACAATTTCCTCTCAACTGAGACTAGTGCAACTATGTTACTAAGTTGGTGGGCAAGAGCTTTCATAGTTTGCAAAACCAAAACAACATCAGAATTTAATTTTCAACATGTGACCATCTCATTTCCTCAGTTATCTCCTCAACAAAACAGAGCACAGATTGCAAATTAGAGCTAAAGTTTTCTGACACTCACCGCAGTTTCTCCTTCTGACTCCATTGGCACCAGCTTCTCTTTGCCCAGATGTGAACAATGGATCAAGCAGGTTTCTCAGTCTCAGCAAGATCTAATGCATACCTCAGAGTTCAATGCTTCAAAAACACGTCTCTTTCTCAAATCAAAGCCCAGATCTGCACAATTGTGAATCAGATTACCCTATTCAACAAGCATTCTCTACAGTCATCAATTGCTCATGTAATTACAACAATTCCAAATCTTTATTCTCAGTTTGGTTGCTAAGAAGAATGTGGGAAATTTTTTTTACAATCTTTGAGCCTTCACAAGACTGTGACCTGAGGAAAAAAAGTGTTTTTACTCAACAAACCTAGTAGTCCACTCTTTTCCTCGGTTTTCTCGGCAACCAAACAGTGTGTCTATCAGTAAAATCAACTAAATAAACACAGTCATGCAGTCAAAAACACAGTGTGTCTATCATGCCACGTGTCCATCATCTAGAGTAGGTGTCAATGGAGGAAGATGACACGTGGAAGATGTATGCGTATGGGGGTTTCAAGATGACGATAATGATCATGCATGATGCTCCACACGTAAGCCATGCAATGGATGAGGAATGGGCACGTACGTATTATGGTGTTTTTTTATTACACGGTGGTGGTGTCAGATACATACTGATACGGCTATATTATGTTTGAATTTTTGTTGATGATGAAGATAAGAAAGAGATGGGAATATTTTAGTTCTAGATGGGTCTTTTTCTTGTATCTCTGTCATGGAATTGAAACCCTGGAAGTATGGAACTCACTTCTTCTATTCATAGTTCCTATTCATGTTTAAAATCTGTTTGGATAGAACTTATTTTGTTGAAACTGAAAATTGAAAATACTGTAACAAAATAATTTTTAAATATGTAAATAGTGTCGTGAAACCCATTTTTAATGAAAAAGTTACTGAAAAGTGAAATTTGTGGGACCCATAAACAGTACACAAGTGCACTGTTCACGAAAGAAAAGTCAAAACATGCGGCTAAAAAAAAAAAAAAAAAGAAGGAAACATGGGTGTGGACACAGAATAAGTGTATTCAAATGGATACTTAGGATGCACAAACACTTTATTTGAGACGTTGTACTTGTATTGTATTTATGTTGTAACGGTGTTCTCAGTAGCAAAGCCAGGAATTTAGGTAAGGGAAGGTAAGATTTAAAAATTAACAAGACTGAACGTAAAAAATTAATCAATATTAATAACAAAATAAATAAACAACTATATGAAAGTGTAATTGTCATACAAAATCTAACATAAAATGTAAACTTTAATTTATTTTTTTTCACACCTAGCTTATTTTACTCAATTGCCCCTAACGATTTTTCATATTTTGAAACTGTTGCATGATTTTTTCACTCTCAATAATCTTGAATATATATTTCTCAATATATGTGACTAAGCAATCATTCATCCACTGATCCCTTATTCAATTGCGTAATCGATTTTTAATTATGTTCATTGCTAAAAAGCTCTTTCAATAGTAGCTATTGCAACTAGTAAGATCAATGTCAAAGTCACTAATGAGTAAACCAATGAATATGAAACATCCTTTTTCATTTCTACCATCTTTTCAGCAAGTTGTCCACTTCCTTTAAATGCTGAAAACTCTTTAGTGGACCGCATGTCATGGATGTATGTCTCAAGATGGTTATCCAAGAAAGAAACTTGAACTGTTGAAAAATCACTTGGATAAAACTGAGCAAGCCGAATCAATTTCTCCTTGTTGAATGCTGAAAATAAGTTATCTGGATTCAAACACGCAACACAAAGTAATAATTCAGAATTTTCAAAACGACTATTAAGCTCTTGAAGTTGCATATCTATAACAGTATAAAAAAGTTCCACTTGTTGATGATGTGAATTTTTCATGTTTTGAGCTTTTCGTCGTGCCCGAGGTTGATATAAATCATCTATATCAGGGACATCAATATTATTTTTTGCACAAAATGCAGAAACCTCCTCTAGCAAAGAGTTCCACCCATCATCTCTCATGACCTGTAAACGTTGCTTTGAAATGTTAACCAGCTTCATAGCATTCACAATATCTTGATCTTTTCGTTGTAATGCATGTGACAACTCATTACTTATGCTAAGCACACATTTCATCAAATGTAAATCAAACACGAATTCAAATGTTTGGAGTAAACCAATTAAGATATTTTCTTTTGCTCTCTGATCAGAATCTAAACCATCTTTAATTATAGTTTCAATCACATCAATTACAGAAGAAAACATGTGAATAAGATTAACAAGTGCACCATAATGAGAACTCCAACGTGTATCTCCAGGTCTTTTTAGACTCATTTCTTAATTCAAGCCACGACCAGTTGAACTTTCATTATTTTTTAGTGCTTCTATAACTTCAGAACTACATTTTTTGCGAAGAATATCATGACATTTGCATGATGCTCCAACAATATTGAATTTCTTTGCAACTAAATTTAAAAAGGTTGTAATCTGGATGTGATTTTTTGCTACTGCAACTAATGTTAGTTGAAGCTGATGTGCAAAGCAATGGACATAATAGGCAGAAGGATTATCTTTCAAAATAAGGGTTTTTAGTCCATTTAACTCATCTCGCATGTTGCTTGTCCCGTCGTAGCCTTGTCCCCGCAATCTACTAATGCTTAAGCTATGTTTATTAAATACTTCCTCAATTGCACTCTTTAGTGTCACTGCTATTGTATTATTAGCATGTGTAATGCCTAAAAAGCATTCATTCACATGTCCCAATTTGTCCACATAAAACAAAGTTGATATGCCAAAAACGTATTGACCCCTTGTGATAAATTAATTGATTAACATGCAAGATGCGTAGTAGCACAAACAAATCACCAATTATACTAAGTATGCAGCGGAAAATAAATTGACACAGTGATTTGTTTACGAATAAGGAAAACCTACACGACAAAAACCTCACCGGGTGATTTTAAGGTTACCACTCCCGAGAATCCACTATTATCAAACCAAGTAGTTACAAGTAAAGGAATCGCAGTACCTTACACCAACCTACAGTTGAACCCTTATCCTAATACCCAATTGGACTTGTTCTGTAGTAACAATCTCTCCTTTCAATGCATGGCTCCTAGTACGTGACTAACCAATTGCGCGGAACCCAGTACGCGACTTGATCACCAATTTGAGAAGGATGTTGGCTGCAAAGTTCTTCAGTTTATCTAAATGATGAAGATCATGAAGTTGCTTGGTCACAAAACCCTACGATGTACAAACACAGTAACTTCTTAAAGAACTAGGGCAAACTAGGTTTCTAGTCACATTTTCTTGTGGAATTTTCTTTTATGCAACTTATGTCACCTTTTTCAGCCCTTAAAATAATCCTAATATATGTTTAGGGTTGTGAGAAAAGAAAACTCAAACATACATTCACGGATTGGATGAAAAACAGTCCTGAAAAACTGAGTTTCATAAACCTCGATAGATAGCCATCTATTGAGATAGCTGTTAAGCCAAGGGTTTCAGCAGTTTTTAAACCTCGATAGATGCTAGCTGTTGAGTTTTAAAATCCTGCACTTCCTTACTTGATTTTTGGACAAACTTGCATGGCTTTAACACTTGAACTTGAAACTTTGTTTCTTGAAGTATTAAATACATCCTAAATCTACCCAATTACAAGTAAAGTGCGTTTTGTCAAAGGATTAGCCAATTACATAAAATATTGACATATGTTCCTAACATTAAATCGCATATGTCCTAACAAAAGCAATTGCCAATTGTTCTTTAGTAGACATATCACGCGATTCATCAACTATAATAGCAAATAATGAGTCTCCAATATCTTTAATAATGCATTTATTGTCTCAACGGCTGTAGCATTTGCTATTTCTTTCTGGATAACAGGAGAGGTCATTTAATGATTTTCAGGAGCATTTTTGAGGACTGCCTTATCAATTTCTTCATTGTGCTTTGCAAGAAACCATAATAATTCAAGAAAATTTCCTTGATTATTGGAGTCTTTAGATTCATCAAGGCCACGAAATGCTAATCCTTGCCATTGTAGAAAACAAATATAATCCACTGATGCATTCAAACGAGTTCGATATTCCCTTTTCTCAACATTTGATTGCTTGTTTATAACTGTTTGAATACTTTATCTCTGGTTTAACAAAGTTTCACATTTTCTTTGAGCTATATTATGTGTGTTGTTGTGATCCCCAACATGATTCTGTAATTTCTCCCCTTTTTCTTTTCTTTTTTTTTTCTTTTTTTTTTTCCAATTTCTAAATCCTTCAATAACAAATGAGTCTTCCCCTCCTTGCTCACTAGTATCAGGTCGAAAAAGATAACAATATAAACAATATGCAGCATCTTTTGTAATGCTATATTCCAACCAGCTAGGATATTCTTTGAACCCAATGGATTAAATTCACACTTTGTTTTGCCAAATTGACTTTGTGGAAAATCATGGTCAACTAGTTGACAAAGTTTAGTTTTTAGATAATTCTTTCTAATTTAATCTCTTTCATTAGGATGATAGTTAGAATTTTTTATTCTTAAACCAAGATCCGTTGGAAGATTTGCAACATCCACTTCGACACAAGTTCGTTTAGGATTTGATCCGGACTCATTGTTATGATTAGGATTCTCCATAATCTCAATTAACTACAAATATATATGTCATATCATTAAAATAAAGAAAAATAATTACCAATTTATGGTTAAGAATAATCAAATTAAGAGATCATTATAAATACAAATAATTTAAACTTATAATTTGAATTATAAATTTATGGTTAAGAATAATCAAATCAAGAGATCCATCTAAATATAAACAGTTTAAACATATAATTTGATTCTTAAAAAAATAAATAAATAAATAAATCAAAGCAAAAGTATTAAGAGTATGCATGTGAATATTTGAACATGTGACTTAAAAACCCAGCTTGAATGCTTTTAAAAACTCTATAAAAACTCTGAGGTCCAAACCGAAAGAAACTGGTATGAAAAGAATTTTTTTTGTTTTTGATGGGAGGTGTGCTTTGTTTGCATTATGTATGTGTTTAAATAGGACTTAATTGTGCGTTGCGTTTTCTATTTCACATTTTCTTCCTTCTCTCTCTCTCTTTTTCTTTTTTCTTTTTTTAGCGTGCATGAACAGTAATCGCACTGTTCATGCACATGGATTCACTGTGCAAGAGACAAATTTTACTATTCATGCACTGTTTACGCACTGTTTATGGGACTCACAACCACTTTATTCAGAAAAAAATATTAAAAATTGGTCTCACAATACTATTCACATATTTAAAAATTATTTTGTTACTGTGTTTTTAGTTTTCAATTTTAACAAAAATAAGTTGTATCTAAATAGACCCTATATATACACCTTTTTTTTTTTTTTCAGAGTTCGATGCTGGTACTGATTCTCATTCCTTGTAGGTGAAGCAAGGTTGTTATTTTTTTATTTTTTTAATCATTACCAAGTGGGACCCATGGTTTTATATTATAGTTGTAATACGTTTTTGTCTTCAAAAGTCCATCAAGCTACTGTGTTCAAACTCCTATTCAATGTAAAGAATTTTTTTTTAATCATTACTAAGTGGGACTCATTGGTTTTATATATTAGAATTGAAGTAGGAGTAGAAGTCTACTGAGAAAAGGTACCATAAATTGAGAAATTTTTTTTTATTTTTTTGTCTCTTGTGTCGGGGGGGGGGGGGGGGGGGGGGCAAATAAGACATTTTAGGTCATTATAATATTATTAGTGAAAAAATTTGAAAGTTCAGGAGAGGCACCTACCCCCCTTGGCCCTCCTCCCTCCGCCCCTAGGTGTCCTATTTGCTATATCATGTTATAATTTTTCAAAAATTGTTCTTATTGCTATATCGTACCCATACTTGTGTTTGTGTCCGTGCATTATGGGTTCTTAGTTCATACACCATCTAGATTTTCTAGAGTTAGAATCTAGAATTTTTTTTTTTTTTTTTTTTAACTCTACAATATTCTTAAAATATTTTTTTTAGAAAAATATTCCTAAAATCTTGATGATTCATTGATAAATGGGTAGTTCAAATTTGAATCATATTATTAGTGAATAAATAAACAAATATTTATTATTACTGTTTTATCATTTAAGGCCTAAATTATAAGTTATACTATTTTTCTTTGATCTATTTTCCATTCAAATAAGTTTTTATTTTTATTTTTTTTCATTTCATTACCTTTTAACTTTCATTAGTTTCCAATATAGTTAATTTGTCTAATAAAATATTATTAGCTCCAGCACAACGATATCATTTTCTGATTTTTTTTTTTAAGCGAAAAATACTAAAACTATAAAGGAGGTGTGCCAAAATTATATAAATGGACTAAATTAAAAACATTTTAAGCTAAAAGAACTTAAACAAAAAATAATAATAAAATTCAAAGACTAAATAAAAGCTTGTCAAAGTTAACGAATATCCTAAGAGCATTAGTTTAAAAACTTTTTAAAACATTTTATGGAAAAATAATAAAACAACTAATTTTCTTGATAGCTTTTTATATTTCTCATGAAAGTAGTGTTAAAACTTTTCTAATATAGTTTATTAACGATTGGCCTATGGACATCTGTTAACATGACCCATCAAATATAAACCTTCTTTTATTAATGCATGTCCAAGATTTTAAGAAACTCTACATTGAAATTACCTAAAAAATATCAATGCGTTCACACCCATTGCAGTGGCTTAAAATTTTTATTATTGCATGTCCAAGATTTAAAGAAACTCTACATTGAAATTAACCTAAAAAATATCAATGCGTTCACACCCATTGCACTGACACAAAATGAACAAGTAGTTAGTTTGTTTTTTATATGGTTTTTTTTTTTTTTAGGTGTGTAGTGTATACCATATGTGATAGTAAACAAGTCTTTTAGCTGAATATTGCCAAAAAGTGAATTTATTTGTGATATGGGAATTGTTGGAAGTTATTTGGAGAAATGAGGAAATAAGTGAATTTCAGCAACATTCTAACAAAAAGTATGAGAGAGGAGAGAGAAATGATGTGATGGCTGGAGTGAGACAAAATTTGAATTTTAGTAATGAGGTTACCGAAATTCCTGCTGCCCAAATCTGGCTGCCTAGATGAAGTGCCCGAAGGAGAGAAGTGTTTGAAAGGAAAAAAGCAATTGTGGCAACCAAGTTGCCGAAATTGTAGGGGAGGAAAGAGGAGAGAGAGAAAAAAAGGAATTGTGGCAACCAAGTTTCCGAAAATTGGAGAAAAAGAAAAGAATTGTGGCAAACAAGTTGTAGAAATTGGGGCCGAAAATTGGAGGGGAAAAAAAAAAGGAATTGTGGCAGCGAAGTTGCAGAAATTGAAAAAAAAAAAAAAAAAAAAAAAAAAAAAAAAGAGAAAAATTGATCTGTGGCAATGGAATTGCCGAAAATGGAAGGAAAAAAAAAAAAAAAGAATTGTGGCAATGGAGTTGCCAAAAATTGGAGGAGAGAGAGAATAGTCAGGTGAAAAAAAAATATTTTGCAACATAGATTCTTATTCTAAAAAAAAGTACACATATTCTTATTCTTTCCATATGCCAGTATTGTTTTTTACCGAAACAGTTTGGTTTGTGCCAGTATGAAATGTTCTTTCATTTCATCCTATAAAAGTAATAACTATAGATTCTTTGCATGATTTGCTCTATAAAATGAATAATTATAGATTCAAGAACATTGATTCTTATTCTTGTCGGGGGTAGAAAAGTTTTCCTTTCGACAAATGAGATTTGTGTTGGGTTAGGGGCCTAAACCAAAACTCAGCAAATGGGCTTAAAGCACGGCCCAATGGTTATCAGTGAAGCATTTGATAAATTCGCCTTATTTTATGCCTTGGGCCTAGGTTAGGACTGGTAAGGATTATGGGATGGCCTAAAAACGTTTCCTACAGTAGACACAGCACAACAGAAAAACCTATTGCAATAAAGAAATAGCCCAGTAGTAAAATATTCTAGCGGTAATGTATTCCAGCAGTAAAATAAAACAGAACAGAATAAACCTCCAGCCATTAATTATTTCAATTAAGGAGAGTATCTACATCTCCAAAATCATCATCCATAGGTTCTAGTGAGAAGAAGTCCTCCTATACAAGAACACAGGGCCGGCTCAACAACTTTTGGGGCCTTAGGCGAAAATTTTAAATGGGGCCTTTTATAATTAAATATTAATCAAATAATATATATATATATATATATAAATATATATATTGAATTTTTTTTATTTAAAATCTATTTTTCTGGCTTTTTGAGATGCAAAATTACTAATTAAGTTTTTGTATTTAAGTTCCTCTAACATTTCTTTTTCAATTGATAAATAGTTAATCCACTTAATTTTTCTTATGACATAGTAGACCTTAAATAAGATTTTATTAATTTTAATTTTGAAAAACTTCTTTCTGCAGATGCAACCGTAACAGATATTGTTAGTAATATTCTTTAAGCAATATATGCATTTGGAAAAGAATCTAGTCTTTTTAAATAATTAAGTACATTAATTGGAGTATTTTCATCTATTTGCACAACTTCTTTTAAAATTTTTAGTTCTAAAAATAATCTAAGCCATCAATATCATAATAAACATCATGTTTGAGAAAACTTTCAAGATTAAGACAATATTTTTTCAAACTATTATCATCTAGTGCTTTTAGTTTTTCAAAATTAAATAAAAAACCAAAAATATCCTCATATATTTGAAATTGTTCAAACCTACTTTCAATTGATGAAATAGCTTGATCTACTATATATAAAAAATAATTAATTCTAAAAGATTCTTCAGTAGATTGTGTTATCTCATCATTAGCATTCTCATCAAATTGTTTCTTTCTACGAATTATACGTTTTTCATGAAATATAGGCTCTATTTCCATTTTGATTGCAATCTCTTTAAATGAAATCATAGCAGATGTAAATCCATCTTCTCTATATTTTTTAAAAAAAGATATGAGACCCTTTAGTTGATCTATGGCAACATCAATATGCATGTCTTTTGATTGTAAGTTTTTACTAACAGAGTTAACGGCAAATAATATATCATACCAAATAGTCATACCTAACAAGAATTCAAAACTTTCAAGCTCATATGTTGCCAAACAATCAGCTTCACTTTTTGTTTTAGGATCTTCACTCGTTTTTGCTAATTGTAACAAAGCATCTCTTATTTCTAAAGCTTGAAATTTTATTGCTTTTACACTTTCAATTCGACTTTCCCAACGTGTTTGTGACAATGGTTTAAGAGTTAAACTTGAAACATTATCTTGTAAAATTTGCCATCGCTTTGTGGAAGAAGAAAACAATGTATATATACATTGAACTACTCCAAAAAAAGATATAGCTTTAGGACAAGAATTGGCCACATCGCATAGCACAAGGTTAAGATTATGACAATCACATGGTGTGTAAAATGCTCTAGGGTTTATATCAATTATTCTTTTTTGTGCCCCTTGTTTTTTTCCTTTCATATTAGACCCATTGTCATATCCTTGTCCACGTACATCATTAATATCAAGATCAAGACTTTTTATTACACTTAAAATTTCATTAAAAAGACCTTTTCCAGAAGTATCATCTACTTTTAAAAATTCTACAAAATGCTTATCTATTTTTATTGGACTAGTTGAAATATTCACACATTGTAGTACTAGATTCATTTGTTCTTGATGACTTACATCGGGAGTACAATCAAGTATAATTGAAAAATATTTTGCTTCCTTAATCTTTTTAATAATTTTACCTTTAATTTCATTTGCTAACAATTGTATCAATTCATTTTGTATATTATGTCCAAGATAATGATTATGAATTGCACCATGTTGAATACGTCGAACATGTTCTTGCATTACTGGATCAAATTCTGCAATCATTTCAATTAGACTTAAAAAATTTCCATTATTTTCTTGATAGATCTTTTCATTTTTTCCTCAAAAGGCCAAATTATTTTTTAGATTTTTTACTACAGCAATAATTCTTAATAACACTTTTTTCCAATGATCTTTCTCTTTGTTAACTTGTTCTTGGAAATTTTTATCAATTGTTTTATTTTTCAATAATCTCATTTCTAAATCAATCCAAGCATTCATGTTAGTAACATGCTCTTTGCTTGTTTCATGATTTTTAATCTTACTACTAATATTTCTCCAATCATTAGTTCCTTCATTTGTAAGTTGATTTGTACCACTACCATGTGTTGTTGAATTAAACAACTTGCAACAAAAACAAAATGCTTTATCCAAATCTTTTGAATACACTAGCCATCTTCTATCAAATTTCTCCCCATTTGATAACTTTTTAAAATAAAATGTAGTAGAAAAATGTCTACAATGAGAATGAACCCACTAAAATGCACTTTCGGAGTGTCCGCTGGGAAATTTCTGGGGTTCCTAGTCTGCAGTAGAGGAATAGACGTGGACCTAACTAAAGCCATGACCATAGCAACCATGAAGCCACCAGCCATAGTGAAGGAATTGAAGAGCTTTCTAGGAAAGGTTTCCTACATCTGGAGGTTCATCCCTGGTTTAGCATCAATCACCTTAGATTTTACAAAATAACTCAAAAAGGGATAAGGTTTCAAGTGGGTAGAGGTGCAGAGGCGGCCTTTTGAAGGCTACAGTAGATCATAATGAACCTCCCTACAGTACAATCCCCAATTTGTAAAAAGTCATTGCTACTTTATTTGGCCTCAAGCCCATCTGCCATAGGTGCTTTGGTAGCCTAGGAGGATGGAGGTGGTGTCAAACAACTAGTTTATTACATAAGTCGTGCCCTAAGGGATGAGGAGACCCGTTACCCCAGAGCGAAAAGGGCACGCCTAGCAATAGTCTATGCATCGCAAAGACTACGTCATTATTTCTTGGCCTATAAGATACATTTGATGACAAAGTCTCATGCAATCAAAGCTCTTCTCTGACAACCTATCCTCTTTAGAACAATATCTCAGTGGTTATTACAATTGTTGCAATATGACTTGAAGGCAGGAACACCCAAGGCGATAAAAAGTTATGCCATAGCGGACCTATTGGCCCAATTTTCGAGAGAAGAGGAATTTCCACTAGACAATGAGGTTCCAGGAGAAATGGCCACATCAGAAGTAACCGAAGAGTAATGGGTCATGAAGTTTGATGGCTCTTCTACAGTAAATTTAGGAGGCGCAGGAGTGGTCCTTTGCCATGAAGGAAAAGAGACTGTGGCACTCTCGTTCAAGTTGGAGTTTCCATGTTCAAACAATACCTTAGAATACGAGGCATATCTCACGGGGTTAGCCACAGACCTTGAGATGGGGATCAAACATTTGGAGGTGATAGGAGACTCCAATCTGGTGGTCTGCCAAGCCAAGGGTAGTTTCTTCTTAAAGGAACCAAATTTGGCCTCATACAAATCATTGGCCTAGAAAATGGAAGAAAGGTTTTCTACATTTGAGATAGAGTACGCTCAGAGGAGCGAAAATCGATACGCGAACGCACTGGCCACGTTGGACTCACAGATAGCCTTTGAAGAAAATAGTACCAGAGTTGAAATCAACAAGCGAAGAGAGTCTATTGTTGAAATATTGCAAGAAAGGTTCCAAGAAAAGTAAGGATGCTAAGAGGATTGGAGGGTTCCCATTAAGGAAGCCCTATTAAAGGAACGAGATGTGGCAGAATTAAAGACATTAATGGACTATGTCCTGATGAAAGGGGAACTGTATCACTGAGTGTAAGGGGAATTTTGTCGAGATGCATGGGGTATAAAGAGGTCCAAAGAAAACTGAAGGAAGTGCATGGTAGAACTTGTGGGTTCTGCGGTGAGATCAGCCTTTACCGCAAGCTCCAGAGGACGGGTTTTTTTGGCCAGACATGGGTAAGAACGCGGACCTAGTCCAAACCTAGTGTGAGGCCTGCCACTTAACTGTAGATAGGGAAGAAAGTCATGCCATATTTGCCAATGAAGATTGGAGAAGCTTATTCATGCAATACCTAACAGAATGTGTCCTACCAAAAAAGCATAGTGAGAGATATAAGCTCAAGAAGCTAGCAATCCACTACTTCTTACATGAGGGAATCCTTTTCAAAAAGGGGTACGATAGGGATCCATTATGATGTTTGGGTCCCGAAGAAGCTAGAGAAATGATAAGGGAGGTAAATGCAGGGGAATATGGAGAGAACCAAGGAAAGGAAGCTATATCGATGAATGCTGCAGATGGGCTATTACTGGCCCACTATGAAGAAGGATACTACAAAATTTGAAAAAAATGCCACAGTTGCCAGGTGCAAGCCAACCTAATCCACACCCACCCACAAAACTTACATAGCATGGTCACCTTATGGCCCTTTCATACATGGGGGCTCGATTTAGTGGGACCAGTTAATCCACATTCTCATAGGTACATATGGATCCTTATGGCTACGGAATACTTTACTAAATAGGTAGAGGCCATACCACTCCACAAAGCCACGGGAGGAGCTGTGGCGAACTTCATCAAAGAAAACATAATTGTTCGATTTGGAGTACCTCATATAATCATAAGTGACAATGGTACTCCATTTGTTAAAAAAGAGGTAAGAAATATGCTAAAGTTTTATCAGATCAAGCACCATCAGTCATTGCCTTATTACCCGCAAGGGAATGGGCAGGCAAAGGCAACAAACAAAACCCTCATCAAGATTATCAGCAAGATGAAACAGGAATACACCGGAGGATGAATAATGCATCTACCAGACGCCCTTTGGGCCTATAGAAGTTTGCCCGAATCTGCCATAAGATTTTCTCCCTTCTCTTTAGTCTATGGAACGGAGGTGATGAGCCAAGCAGAAGTGATGATACCTTCTTTGAGGGTTATGCAGGCACAAAAGAAAGAAAAAAAGAAGGAAGTCTTTGCGACAAAAAGATGCGAGGACTTGGAAGGGTTGGACGAAAAAAGGGAGGAAGCCCAGGTGCATAGTCGCAAATACAGGCAAAGGATGACCGAAGCTTATGGCAGGACAACTAAAGAAAGTTTGTTTGTAGAAAGACAACTTGTATTAAAGACAGCGGACCACGTCAAGCAAGGTATGACAAGACCATCTAATTCTCGCCAAAATGGGAGGGACCCTTCGTGGTAAGGGAAGCATATGCAAGTGGGTATTACCGTATTACCGTTTGGCCCAAATGGATGGAAAGGATTTAATGGACCCCATTAATGGCAAATGGTTAAAGTGTTATTATGCCTAAGAAACATTATGCATTTATTCCTTTCTTTCATGTTTTTTTTTTCCTCCAAATGACCATTCTTGTCACAAGAAAGCGTTGTAGTGTGTTTTCATTTGTAATTGATGATTAAGTGCAAAAAAAACAAAGAGTAATGAAGACCATGGAATATTAGCAAAACATACTGTATCATAAAAAACATAGTAGTAGTTGTAGCAGATATGGCATAATAGATTACAAACCCAAAATATATAAATCATACCAGACTTATCAAATAAGTGCTAGAGAAATAAAGAAGTGTACTGAGTAGGGAGAGAGGGGAGAGAAATAAAAATGGGGGAAGGAAATAAAGATACGTAATGTAATAGTCTAATCAAAGGCTCGAAATAAGGGTCTGATCTCCAAAGTGACTGGGGCTAGTAACACTGGAAAGGAGGCGCTCACGATGTTCTTCTAAGTCTGCCACCTCCTTCTTCAAAACCTTGATGCGAGCATCTATGGCATCCACAGCAAATTGAACCTTCTTCGTAAAGAAGGCTTGATCAATCTCTCGCAAGTGATCCAGTAGAAACTCTATAGCAAACCCAACCTTGATCAACTCCTGAACCGCGGCCCTCCACTGCAGAATCCTCTTGGCAAACACAGTATCTATGAAGTTATGCTCAATGTCGTTCATCATATTCCCCGGTAACTTAAGGAAGTGCTCCCTCACGGATCGAACAAAAAGAAATCCCTGCATGAAGTCCCCACGGTTGTTATAGACTGCCTCTAAGTGGGTGATGCACTCCCCAAGAACCCAGAAGCCATAAAAGTCAACATAAGGAGCTCCAGCACCCTAAAAGTCCGCAAGATCAAGGTCGTTGTTCTCGAGCTGGTCAAATCGGATGAAGAAGGCAATAGTCTCACTTGCCAGGTCAAGAGCGGTGGTAGAACTGCTACCAGTCTCAAACCGAGAGGTCAGAGCCACCTCAACAAGAGTCGGACCTGAGAAAAAACACGAGGCAGAGTATGAGTTTGTGAAAGGTAGGGGCAAATGTGAGGATGGAAGTCTTAATTGAAGAAAATACAAAAGAGACAATAATAATTACCAAGACCCATAAGAGTAAGGGCTACGGGTGTAGCAGAAGTAGGAGCCATGGGCATTGCGAAGCCTGCTGCAATCTTAGGCTCTTCAGGAATGTCTGTGGCTATAAAAAAAATAAAAATAAGAATAAAAATGATGTGCAAAGTAGTCAGAGAGTTATACCAGGAAATGACAGGAAGAAAAGACAAAGAAGATTTACCAAGAACAAAAGACACATACCCATAGCCTCGGCTTCTTGCTTACCGCCATCACTGTCCTCATCGGAATCAGAAACCCTTGTCTTCATGACGGGCTCATCCTCGGAATCCTCAAGGACCTCCTTTAATCCCTCATCAAAAGACAAATTTGCATTAGGCCCTTGGGTGGTAGAGCTAGGAATGAAGGAAGGAGTGACCACCAAAGAGGAGTCATCCTTCACGGCCTAGGAAAGGGCAACAAAAGGATCACTGGCAAAGATGATAGGAGGAGTAGCAGGAGAAGCACTCCCAATTTGAGATGCGTCTATAGGAGTGACTTCTTTTTTGGGAAGTAGGGATTTCAGCAGAAATAGGAACGAACTCACCAACCCTCTCGGCCTAAGTACTCTCCTCGGCAGGAACAGGCTTGGATGGAGGAATTGGAGCCTCAGCAAGAGCTCCCTATGCAGTAGGAGAAGCAGAGGCCATGGCTTCAGCCACAATATCTACCCCATCGAAGAAGCCTTCCATGGGGATTCCCATAGTAGCAAGAACTTCCCCACTCGTGGGGTGATAAACAGAAAGGGGCTCAGGATCAACCTCAAAAAAAAAAATAAATAAATAAATAAAAAAGGAAGAAAGAGGGCGAGTGTTAAGGCAGGAAGAAGGAATAAATAAACATGCAAAAGAAAGAGAAAGCACATGGCAACACGTGGCAATGAAGATACATGCAAAGGAAAGGAATGTACCTTAAACTCAAGCTCATCAAGCAATATAGGGCGAGTGGCAAAAGTGTCTTCCTTATGCTTAGACTAACAAGGAAGAAAAAAAAATACAAAAATAAAAAATAAAAGATGAATAAGCACGCATATAGAGTTAGCTATAGGAAAGCCCTATAAATAGTTGAGATAAAGAAAAAGTGAAGTTTAGAGATAACATACTCTCCTTTCGACAATGGCAGATGGAGTTGGTGGAGATGTCTTCCTCTTACTGCCATAGGTCCTGCTAGGAGGAGGAGCATCCACTGCTAGCTTTGGAGTGGAAAGCTTAGGCTTGCTTGCAGTAGAACACCTACTGGAACGAGTGCGAGTAGAAAAAGGAGGAGAGCTTACAATTACTATGTTGCCAATGGGAGGAAGTCCATCCCCATAGGGAACAATGTCAGAACAGATCTCAAAAGAATCAACCCATTTCTTGGCAGATTTAGGCTTAGTAGTCCGAGACACCGAGCCCTTCTTTGCGGACACAATAAGGTTCACCACCTTCACCTTCTTCTCCCAACCCGCAGATACTCACCAGCATACAAATACCACCCCTTCTCCTTCTCTTGCCATTCAAATACGGCTGACCTGCTTTATTTCCTAACATATGCCACCACGGACTTAGTGGGGAGTAACAACCATGGGTTGGCAAAAATAATTTCATGAAGACCCTCAGGAGGAATAAGAGAAAACCCACGACCACTCAACAACTCTTGCCTAAAGGAAGTCATTATGGCTTGCCAATACACATGCATCGTAGCAGTGTAAAGGCCCTCTCTCTGTGAACCCAGAATGGTGACTGTTGTAAAGTGCTTGCTCCAAAACTTAAAAGCACTAAGACGTAGAAAAGGTCGGATGGAAGTAGTAGACTCTAGGATGGTAGTAAAATCATTGGGTATGTCCTGATCCAACCTAAACTATCTTCTCACTCCATTTGTAGAATAATGAACAAAACAGATACCCTCGTTGGCTAGATAAGGCAACCATCAAGCATTGGTGGCTGCCAAGTACGTGATACCCCTCTCATCAAAGGCAGTCAATGGGGTGGTCCTCCCAGCAATGTCTATAAAGGGACCCATGACTGAATCAGTACAGGTGAAACTATTGCCTAAATTTCTATAAGCCCTCCGATAAAAAGCCAACTCCCTTGTCAAAGAATTCAACGACAAGATGCCCAAATGGCTTCAACCCAACCCAGCGGTAAGCCAACGGAAAATCAAAAATGAAACGACCACAAAAATCAGTAATAACCTTCGGACAAGGCCGATACTTCTCTTTGGCAAAACGGACGGACTTGCACTTAGCCAAATGCTTGGCACAACATTCCCACAACAGATTTTGCAATATGGTACTGTGGGCAAAAGTAGTAACTATATGACAGGAACCTGCCTGCCTCTCATCACCCTGTAGAATGTCCAACTACACATACAAATAACCCAAAAACATAGGAGCCAACAATAAACTCACCCCGGCAGAAATCTTTATAGCTAAACAAAAGTAAAGAGGTTTTACAGCATAATGTGGGTGAGAGCCAAAGATAAACTTACAAAGCCAAAACGCAACGAAGGTTGCGTGGCGGACATCATCGAAAGCCTTGGAAAAAGCCCCAATCCAATGGGACAACTTCGCATTCCCACTCATCCCTTTCTTCAATTCAGACTCCACGGCCTCCTCCTTAGCAGAAAGCTCAATATTGCTCGGGTCCATATCACCAAGGATAGCCAACAACAGTTGGTTTGCCACATCCTCCAAGGTTACAGTGATCTTGCCGCAAGAAAGGAAGAAGGTATGAGTGGTGCTGTTACGATGTGTGCCCTTTAAATCCTATTGTATGATGCTATGTATGACTTTATGTATGATATTATATTATGATTAATAAAGTTATTTTGTTATTATCTAAAATAATGGTAATATGAATATTTTGACATTATCATATAGTCCATGAGATGCATAGTATGTGATTTATATGATTTAGTCACAGGAAATATAAATCACAAGTTCTTTGTAAACTCAAAATTTTAGTTCGTAGTCGGTGATAAAATTGAGTATTTCATCTGCTAAGACTATAACATATCAACGAAGATGATTTGTCTTAATCGTGGAAGTAGAGACTTTTAGTTGATATGTTGATATGTTTTAAGTGTTAAAACATATTGAACTGGACCGTTTTGAGATTTATTATTCTACTAACGACTGTCAAATAAATAATAAATTTCACGACTTCTATTTACATGAACTCTCAATCCTGAGAGACTAACGAACCTGATCATGAAGTGTAAGGTTACTTTGATATATTAGGAGTGAGATCTAAAGTCACGATTAAAACCTCTAGTATGTTGGACAGCCACATTTAATGTTGAAGAAACATATATTCTCAAGATGGAATTCATAATCTTTTAACGGAGATATAAAATATTCCCTTGAGATAAGTTTAATGAGTTTGGTTATTCAGAGTGTTAGGCCTAACCACTTTAGTAAGAAGTTACTAAAGTATATATTTATGAAATTGGATTTCATAAATATATGATGAATAATTTAAAGGATTAAATGGGGTACTCAAGAATTAAGATGTAGTAATCTTCAAAGTGGCAGTCAACATTCATGACTTTGTATTACTACAAATATTTTAATGAAGGGGTTGAATATGTAATAAAGCCTTGAGATATAATTTATTAATGCAATTATATTTTATATAGTGATATTAAATATAATTAATAGTAATTTTGGGCTTGTCAAGAGTTGACTGAAAAATCCAAAACCCATTGGAGTTAAAGTCTTATTTGTCCATTTTGGTCACACTCCAAGCCATATACTAAAGCCCAATTGGAATGGCCCAAAAAGCTAGCCCAATTAGATAATCAGTTATATATAAGAAGAGAAACATGCAGAATTTTGTAATGTATGGAATGTAAGAAATGGTGTGTATGTGAGTGTAAGCCACTCTCTTGAACACATAAGTGTAAACTAATTGAGAGACCACACTTCTTGGGCATAAGTGGAATTTGAGTGAAAATTAAAAGTGTTCCCAAGTACTTCTAATTTTTTGTTTTGAATTTCATCGCATCAAGGTACGTTTTCTTGTTCTTAAATTCTGAAATTTACATAGTACATGTTATCAATTTCAAATGAAGTAGATCTGTTAATTTTCTGCTGCGTATATTTTGTATGTGATACAAACTATGTTTTTCCTACAGGTGCTACACCATCGGTGAACTAAATGACGAAGATTGAACAAGTCGCGATAGTTAAACAAGCACCGAAATGAAACGATGGCCTTCAACACACCGGCTTGCTATAACGCTGTCATGAAACCCGCGTCAGACAACTCCTTGTCCACCCACTCCTTCCAACACAAGGAAGTACCCGACCCAAATTCAAAGAAGATGGGCACGGGGAGTGATATCCCTTGGTGTATATCAAGATCAGGAATGGTGGAAGCCAAAGGGGCCCAAGAAACCTGTATATCACAGCGGCAAATAGAAAGCCACACACGGCTCGGCGGCGGAGGCAAATAGTCACCAGGCACCACGGGGAAGTGAATGTGAGCATCATACCATGGATCGATGAGGGGATGGCACTCACTATTTGGGTTGCGACCCCCTACCTCCTCCTCGAAGCTATCCAATTCGGAGAGGGGAGTCTCTTCGCCCACAGTTTTGGCAAGAGGATCATCGGCGGCGACTTTTTTCCCCTTATGGCGAGAAGAACCTTCATCTTTCGCAGGCGACATAACAGATTTTTTATATAAATATATATATTCGCATATGAACTGCAAGAGCAATTCATATGCTCAGGGGGCTGAATGATGATGCACACTTTTGACAAAAGGGCCCAATGGCAGAAGAAGGCCAACAAAAGATAACAAGTGGCTAAAGAGAAAGTAAATGGTTCGAGGAAGCCCAAGGAATGAAGTAGTAAGCCCATGGGAATTATAAGAGATGGAAAGAAAGTAAAAAATGGGCCAGGGAAGCCCAAAGAAAGGAATTAGTAAATTCATGGGGTTGGCTCAAAAGCCGATAAGCCCAAAAGGTAAGGATATGGCAATTGGGCCGAGGAAGCCCAAAGGATTTAGCAAAAAAAACCAATGGAAGTGAAAGAGGTAGGGAATGATGAAATGGGCTGATGACGTCTAAAGAATGAAATAGGCCAAGGAAGCCCAAGGTACATAATAGGTTGGCCCAACAAGAGTGCTGGGTAGTAAAGACCAAAAGAAGGAATAATATAAGAAATTGACATGGCAGATGTTTCAGCCCGTAAGCCTAAAAGTAACAACAAGGCAAAGGGATAAGGGATATTATAGCAGGAGCACCAGCCAGCCCACAGACGTAGGGTAAAAAGACATGGGCCAAGTATAAGGGGGAAAGCCTATATCAAAGCAATGCACAATCCGAAGAAGGGATGGGATGCAGAGAACGAAAGCCCAAAGGTCCATGTATCATTCACGCTGCAAGAGTTAAACGAATACCTGAGCGTGCTGCGGAATCAAACAAACCTAGAGGCAATGGCAAATGTGTGAAAGCTAAAAAATCAATGGGCTCAAATGGAAGTAGATCATGAACACAAGGTTCAGGCACCATCTACCTGTACCCAGCCAATACAGGGGAGGTGGGCCACTGGCCAGAGGTATGGGAGGGTGTGGTCTGGCGGTGGGGAGAAGGAGGAGCCTATTTTGGAGTTCTCACTTAAGCTCTTTTAAGGAAAATGTCCTATTGGGATGACATCTCACCCAAAAAAGGTAAACATGAGCTGGAATTACTAGATGTATGCTATAAAGGTTGGTAAGGGAAAGGTTTAATCCTTATTCGGATGGGAGTGTCAAGGGAGGTAAGAGACAAAACAAAACCACTTTTGTGTGGGGATAAGGTGTAGCACAACTAACACAGTATAGTGGTGGTGGTTGGGCAGGCAACAGCCCAATGGGTAGTCCTGGAAGGATGCCCATAACAAACCAAAAGTGGTTAAGGGGTAAAAATGGCAAATCCTGTCACGGCATGCAGTATAAAAGGCCATAGACATGCACAGTGAAAAAGGGGAGAACGACAAACAGAAAAACAAAAAGATAGAAAGAAAGAATAGAAAACAAAGCAAACAAAGAGAGAAAGAAAGAAAGAATATAGAAAATAAAAAAGAAATGGAAAAACATGAGTGATAGGAGCAAAAACATGTGTCAATAGGCTACCTACTTCTCTCCCTCTCAATAGCCCACTTTTTAACAAACCAAGAATTCAAGATTAAGCCATCTAGGTCCTTTTTCCAAAGTGTGTAATTTCTACGGCACGAGCTACCTTTGAGATTACACACATTGGAGATTGGTTCCCTTTTTGGACTTGTATATGCTAAGCCCATTCCTTTAGCAAATGGATTTTCTTTTCACTTGTTTTGGTTGATCAATGACTAACTTGCTATTTTACTGTTGGTGTTTCTTCGTCGTAAGTCGTGACCTTGTCAGTCGTAATCATATTGTGATATCTTCCTTCGTGGAGTTATTCATGTATTATTGTTATTAGTAGAAAATGTTTTAGTTATCCTGCTGCATCTTGTTTCCTGCTATAACATTTGCAATAGTCTTTCCTGCCGTGAGCACGTGATAGGTTCATGGTTCCTGCCAGGACGTGTCAGCATAGGAAGGGCCTAACTTGCGTACAAGCTAGCCTAAGGTATGTTTCAGTTAGGCCAGTCCCGCCTTTCCTACCCCAGAATCATGGGCCGTGGAATAGCAGGAGCAATCCAGCCTAAAACACAAAAAAGGTCCACCACACTTCCTAGGGCAGATTGTGTCACCCCAAGCTAGGCGTCAATCTTGGAACCCTCTGCTAGAGATCTCATTAGTGCTTTCCAAACCACAGCTCCCTAGGTTTCCCCATTAGGGTTCATGTGCTTGGTTCATGAACCAGAAAATGTACATTTTTGGCATGGTAATAAGTTGTTTATAATTAATTCCAGAAGCTTCCATGGTCTGTTCATGGCTGCTCCTTGTTCCTTGACCGATTGTGTTGGAGAAGAGAGAGAGAATGGTTGGCTGCAGCTTCACAGCTTTATGTCTTGTCAGCACAGCTTTATGTCACATCAATAATCATGAAAATCAGCTTGTCAAGGAAAGGTGTAAGCTCAGCTGGACATGTGTCCCTTTCTGATCTAATTTGACAAGCTAAAAATGATGGTAGTGGGCCCCAAATGTCAGCTTAGTTATGCTGAAACTTGACTAGTTGCTAGTCTAACCACTTTAGTTACTTAAGTAAGCTTTAGTTGTTGAGATTTGCACATGGGCTGGGCTGTCTAAGCTGGGCCTTGGTTAAGCTTCTTTGGGCTTATTCATCCCTACAAAATGAATATTTTTGTCATGGATAACATACATGGGCTTTTGTAGTTAGAGTTTCTTATAGAAAAAATAAGCATAGTTCCCATGAATTTTGTAGAAGAAATTGTTTTGAAATATGGGTAATATGTCATAGGTAATTTTATGTTTCCCATGAGTTAGGGAATTTAGTATATCAAAATATGTTTTGCCAAAGGATAGTTTTGGGCTTTGAGCATAATATAATTCTTTTGCCAAATAATATTTGGGCTTTGGTAGAATAATTGTTTGCCCAATAGTTTTGGGGTTTTGATAAAATGTTGCCAAAGTAATATTAAGTCTTTTGTAAATAGTTGCCAAAATAGTATTGGGATTTTGTGAATAATTGCCAAAATAATATTGGGCTTTTTGTAAATAGTTGTCAAATAGTATTGGGCTCTTTGTAGAAGTTGCCAAAATAATATTAGGCTTTTTTGTAAAAGTTGCCAAATAATATTTGGACTTTTGTAAATAGTTTGTGATTTTGTAAAAATATTGTTGTGTAGCAACAGACTTTAGGGGTGCTGCGTAGCAATGGGCTTTAGGGTGTCATGTAGCAACGGGCTTTAGAGGTGCCGTGTGTGCTTTAGAAGTGTCGTGTAGCAACAGGTTTTGTAAAAGAGTTTTGTTGGGCTTTTTGGGTTTTTCCCACAAGGTAAATGAGTTTGGGCTTTTATAGAGATGACATAATTTTGTGGCTCAATTTTGGTAATGGTATGATAAGTATTTGTGTGGGCCCAAAATAATTTATGGGGCTTGTATGGGAAGTATTTGTGGGAGCCCAAGTTAGGTAATTATATGTGGGAGATATTGGGTAATATTTGTGAAGGCTCAAGTTAGGTAAGAGCATCCGCATTGGGCTTGCTATATGCCAAATGCAAGGCACATTTGGCATACAAGCCCAAAAAAAGGCCAGCAACAAGAAGGCCATATGCTAAAATGCTAAAAAAACATTGAGATATAGCTACAGTACCATCTCAAATGTAAGATGGTAATGTAGCTGAATTGCATAAAAAAATAATTTTTTAATACTCTCATTTCTCTCTCCTCTCTCCTTTTAACCCGGCAATTTCTCTCTCCTCTCTCATTTTTTCTCTCTCTTCCTTCTTTCTTTCTCATCTGCTATCTTCAGACCCAAGACCCCGTGGTGGAGATCGGTGGGATGGAGATCGGTGGGTGGCGAGATTGGCACGGCGGAGATAGGTGGAGCTGTGGTGGCTGTGGCGTTGTGATCGGCGTGGGTGTTAATGGTGTTTTTTTTTTTTTTTTTTTTTTTTTTTTTTTTTTCCTGGGTTTGCTGGTATATGTGATAGGCGTTGTGGTGGCTGTGGCGTGGCGGAGATCGGTGGATGGTTTTTCTGGGTTTCTGGGTTTGTGGGGGTTTTTGGCGTGGCGTGGCGTGGTTAATGGTTTGTGGGTTTGTGGTTTTTTTGGGTTTGTGGCCTGGCGTTGTTTCTGGTATATAAATTTATGGGTTTGCTGGTTAATGGTTTTTTTTTTTTTTTTTTTTTTGGATGATGGAAGAAATTTCTGGGTTTGTAGATAATGGGTTTGTGGTTTTTTTTTCCTGGATAATGGGTTTGCTTGTATAAATTTCTGGATAATGGGTTTGTTGGTATAAATTTCTGGGTTTGTGGTTTTTTTTGTTGGTTAATGGTTTGCTGGTTTCTAGCGTTGGTTTTTTTTTTTTTTTTTTTGGGTTGATATGGATGATGGAGGAGTTGTGTGGAGGAGTTGGGATTTGGAGAAGGAGGCTAGAAGAAGGTGAAAATAAAGGAATGGAGGATTCTGGAAGGGACGCCCATGGGGGAGAAAATTGAGAAAAAACAAAAAAACAAAAAATATATTTTATTACATATATATATATTATTTTAATGAGTAGAAGAGGAAAATAGAGCTTTGGGATGTTGAGTATATTGTAAATGGTATGGTATAATTGAAAAAGTAGATTTTTGAGATAGTAAAATAAGATGAAATATAGGATTGGGATGTGGATGTGGATGCTCTAATAACATGGGGAAATATTTGGGTAATATGTGGAAAGTATTTGGGTAGTATGTTGGAAATATTTGTGGGGGCCCAAAGTAGTTTATGGGCTTGTATGGGTATTTTAGTGAGTCGGCTAATGAGATTAGGGCCTAAAAATTTGTACCTTAATAATTCTCAACAAAAAAAAAATACATAGATTCTTATTCTGTACTAGTGCTAATACATGAATATGTTGCAAAACCTATCCATAAATGCCCCTCGAAGAGAGAAAATTATGGAAGAAAAAGATGATTGATGTGCACACTGTATAAAAAAAACAAAACAAAAAACAACAAAAAGCAAAGAAACAAGATTCTTGTGTTTGATTCTTTGCAAAGATTCTTTACTAACACACTAACAAAACAAAAGTAAAAGTGAATATATGTTTATAGTTAAGTAATTTGTTTGTATCAAAGTGTCCTATCTTGGTTGTATTGTGTTGTATTTGGTCAATTGGCATATCTAGTTATACAATTTAAAATCGAAGAATTTAACTTATATGGAACTTGCATTCTATTTAAACAACAATAACGCTACTAAAGTTTCCACGGTTCTTATTCTACACTCTTTTTCCCCTCAAAATTCTATCAACCTTCTTCTCCACTCTTACTCCCCTCATAATTCTATCAACCATTTTCAATTCATGCGTGTCATACATTCTACAAACAACTATAAGGAACAACACTTGCAAATATTTATTCATTATTTATCTCTTACAAGGTAAGTTACATCTCTTAAGTAGTTACTTTTTTTTTATAATATTCATCTTGATATGTCTTAGGGACATGGCTAAGCATGAAAATCTTGTTTTTAATAAATTATTTGCTCATGAAAATCTTGTTTTTGTATTATGTGTTTGGCAACATGAACTGATTTGTATGATATGTTTTAAATTATTTGTCCATGAATTCTTTCCTAAAATTTCATATAGCAAAAATATATTTCAAAATTGACATAAATTTTCCTTAAAGAAATACTTACTTTGTTAGCCTATAATAAACATGTATGCTATAAGAAAACCCAAAAAAAAAAAAAAAAAAAGCCTAGTATATGCTCATAAATCAAAAATCTAAGTTTTAGGTATAATAATAATAATAATGAAAATTGTATGATACTAGAAATATTTATCTATTATCGTATAGATGCATGAGAATACTATAATCTGTCTTGTTTTAGAAGAAGCAAAATGAAGAGCTACATAAAATAATTAACTTAACCCATAACCGATCCTTCTAAATATTAATGTTATGGTAAGTTACTTAAAAAAAAAAAGAAACAAAAAATAATTTTAACTACTATGGTGGACAATAATAAATTATCAGTGAACCAATTCTCTTTAATAGAATTCTCCCAGCTCTGCCTATTTAAACATTAAATATTTAATTGCTCAAGCTCCATTTCAAATATATCCTACATTAAATGCTACAGTGAGTTAAATCATGCAACATCCATTACTTATATTAGTAGGAAATTGTCTATAAATCAAACTAAAATAACCTTTTTTTTTTTTTTTGGGACTAAGATATCCTCTATGATATTAATGAATTGACAATAAAGTACTATTAAGATCTTGGTCAACCCTAAATTGAATAGAATATAAGAAATTAATCATAATCATACTCATACTCATAATTGGAATGGAATCAACCCTAATTATTATATTCTTAAATTCATACACATATAATATAAAGTATAGTGTAAGTGAAGATGTATTTTCACAATATCTTTAATATATAAACACTGAGATTAAAAAATTAAAATATCTTAAGGTATATTTTTTACAAACTATCTATATAAAAAATTACAAACTAAGAAAATAATTTCCAATTAATTTAGGGGGCCAAGAAGCTTACAAAGAGAAGGAATGTAGGAATTATATAGTGATACTTGCAAGAAAAGAAAGGAAGAACAAAAAAAATAAACACAATAAGATAATCATAAATAACTTCTAAAAAAATACAATCTTAAATAAAAAAAATAACAATAATAAAAATTAATAAAATTAATATATAGTGACTACTATAGTTTTTTATGCTAAATATTAAATATAACTTACAATGCTTGTAGTTCATAATGAAATTGAAAGAAACTCAAATAAAGGATTTATGAAGCTAAATTTTTAATAATAATTATAATAGTTTTAGCAAAAATAATCATACACACAATAATTAGTATTAACTATAATATAACCATATATAATATTTACAATATATTAGCGTATGATATTTAAAAAGCATATAATTAATTTTTATTTTCCAACCTATAACTACCCTAAAAAGTAAAGATTCAAGAAACTTAAAATACATTTTTATACCAACTAAACTTTAATAAAATCAAAAGAAACACAAATTTATGATTTATTGTACTAAATAAAAATACTAATAATACACATACATATCTTTATTATAAACCAACAAACATATTATGCAATATATTTTGTCCAAGTAATAGATGTAATAATTGATAATAACAAAGTAAAAATGATTATAAAAAGATCACAATAATACAATTTATTACAATTTTGTGGTCATATAATAATAACAATAAATAATATTAAATCATTTCAAAATTAACAAAACACATATATAAATTTAATTAGAGAGTTGATGCTTACCACAATTGTGATACCAACTGAAAGAGAGTGATACTTGCACAAAAAAACACACACACACACACACACACACAATCAAATAATAATAAATAAACACAAAATAACAACAATACTGAAAAGTTTATGTGAATCAGTTTGACCCTTAAAAGTGTTCAAGATGTTGTATTTATAAAGATATCAATAAGATACTTGAGATTTTCTATACAAGGCAATATTCTACTATGAGTGATAAATATTTGAATTTCAAAATAGACCATTTTTATCCTAAGTTAAAGGCAAGAATCTATGCTGAAGTTATGGACATCAATAAAAAGATATTTGAAAATAAAGTATTTCTAGCCTAAGTTTAGTCTTTTTTTTTTTCTTTTTCTTTTTTTGAGAAGAATCAAATTCATATATGGTGACTATTACAATTTATTATGGTAAATTTCAAATATAACTTAAAATGCTTGTAGTCCTAACCATAAATAATTCATTAATCTAAAATTTGAATAACAACAACAACAACAACAACAATAATCATAATTATAGTCATAGTCATACATACAATATTAACTCTAATACAACAATACATAATATTCTGCAATGTATTAGCTTCTAATTTTTTACAAAGCATATATTTACAATAATAATAAATATGTTAATTTCTAGAGCTGTAAGTTAATAAAGTAAAGCCAAAAACTCACATTAACCCAAAACTTACAATCTTAAGTTGTGCACACTAGAGCGAAGCAGAAGAGTATAAAGCAATGAACAATCAGAAGTAAGTGAAACAATACCAGAAATGTTAACACTTTCTGTGAGGAGATGCAAAAACTAATGCTACCTTTCATAATGATAAGGAGAAATAAAAAGACAAAAATAGAATCTATACATGACATAGATTCTATGTGGTGTGATATCAGTAGGTTTTACCGGGAATGAATAAGAATATATTCTATGTACTTCTTTTTGCTTTTTGGAGAATAAGAATCTATGTTTTGCTTTTACGTTGCAAGCAGATCTGACTGACTCCTCCAATTTTCGCCTTTTCGGCAACTCCATTGCCACAAAAAAAAAATTTTTCCTTCATTTTTGGCAGCTTTATTGCCACAATTCCCATTAAATTTTTTTCTCTCTCCTCCCCTACAATTTCGGCAACTTGGTTGCCACAATTGCTTTTTCCTTTCAAGCACTTCTCTCCTTCGGGCACTTCATCTGGGTAGCCAAATTTGGGCAACAGCAATTTCAGTAACCTCATTACCGAAATTCAAATTTTTTCTCACTCTAGTCATCACATCATTTCTCTCTCCTCTCTCATATTTTTTGTTAGAATTTTCAGCAAGGGTGTTGCTGAAATTTGCTTCTTTCTTCATTTTTTTCAAATAACTTCTAACAGTTTTCATATCACAAATAAACTCACTTTTTTGCAATATTCAGTCAAAAAACTTGGTAGTAAACTATATGTTTGATCTGTGAGAATGAGTAGCTCCACTGTTGAGGAAAAGCTTGTATTTGGATTACTGAAACTCTTGTAATCCCCAACTTTTGTAGGAAAATTATTGTGTACTCCCGGAGTACCATAAATGCGTACTCCCTCCTCTCACATGAATGGTGGGTCCCACTAATTAAATTCATGGTGGGACCCACCATTTATGTGAGAGGAGGGAGTACGCATTTATGGTACTCCGGGAGTACCTAATAATTTTCCACTTTTGTAGATGATTTGCCTTAAAGTTATAGAGCACCTTGGCTTTCAGTTTTTTATTTTCATTTTTCTTTTTTCAATTTTTTTGCCTTCCTTGAACAAGAGTCAGTTTGTATCTTTTTAAAATGGATGCCTCCCAAATCCGAAAGCCATATAGCTCCTCGTTAGTTGTGATTCTTTAATTCTTTATGAGGAACTTTTATTAACAAAGAGACATCCTAAAATCCATTTACTAAACTTTGGATTCTGTGACATTTAAAAAAATTCTTTATCATTTTATCCATGCACTTTCTACTACACCTGCCGTTCATTCTTCCCAAAAAAAAAAAAAAGAGTAATTCTGCCGCACATAAACTACCATAATTTTTATCACAATTAGCTTACGTGTTAAATTGTAACTAGTTGTCTATCACTTTCACATGAGCATGACATGTATCCATTTTTGAACACGTGTCATGATCGCAACTGATCCGGTGTACTGGAGGTATTACACAGAAGCCACGCCCATACTATTTTATGTGGTCTTAAAATTTTTTATAACTTAATTTTCATCCCAAAAAAAAAAAAAAACCACAACTCGTTGATGATAACAATGTTTGAATAGGATTATGTAATATAGGAGTTTTTTCTTTTGAAATGTCCACGAAGCTTTGGTCCTTTGGACACCTTTTCTAGCTCAAATAAATTTTAATTTTTTAAAAAAATAGTCCCTAGATTTGAAGACCATATGGTTTGTGTACTACACCAGGACTCATGAAATGGAACTAATAAACAATAATTGGACCTTGAATAAGGAAAGTCATGCACAAACACGTACTGAATTCCACATCGAGTGTTCATTCGGTAAATCTTAATTATATTAACAATTATAATTAAGAAAGGACCTGAACCTACCCTCTTTTATCGTCGAGGGAGATTCAGAAGTGGTTATTTCAGCCTTAAGAAAGGAAGAGGAATCTTTTTCTTCTTTTGGTCATCTGATTTCTTCTATTAAGCATTATTTAGTTTTTTGTAATTGTTTTTCCTTTTCACATACTCGTAGAATGGGTAACTCACTTGCTCATTCTTTAGCTAAACATGCAAAAACTATTGTTGGCTTGTCTTTGTGGATGGATGACATCCCACCACAAGTAGCTAATGTACTTTTAGCCGATGGTGGCTGATTTTATTTTATAAAGTTGAAGTTGGTTTCTCAAAAAAATAAAAAAATAAAGAGTCCTAATTGTAACTCACCCAATCCTAAATTGCGTGGAATGACCCAAAGGTAAATGTAGCATGCTACATATTGCCTCAAACATATACGTGCCTTCAAGCAAGCAATCTGGGTATAGATTTTATTCAAACTTCTTGTCCATTGTTAACTCACTTATTTTAACCATGTAATAATATTATGTTTTACAGAGGTAAGTTGGAACTTGGAACTTGCCAATCAGTAATAACCTTCCATAAAAGCATTCTCATTAGAGTTTGTCAGTTCACCTTTTACTTGGTGTTGGAAAGATTGTGCATAATATAAAAGGAGCTGGGAACCACTTTGTTTTGGTCTATAACTAACACTGCACATATCAAGGCCATGAAAATGCTCTCTCAAGTATCAAACAAAAAGATACTGTGGGTAATGGGTTGCATATAAACTTGTGGAATATATAATGAATAATTAATTGATTCCAGAAGCAGTGTCCAATTTTTTTAGAATGTATCAAAATAATACATAAAAATCACTCCTGTAACAACAAAATAATTTTCTTTGCCACCTATCCTCTACACATAATGTAAACTTCACATAGACAAACGAGCTCAAAGACATAAAGTTAAAGCCAAAATATGAGACACTTACATATCTCCTTACCACTGAAACTTGGCAAGGACAATAACTTAAAAAAAGAATTTTCAGTCTTCAAGCTGTGTTATTTTCCCTCTAGCAGTTGATTCCACACTGCGTAACATCTGGACCGGTAACTCTAGTGGTGAATGGATCTACTCGCACCCATAGCAATGAGAAAATTGAAGCGAGAAGAATTGACCAAACGACAACAATGGTGGGTGTCCGGTTCTGGCGACCCATCAAACCTTTAAGGAAGGGATACAGATGGACAATCACCCAAAAGGCAAAGAAGAGCTTCCCAAAGAGAGGACCCCATGATTGGTAACCGCTGTTGATGGCGTAGGAAATCCCTGCAACGACTCCAACCAAGTTTATGATAAGGAGAGTTGTTGGTGGGATGAGAAGGGTTGTCCACTTGAACAAGTACAATTCAGCGAAGTCTCCATCTTCATCTGATGCCTTGGATGTAACTGTGAAGTTGGTGTCAATACCAGCAAGTACTTTAAGCAAACCTTGGAAAACGGCAAAGAGATGGGCTGAAACACCACCAATAACCCAAAACTGCTCATTTCTCCACCACTCGTCAATTCCAACACCACTCCACCTCATCTCTAGGATACCGGTAGCAAAGATGGAAAGAAAGAGCGATATAAACCATATACTTGCAATGTTACTGATCTGCAAGTGGAATAAGCCAAGCAAAAAAATTTAGCAGATACTAAAGACCAGCATTTTGAGACAATATTCATAATATACACAAACAGGAACAAGTATTTTTTTTTTCTTCTTCTCTCATGGAGAAAGTTTCCCCCAAGCACAAGAAAATACAGAACAGTTTTTATATTTCCATCTTTTATCTCTTTTTCACAACAAGAGAGGTGTCAATGGTGTTTTTACCGACTTTGCCTTGCTCATTCCCCTCCAAACCCTTTTATTTTGAAAACAAAAACTAGCAAGAAGCATGCGTTCCTTTCCAATATATACCGTAATTCCTGTAAATCCTACTATTCTTAATTAATGGATGCCATGCCAGGGTATTTGTGAAATGTTAATTCATTATGGTGAATTCTTATCTGTTCACCATTTCATATTTTGAAGCAAAATCACAAACAACTCCCCAAATAACAAAACACTGTAAGCTCTTGTAAGCCGCAGGGATTGCAGAGGGTGATGCTAGGGAAAAGATTATTATAAAAAATAAAAAAAAAAAGAGCCCTGTTGAGATAATAATGACAAGGACACCATTGTTGTACAGAAAATGAGTTTGGTTATATAACAAACCTGTGGAATAATGAACTTGTTTGTAAGTAGACAGACAGCCGGCAAAGTACAATACATAAGAAGAGGAAGGGCAGTGATTGGATAGATGGTGGTGTTGATATATGCGAACCTCTCAAGCCATTTAAGCCTGCCATTATAACCGTACCAGATAGGGCAATGTCTACTGAGAAGAATTTCCACAGAACCTAAAGCCCATCGAAGCACTTGATTCAAACGATCTGACAGATTAATAGGAGCAGACCCTTTAAAGGCTGGGCGCTTGGGCATGCAGTATATTGACCGCCAACCACGAGCATGCATCTTAAATCCTGTCAGAATATCTTCAGTAACAGAGCCATAAATCCATCCAATCTGCAGTTCAAGACACAAAAATTGATTAGAGAAAATGAAATAAAACAGCAATTTACAAAAATTATCAAAAACCCGATCCACCATGTGCAGAAATGGGAAGAGTGCACAAATAGAAATGCACTCTATAAGCCACGATGTCTTGTTTGTCAATTAATAGATGGTTACTAAAGGAAACCAATACCAGCGCAGAAATGCTGACAAATTTCAAGGTAGGTGAGAGAGAGGATTGAAGGAGGGAAGAAAAAGGCTTATTGTAACAAACTTTTATCAGCTTTCAAATTTCATCTAAAAAGAAAAACCTGGTCCTGGTTGTGAGTGCCTTAGTGGTGGATGTTTCTTATTAGCTGATATGATGTGGCAAGCAACAAGGAGTCCTTATAGATGTGGACAAATTCATTGTGTGGTGTGCACCAATCTTTAAACAAGTAACCTTGTACCTTACTTTAAGTTTAGGGAAGAAAATGCATACCAAATTTTAATTTCCAATAACTTGTACTGCCTATACTACAAAAACTAAGGGTCTGGTTTATTTTTCTCCTTTTTCTAGGCATCTAATCATATCATGATATTAAAAGTATGTATAACAGTATTTTACAAAAGTAGGTATTGTTCCTATTCCTTTCAAACACATACAAAAATGTTGCAAATCTCTAAAGCCAGAGGCATATTCTGCTTAAATGACATCTTGGTAAATCAAAAGACTAATAACAAAGTTAAAGAAATAAATAACAAGACACCATACCTCAGTTCCCCATTCTGATTTGTCCTCATAACCACAGCTGATGACATGAATAGCCTCTTTAAGAAGAGTTTCTGGTGTTGCAGATTGTGGAACACCACCATTCTCCATAAGTGTAGAAGCAACAAAAACAGCAGACTGACCAAACCTTTTCTCCAGGCTCATTTGGGACATGAGTAGCGACTTTTCATCGTCAAATCCAGCACCTGAATTTAAAAAGAGTAAGAAAATGTTAGAATCATATCTAAAAAAATTACGAGTTATAAGATGCCATGGATATTGTACAAATATAGTTTCATGAATGACAAAGTTGATTTTAGATCTTGTTTATGTATTAAGGTTTACCACTCAATAAGAAGCAATCATTCTCACCTTTTAAACAAGTAAATGAGGAATTTATTACATTGTCAATAAATTCAAGATGACATGGAAGGATTTTGACTGGTTTATAATTTATTTTAAAAAAAAATACCCAAAAAAATAAAGAAATAATATTCAAACAATGTACCTTCCACACCCTCTTCTATATCCTCTAGACTGAAAATAGGCACGGTGGGGTCTACATTCTTGCTAGATTTCTTCTTGTCTGAACCCTTTTTACTAGACTTTGAACCCTTCTTTCTTGACCCACCACAAAGCGAAGATAAAAATCCAGCTTTCTTATGCTTAGGTTTGAGAGGTGGCTCATAACCATATAAAGCTGTTCTATTGAAGACACATCCAGTACCCACATAAACAGGGCCTTGAATGCCATCCAGACCTCTCAAGTTGATCTGAAATTTAAGATGATAAATATATTATCAAAAAATGTTTAGCAAAATGATAACAAATAATTTTAAACAAATATCAAATGTTTTGTCCAATCACAAGGACATCAAACACATCACACAAGTGAACACAATTAACACCATTCAATAACATCAGATAGACACAAAGAATCCATTGCTTAAATTGGAGGATGTTAGACTTACATCAAAGAAGACAGTATTTCGGTTGGCATATCGATCATTCCTATCAATACCATCAAACCTCTGTGGAAACTGAACGTAACAAACATGTTTTCCAAGGTTGGGATCCATTAGGAAACACATAGCTTCTCTCAAGGCCTTGCTGTTGTTTATGTAGTGATCACAATCAAGATTCAACAAGAAAGGTCCATTGGTAAGCACTGCTGATACTCGAACCTGAAAGAGAGTATTGAACACTAGAGGTAAGATAAATGTAGAAATAAGAGAATGCAAAAACTCTGGAATTCATATTTTTAACTACTCACAAGTGCATTCATAGCACCAGCCTTCTTGTGATGTTGAAAACCTGGACGCTTTTCACGAGAAACATAAACTAATCGTGGAAGCTCATTACCCTCAGCATCAAGCCCTCCACTTTGGCCCAAGAAAACCTGCACATAATGAAATAGACAAAATCTTACTAAGTAAATGATACTCCTGCAAGAGAGAAGATACACTTGACTCCACTTTACACCCTAATCGCGAAAGATGGGTCAGGGAAGAGAATGGTACTTCAAGGAAAAAATCTAAACAGTTTGTTCTATGAACTTCAAGGAAGAGTTGTATCAAATAAGAAACACATTCAAACCATAACTGATTTCCAACAAGCAGTAGGTTGACAGTTTTAACCACAAGGAGTAGTACAATCAGCTAGGAACCACGCCTCATGAAGCAAAGGTTACTTGTTTGAACCTCCCCTCCCCACTCCCCTTGGGGCCAAAATTTACATATTAAAAACAAGTAACTTGCATGTTCAGCTTTAAAACAACATGAAGGAGAAGCTACCTGGATCATTCCTGGATGGTCTCTGGTGTTGTTTCCAGGCCATGGTGTACCATCTTGCATAATCCATCCTTCTTCAGGAATCTTCTGTGCCTTTGCAACAAGCCCGTTAATACGGACTTTAAATTCTTCATATTCTCTCTGCATAAGGAGACAAAGTAACATTAGAAGGATGCACCTATGTGTGGAAAATGGATTGGCAAGATACATCAGAAATTCAGGATAGTAAACCCTTACCTTCATAGCTCTACGATCTTTGACAAATGATGGTTGAACCTTATCTTTCAAGTAGTCAATCTTCTGTGCAAAGTACCATTCTGGAGCCCGAGGCTCAATGTTATATTTCTTGGAGAAAGGAACCCATTTCCGTGCAAATTCAGACGTCTCAGCCAAAGCTTCAAATGTCAACATAGCAGCACCATCATCAGACACATAGCAAGAGACCTTGTCAACTGGGTAGTCGACCGAGAGAATAGATAGCACAGTATTAGCTGTCACAAGAGGAGGCTCCTTCAATGGATCGACAGTACTGACAAATATGTCAACTGCAGCTAATTGTGATGGTTCTCCCTCACGGTCATATCTGTAATGTATATTCCTTTGGAATTAAAACTTTATATATAATATGAAAACATCAAATTGAAATGACACAGTTACTTGAGACACATTAATGCAGGCTTAATCGCTAAGTACAATAAATGAATGTATACAGCAAAAGATATTCTCACCTCAGAGCAAGCCTGTCAAGATATGTTTCACGGTTTACAGGCAGCCACTTGGGGAACTGATCCAATATCCAGGACATGGCAAACCAAATCTCACAAATCACAGATATTAACCACAGAGCATAGGCATTGGGCACAGGATTTGTTATTCGATAGTGCAAAAAAATGGAGAGAATAATGAGCCGCAGAACAATGACCATCCTATAAGGGTTTATCCTAGAAGATGGAATAGAAACCTTTCTTGAGAGAGGCTGCCGAGCTTCATCATTCCTGCAAAACAAAACCATACATAGCATTAACTGCAGCCCTTTTCTATATTGGACTTACGAAACAAGCGATAATAACAGAAATTAGACTTGGGAAAACCGACTCCATAGCTATAATTAGTTTACATTTAGAACTCTATTTGCAATTATTGCTAATACCCAAGGTTGTCCCGTAAAATTGAATTATCATCTTTTTAGATTTTAGAAGTTGTCCAATAGCGATAAAGCTGACGTAATCAACAAAGCAAACCACAAAGTTTTGAACTTGCTACAAAGTACCAACAATTACAAAGAATAAAGCCTCAATAAAATCTGAAAGAGCACCAAACAGTCTGTATTTCAATCAAGAGGGAACGTACAGTAAAGAGTCATCCACAAGCACATCAGTGCTGGCATCAATATCACGGTTATCACCAGCACCCCTTTCAGAATTGGCTTGGCCTGTGCTCATTGGAACAACATTCTTTTCCTGCTTCATCTTCCAGCCATCAACTCTTTCTTTCCAGGCTACATTTCCTAATCCTGGTGAACCAAATTCCCTTACCGGATCCACAACCCTAATATTAGCTGCAGAAAAAGTATAATCAAGAACCTCAAATCAATATCTGATAGCAACAACTAAACACAGGGTACATAATACTACATGCAAAGGATAGAGACATACGCGATTGATTAACATCAGATGAATAAGGGAGAGGATGGATACGCTTCCCACCACCACCAACTCCAGGAGATGCCATAGAAAGACGCTCAGGTGATGCAGCAGACAATTCTCCAGAAACCTACCATTGGCTGGAAGATTAATTACACTTCAAATGCATCCCCCACCCCCCCAAAAAAAAAAAAATGAGGGAGAGATAGAGAAGAGAGAACAGCATGTCATAAGGTTATTGAATTACCTCTGTTCCATTGGTGAGCAAAGGAATGTGGTTGTGAGAAACCTCTTTATCATAACTAGGAGCCCCTACATCCTCCCCCCGTCCATATGTCATATGCCAGCTCAACATGCGCTCTGCAATCTTTTGCTTTTGGTTTTGATCTTCCAAATTGTAATTGAAGTCACTGCCACCATCATCAGCATCAGCATCCTCTTCTCTATCCCCGAGAATTGCAGGACTTCCTAAAATCAACAAAATAAATGGCAACAATTAAACAGTCAGGATATAGTGATCAGAAGATATCCACTGCTTTTCAAATATTGATAGTGTCACCAGCAATACCAATTAAGTTAATTTTTTTGCATTTGTATTTGCAGTTTCACTAAGTTCACAGACAATTTCAAAGATTAGCAGATACACACCTAAACTAGTTGGTTGCAGTTAACTTTGCAGGGGTGGGGGGGATGGGATCATAATCTTTTACAATAACACAACTTTTTCAAACTCATGTTCTTTCCCATGTTTCCTAGTGTGTGGAAATTTTTTCAGTTATTTAATATCTAACTTACCTTTGTGTCTTTTGTATCGGGTTTTGCACTGAGGGCAAGACTGATTACCATCCTTCCTCTCGTACTCATAGCACGGTCTGCAAACAGGAAATGCGCAAACATCACAGGCAATGAATGGCTCACCATCTACAGTCTTCCCAACATTATCGCCACAGATCTGGCAGACTTGTCCACCCAGGGTCTTTGAGGACTTTGCCTGAGTTATCACATTAAAAGACATTCCAATCAACAATTAGATACTGATCACATCAATTTGAATCAATAAACAGAATAATATAAGCTTAACTAATGTACCCAACGTCTATAGCTAACAAAAATCAGAAGGAAACTAAAAAGACACAGGCAGAGGTTAAATTTCAGTCTCTAAACGAATTCTATGCCCCATCTGGTTGGTGAACAAATGTAGAATAGAGAAATGAAGAAACTAAAGAAACTTTTACATTCTTCATTAAATGGATCATTACAATTTCCACTCAACTGAGACTAGTGCAACTGTGTTACTAAGTTGGTGGGCAAGAGATTTCATAGTTTGAGAACCAAAACAACATCAGAATTTAATTTTCAACATGTGACCATCTCATTTTCTCAGTTATCTCATCAACAAAACAGAGCACAGATTGCAAATTAGAGCTAAAGTTCTCTGACACTCACCGCAGTTTCTCCTTCTGATTCCATTGGCACCAGCTTCTCTTTGCCCAGATGTGAACAATGGATCAAGCAGGTTCCTCAGTCTCAACAAGATCTAATGCATACCTCAGAGCTCAATGCTTCAAAAACACGCCTCTTTCTCAAATCAAAGCCCAGATCTGCACAACTGTGAATCAGATTACCCAATTCAACAAGCATTCTCTACACTACAGTCATCAATTGCTTATGTAATTACAAAAATTCCAAATCTTTATTCTCAGTTTGGTTGCTAAGAAAAATGTGGGGAAAAAAATTTTACAATCTTTGAGCCTTCACAAGACTGTGACCTGAGGAAACAAAGTGTTTTTACTCAACCAACCTAGTACAGCTCACTCTTTTCCTCGGTTTTCTCGGCAACCAAACAGAGTGTCTATCAGTAAAATCAACTAGCTACACACAGTCAAGTAGTCAACAACACAAAATCTTAATTCAAATGCAATTGTTACAACAAACCCAGATGCCAATTCTCAATTTTCTCAACAACAAAACACTAAACTTACCTCAAACCAAATCGATCAGACTGAATTTTCAATGAAAACCCAATTGAATTCCTTGCCCCAAACAGCCAAAATCTCCACCAGATCTCAAAACCAAGAGACACCCAGATGGGAAAACTGGGAGAAAATGAAGCCCAAGAGAGAGAGTTTTGAGCTTGATGGACTTAGAGGTCGATCTGACCCAAGTAAACCAAGCAATGCTAATATGCTATCCTATGCTATGCCCAGCTGTCCTAGTGTGTGTCTTTCTCTCTCTCTCTCTCTCTTTGTGTGTTCGGCTCAAACAGTGAGTGTATAGCTGTTAAATGGTTATATATAATATTGAAAGAAATGACTTCAAGAGGACGAAAGGGACACAACAACAACAACTACAACTACAAGCTCCACCGACACTCTCTTTCTGTGTTGGTTAGAGAGTGAGAGAGATTATTGGGTGAACAAAACACAGATCATACACACACCAATCATTTGATCCTATGAAATTATCTACTGTCTGAGATAAAAAAAATAAAAATAGAAATTATCTGCTATTGTCTCTTTTTTCTTTTTGGTAAAAATAAAAATGGAAACTTTATCACAATGAAAATATATCATTTGCTATACTTATAATATATATATATATATATATATATTTTTTTTTTGCTTTGGAAAATATAAAAATATTGGTATATTAAAAAAATTAGACTTTATAAAGTTGTCTATTCTATTTATAAGATTAATCAACAAAAAAAAAAAAAAAATCAAACAAGCACTAAGTGTACCCAAAAAAAAAAAAAGAGGAATTTTACACTATCTATATAAATTTGGGTATGGTAATCCAAAAGTAAATTGGTTGCATTTGACTCAAACTTCATTGAGTAGCAACTTCAAAGTTTTTTAAAATATTTTATTTTATTTTTTCTTATTATTTTGATATGATCAAATAGAGTTTATGTCAAATCTGATGATAGATTTAGATTATACCATGTCAAAATAAAAACTTATGTTTTTTTTCCTTTTAATTTTCATTTTGTTTTCATTTTAACAAACATGACAATAACTATAACTTTCTTTAATAACTTATGTTATAATAAAGAGTAACGCTTCCATGTGTGTTGCTATCATAGACATACCCTTCAAAACATTTGAGGTACCATAGAAAGCCCCCGAAATAAAATAATGTCAAAATTTTCCTCAAAAATCTTTGGAGTACTCCTTTTATCTTTGGTAGAATAATTGGGGTATTCATGTCTAACCTTATATGACCAATTGACCATGTTCTATGTATTTTGATCATTAAAATTATGTCAAATTAAGCAATTCATGACTATTAAATAAATCATTTAGTTAAAATAAATGGATCCCCCCATATGATTATAGTTTAGCTATGACCACGTTCATCTGTTTTTAAGTGTTTTAGTCTTTATAAATTCATGTTAATATAAATGAAATATTAAGATTATAACACTTTAAATAAGCAATTCTAATAATAGCTAATACCATAACCTTAAATTACAGTACAAGGACCCCCCCCCCCCAAAAAAAAATATATATATATATATACATAGAATTATTTGGGGGAAAACTATGCTTGAAAATAAAATATTAAGATTGAAAATTGGAAAATTAAAAACCAAAAGTTTATTATTTAGTTAGGGGTTTGACTATCCTTCAATTGAAATAAGCAAGTCTAATCATTTCCAATACCATGCCCAAATGGTTAATATATATGTGTGTATATAAATATTTTTTATTATTTTAAAAAAAATTTATTATATTTGCAAATGAGAATTTGGGAAAGGTATGAGGTTAGGCAGATTTTTGATTTAGGAAGTGAAATGTCTTTGTAAAAGAAATCTTCAAAAAGGGAAACAAATAAATAAATACAACTAGGCAAATTGAGTTGCTTTAGTTTATATCAATCTAATGACATATATAAAAGTTAGAGTCACAAAACATAGATCTATTGATCTAATAAATTATTAACAATATTACTAAATAATTGCAATCATGGCATATATTATATGCTAAGAGCATGAGTGATTGAATCATTGACATATTAAAGTATCATGTACCCAATGAAAAAGGTTGAACAATATCGATTAAAAAAAGGGGAAAAGAAAGAAAGAAAAGAAAAAGGTTGAATAATATTGATTTTAGTTACTGACCACGTTTTAATCATTTTGCAAAAGAAAAGTCAAAAACCATGAAATTAAAAGCTCGTTTGGATTTCTGTCGGTCCGTGTAATTTCATGGAATGATTAGTCCAATAATTATATTCCCAAAAAAATTAATTTATTTTTTATTTTTAGGGATAGTCCAATAAATTTTCAAATCTCTGTTTTTCTCTGTCTGGGTGGATTCATTCGTCTTTATAGTTTTACTATAAAGAGAAAAAGGAGTTGATTGAGATTGTTAGGAAATTAGATGGGTTGCCTCACTAATTGAGAGAATATGTAACCTCAAATTTATAAAGAGGACTTTGAATTGTAATTTATAACATGCTTAAATGCATTTAATTTGAGAGAATTTTTAAGAGAGATGCTACGTCTACAATAATTTTACAACATTTTTACAACAAATCACAGGTAGTTAGTTGTTATTGGTTCAAATTTGAAACTAACACTAAGATTACTTTTTTGCCCCAACAATAACAACCAGTAACAAGTTGTCAGTTAGGATTTGTTGTAAAAATGTTGTAAACATATCATTTCTCAATTTTAAATTTTTTAGACTTCAAATATTGTTCACTTTATTTTTTAACTGTAATGCTCGGTTTATTTTGATGAAAAATTTTGTATGAAAATAATTTTTTACATTTTTTAGTATTTGGTAATATCAGAAAAAATGAGTGTAAGGAAAACTATTTTTAGTCAATAAAAAAAGTATAGCTTATTTTTTATTTTTTATTTTGGAAAACAATTCTATTTCACAATAAACTTTATTTTATATATATATATATATATATAATTTGAAAATTATTGCGTCCACTTCTAATGATTGTCTTATTTATCATCAGGCTAAAAAACTAATCGGTTTATTTCACGACAAACAAAATAAAAGAAGTTAAAAGATTATTGCTACCGAACATAAGAAAATAAGATAGTTATATATAAAATATTTATTAAAAAAAAAAAACTCGTTTTTTAGAAAACACTAACATCAAACACATAAGTAGACTATTGAAAAAATATTTTTACAACTTGTTAAGAAAATAGTATACAATTCGTTATCCATTGAAAGCAATGGCTGATTTTAGCCAAATGGATAAAGTGTATCACATCAAAAGGAACTCATACCAGTCTTGAACCTGCAAATATGACTACGATAATGAGGCTTGGAAAAGTAATGTCTACCGGCTGAGTTAATATAAGGCAAACCAGTATCCACTGAACTATAGTACCTGCAGCTCTATCGTTTTCATTTTTATTTTATTGCTTAGCTTGATTTTGATATATATATATATATATATATTGGGTGGTCTTAGCTTCTCTTGATTGAAATGTCTCTCTTTCGTTATATCTTCTTCTGCAGATGAATGTCACGTTCATGTGATCATATAATTAACTACTACAGCCCCACCATTTTGTTTAGATTATTGATTCACCAACTCCATGTCTCAATTATATAAAGAAAACAAATTTGTTGAAATAAATAATCTAACAAACCATTTCAATTGCAAGGAGGGTTTCAACAGCAACATATAATTGTGGAAAAAATAGCATTGGAAATGATTTTTAAGAGATTTTTATTTTTTATCTTTTGTTGAAAGATGGAAGTATAATATAATTTAGTCCACATGAGCTTTATTTCACTTTTAAAATAATAAATAAATAAATATATCAGATTCTTCTTAAAAAAATAATATAAATATAACAGATATTATTTTATTGATTATTGTTGTAAATCTTTATGTACAATCTCCTTTGGAAAATCTACACATCATTTGCTGAAGGACAATTCCACACCACATGTGAAATAGTCTCAGGTTCTTGACTGCAAATTGGACAATAGCCATCCAATAATATTTTCCTATTCGCTAAATTCATCTTTGTGAACAATATATTCATAGGACAAAGTTTGTTAAGACTATAACTCCGCTCAATATTTTTTTTATTGGATTTGAATTATGATAAAAATTCACTATTTGATTATATTTTCTTCTTTTATTCTTTATACTTGTAAAAAATTTTAAAATATCAAAGATCAATAACTATGTTATCAATTAAATGTTTTTATAGTCTAAAATATGTTTAAAAAATAAATTTATAAATCAAATAGTAAATAACATTCGATTATCATGAAAATTGCACATGTATGTTGAAAATATAAAAAATATGCAATCCAACTATTAGATCCTCAAACCATATTGTCGTGTTAATTTTTTTAATAGAAGTTGTAACTTTAAGCTGTAACTAAGTTTGTAACATAACTTTATCCATATCCATATAAGCTCTCCACAAGAAATTTTTAACTTTAGAAGGAACCTGTAAGATCCATATGCCTACCTAGAATTTCTTCAATTCTGTAGCGTGTGAGCTCCTTTGGCACTGGACTCCACGTTGCTCTAAGAGGAAAAGTATGCTTATATTACACTCAAAAGTACCTAACTTAGTCTTGGTACATAGTACTACATATAATTATGTCTTGAGCATTAATGCATTATTATAGATTAGGGAAACTTTTTGAACCAAAGTCACTTATGAGTTATGATATTGCTTAAAATTTGTTCCATGAGTCCATTTCATATCCTTGGCTGCGCTTCATTTAACTCCGAAAACCATAGCCACATCATGTATTACAACTAAAATTGTGATTTAAAGTCATAATTTCAAATTTGAAAAAACGTGACTTAAAGTCATGTTTTCAGTTATATTCTTGTGGTGTGTAACTACACACATTTGTGCAACAAATTTTTCCCTATTAAAAAAGGAAAGCCAAGTTACAACTTTTTTTTTTCTTTCTAAATTTAGTATTATAAACACCCAATTTTGCAACCGCAAGTCAATAAGGGGAAATATACCAATTTCAACCATTAAAGAGTAAAAATGTCATTTGAACCATTAATTAAAAAAAATTCAAAATATAAAAATTTCATAAATACAAAATTAATTTCAAAATACATTAACTTAATTTTAAAGGATTGTTGATCCATTTGAGAGAACTCTAGACAATGATGTATTTTTTTGCCAATATTAATGAAAATTAAATACCCTTATATATATATATATATTATTAATAACAGAATTTCCTGTTTGGCTTTTAACATTTTGCAAACTAATATATCCTCACACAAATTCTTAAACTTTCTAAAATGCCCATATCTTTTAGTTAAATAATTTTAAATTAAAAAACACAAACTGGTTAAAAGAGTAATTTACTATTCTTAAATTTTAAACTTTTTCCTTTATCTTTCCTATTAAGCGTAAAACTTAAGACACTATCTCTATCTCATTTTTAAACATTATTTCACTTTATTTTACCTTTTTTTTTTTAGAATGAATCTTACCTCTTTCTTAAAAAAAAAACACAATTATTTATATATCATTTTTTAACATTATAAAACTAAAAAAAAAAAAATATATATATATATATATAACCTTTGCCAGAGAATTATGATGACCCAATACAGTTATTATCATTATTCATTAGAGGTTAGGTCAGTACACTATCATATGTCTTGCGTTGAAGAATGACATCTAAGATTTTATTGATTATGAAGTAGATCATCATCCATCCATCACCGGATGGCTAGTTTAACCTTGCTCAAGCAAGCAATCATCCCAAAATAGGTCATTCCATTGTGCTTTCACTTTCTATTTGTGCGTATACAATATATGTTTATCTATATTTTATGTATATGTCTATACATATGTTTATTAGAAGGATAAAAAAACACCATTAGTCACTAAATTTTAACCAATTAAAGATTTCACTCCCAATGGTTCAAGTGATTGCTTTTATTCTTAAGTAAAAAACTTCAATATCTAACAAACTTAAAGCGATTTGTTTTCGTCCCCAACGTGTCTAATGGAGTGATAATGTTTTAGTTATTAGTTTTTCCACATCATTTAGGAGACTAAAAGCATTGTTTAAATTTCCAGTACACAATTAGTTTATGGACTAAATATGAACCAGCAATGTATTCAAGCATTAAATGAGAAAAATGGAGAAAACAATGGGTTTAAAAAAATCACAGAACCGAATTTGGGATTCCAATGTTTATTGAATTTTATAGCCTCGTGTCCAAGGTTTTTATTATTACTTTGTGTAGAGCAGTAGAACTGCTTGTTGTTGAGCTTTCCAATGACCTTGATTGATTAATCTTAATTTTAACAATTTCCATACTATGGTGAATTAATTACATGGTTTTCCCCCAAATTTTTTTTATTAAAATAGTAATATTTTTCTTTCATTTTTACTCATTCTTTTTCTCTTAATCTATTTTCTTTAAAAAAAAAATTATAGTATATTATATGGAGTTTTGAAATTCCTTGTTTCCCGATTGGCCTATGCCGTTGAGTTCAATTTACCTTAACCATATACTACCTGTTATGAAAACAGAACTGTAAAATTGAAATTAATTTTCAAATACTCAAATTTTAATAATAACAGTCTTGGTAACTGATGTTTCAAATTTTCCTTTTTAATTTTGTCCATCTTGTATATTTAGTGAGATTCTTATGGCTAATATTATACACGAGAAAGAGAACAAAGAGTGGAGGAAGAGCTTATCAAAGGATAGGGGAAGGAGAGAATTGATGTTTTTTTTTGTTTTTTTTAAGAATCGACAATTGATGTATTGGTATATAGGTAATATATGTTACTATGTTTACAACAAAATAAATGTGCAGAGCCTTAAAAAAGAAGAAGCAATATTTATTAATATATATATATATATATATAAAGTATAAATATGCTTAAATTAATGTATAAACATAAATGTTATTCTACTACAAGATTTCATTTGTATCTTTGTTGTTGTTTGATAGTTGAGATTTGAATAAATTATTCCTCTCTACCTTCTTCAGTTAAAAAAAAATTATTCCTCAAAAGGAATAAAAAACACAATAGCAATTTTATTTTTAAAAAAATAGGTATTCATGTTTGTTATCTTATATTATTATCTTTGAGATTTTTTTTATAAATTAACTAGAATATTCAATGTTATAAGTTTAAATGAGTTGTTACAGACAATTGATATACAATAATTATAAAATTTAACTTTCAAAGGTGAGTCGATCAACTATGTAATAATGATTTTTTTCTTTAAATGTTTAACAAATAAAAAGTTAATAATGAGTGCTACCTTGAAGAATAGTAACCAATTTTCACTTTGCATACTCCATCCCTATTAAATTTGTGTTTGGGGATATAATGTAAGGCTTTTCCTATATTATTGCTACAATTTATCTTTATCATAGTATATATTTTAAATTGTGTCATTTTGTTTCAAATAACCACGTCAATCTTAGCGAAAGGTCCACCGGTTTGTGACAGTGAGGAGGCTGAAGTGTTAGCATATAAGAAAGCTCTGGAGTTTGCAATGGATGCGGGGTTCTCTGATCTGGTGACAGAAGGTAATAATGTTACTTGTATGGTAATATCCAATGCTTAGTGGTCAAACTACATGTTTTTTCTGTCAATTGTGTTGCTCACTCAGTCAATTTAGTAGCTCACTCTTTAGCACGTTTTGCTAGATGTATTACTAGTGAAGTGGTTTGGTTAGAAGAGTCCCCTCCACCTGCTTTGGAGGCATTGTACTTCGATTCTCATTGATTAATGATAAAAGTTTTGGTCTGGCTTCAAAAAAAAAAAAAAAAAAACAAACAAACAAACAAACAAACAAACAAAAACAAAACAAATCCCTTTTATGTATCAAAAGTTGCAAACACCAACTTGTGCCCATCTTATCTATTAAGCATAAAATTTGTCTAAATCTTCTTTATCATGGTATATGAGCATTTGAAATACCAACGGTCAACTAGTCTACCACTTTCTATTTATTCGTATACAATTTATGTTTATATATATTTTTATGTATATGGTTTAACATATACTTATTTATATATATAAAATATATACAAGCTTAAATCAATGTATAAAATATACGTGCCAATGTATGTGAGAAATGCATTGGCATTGGTTATAATGATAATCAGAACCTAATAAATCTCCACCAATGCAATAGAGAGAGACTTAAAAAAAAAATATATATATATATATATATAGCGTAGTTTATATTTAAAAATGTTTTCTTTATATAGAATTATTATTTTTAAAATTAAAATTGGAAAGAGAACAAAATTACATTTTTATTTTTTTTTACTTTTTGAGAGAATTTCAACATATAACATCTGCTCCTGATAATAGTTCTTTATCATCAAAATAAAACACTAATCGAATTTTTAGTGTAAGCGAGGATTGAATCACATATCTCTTATTCAACTATTAAAAACTTTATCAATTGACCTAACTAAAACCCACAAATTACATTTTGTATGAAGTAGATAACGACAATTTTAAACAAAAAGGAATATATTGACAACAAAAATAAATTTAAAGATTAAAGAAACTATTTAAAATTTTATTTATAAAAAAAAGTATAAACTTATAAGCTCAAAATGACAAAAATAAAACTTATTAAATACCAAAACCACAATCGATCTAAGGGAGAAACACGCGCCCTGTAAACTAGACCCGATACGATTAATTTTGTGTGGAACTAGCTTGGGTCTAGTGCTTTTATTCACTAAACCCGTCATTGGCATCCGACACACCTTAACAAGTTCGATGCACATAGAGTTTCGTAGGAACCGACTTGGGTCTAGTGCATGAGTTCACTAAAACCATCATTGGCGTCTTAACGGGTCCGATGCACCTAGCACTGGACCGAATCTTTGCCCTAATTTGTACTTTAACTGAAAAAACAAAAACAAAATAGCTTATCCTCCTTTGACGCCAATACTACAGTGGAGAGAGCTAGGGTTTGTGGAGGGAGAAGAATCGAAATGGCGTCGTTTGTGTCACTCAGATCGGAGATCTTCGACCGAGAAGAGCGAAAACAGTGAGCTTCACCTTCTTTCCCTATCTTCCATTTCTCTCTTACCTTTGATTTCTTTTCACAATTCGATTCGATTCGATGCCTCTAAGTAATTATTGTATATTTGTATTTGTATATACTAAGTTTTTTTTTTAATTTTTTTTTCCAGGCAGTACCAAGCTCATATCCGAGGTCTCAATGCCTATGATCGCCACAAGAAATTCCTCAAAGATTATGGTAATTAATATATATGTGTGTGTGTTAGTGTGTGTTATGGCATTGCTTTTGTTGTTGTTGTTGTTGTTTTTATGGGCTGAAATGTGGTTTAATTTCTAAAGTTTGGTGCTTTATGTGTGGAAACTTTAAAAGGGTATTGATTTAGTGAATTTGTTTTTTTGGTGTTGATAATGAGATTGCATAAATGGTAGATGAAAGTGCTGATGAATGCGTAGGTAGTTTGTTGATTTTGGTCAAGTGTTGCCTGGAGTAAAACTAAGAGTGGATGGATGGATGGATGGAAGAGAAAAATGGGTACTTTTTACCAGGGACGGACGCAGGACTTCAAGCTGGGGGGGCCGGAGATAATTGAAAAAAAAAAAAAAAATTCAAACACACATCCATATAGTCACTGGCGGAGCCAAGAAATTAATTTTCTTAGGAGGAGCAAGTTAGTTATGCTTACATTGTGTTAATAGGTTAAGCCTACGTTGGCTCAAAATGCAAAAAACTCAAGTTAATTTGGCCCAAATTGTGGCCAAAATTAAATTACTTTATTTCACAAACTAACTTTAAGTAAACTTGTGCCTACATTTTTTTCATTGTACTAAATTATTTGTACTTAGGATAATAGGTTTGAACATACCTTTTTACATTTTAGGGCTTTTCTAAAGAGTTACATCTAATGTTTCAGAATTTAGGATAAAAAATTGATTAATAGGTATGGAATTTTGAAGATTTATACAATAATTTTTGTTAAAAAAAAGTGTGAACAATGAAGTGCAAATTACTATTTAAGTGCAATTAGATCAAATTAAACAATTAAACAATTATTTGTCCTCCTACTATTATCAGATATAAATAGATAATCTAATATTCTAATATAAACCACATTATTATATATTATATTATTATTATTATTATTATAAATAGATTTATACAATTTTTTTTTTTTTTAAGGTTTTCATGTGCTTTTGAAAACTCCTGGGCTGGCTGGCTGGGGGGCCCAAGCTAAAAACCAAGGGGCCAAGCCTTTTTTTTTAATAAATTTTACATACTAAAAATTTTTTTTTTTGGACCCAGGGGGGGCCCGGGCCCCCTTTGCCCCCAACCTGGGTCCGTCCCTGCTTTTTACATTTATGTTTATCTGCCATTAAGGGTGGTGGATCGATTGATGTGAAGTGGCGCGATAAAATTTGATTGTTGCCCAGAATAAATTTAGATGGATGGAAGTGAAAATTTGGTACATTTTATGTTTTTTGGGACAAAAGTTTGTAACTTCCTAACTTTGGGGTATAAATGGTGTGTTTTTGTTTTTGATTTGGGAAGTGATTGCATGTTACATACTGATTGTAACTTGTGCTGGGAAAATATAATAGGTTTCTATTCTACTGTGTATAGTTTTTGTTTCTAAGATTGGACTTTGTTGGTATGGTTTGTTAGTGGCTATGAATTCTTAGGTGAAAATGTTGCAATTGGGTCTTACTTTATATGTGTGTGGATTGAATTTTTGCTCCTAGAGTTATTGGATTATGTTGCCAAGGTTTGTTGTATGAGATGCAGAACTGTAGAAACTCTGGAAATATGAATTTTAGGAGCAGCATATGGTTTAATTTAGTTCCCATTGTTGGAATATCTTGTTGAATATAGAAATTCTTGTAATGCAATTGGGTATCAGAATTGGGGCTCATATGAGGAGGAATTTCATTTTTTGTAAAAAATTATTGTATTTTCTGAATTTTGTGAAACTTAGGAGGATTCTTACTTATAATCAAATATGGTGGAGAAACATTGAAGTTACTGGTAATAGCTAGAGAATAGTTCGAGACAGAAAAATGGACACTGAGGAAGCATTGCAAATAACGAGCTTTTTATTTGTTTAATCCTTGTGTCCTAAAGCAATTGGGTGATGAACAATCCTCTCCACTAAGGAGGAAGGGGGCTACAGTCGTCCTTATATTTTTCTTCATTATTGATGAAATTATTATAGTGGTTTCTGTTTTGTGCAAAGCATCCTTATTTAAGTGACTAGAGCTTAGGACAAGAGATGTGGCAAGAGTGTAGATATCTATTAATATCTATCAAAAAAAAGAGTGTAGATATCTATTAAGTGATTTGTGGACTTCATGGTATCTGTGTTTGTAGTGTACTGGTAATGTTGTAGGAATATGCTTTAACATCTCTTGCATGTGCTTCATTTAGTTGCCAATGATGATTTTCATTAGGTAAGCTGATTATGTGCCTGTTTGGTTTGGCGGTTTAAATTTGCACTTTTTAAAACCCCCACTTCTCTCTCTCTCTCTCTCTCTGCTGCTGTACAGCCTTTTTAAAGCACCCTTTAAAAAAAATAGGCCATTACAAATGGCCACTAAAGCTGGGGAATTTCTGGCTATTTCTCTTGAACAGTAGCTGTAGTTATCAAGATCACTACATATTCATTCCGCAGTTAAAGAAATTCTTTTGAGAATCTTGATTTATATTGCAGCTAGCTTTTATGGAAAAGAAGACTCTAGAAATGTGAAGTTACCTGTTAAAACTGATCGAGACACCCTAAGGGAGGGATATCGGTATGTTCATTGTGTTATTCCATACTGTATATCTACTGGTTGCAGATGCCTCAGTAGACTTCTTTTGTTCATATTGATGTATAAAGTTTTAAATTCCCCGCTTCAATTCAGATTATATTCCTGAATGTTTTCTCCCCCACTCTCTGGACTTTGCTTTAGGCAGTTTTTATAATAATATTTTCTTTTAAATGATCAAAAATAATAATCTTCTCAATTATTTACAAAGGTTCATACGTACTGAGGAAGATGATATGGATCCATCATGGGAGCAAAGGCTGGTGAAGCGTTATTATGATAAGCTTTTTAAAGAGTATCCTTTGCAAGCAGATACTATTTTGCTTTCATTCTTTTTAATTTTTAAATGTGGCTTATTAATGCTTAAGATGATTTAAAAATTGATGGTGATTCTGGTTCCTGGTAACCTTATTTAATAGAAGGATGTACACAATAATTATGTTCTTGGTAGGCATGTAGTCATTACAGAATCAAATGGATCTTAGTACAAGTTTCTGTGTAGTAGAAATCATTTGGCCAGACAAGGGAAGAATGAAATTGCCTTTCATTTGCCCATACAAAAGCTTGCTTATTGCTCATTTCAAGGGCTGTGATCTATTATGCTAAAGGGAGCCAGACCTTTATATCATTACCCTATATGAGCTCCACATGCTGTTCCTGACATGACCCATTGCAAATCCTCTTACTCAAAAACACAAAAGAAAAATGACCTGCCTAGAGAACATTACTGCCACAAGTGAGCCTGAATCATTGCCAGTGGATTCACATACCTGATCTCATGCAAATGCATACTTGCTCACCTCATATTAGCCATTCCTTGCTTCCCTCTTTCCTCCGTTTTCTGTCATTTCACTCCATTGATCCATAAAACAACTCAGTAGCATGTCATGTAACAATTGTATGGTAACTGCAATTCATGGGCACGCCTTTGATAACTTTAGGTGAACGTACTTTGACCATGAGGTATGTTGGTTAAGGTCTAATGTTCTGCAATGGAAAGAACAAATTAAATGGACATGCTTTTAGTACCCTTTTTATTTGCCTTCTGGTATATATTCTTCTACTTGTTTTAATTTTTTAAATTTGAGAGCCTGTTCTCTAATGCATTTACATTTTGAATTGGTAATATTATTGAGCTTTCAAGTGTTTGGGTTGCTACTACCATATTATAAGTAGAAACTGTTTTTTGTTCCTTCACTACCTTTAACTCATTGAAGATATTGCATAGCGGACATGTCACAATACAAAACTGGCAAGGTGATTGTTTACTCAGTATATATATTTGTAATCTTTCCTACTTTGAAGTTTAACTGAACTGATGAACCTTCACTTTGATGTTTTTAAAATTTTTAGTCTCTTTAAAAGAACTTTCTTTTATCTATATATGAGTGTGCTTACAGTGGATACTTTGTCTCTGATGGTTCCATCACCATATTAGGAGGCCTATTTCTGGTGATTATAACCTTGTTAAATTTGATTTATTATTTAGATGTATTTGGACTAAAGCTTGTAATAGCCCAATTTAGAGTTTCTGGATCTTGTTTTCTGTGAATTTTCAAGTCATACAAACAAAGTGAGAAGTAGGTTAGCTTCCTATGTTTCCTTTTGTTTCATTCTACTTTTCTTCCCTTTGTTCTGTAAGTTTGAATTCTAATATGCTTGCCTAGTTATTGTAGATTAGTGGTAGAACTGTCTTTAGTACGTGTAACTATCCTTAGAGGGACAAGATGCATGCACCAGTCATGGCTTGCCTTTTTGGTTCATGTATCTGAATCCTATATGATCTGTGTTAGTATAACTGCACCTTTTTAAGAGGAGGGTAAAAAGTTTTTTTTTTTTTAATTAATAAAAAGGAAATTGAAATAAGCTGTGTTATCATTTTACTTATCAACAGGAAAAAATGCTATATTATCTTACTGGGGAAATCAACCAGATGTTCTTTTTTCCTTTTTTTTTTTTTTTTTTTAAATAATCTTTTGCTAGATAGCATTGGGTGTATGTAAGGATTTTGTCTTAGTTTTTTTTCCTAAAAAAAGCAACAAAACTCTCTTTCTAAAAAAAAAAAAAACCCTAGTTTTTTTAAAAAGCTAACTTTTATCTTTTTGCCTCAAATTTAGCAAATAAGCTACAGGAAACTGTGGGAAGTGAAAGAAAGTGGAAATGATTTTTCTTAGTTGGGTTTTAAACAATGATTTTGGGTATCCCATATAACCTGAACTACTTTGTTGTATCTTGCTTAGTATTTGGACATTTAAATTGGAGACATTATCAACTTTACTGTATAGGTTGCTGTTCTGGGAAAAAAGGGACTTGTTTAATTGCTGTTTGATACATTCATACCTAGTAAAAAAATTTCTATGAGGTTAGAGTCTAATTTAACTTTCAAATGATGTTTAGGGGGGAAGGGAATAAACATTCTCTAGTTTTGTGATAGTTCCCCATTTGTGCTATAAAAATCATGCTTTAGTGTTTAAATACATACTTTTTGCTATAAAATACATATACATATATATACACACCATAAGTTTTTGACTTATTATATAAAATTTTCTGTCTAGATTGGTCTGAGATGGAGGGCAGAGAAGGAAGTCATATCTGGGAAAGGTATTTTATTTCTCCATGTTATTTTAGTAATGATGTTTTTTCATTTTTGTCTGTTAATGATTCCTTGGGGGGATTTTATGTTCTAACCCCTTAGCCTGCCAATAGAGAGCACCCCTGTAGTCCAACCCACCTGGCCCAGCTTTTCCCATCTCCCAGCCATATTTCGATTACCGATTTGAATATTTTAGGGTTGACCAAATATTTTGATTACTAATCTTAACACCACCTGAAACTTAGTCTTCCTCCCTTGCTTGATTGAATTATTGCATTGTGGTATTATCAAGTTTATTCATTCTTTTCGTTATATTTTAAAAATAAATCTTGTAGTTGGGTATGGACTTGTGTTTAGAATTGATTTGTTACCCTTTTTGTCAGGGCAGTTCATATGTGGTAACAAACACTGTGATGAAAAAGATGACTTGGCTAGCTACGAGGCAAGTGTTTTAGTAACATCATTGATCTCTTTAGCATTTTATGGGTATGGAAATTTTTTTGTTGGTTTATGATTCTCTTACGGCTTTGGACAAATTTAAATCTCATTTATTTATGTTTCTTCGAATGAGTCCTCACTCAAATTATACTTTCTCCTCTTAGAAGTATGGTTGGAGAGTGTGGTTATGGGTTCACAACCTACTAAGTGGTGTAACTTATCAATAAAAAAAAGTGAAGTGTATTTATCGTTCTGGCAATGCTAGGTAACAGCTGTGAGTCTTTTGACCATGCATGTGCAACTTTAAGAACCAATACAGAAATTACTTGTGAGATAATTTTTTGAAGGATTGTCTCTATTTTACAATTAATATATTCAATTAGTTAATTACCAGTTTCATTTCTTCATGGAATATTGGTTTTGAGGGAGGTAAGAGGGTGGGTAAGGAGAGAGGTCACTTCTGATTACCAGTTTATTTGGTGACAGGTCTTGTAATACAATTTTACTGAATTTCACACTGTTTACATGCCAATCAATATGGGGGTGAGGCTTTAAAGAATTTAAATGGTGTTATCTTCACGGCGAAATGAAAAGATAAAAAATCATCACTTTTGCAATTTACTATCCTCTTTAGACATTGTTATTAATTTATTAGTGTGTCCATTCTTTGTTCAAATTTGCTGTTGTGCTTGGTTATTGCATGAATGGGTTTAGACTTGGAGGTCTAACTTTTGGCAGTTACAATGGAAAATATTATTGTCAGATTTTATGTATAATAAAACCTTTCTATGTTTGTGCATATCAATATTGTCAGAGGCCTTGTCATGCTTTCTTTGTTTTCTCATTTTTTTATTAGTAGCAGCAGTTTTGAGTCCTTTGACCATGCCTTTCAAGGCTTTAGTCATATATGATTCATGGTGTAATGATCCCACCCACCTCTAAATGATTATGTGGTAAAAGATTAATTTACTTGACTCCTCTGTGGCTGAATTCATTGGGATTAATTTCTACATAAAGGAAGCATGTTGCCATTGTTATATTTTGTAACTCTTTTGAGACCTATGAAGTTTTATAAAATATTAAGTGCTTGTTTCTGGTGCATGTATGTACATACATTGGTGTGGATGTTAAGCATCATTCATACAATGAAAAGGTAAACTTGTCTATACACTTGTTGGAATTTCATTATACATCTAGGCAGTTTGGCACGTTCTGTATTAATGTCCATGTTATGCTAGGCATGATACTGCTATCTTACTGGTTCTAAAGTCTACTTTAAGCACATATGGGATGAGTGATACCGATCTCTTTTCATCTTTCCTTATGCTTAGAAGATTGAGATAAAAGAGGAAGTTAATTTTTATTGTTAATTTTTCCCCACATATGCTTCTCTGTACAAGCATCCAGCTATATTATCAACAGTATCTATAATTGTCCATTTAAGTTTTGATCTCATCTTACTTGATTGTTACATTGCAGGTCAACTTTAGTTATTCTGAAGCTGGAGAAAACAAACAAGCACTTGTGAAATTGGTAACTTGTGAGAGGTGAGTTGGCTCTTGCTGATTCTGTAAGTCTACTTATGAATTTGTGATGACAACATAATTTAAGCTGTATAAACATGTTATAATTTTTTTTTAATTGATCATTCTTAATAGATGTGCGGATAAGCTTCATTACAAAAGGCGGAAAGAGAAGGAGCAATCAGAAAAAAGGGAACGAGAAGAAAACAAAAGAAAGAGGTGCCAATTCAAGCCAAGAGCCTTTTTTCAATGTTGCCTATTTACTGCTGATTAAAATACCACTTACTTGGTTTATTTCCAGGAATCGATCAAGGAGCATTGATGAAGCAGATAATGACTATGAAGGGAGCAAGGAGAAGAGAAAAGGTCTGAACATTCCTCTGTTTATACTTCATTTTTGCATGATGACACATTCTTGTGCTTATATTCCTTTCACATTTGTATATATGATTTTGTTTTGAGTGTCAAAATCTTTTAGTCTGTTGTTGGATCATGGATAGGCCATGGAATTGATTGGTGCATCAAATCCAAATTTTAAAATCTGCTGTTTGGATGTGCACTAGTTCCATGGAATTAAAGAAATGATGTATAGATGAGTATCTTAATTCTAAGACATTATTAACTATTAAGAGGGATTTGATTTTCAAAATTGATAATTGAGTACGCATTTGGTTGATTGATCATGTCTTAAATTTTGTTGATTGCTTAATTATTAGTTTATCACAAGTTTAATTTAAACACCTAGATGGATCTGTATATTGGTATCAGGTAAGATAGGTGGTTAATGATTTAAAGGAAAACTTTTGGCATAGGTTGCTTAGAAGTTTTTCCCCAGTTGCTACATTGAACTCTATCCAAGACTTGCTTTGTTTAGCATCAAACTAGGATTGGAGTCTTCACTCTTCAGCAGTTAAAGAGTCAAAGAGACCTTCCAGGGAGACATGGGTGAGGAATTTTTCATGAATGTTCCTCCAGGTTTCACATGTTTCGCTGGAAGAGCTAAAGTAGATGTGCAGATATTCCCTATTGGTTTGGAGTTTTGGGCTTTGTTGGTTATTTATTTTCTTCTACCATAATTTTCTTTCGTCTGGGGCTGGTGTTGAGAAAGAAGGCAAGGACATTTTTAAATATCTGTGGTTCTTTAGTCTCCACCACTGGGAAGCTTTTGACTTTCCCATTGTTTACCAACTAATCAGCAATCATCTTTACCTAAAATCACTATTCTAGGTCTAGTAGGTTGCCCATTATCGCTAGGACATGCTCAATGTTACATATTCGGGCTGTCCAGTGCTTTGACAATTTCTCATTCTTATAACAGCCATGTAGCTTGTAGAGTTGAGAATTTTTTTGCTTCCAAATTAGAAGTAGAAATGGGTTTAAGATTTTATGCAAGTTAAGTGCATCCTAGCTTTAGTTTCCTTCATTTAGCTAAGCAAGTCTTCTATTCATAGGTCTGTCCAATAATTGTGATCATTACAATAGAGTGAAAGGATAGCTTATGGAAATTTGCACTTGTACACTCCTATCTTTAAAAAAAAAAATATTTGCTATGACCTATCTTGCTACTGTTTTTTTTTTATTATTATTATTTTTTATTTATTTTTTAGATGAGGCATTCTACTGGTCTTGTGAGCTTACATTTTTTAAAAATTGTTCTTTGCAGGAAAAAAGGCTTCAATTTCAACTGATGATCATAATGTTGGTGATGATGATAACTTTGATGAGTTTCTTGAGGGGATGTTTCCATGACCGACTGCTGCCATATTTAGACGGCTAGTTGTTTGCCAACATTGACAACATGATAGCAAAATGCTGAAGTTCCAAAATAGAATGAACCTTGGTGTTTCGTAGTTCCATACATTTCTTTACCCTTTAAATTCCATTAAACCGTTATCTGTGTATCCATTAGGAACAGAAATTAACATGTAACCTAGAGAAGCAAATAGAATGTATAATATATTTTCATTTCAGTTGTGGGGAAAAGGATGACAAAGAACTAGCATTGAGCTGCATGTAGTTACCATCATCGGCTTGCAAAGAAGTGAAGAATGAGTTTTGCAGGCTGCCTATGGTAAGAGATAATAACAAGTGAATTGTAATTACATTTGGTTTGCTTGGGTTGAAGAAAGAAACATCAATTATGAGAGGCGTGTAAAATTAACATAAGAAAGAAACCTCAATTATGAGGCGTGTAAAATCAACATGTGGTACTAGTCAAAAGCAATATGTGAGATTACGTGGTTTGAATAACAGCCTTATGTTACTCAGGTTTTTATAATGTTGTACAGCCCATCTATGTACACTCGAAATGATATGATGCCATCAGTTACGAGTATGAAGCACTCCATTGTTAAATTAATTCCAAAATTTCAGTGACCTTTCCTGGGTTGACGTATTTATTTTTTATTTTTAGATTTGATTCACTTTTTTCACTTTGTTGAGCTTGGATTCTGGAAGTAGATTCCTTGTTTTAAAAAAAAGGAGAATATTTATCTCTATTTAATTTTTAGTTGGACGATGTTGAAGCCTTTCTGTTTCATTAGTCTCTTATAAATTAAAATTTTCTGAAAAACCAAAAAAAGAAAAAGAAAAAAAAGATGTTGAAGTGTTTTACATAATCGTTAATCATTGGGTTCTCAACAAATAAAAAATTATCATGGGGCTTGTATTGAGGTGTTTTGGAAGATTAAAATAATGTTTTTAAAACTCAAAATTCTGATCACAACTCTTTATAATTTTTTTTTTATAAATATTCATTATAAACTCAAAACAATTTTTTTTTATAAATGTTCATTATAAACTCAAAACATAATTTTGCAACGGGTTATACAAATGCATCCTCATCTATTATAAAAGAAATTTGGTGAGGAAAAGTATTAGTGTAGTCTCTTGTATATCTCCATGGTTCACTCCTTAAAGAAAATTATATCACAGAAATCTATACCATCCTCCCTTGAGGTATAAAGAAAGAAATGTCAGTGATCTCCAAAGCTTTACAAAAGTGAGTCTTTTTTTTTTTTTTTTGTTCATTCTTGTTATAAAATAAAACAAATACAATGAAATTTTTATTCTGCTTTTGAGTTGCCTAAATAAGTGTTGTTCATAATCATTGAATCAAAGGACAGGCTAGTCCATAAAAATAGGATAACGTTAAGGGTAAAGATAGCTACTTCATTGTCTTTGCTATGTTTATCATAAAACTAGCATCATAGCAGAACTTTGCACGACAAGAGATGGGAGGATCGACAAGGACAGATTATATAGCTTGTAGGCTGCAGGGATATTATTCTTAATGTGGACTTTCTTGGAGTCATGGCCTATTGGTGTATACTGGATAAGTGTCTATTTGTCATGATTTATTGTCTAACTTTGTAGCTTATTTGTTTATTATGTATAGCCTTTTCAAACTCCTACCTTTTCAGTACAAGTTGTAAACATTTTTTTCTAAAATCTTTTGTATGTTTATCTACAAAACTTGTATATAGTTTTAGAGCAAATCATACTACTGCTTGTAATATGATACAATAAGAGGGTCAGGATCTGTTTCCATTTTAGATCTTCATGAGTTTCTGTTTGTTCAAGAAGATAGAGTTAAGATTGGTTTTGATGTTGATAATTGATGTACATGAAACTTTCTAAATAACAAAATGCTCGAAACTTTAAATCTCATTGTTGTATTAGAAAATAATGAAAGAGAGAGGTTTACTTAAGTAATATATTTTAATTGTTTGCCTAATTATCTATTGGTTTTAATATTAAAAACTTTTTACAAGGACAATTCATGCTACACAACAAATTATAAAAGTTATTTGTCAAGACACGTAATATACGTTACATGCATCTTTTTTCTTTTTTTTTTTAAATCTCTTTATTCCTTCTTCTCATGATTCTCATGACACCTATGTACTTATATGACTGTTCATCCAAGAGAATTATTGTGTAGTTGTTTTTTTAGTCATTCTTATCTTTTTTTAATCTGTCATCTCCTTTTTTTTTTTTTTTCCTTCTATATGATATGAGAGATGGGATTCATTTGTAAGAAATCAACAAATGAATATACAGTTTTTCTTTTTCTATATAATCTCTCTTTCAAGAATTCTCTTTATGTTATATTGCTAATATTTATTTGAGCAAGACAAATACTTATAGTTTAGTTGAATATTTAAGACCAAATGAAACATGAGAGCTAGAAGTAACTTCTTATCTAAAAGCATTTTCAAAAGATTACTACATTTATAAAGACATGTTATATTCTAAAGTTCTATTTATTGAAGATAAATAAATAAACAAATGTTTATAATTAAATTGACATGTAAAAGTTTCAAACATGTTTGGTTCTCAAGGAATTCAAAGTTACAACAGATGCGCACACACTGCACTGATGTGTAAAGTGTATGAGTACCTGACTAATAAGTAGGTAACACATTAATGGTCTATGAGGTACACAACCTGACCACATTAACTCTTTTAGGACTATTACTGGCCACAAGTCCCAGTTAAAGAATAAGCAGAAACAAAAGGAAATAGTACAATTATGTCTCCTTATCCTTTAAGAGAAGCTTTCTATTTGTACCTAATTTTTTTGGGTCTGAAGAAAGAAGTTTCTATACCCTATAGGGTAACCTCAAAAACCTTTATTATTAGCAAATATTTTAACTTTCAAAAGAAAACAAGCCAAGCCACATTTGGCACCTTTTTACCCAAAATAATTTGTACCTGCCACTACATAAAAGTTGACTGGTAGATTCATTCTTAAAGCTCACTCATTACTCATTAGTAATGGGTATCAGAATCAAACAAGATATTAGATGCCTGTCAAGTGTCAACAACATCGAAAAAGTTATCAGACACAGTTTTCTATGCTTCATACACAAATCCAAAACCCATCAAATGTTTTTTTCCTACAAAACAAACAAATAGTAGTCTTAGTACCGCTTAAACTGCTATAAATATTGTCATAATTATGAACAAGACTCTTGTTTTTTTTTTTTTTTTTTTTTAAAGAAACAAACACAAACACAAGATAGAGGAAAAAAAATTATAATATAAAGCCACATAATATCTTCATTAAAAAATTATAGTAACTTTTAAAGGAGGATGAAGTAAATTATACTATACACAACATACTCTCTTAAACAATGTGAAATAATTATCTTTATTTTTTTTATAGAAACAAATACAAACACACACAGGGGAGAGGAAAGAAAGTTCAATTATAGAAAAGATTTAGGTACAGTACTTATGTGTTGTTCTTTAGGTTTTCCTCTTAAAATTTTATTATGTGATTTTTTTTTGGTAGGATAAAAGTGTATTTTTTTAATTAAATAGTCATGTGACTGAATTTTAAGAGGATAACATAAGGAACAACACCTAAAATACTTTATCTAAATTTTATCCATTATTTTATGTGTTAGACTGCAACTAATTATCTATCACTTTTATATAAATTTATTATTTTTTCTTTACAATTTATAATCTGCCTCCTGAATAGTTATGACATAAATTGTATTATTTTATGCATTCTTATAATTTTTCACAAATAAAACCCCTCAAATGTCTTTTCTTACAAAACAAACAAGACATGAAAAACAAAACACAAAAAAGAAAAAAAAAAAAGGGAAAAAAAAAAGAAAAAGAAAAAATTGCAATTGCCAATGCCAGCTCTAAAACAGCACAGAATATTTGTACCTTTGTTGTGATAAGCTGCATTGGGAGTTACATCAGCCAGAGACCACACTAGATCGTACGCCGCGTGTCAGCTTTAGGTGCTACACAGTGCAGTCTAATTACACGTGCACAAGACACGTGGGGCGTTGTTGAACTCAGAGCAGAATTCTTGCTTAGGTGAGAGCTTGTACGTTTGGAGGCACAGATCTTTGACTGCTACCTGGGATCATGACAAATGACACAGTTTTTCTTGCAGGTTTTTTTTTTTGGTTAAATTAAATTCTAAACTTATATTTTAAGAGTTTTTTCTTTTTTTTTTTCTGATTAACCTATAATTCAAAAAATACCTAAATTTAAAGCAGTTTCAAATAAAAATTTAGGATAAATTGTAAAGTATATCCTAAAGTTTAGAATTGCTTAAATTTACGCCTTGAAATTTGGTTTCGTTAACTAAATCTCGCATTCTATTAGTTTTGATTGTTAAGTGATATTTTAGTGTGTTAATGTGTATTTCTCTTTGCCAAGTCAACCTCTTAAAATGATGCCACTTTATAAGCACCAGCTGTATTCTCTGTCTTAAGTGAAATAACCTCGTATTGGTAGGCTAGTTTTGGGGGGAAAAAATACGTCAATATATCAGTGTGTCACATAAGATCCTAAACAACGGAGAGTGGAGTTTTATTAACGAAACCAATTTTAGGGTGTAGAATTTAATTTTTCAAATTTTAAGGTGTAAAATCTAAGTAACCCAAAATTTTATGGTTGTAATTTGCAATCTACTCACAAATTTATAATTTCATCAATTATAAATCAAAAACTAATCTTTTAAAATATATCATACAAATTTAAACCTTGAACTTTTTAAGTTTGATTTTAGGATTTAATTGGAGGTTAACTCTGTTACAATTTTAAAAGTTCAGGGTCCAATTTGAAATTAGAAAGGTTTAAAGTTGAAAATTTTGGATTTATATGTAGGGTGCTAGGGTTTAAAATGTAGTTTGTCCTTTTTTAAGTGTTACATCAACGGTCATAATAACCTCTTTATTTGTTGAGAAAACAACACCTGAAAGACCTAGAGCATGAGAGATTGTTGAGAAAACAACACCTGAAAGATCTAGACCATAATAGATCTCAACCTATTCAAACTTCAGACTGTAGTGTCCAAATAATAAAAGCCAATAATTCTTGAGCTAAAAAACCAATTTCACACAACCACCTTTGAATGTTTGAACTCAGATTCAAAATTCCTAATTATTGGTCATGATTATGGTAATTCATGTGATAATCTGTGTTTTTATCTTTAATTATATGACTTGTGATTAACAAGCAAGTAAATGGTATATAATTTAAACATCCCTGTAATGAGTTTGAAGAAAATTTTATATTCCAATCCCATATTATTAAAATACACAAAAATGATCCTTCATCATAAGCAAAATTTTTTTTTTCAAACTAGGTTTGGAGGTAAATCACATCCCTATGGCCTAGTCCAAAAAAAAAAATTTTCTTATGGAGCAACCATGTGCTATCAATATCTAGATCCCACATTTTGGGAAAGAACATGTTTAATTCTTTACTTTAAGCTTCAATCTAATGCACTGGACACTAGATTGAAATATGTTTATTTTAAGTCATATGTTGTACCCATATCTCCCTCTAATACATAGGAGCATTCAAGATAAAACCAAGTCTTTTCATATTATTACCTCTATCTATCTCAACCTATGTAAAATAATCATCTTGAAATATACATATACACACACATTTTCATCTCAAATGTGTGGATCAACCCTAAAATATATGTTAAATATGAGACCAACTTGTATTTTTTAGTATTTTTAAAATATACATTTTGGATTTAAATTCCCCTCCATTGTAACTATCGAATTATGTTTAAGAAAATTACACAATAATGATCATTTAAATAATTGTGAACAATTTCTTATAAACTAGGTTAGGAGAAAAGTTACATCCATATGCCCTTGTCCAAATAAAAAAAAAATTCTTATAGAGAAATCATAAGTTACCGTTCTCTCTAGATCCCACATTTTAGAAAGGAAGCTTTTTTACGCGGAGTTAAGTTTAAGTTTAATACACAGAACACTAAGTCAACACATGATATTTTAAAACACATATCTACTCCAATAAAAGAGAGCAATCGAGATAAAGCCAAGTCCCTTCATAAAACTACCTCTACCTATCTCAACTTAAATAAAATAATAATTGAAATATATATACATTTTTTCTCGCAAGCGTTTAAATGCGCATCATAAACTACATGGTTATAGGACCACAAATGATTCCATAATTTTTTGTTATAATTTTGATGTGACAAATTATAAATGTATTGTCGATATTACTTATTCATAGATCTACAATATCTTATTCATCAATCATACGCTGTCACATCACAATTATAATAAAGAAGTGCATAGTTTTTTTAGGACTTTTTTTTTTTTCCACGAAATATTAAAATGTGAGACCCAAAATCATAGGGTCATAGGGTCCTGTCGGCTTGTCCTAACGGCGCACTGCCGCAATAAACGGTGTTAAAAAAAAAGTGGGCAAAGAGAGACAGAGAGAGTTGACGAATAATTTGGTGGAGCAACGTGTCAAGCTCTAAAAGGTGGACCAATTTGGAGTTATTATGATTCTGACACGTCTTTGTTTTCTATACACACAAGTGTCAGGCTGGCAATGTGTTAGCCTTTCCTTTTATTAATCAAAGTTAAATAAAACCTTAATCAAATAAAATATTAGTTCTTTCACTTTCAATTTAAAAGTTGGCATATTTTAAATGATTAAATAATCTCAATTAATTTAATTAAATTAATAATTAATTGGGTTTTGTTAACTAGCACTGCACTACATTTCCCTAGGTGGCTCATGACTAAATTAAATAATAATTATTATTATTTTTCTCTCAAAAGGTGAATATAAAGGGTCTTCTTCTTATCTTGAAATGTGGAAGGTACAAAAAAATGTAATAATTAATATATTTTTACCAACTTTTGAATGATTCAACTAGTCTATAGTGTTTTATTAGATTGGTTTAGAAAGTTAAAAAATAAATTTTTAAAACATGGAGGTTCAATTCTCTAGGTAAAATAATAATAATAATAATAATAATAATAATAATGTTAAACTTTGAGACCAATCAACTTATGATTAACTTGGAAGAGTTCGGTCAAGTGTGGAACTTCAAATTATCAAAAAAGAAAAAGAAAAAGAAAAAGAAAAAGAAAAAGTCAAGTGTGGTTTAGTGGTACTACTTGGTCTTCTCCATTGTTATATTCATAACCCCACCCTTAATTTATTGTAAGCTAGAAAAAACTATGAAAGCTAAAGGATTATTCTAAGGCTTAAAGAAAAGTAATGCTAAAATGGTCCTTAAAGCTATTTGTAAAGTTCACTTTATATAAAGAGATTTGTATGATATGAGTGAAAAAGATTACTTTGAAGTTGTACGTTTTATGTTCTCAAAAAAAAAAAAAAGTTTTACATTTTATCATGGATAAGGTTGATGGGGCCATAGTCCTTTTTCTCTTGCCCACAAAAAAAAAAAAAAAATTTTGATTGATGGGTTCTGTAGGTCATAACAAAAACAAAATCAAGAATAAGCCTTTCAAAAAAAAAAAAAAAAACTTAAATAAAAATTGATGTGAAAATTCGAGCAAGTTTAATAATAATTAGCTATTAATGTCATACTAATTATGAGTATTCAGTACAAGCTTCTAAATTATATTAAGGTATATCATAAGGCAAGTTGTGCACATTCATAGACCAACCAAAAGACCAGGTGGAGATCCTTACGACAATGCACTGTCGGCTCTCATTTCCATTTTTTTTTTTCCAACTATTCACTTAGGTGTTATTTTCTTATTTGTGTGAATAGAATCAGAACTCAATTTCCAATGTAAATAGAATCCAACTTAGCTTCCAATGACCCTACACTATAAAATCAGAACTCAATCTTCTGTCTTATCTCACACTTCATTAGATTAACATTCCATAATTCCATCTTAAGGTTTCACCTTGGAGAACTGAATAAAGGACATAAAATGAATATAAATTTCGAGTTAGAGTGTTGTGTTTAGCTTTGATATACTTTTATTTTTAATCATTTGATAATTTCAACGGGAGAGAGGGGGTTTGAATCTTAAGATGTTTCTGCTAAAAATACTTTAAAGTGTCAATTAGTTGAACTGCAAAACTATTAGCTTATACTTGATATACTTTTAATTTTGAAGGAACACTACCAAAATTTTGTAAACATAACCTCATTTGCAAATGTCAAAACTAATATATATATATATATCAAGGATCGCTTAAGTCACAATGGCTTAAGGCTCTATTTGTCTTAGATATTTGTTAAAGGATATCTCCTATAACCAATTTTTTTCCTTATCCCCCAAGATTATTAATTGCACAATTGACACTTAAAAGTTTCATTAATAAAAAATTTGCAATTAAGTTTTACACAAGTATTTATTATAAATGCCCCTTAAATCCATATAAATTTATACTATTCTCTCTCTCTCTCAAGTGCTTCTGTGATTTAGGATGGTGGTGGAGTCAATTAAGTCTTTTGATTTGGGGTAGTGGTGGTGAAGTTGACTTTGGTAAAGTCAACGGTGGCTTTAATTTGGGATGATGGTGGATTTTGCATGCACTCTTGAGTTAAATAAGAATATGAAAGGATAGGGTTTTGCATTGTGGTTGAGAGGGTATTTTAAGTTTCGTGTAATGATTGCGTTTTTTAAAAGATTTGTTTGACATGCGTATTTTTTATAAATCCAATTTTCAATATAGTGCATTGAGTAAATCATTTTTAATGGATACAGAACCCTTTATTTTTTACTTAAACTATTAACTTATTTGTACTTTAACACACACACACACACACATATATATATATATATATATTTTGTTATCTTTTCTAGGTAAACCTTATTTTAAAAATAAAATTTTCTAAATACACTCAAATTACGTTTAAAGTTCGTATAAAAAAAAAGTCTGAAATTTTAACTTGCAAAATCCTAGGACCTAATTTGAAATAAGGTACAAACTGTAAATGTAAATTAAAACCTCATACTTATGAACTCTTTCATTTTGAAGATATATTGATCTCCGTTATTTATTTTTGCTATCCTAGGTAGCCACGGAGCAAAATAGAAATTGAAATCATTAATAAAATTTTGTATTTCACATAAATAGCTAGTTTTGATTTTTAGGCAACCGCTCTCACTCTAAATTAAACTCTTTCTATCTAAATGGAGCTTCTCTTTGTATCATGTTTGTTCATAACTATCAAATGTTAGCTGAACACAAAAATTAAGTAGAACTTTCTGAGTCTAATTATTGCCTAGATTAACATACATAGATACACATTTCAAATTGAACCAATTTTACAAATATGGACTTTAATTGAAAAAAATTAAAAAACTTAGACACAATATGAAAGATTATACAAATTATGGGCCCTTTTATATAATTAAAATAAAAATAAAAATAAAAATTGTAAGTCCTTTTTTGTCAACTTCAAGTTTCAAAATTTTTTTTCTTAGTCTTTTACTTTTTTGACAATTTTGTTTTCTTCCTAAACGGAGACACAGAGAGAAACCTTTGCGTAAACTTTGAGAAATGAAAAAAACCTTAAAATTCTTCTTCCTTGAAAAACCTTAAACTTTTACTTCTCAAAAAAGAAAAAAACACCTTAACTCTATTAACACTCTTTTTACTTTTATTATTTTCCATGTGTTTTATTTACTCTCTCTCTCTTTGTCACCTTCCACTGTCTCTCTTTAAGGTTGCAGACAAAGAAAGAGAGAGAGATAGAGAAACTCAGTCTGTGATGAGCTTCTTCTACTTCTGAAAACCAAGAAGCCATCTTGGGGTTGGATCCTCTGCTTCACACCCCCACAAGTAAGCTCTTATCCAAACAATTTCCCTTCCATATCTCTTAGAATTCTCCATCACTTTCCTCAACTTTGATTCAAGAATTCTAACAGAACATGTTATCATGGCTGCTTTACTTGTAGTACCTTTGTTAAAGTGAGTACTTTTTTTGTTTTTTTTTGGGTCCTGAAGCTTTTAAGCTTTACTTGGTTGTTGAGGAAAAGAAAAAAAAAAAAAAGAATTTTTTTTTGAGTTTTTCTTGGTTGGAACTGAAAAGGGTGGTCCAAATTCCAACCTTTTTTTTTTTTTGGGTAAAAGATATATCTTTCTTTTATTTTTGTGTGGGATGTAGCAGAATTTGGAGTAAAAAGAGAAAAATAGAGATACCCAGAAGAAAATTTCAGCTTAATTAAAGCTAATTATTTGTTTTAGGCTCAGTAGAGTGCAGTAGGGTCTTGAATTTTGAAAGGTTTATATCTTTTTCCATCATTTGCTTAATTTCCAAGCATGAACCTTAGGTTCAGTTATCTCTTCAAGCTCTGAAATTCAGTTAATGGTTTTTGCAATTGATTAATGGTTGGATTTAGTATTATCCTTTTTGTTATGATGTTTTTCTTCATTCTACTTAGCATGCATGTTGCTTTTTGCTTATATAGAGAGAGAGAGAGAGAGACTCCAAAATTTACCCTGTATTCTTTTGGTTTGGTATGGTTTGGTAGAATTGAACTTTATTATTATTATTTTTTTTATGTTATGATTTTTTTTTTTTAAATTTTAATTTTTTAAGGTTGAAGGAGGAAGTTGTGAATGATGCCAGCAAAGCTCGGAAATGAAGACAGGCGGTTAGAAAATTGTGGGCCAACTGCGTTGCAGTCCACTGTTTACTCCCATCCTTGGTGGTCTGGAGTGGGGAGCAATGGGTCCTTAGGTGAGAGTGGTTCAAAATCTTCTTCAATGGAACACCTAAATGGTTCTGTGAAGAATGGAGTGATACAGTTGAAAGCAAACGGTCAGTTGGATGGTGGAGCTAATTTTAATAAAGAAACACAAGTCACCGTAGCGTCGCAATCTGGTAGGTATCTTTGAGCTGTCACCCCTTTAGTGAATAATAGTCTTGTGGAGATTTGCTTTAAATCATAAATAAGAATAAATGTATTTACTTGCTATTGGGTGTAACAAAGTATATGATGTTTGAATTTGAGGAATTGTTTCTCTATATATATATATATATATGATTGGTGGTTGCAGTCTTTGTTTCATCGTACATTTTTATTTATATATTTTTCCCAGACAAAATTTGTAATTTAATAGAAACAAGTGTTCACTGTAGAGAGAAGAAGAGAAGTTTAGCTCTGTGTGGGAATGCCTCTTTTAGGAAGGAGAAGGAGGAAAAAAAAAAAAAAAAACAGAAATTATGCATTTTGTTAAAGAACAATGAAAGTATCTTGTTCTCATGCATTTGTGATGAGTATCTTCATGGCAGCTTGTATTTTAGTTTAGATTTGCCCAAATGAAAATTTATTGAAGTTTAGTTGGTTGACTCTTGAGAATTTTGAAAATTTCACTAAGAAGAATTTTTATGTAGAGAAACTGGAAAACATATACCTGATGTGATCTGGACAGATGAAAGTTGCTGGTCCTAATTTGTTAATTATACACATACATGTATATTTAGGCATATAATTGTTCTTGAATTGAAATTGTGATAGATTGAAATCTTGTTCCCCTGTATATATGGGCATGTACTTCTTTTTTCTTCCCCTCTCCTATTTTTCTTTCAGTTGGTGCAATGTGAAACTGACTGGCAGACAAGCAGACCAAGAAATTGTAAATCCTGTTTAGGTGCTTCAGCTTTTGGAGTATCTGCAAGAGGTGCAAATGCAGATCATTTTTGAACAAAACCATCAATTATTGACCATGATTGTATTGCCAATTTCACCCTGTTGCAATCACTGCCACCTTTTTCTATGGCAGCATATTTAGTTATTTATTTTTGGAGCACAAGGCTCCAAGGCTAATAAGCATTTAAGGGTCTTCCAATGTGCAAACAGAGTGTTTCTGTGTTACTGTAAAATTCAAGCAGCTCTCTTCTATCCTTTGCTGATTGTTTGATCCGTTATATTTCCTCTCCTTGCAACTCAGCAATGATTCTGCTAGGAACATGTGTTGACCTACCCACCAGATCTTCCAAAACAGGGAAACAATATTGCTGTAATCGAAGATATAAATTTTAAAAACGCAGTAATCAAATATTACCAAAATGTGCATGGGATATTTATATTTTAAAATCTGATACCTTAATTTCTTTAAATAATTTTTTTTTAATCTTGCTATTTCTGATTTGGATTAATGTCATCTTCTTCTTAAAGTTGTGACATAACATGTTGCACCATATGATTGTGCATGCATATTCACTCATACACACACAAACTATCATATTAATATTTGGGTTTACTTCTTATGACAGATGGGAATATTGGGCAAGAGCACCAACATGTTAACCATGTTCCATCCTCAACTCCTAAAATGGGTGAACACCTCGATCCAAACTCCAACATGGAACTTGTTGGTCACTCAATTGTAAGACCTGTTCGGCTTTCTCTCTCTCTCTCTCAGGCTTCATAGACATGCACATTTTGGCGTTTGATCAATGAATCTGAGGCTTTCCATTGGTTGGTTTTAAGATGAAAAAAAAAAAAGATTATAAGTTTTTCTCCTTATTCTCTGTTACTTATGCAGGTATTGACACCATATATGTATTCAGAGCCACATTATGGCGGAATGTTGGGTCCTTATGGGCATCAAGCTATGGTATGCAATCTGTAGTCTAGAAGGACAGTAATAGTAATGTTTTGGATGGAACATGCCTTTTCTAACGAAACCTAGAACATGCCTTACCTTATTCCTCAAAGAGGGACCTCTTCACTACCCTGTTTAGAATGCACCTGTGCACATATATGTGCATACATTGATTGTACTAGTTCCCTGGATATATCTTTGAAGAACAGCATTTAGTTCAGATCAAAAGAAAGTACTAGAAGTTCAAGCAAACTGATGTGGTCACCATTGCTTTGCTTCACTCCAAAGAAAATTGACAAATGATACTATTAGGTTTAAGACTCTTTTGATGAAATATTTTGTACCAGTGCATTCTTCATATTTTTTGTAATAAACTCATTTTCCATGTTTAGACACTGTAGTGTTGTAATTATTTCTAATCAAATGTATTGGGATGTGACGATCTTCTGACAGTAGTGGTATGATGCCAGATACCTGCCCAATTATATGGAATGCATCAGGCTAGAATGCCTTTACCTCTTGAAATGGAAGAGGAACCTGTCTTCGTAAATGCAAAGCAATATCATGGTATTCTGAGACGAAGACAGTCACGTGCTAAGGCTGAGCTTCAGAAGAAAGCGATAAAAGTTCGAAAGGTAAAATAAATATTTGTTTACTTTTTCTCTGGACCGAGCTACAATTTGGGATGATAAAAAAATAGAAGGCATAATATTCATAAGTCATCATAGAGGAAAAACATGCGTTGAAGGCTGATGCAACTTTCATTGTGTATCTTTGCTTTCAGCTTAAGTTGTTCATTCTTGGCAAGTTTCCTTGTAGGTTTTGTAGCTTAATGTTGCCTTCTTGTAGATGGAAACTAAAATTTCTTGTGTATGTGTGTGTTTTTTCTAGCATGTGTTTCTTCCTCTTTGTACACCAGATTTACTTAATATCTTGCTTCATTCATTTACTAGGTATTAACAATTGTGGTATGGGAGATAAGGCAAAATGTTCGTAGGAGAATGACAAATAGAACAATTGCACCTCATTCAATTGATTTTTGTTTTAATTCAAGTTCTGTCTCATTAGATTGTCAGTCTTCATATTTTCTTTTGTATGAATTTTGACTGGGATTCAAAAGAGGGTTGATCTTAGTATCCGACCATTCTATATCCTGGCACTGTTTTCTACTCATGACTTTTTGTTTTGGGTCGGGTGGGGGGAGGGTGGTGTTATCTTCCTACTTTATGATGCTGAAGTTGCATTGTTTATGATTGGATTACGGTCTCAAGATTACACAAATAACAATGCACTTGACAGGGGTGTACTAAAGACATAAAAGAAACCTGTAATCCTGTGGGCAGTATGAAACTAATAATGTTGGCAGCTGGACCTTAACAGTATCACAGTTTTGAAGGGAATTATTTAGGGAGTTCTAGCTTGTTGCTGCCTTGTCTATTACCCTGATTGGTGTATATTTGGAGAGCTAGTATGAAAGTTCTTTTCTTTATGCAAAATCAAGCAGTTCCATTTCCAGTTGTTTTCCATGAGTATACCTCTGAAATATAGACATGCGCTGAAGTAAAAATGAAGAAAGTCGTCTATATTTAAGGCATCTAATAATATTTATTGCAAGTCAAATGTGGGCCACTAGATCTTGGCTGGTGATAAAGCCATAAGGAGGTGGGATATGGTTGAGTTTCTCTTAGGTTGAAGTAGTGTCTACACTCAGAAGAGAAAAAAAAAAAGGTAGTGGGGGAGGGGATTCATACTAAAGACGGGAAGAAAGACATGACAGATGGGGAGGAGGACTTATACAAACTCGCTATGAGAGGAGAGGAGTAAAATCATGTGGTAGTTTATTTTCGGATTTATTAATTTCCCTCTTTTGGCACTATCAGGGTATCTGAAGTTAGAAACTTTTACAAATATAGAAATGTTTTTATGAAGTTAAGAGATTAAGAAATTTGAAAACAAGAAAAGCTATAGGACCAAGATGGTATTCTGATTGAGGCAAGGTTGTATTTTGGGTGTCATGGATTTTTTAGTTGTTTTTATTTATTTGTATATTCTTTATTGTATTTGTGTTTCTTGTGTGCTTTTCCAATCTGTCAGCCCCACCCCTTCAGCACATTTCTTATTCTTTAATAAGATCTGTTTGTTCCTTACATTTTTAGAATGTCCAGAAGGATTCTTGATATTCTATACTGTTTCATGTCCCAGCCATATCTTCATGAGTCTCGACACCTGCATGCTATGAGGAGGGCAAGAGGTTGTGGGGGGCGCTTTCTTAATACAAAGAAGCTTGATAATGATGCCAATCCTACTTCAGAAAAGGGCATGAATATGGGTGCCAACTCTTCAGTGCAACCAACCAGTAAATCTGGCTCTGAATACTTGCCCAACAATGGCAATGGGAAATTGGATTCCTCACATAATAAGCAAGAAGGATCACGGTCAATGATTCACAATATGCATAAAGCACACAACTTGTCCAATGGGAGCAGCAATGGCCATGGTCTTTCATCAACATACCATTCACTGTTTAGTGATGACAAGGAAGGAGGCTACATGGGTCAGCAGAGGGAGAGCATGCATGTGAATGGGATTGCACGTGGGGCACTCCCCATTAAATGAAGTTCACCGAAGGTGAGGAGCCTCTGGAATTTGCTTAAGCAGTTAAATACTAATGAGTTTTTGATATTCAATTCAATAGTTTACTTGGGTTTCTTTGTCTTATGAGAGCTTCTTTCCTGCAGGTGAACCCAAAGGCATTTGCCCCATCTAGGTTGAATAGAAACCTTTCATGTATTGTGTTTCTCAGGCAATTCATTCTTGGCTTTACAAAAAAGGTTACTTGTCTTTGTAAGGGTGAAATGAGCAAGAGAGAGATGTGTTGTAGTGCTGCTGTTACTGTTCTGCATTTAATGCATTTCCTTCCATTCACCAGTAGTGTAAAAAGGGAAGAGAGTTCTTAACTTATCAAGTAGGAAATAGTAATCAATATGTAAAAGTTTTAACAATCTAGATAAGAAGGCTTCAGAAATGTGAAGACTTATTTGTGTAAGACAAAGGCTTTGCTTCTTCTATCCTAATTGTTAAAATGTTGACAATGTTAAGATTTGGTCTCTCTCTCTCTCTCTCTTCAGGTTTGTTGCATCTCCATTGAAATGTTTGATTGTATTGATATGAGGGGTGTTTGACTGTATTTCTGCACTTCCTTGCATGGCATTGCATTGCATTAGGCAAAGCACACACGGAAGATGCATTCTACCAACCTATTAGTTAAATGGAACTCTGATTTGTCTTTGGTTAATTCTCCTGTATTGTCCTTGTTCTCTAATGACATAGCTCCTCATGTCGGGATTCTGGCGTTGTCATTTGCTGTAGTCAATAGGTGCTAATCTGGATTATGGGTCATATACGAGGCTCTAGTCTGCATTATTATCAAATTATTCTCGTTGGTTTGATATTGTCCTTGATATGATTTGTGTGAAGTTGTGGTGGAATACTTTGTACCATATTTTAGTGATGCTGAGCATCTAAGTTTGCTAATTGTAAAATGTTGTTCTACAGCTTTTGTGACAGGTTGTTTAATGGCCTTTTTGCAACTAGTTAGCTGTTCAGTCTTTTGTAACAGCATAGCTCTTTTATAACCAGTTTTAGGCTATTAATTTGTTAATTGCTAGCCAATTAAAAAAGAATTAGCATGGGCCAATCAAATGAAAGCAGTCAAAGCTGGTGTAATATAAAAGCTTTGTCATTATTTGATAAAACTATAAAAGCTTGTCATTGAAAATCTATTATGTCTCAGTAATATGCATCTTTCCCCTCACGTGAGGATAGACCCCAAAAATGATATACAACCTCCCTAGTTCTGCCCTTGCATGGGCCATTTAAAAAAAAAAAAAAATTAAATTGCAAGTTATAGTGGGTCAATTTGTGCAATGGTAGACTAATTTGGGATTGTTCTGAATCTTTTGGAATAAAATTTGTACTAGGCTACTAAAATACAAAAGAAATGTGTAATAAATGGGCAAAGTTTACGTCTCAGTAATATGCATCTTTCCCCTCACATGAGGGTAGACCCCAAACATGATATATAACCTCCCTAGTTCCGCCTCTGCATGGGCCATTTTTAAAAAAAAATTAAATTGCAAGTTATGGTGGGTCAATGTGTGCAATGGTAGACTAACTTGGGATTGTTCTGATTCTTTTGGAATAAAATTTGTACTAGGCTACTCAAATACAAAAGAAATGTGTAAAAAAATGGGCAAAGTTAATGCCTAGTATTATTAAATTTCGTTTGGCAAGGTCAACAGGGCCATTGCCTATTGCCCCTACCCTATAGCTTTGAGAAAATCCATTATGTCTCAGTAATATGCATCTTTCCCCTCACATGAGAGTAGGCCCCAAACATGATATACAACCTCCCTAGCTCCGCCCCTACACAGGCCATTTTTTTAAAAAAAATTAAATTGCAAGTTATGGTGGGTCAGTGTGTGCAATGGCAGACTAATTTGGGATTGTTCTGATTTTTTTTTTTTTAATTCTCATAGGAACAACGAATTTTTCATGACTTTTTTACATCTCCTTTTTATTTTTTTATTACTAAATGACTATTTCACGTTTCATTCACGTAGCATTTGAAAGATAAGATTATGGACACACCCAATTTCATACTCAATTTTACAATATACTAAAATGGTCGATTGTGAGCAGCTTTAAAAAAATGGGGAGTCTACACAAAAAGTAGTAGACAAAAAGGGCTGACCATTTTAGCGAGTAGTAAAATTAGATGTATACCTAGATTTATTGTCTGCAATAAGGAACTCAACTGGGTCCATCAAAACACAAAACATGGGAGAAGGTGTGAAAAAATTCATTCAGTTTCAACTTTCAAGATACTTTTCATTTTGTTGTATTGCTTTATTGACCAGTTTTTTTAGAGACACTAAAAAAATTCAATGGTGCGAATTTATATGAAAATCAATAAAAACTTTTTCATTAAATTGGTATAAAAAAATGTTATGAAAATTATTGTATAAGGTCTAATTGTCTATCATTTTCACATAAATTTATCATTTTTTATTTTCACCGCTCAAAGTTTAGCACGTGAAAAATTGAAGTACAAGTTATGCTATTTTATATATTTACGTAGTCCCCAAGACCTTGTAGGTGCTCACATTTGTGCCCTTGCATACTTGACTTGTTGGCATGACTATTTTTAAACTTGCGTACTCTTGACTTGAATCCTAGGTACTTGTCAGTTGACATTATAAAAATGGAGTGACTTCAATTCACAGAGAGAGAGAGAGAGAGAGAGAGAGAGAGGAGGAGAAGCAAAGGCATGGCTGTGGCGGAGGAGGAGGAGGAGGGGGGATAGTGAAGTTCATGTACCAGAACAACCATTCTTCTCTCCCTCACCACTATCTCTCGGGTTCATTTACTCCCGTTTCTAAAGAGACCCCTCCCACTCCCACCACCAATCTCCTTGTCAAAGGCCACCTTCCTGTGAGTACTACTGTACTGTGTACACTGCTTTAACTACTACTTCTACTTTAACTACTAATACTACCTTATGAACTCATGGTCTGTTCTGTTTTTTTTTTTTTTTTTTCAAAATGTGTATATTGTTGTAAAAAAAATGAATGTAAACAACTGTTAGAGGATATTTTTCCTTCATAATGCCTACTCAAGTAAATCCAGCCTAACTGAATTGACATTTCTTTATGCATAAAGTGCTGGGGTCTAGCGAAGAAAGAGTTTGAGATGTGAGTCGTATATTTTTTTGGTTTGTTATTAGGTTTAGAGTTGCTCACTTGCCATACACACACTGCTTACCACATGGACTAAAAACATGATTTCAGTTAAAGTTGTGAAACTATGTTTTCAAAACATGATTTCACCATTTCATTTAACTAAGACTATGTTTTCAAGTGAAGTGTGTAGGAAGTGAGCAATAACGAGTGTGTAACAAGATTTTCCCTTTGGTTAAATACAACTTTAGTTTTTTAGCTAATTTTCTCCGCAACTTCTTTTTTGGGTATAGCTAATAACCTAAACTTGAACGGCCAAGTGCTTTGTAGTTCCATGGTACCACTCACATTTATGATGACGATTTAAAAAAAAAAAAAAAAAAAGTACTTCAACAAACTTCAGCAAAAAGTGCATCCAAAAAATTTTAGTATATGTTTGGTGTTAATTATTTGGCTTATATAGGCATTTTAATGCTTCACTTATTTTAGGAATAAGGAAAATTGTTGTTTGTAGCATTTATATATATCTAAAAGTTGAAGCGTAGCATTTATTGTTGCTATGCTCTAGTTGAGCCACATCGGCGTTCACGCCATTATTTTTTTTCCCAATTTTCCTATAATTGTTTTTAACATTTAATTTTTTTTAATATTTACAGTTCTCCAACTTTTCATCTCTCCACTACTTCTCCAATTTTTCTCCCTCTCTTACCTTTTCATCTCCCCACTACACTTTGCATTAATACCATTCTTCTTCTTTCCTTTATCTTTCTTTTATTTTTGTTTCTTCTTATTCACACTCTCTTACTATAAATTTGTCATTATTTTTTCCATTTTATGCGTAATTTTCCCTCACAAAAAAGTTGTTTCTCTCTCTCTCTCTCTCTCAATTTTTTGGTGGAATTTTTATTTTTCTTGCGTCTCTGCTTTAGGTTGATAATTTTTTTTATATTCTTTAAAACTCTACTTTGGGTTAATGCGATTTTAGTTTTGTTTTTTAAATTGTTGTTGTTGTTGTTTTTTTTTTTTTTTTTTTTGGTTCTTTTTTTTTTTTGAGAAAGAAGCTGATGGATTTTATTAACAAAATTCAACTACATCCAAATGTAAAAACGAACCAATATGAGATGGGACGTCTTCCATCCCTATTTGAAAATCTGGTATGCATAATGTATTTTTAGCCAGACTATGAACAACTTCATTGTCGTTTCTCATACTGTGAGAATACAACAATCATTCTCTACGAACATATGAAAACCTAATACCATGAAATAAACTTGCAAAACATTCAACATCACAACTAAGTAAACCAAAGGATTTCAAAGACTGTGAATCTGCATTCAAAGCGTTCATTTCAATCTCTGAAACTCCCTTTGGGGTGACATCATCCAAACTCAGATCAGCATCAAACTGTAAAGCTTTCAATATAGCCAAAGTTTCAAGCTCTATGACAGTTAAGGGGAAAGGGATGATTGTAATCATGTGTGCCAAGCCTTTTCCTTGGCATTCTCGGATGATCACACCAATCACTGCCCTATCTTCTTCTTGAAACATTATATCGATATAATTTGTGCCCGAACTCTCCACAATTTTGTCAATAGTTGATCTCCAAATCAACACTAATCCACCTCCCATATCCAAAACAACACCCACAGAATTTTGTTCCTAGAAATTAGCATCATTAGAGTTCACCTTCAGGATTGGCCATGTAGGTGGTTTCCAAATGGCACAGTATTGAGGCTGATTGGACCTATCCAGCTCATTACCCTTCATTGCTGTTGTAGAGCTCCCTTCAGAGCTGCTTGGTTTTTTTTTTTTTCCTCCTTATCCTTATTTGGAATATCCAAGCCAGCCTCTTTATTATTGGTCATTACTCCCCTTTTTTTGGCTCCCAGTAATTTCAACCTTATTTAATATTCTGTCAATCACCAATAATTGACTGTCAATAAAATCCCCTTCAATTCCGTGATTGCCTCCATTAGCCGTTTGGAGAATTGATGACCCCGGTGCAATTATTGCTTCAGTTACGTGCTCCTTTGTTTCTGCGCTGACCTTATCCTTAGGCTGCCCTACCTTTGTAACGTCTGCTCGGTGTCCTTTCGACGACGGTGAACTCTCCTCTACCACTGGTCTGGCCGGAGTTGGCATCCTCTGTTTTCTATTCTCGTAGAACCTCGATACAACCACCACTGGCTTACGGCTCATTGAAGTTAAGGCTGCCCGAATCCAATAGCATATATTAGGAAGACGTTCGTATTTGAACGTTACCCAATGCTCTTCTTCATCTTCAATGGACAGAACATGCCCCCTACAGAGAGGTAAAGAGATATCCACTCGCACACGGACTCGAAAGAAACTGCCTCTGTCAACCTCCACATCGCTTGTATTACGATCCACTATCCCCATTGCGTCACATAAATCCTCCGCTACACCCTTGCTCAAAAAGCTAATCGGAATGTTATGGACTTGTACCCAAAGCGATATTGTGTTCAAAGCCATGTCATGAACTGGAATTGCATTATCCAATCTCTGAAGAACGACCAGATGCCTGTCGAACACAAATAACAGAATGTGATCTCCTGTGTTGCGGAGCTTAAAGCCATTCCTTGATCGCCACAGAGGACTAAAAGTTCTGATTATCGCATCAGTAGTCAAAACTCTCTTGGTTAGTAATCTTGCCACAATCGCATACTCATGAGAGACTTTATCCTTCTTCACTGCGAGTTTACCTCCTTCTCTACCGTTTAACGACAACTTGCGCCAATTGTTTGTAAGATTCTCCATCCTAACTCTCAGTGTTTCCCCGACCCCAAACAAAAAAATCCCACTAGCCCTATCGGTAACACTGTTACCCTATTGCATTAAAAAAAATTAAATATAGCATATAAAAATATAATATTATTCTATTATATAGCATGATTTGAATAACTTGATATTTATTGTAATTTGGTATTTATTCTATTACATAGTACGATTTTTTTATAGTGCTCAAATTTGTTATATTAATTATTTTAAGCATAATGAAATTTTAATATCATTTTTTAAAGATTTATATGAGAAACAATTGATTTTTTTATTTTTTTATGTGAGGAACAATTGATTTGAAATATGGTATTCTTACTAAAATTTTAGTTTTCTTTGCAACTATTGAAACAATGTCCAACAAAAAGGGAAAAAAAAATAAAAAACTTTACCAACACAAAATCCATAATGTAAAAAAAAAAAAAAAAAAAAAAAATTTGAAGGATATTTGCATTTTTTGTTGGCATGAAACATGCCTATTTATATGAGCTATATCATGCAATTTTCAATTTAAAAACACATTTATATACTATGATCAAATCACTACACTATTCTTAGTGTCTTTCTATTTTGTCTATAAAATAACTAAAGATTACCTTTTTTTTTACAAGGAAAATTATTGAAATTTTTTTTAATACATCGATAGTTGAGGGTGAGAGATCTGAATCTAAATATCTCTATTAGAAATCGAGATGCCAACCAGTTAAACTAAATCTTATTGAAATATTGGGGAAAACTAATAATGAGTTGCACCGCACATCGTGCAGGAACTCAACTAGTTACTCTTAAATCTTAAGACATTGATTTTCATCAATTCTCACTCTACATTGTTTGTACAAATCACCCATTTTACGTTTTAAACATGTCTATCAATAAAATAAAATGTGGACGCCACGTGTGAAATTATGGACATTTTGTGTACAAATTGTACATCCATTTCAGGAACACTACATCAACTGCCACCTCAACATTATGTTAATAATGAATGTTTTGACAAATCAAATCTAGAGACCATGCTTCCCCTTTTAACCCAAACCAAATGGACACCTAAGTTTCTTGAGCAACCAAAAAAGGGTTATATTAGAATTTTTAAACATTGCTTTGTAAAATTTATTGGTAGCTTTATTTTGGTGTTTGTGGAAAATTTTGGATTGTTTTCTCTATGATGGTGAATTAATCTCGCCAATGAGTTTTAGCTCAACCTACACCTCCTTCTTTTATTAGTCCTTGGTGGAGGGTGAGATCATGAATTCATGACTCATTATATACACGTGTAACTTACTAATAAAATAAAATAAAATGTTGCATTAATCTTAGTGCTGTAGTTTTCTATGTGATAATGGATGGTGAATATACTATGTTTCTTAATTGAGAAATTTATCAAATTTGATAAATTGATATCTGATTTGAATTGAAAAAATCTATATAATCTAGATGACCTTTATAATTATATTTAAAGAATGTATATATTTGTTGCACAATTATGAAGGAACTATCACTCTAATTGTTGCCAAGAGCTTTGTAATTCAACTGGCATTTTTTGGTGTTTTTAACGGAGATGTCTAGAGATTCTAATCCCCCACCCCTAACTATCTAATTATAAAAAAAAAAGGGATATTTAAATTGTCACGTTCAAAGTGTGAACCTAAAGGGAGTTACCATTTTGTGTTGCTGTTACTTTGTATATATAATTGTGGAAGCAACAATGTGCTTTTAGTGAATAAGCTGTGCACTTGAGTCTGGTGTTTGATATGTGAGCCTTCCAATTTATCTATACTAGTCGCTAACCCGTGCTTTGCACGGGATTGTTTTAGATCAAATGTTAATATGTTCCGGTTTAAACATCTCTCTAATTTCAACTATTGAAAGCTATCATCTCCAACATAAGATGAAAAATGTAATTTGAACATTTCTTGTGATGAAGCAGTCAAAATTTTACTCACAATATCATTAAAAATGAGATACATACAAATATTATGAAGTAATATATTATAATAATCATAATGTGCTCTTACATTTGGTTTAATAAGTTTTTTTTTTTTTTTTGAGAGTCAATTTGGTTTAATAAGTATTACAAAAGAATCAATAAATCAAATAAATATACAATTGCGCTTACATATTAATATCAATAAATTTACAATTAAAGATATTAAGATTGAGTCAAACTCAAATTGGCAAAATCCGCCACAAACTTTGTAATTCAACTAATTGACACCTCTTAGTGTTTCCAATGGAGACATTCAAGATTCAAATCCAATAATCTCCAACTATCAAACAAATTGAAGTTGCATTAAAAAAATAAACATAAAAAATCTATTCCTATAAAAATATTTTATTAAGATAAATCCTATGATATATTTGGCTATGTAAACAAATAGAAAAGACGGAAAAAGAAAATAATTAGAGAAAATGAATGTCACAAATTGAGAGCTAAGGGGAGAGAGAGTGTGACAAGCCTATTAATGTGATCTCTTGACAAAGGGAAGAATCCAGAACATTTTACTATTCTTTAGTGGAAAATCAAATTAGCAATGCATCAAAACCCAATCATCACAAAGATAATAGAACTTCTAGACCATACAATCATCACTGCAAATTAGCTATCTAGATCATTTGGACTTCTCACAACAATTGCACCAGTAACAAATAGGATTTTGTCATATTTTCCTATTCAAATCACAGTTTCACGCATGTTTTATAGGGACGGGCCAGTCAAACAACACTTCATCTCATGAATGTGAAACAAAAAATTTATATATTATAAGTTGGAAACTAAATGAAACTCACAAACATTTTACTTTTTGTACTTAAAAAACCCATACGCATCAACCACTGCAATTGGCTTTGATGCTTTAACAACCATGATAGCCCCTGGACATCATTCTAAATTTAGATGTTAGAGCAAATGGCTAACTACTTGAATGAGGACAATCTCATCAATACACAACAATACATTAAAAAAAAAAAGCACCTAACCACTATTATTGATCACAAATCTAGCCTAGAAGGAGAATAGCATCAAATATGTCCACCCCAAACATGCCCAAAATTGTGGAAGTCCTTGCAAATAATTTGAGCCTAACTTATTTAAGCATAACCCAACTTCAAAGTCTAATGGATGTGGCTATGACTTATGACCCACAACCTCTAATTCTCCCTTTCTCATTTTATTTTTTATTTTTTTTGTAATACTACTCTTTGAAGAAGTCAACAATAAGTAAAATTAGACAAAGCAAGGAAAAAATATTTAATCTATTAAATGGTAGGAAGTACAAAGCAACCAAGAAAGAAAATTAAATGGAGACATGTATGGTTCAAATAACTTGACCCCAACTATTGATTTATTTTTAAAAATCCTATATATTAAAAATCTTAATGAAAAATAAGTATTCTATTAGTCTTTGTCATGAAATTCTGAAATAAATAACAAAAGTGAGCATACACACAAAACAAATTCAATCTACCCAAGTTATATATAAAACACCAGTACTAACTGTACTAAGGTGGAAAATGGTACCATCTTTTGTCATGTTTAAATACAACATGACCTGAGATCTTAAAAGCTTATATGAAACATGTTTAAATGGTACTATATAGTTTTATTCAAACAATAAGAATACAAAAGTCACAAATCCAAATATTTGTGGCATTTGTTTCAAGTTTATACCAAACCAAAACTAAAACCAAGCCCTAAAAAAACAAACAAAAATATACATTTAAATGCAAATTTGTTAAAAAATATATGGTAAAACTGCTTGGAGTCATTTAAGTACATACCATTAATGAAGCATACAAATAATTACCAGTATAGACAATGCAAAGAAAGCTTTTAAGAACCTAAAACCAAGAACTTAATCTGAATAGAATAACATAGCTTTCACCTAATATGATAGGTAACATAGTTGGGTTCATAGATTGTAAATGGATTTTACATATTGATTGTTTGAAAGACATGGAGCATGTGCTGTCATGTCATGTGTACCTGTTAGACATTGAGCATGCTCTGTCATGTATTCTATAATTGATTAGTAATGTGAGTCAAGCTTGAATTCAAGCCAATGAGTATATATATACTAAACAAAAGGGACAAAAGAAAATTCTTACCAAGACAAAATGATAGAAAATTAAGTGAATCTTAGCTTTTCTCGGCTATGTTCCTACTTTCAAATAAGGATTAAAACCAAGAAAGCAATTCTACAAAAAGAAGTACATCACACATTCAAAAAAAAAAATCTAAAATAAACCATGTGCTAAATGGACATTATATACTACTAAGACCATGTATATACTGTGTAAGAAGAACATCTACATTTACAATTTTTGGACTTAATTCTAGAGAAGGAACAAAACAATCAGGTATTTTATCAAACAATTTTTGTGCATGTAACAGAGAATCTAGTTAATTAAGTCCTCAACTCCACACCAAAATAATAAAGCAATATTTTTTAGAGGGATGATTGGCAGAGAGAGACAAACAAATCAAAGCTTCAAAGAAACGAAATAATCAAACACTGAATTAGAAGGTCAAATCAAGGTGACCTAATTCTGGTTGCTAAACAAAAGATTTGATTGCTTCTATTAAATCAGACTATCAAACATTTGACCCAAATCTATGAAAACTATTAGTGGTGAGCAAAGGCTTATAGTTGATTTCGTAGTCCCATACACTAACCAAAAGGGAATTCACAGGTTTTTGGACCCAAAAGTACCACCACCTACCCCATTGGAAATGGAGGCACTGGCATTTGTTGCAACCCTGGCATTGGATTGTGTAAGTGAAAATGTACTTCGCCCCTCAATGACTAAGGTTGCAAACAGCCTACAAAGTGCCTTGGAAGGGATTTTGGAAGGGCAAGGTGATTGCTGGGGGCAAAAGGATGGTATGTAACACTACAGTATGCGTAGCTGAGGTAAAAGGAATTGGATGGGCAGTTTTATTGAGCCAAGAACTAAATTTGAGGAAAGTAGTAATTGAAGGAGACTCAAAAGATTTGTATCAATGCTATTAACAAAACTTTGAAAGGGAAAGGCCTATCTCTGTTCCTTGGCAAGCTAAATGCATTGTAGAAGACACTTGTGATGTTGCTAAAAAGTTGAATCCAATGGCATTCTCTTGGATAAATTGTGAAGCTAATCTAGCAACTCATTACTTAGCCAAAAGGGTTCTCAGTAATAGGTGGCAGGAGTTTGTTAATGAATAGTCCTTACCCTAATCAGTTTGTGAATGTGATCAAGAAGGATACTTTGAATGAATAGCCTTTACCCTGATCAATTTGTATTTATCTATCGAAGCTTGCCTGGCATTTCAAAAAAAAAAAGAAAAAAAAAAAGAAAAAAGCCTTGGATTCGTGTGTGGATCTGGATCATAAAGAGTGTTCATTTAAAGATTAATTAGGTTAACTGTGGTTAAACCAACTGGACTTTAATGTGTTTGTAGCATTTCTCACGGCAAGAATAATAGCTTGGTGTTAATAGTTTTCATTTGTCTTTGATAATCCTAATGCAGTCTTTAGGTTGTTCCTTGAAACATTTGACCACAAATATACAATAAAACTTGGAGGATGCTTGATGTCAACACTATCTTTATAAGCCATGCCTCGAAGCCCAAGCCCCCTTTTTTCAGTTTGGCTCAGGCATTTTGTTGAACATTTTGAGGGTGAAGGGTTGGCCTCTCATGCATAAAGAAATGTCATAGTCTACTGGTTTCCATTATTTATTTCAAGAATTCCACCATTAAAAAAACATATCTAGTAAAGTAGAAAAAATTACAGAACAGAAAGTCTTTGTTTGTAGACTTCTCAACCTAGTCTAAAACAAAGACATAGCCTATTGGTTTCTATTATTTATTTCAAGAATTCCACCATTAAAAAAACATATATAGTAAAGTAGAAAAAATTACAGAACAGAAAGTCTTTGTTTGTAGACTTCTCAACCTAGTCTAAAACAAAGACATCAAAAACTGATATCATAGAACAACCGGTGTTGCAACCAAATAGACAACCAAACTAAATCTCTGCGTGCATAATGAACATACCCAATTTTTGGGTTTTCCCAACCTAGAAAATCCCCAGAAGAACTCAGAATGGACATACCCAAAAGAAGCAGTGCTCCAATTAAATAACCCAGCAGTAACAAATTCAACAACCCAACAAAAATGATTTAGAAAGTAAATGTAACGTAACAACCATCCACATCATAGCACAAAAAAGGCAGAAACAAACGTAGAAAGGAAAAAAAAAAAAAAAAAAACCATCAAGCAAAAGAATAGAGCACAAAAGAAATTGGGATGTAGGGATACCTCAACTGAATCACCCAGCTTATGTCAGTATTTATATGGATGTGAGGAGAGGAAGGAAGACAGAGAGGCTGTCGTTAGAAGCGAAAATAGAAGCTGAAACTGTAGAACAGGAAGATGAAACCGTGAGTGAAACAGTAGAACAGAAGTTGAAACCGTGATAAATAGGGTCCGTTTGGATACAGCTTATTGTTGTTGAAAGTTGCTGAAAACTGATTGTTGCTGAAAACACTGTAGCAAAATAATTTTTAAATGTATGAATAGTATCGTGAGACCCATTTTTAATATTTTTTAATGCGTGAACAGTACATGAATAGTGCGTGAACAGTATCACACTGTTCATGCACAGTATTTTTTGTCCCTCAAAAGTCAATAACTCCAGCAGAGAAAAAAAAAAAACTGAAAACGCGGAGGCCAAAACGCAACTCAACTAAACTCACTATCCAAACCGGCACATAGCATGGATGAAACAAAACGTGAAACAACAGAATAGAAGTTGAAACAGGTGGGGAAGGGGAAGAAACTAAACTTGAAAAGGAAAGGCATAAGTTGTAACCGTGAAAAGCATTTAGGTTTGACAAAAGGAGTTAGCTGAAGAGGCTTTGGGTGTGGGCTGGAATTTAAAGTAGAGATAGGGCTCCATGTAACAGAAGGAAAGGGAATAGTATTCAGGTTTGATAAAGAGAGTTAGCTGAAAAGGCTTTGGGTGTGGGCTTGGGCTTTATAGTGAATTTAAATGTATAAAAAGCGGACTTTAAAGTAGAGAGAGGGCTGAAAATTGAATTAAAAATTGGCAAAAACTATTTTCAAATTGAATTAAAAATTCAAAAAAGAGGATGAAAATGATATGGTTGCTGACGTGGTTTAATATGAGCGTAGCAACATTAAATGCTAAGCTTCAGTTTTTAGTAATAGGATTATGCTAACGAGTTCCCTTAAGGCACTAGTTAAGAATCCATTTTAAGAAAGTTTTATATCACTTCTATGGAAAATGAAAAAAAGTTGTCAAAACATTAATTATTTTTTTTTTTTCCCATAAAAACTTTTTTTAACTGGATTCTTAATCAGTGCCTTAAGTGCACTCATTAGCATTTCCCTTAGTAATATATAGATATAGATAAGATATGTAGAAAGTTAAGATTTTGTGTGAGTGAGGTCGGAAAGTTTAGAAGTATGTACTGAACAATCAAAACAATGTGGTTTAGATGTGTTCCCGATACACTGACAGGCAAGCCAGCTGTAGATAAATCTGCTAGTTCAGGAGACATAGTTGGTGATGTGCTAATTAGTCTTACTGGCATTAATCTTGTTTTTTCATTTCATTGCCATTATGAAACAAGCAAAACCAAAATCATGTGGCATATGCAAATGCATGCATACCCAAATAACAAGGTTTTATGTTTGCCTCACTTCCTTGACTGATTCTCTTTTGGCATTCTTGTTATCCTTGTAGCTTCTTCAACTTGTATATATTACCCCGTCGTTGCAACATATAAGTGGTCATTGTCACATAAGAACTTGCTTTCTTGAACACTTTCCTATTGCCTTGGGTTTTGATATGTGCTATTTCTTGGTTAAAATTTTATTTATCTTGTTTTCTGGTGAACATGGTTGACAGATTGACCAATTATTTGTTTATTTCTTGATACTTCAAGCTGCATCTTATCATGCCTCTGTGGCCAATGACATTGAATGTAAAATACGTCTCACAGGAATGCTTAAATGGAGAGTTTGTTAGGGTGGGTCCAAACCCAAAGTTCACCCGTGGCTGGATATAACTGGTATGTCTCTTTTGTCTTTTCCTCATGTGGAACTATTTAATATAATAACTTGGCTTAATCCCAAGTGAAGAAATATATATTTGAAGTTAGAATTTTTTTATAATCTTGGTCCCTTATCTTTTTGGTAGATTTCCCTTTTTTGGGGGAGTGGGGGTGTTAAGCCTGGGATTTTAAAGTTCTTGTGAAAGAAAATTCAGTTCTTAAGCAGGTCATATTGTACTTAATTCCTATTTTACTCTCTTTGCAGGTTTGATGGAGATGGGTGCGTGATTTTCTGCTCCCTTATTCTACCAGTGTTTCTTTCTAGTTTTCTTGAAGAAAGAATTCTAACATATAACTTCAGTACCTGGTTTCCCACTTCAGAATACCATTAATGTCTCTTTGCTTAGTGTGTTTGATATGTTGGTGCTTTTTTGGGGTTACTGACTGCTCAAAGGTCAATATTTTCCACAATGAAAATAACAAGTACTGTCAGTTAACATCTTATAAGATCCATGTATTTGAAAAAAATTGGCAACTCTATTTGATTTGAAATCAATATATATTATATATATAAAAGCAGAGACTTCATGCACGGAGTGCATGAGGTCACGCCATGTGGCACTCTAATTTTGCTTTTAGTTTCTTTTACCTCTTTTTATTAAGTATTTTTTACTGTTACCAAAAATATCACATTAACTTATTTTTACTATTACCTCATTAATTGACTAAGTTTACACCACAACTTTCTTTTTCCTTCATGTCTTTTACCATACCCACCATTTTAGTATTAAAAACAAAAACACAAAAAAAAAAAATAATAATAATAATAAGGTACAAACCCAATAACTAAGGGCTAATATAACTAATCCAATAAGGTAATAGGGAGAGATAGAGAGACACAAAAATATTTTTGATTGTTAAATGAAACGCATTGTTCCACAATTACCAAAATAAAAAATTTGAGATTGACAAAGCATTTGTAAGAGAGAGAAAGAAAGGAATTTGAGGGGCCACCACCATCGTCATGCTGGCTAGCCTCCCACCACCACCATGCTAGCTGGCCTCCCACCACCATCAAGCCAGCGAAACCTCTAGGGGTATTTTATTTTTTTTTTGCTAATTCTTACCATAAACTCATTACTACCAAAATTCTATAACAATTATGTTATAATATATGTATAACATTCTCAAAACCATTAGTAGAATGTGATGTTTATAAGAATTGTAGCAAAAGTGCATTACCTGAACTATGCTAATCTTATTTAAATGGTTAAAAATTAACTCTTTTTATTGAGATCATAGTCCTAGAGACAAAAGTCCAAGGTTAAGTTCTTTTGTTTTTGTACAGATAAATTGCCAATAGTGGAGCGTAATGCTCTAAGAGCCCGTTTGGATTGAGAGGGGAACGAGGGGTAGTGGAGCAGAGTAGAGTAGAGTAGAGTTAGCTGAAAATAAGCTAATTTTGGGCCAAATATACTTTATTCACCCTCGCTCCCCTTCAATCCAAACAGACTATAAAGTAGAGACCTCATACAGGAGTGCATGAGGTCATGACATGTCGCGCTCTAATTTTGCATTTAGTTTTTTTTACATTTTTTTATTAAGTTTTTTTTTTTTTTTTTTTTTTTTTTTACTGTTACCAAAAATATCACATTAACTTATTTTTACTATTACCTCATTAATTGACTAAGCTTACACCACACCTTCCTCTTTTCTTCATGTCTTTTAGGCTTTAGCATACCCGCCATTTTAGTATTAAAAACAAAAGTACCAAAAAAAATAAATAAATTAAGGACTAATATAACTAACCCAATAAGGTACTAGAGAGAGATAGAGAGACACAAACATATTTTTGATTGTTAAATGGAACGCATTGTTTCACATTTACCAAAATAAAATAAAAATAAAAATTGAGATTAACAAAACATTTGTAAGAGAGAGAAAATAAAGGAATCTAAGGGGCCACCACCATCGTCATGTTGGTTGGCCTCCCACCACCATCAAGCCAGCGAAACCTCTATATGTTTTTTTTTTTTTTTTGTTAACTCTTACCATGAACTCATTACTGCCAAAATTCTATAAAAATTATGTTATAATATATGTATAACATTCTCAAAACCAGTAGTAGGATGTGATGTTTATAAGAATTGTAGCAAAAGTGCATTACCTAACTATGCTAACCTTATTTAAATGGTTAAAAATTAACTCTTTTTATTGAGATCATACTCCTAGAGACAAAAGTCCAGGGTTAAGCTCTTTCCTTTTTGTACAGATAAATTGTCACCCTTCCTTCCCTTCAATCCAAACGGACTATAAAGTAGAGACCTCATACAGGAGTGCATGAGGTCATGTCATGTGGGGCTCTAATTTTGCATTTAGCATTTTTTTACCTTTTTTCATTAATTTTTTTTTTACTGTTACCCAAAATATCACATTAATTTATTTTTACTGTTACCTCATTAATTGACTAAGCTTACACCACACCTTCCTCTTTTCTTCATGTCTTTTAGGCTTTAGCATACCCGCCATTTTAGTATTAAAAACAAAAGTACCAAAATAAATAAATAAATTAAGGACTAATATAACTAACCCAATAAGGTACTAGAGAGAGATAGAGAGACACAAACATATTTTTGATTGTTAAATGGAACGCATTGTTTCACAATTACCAAAATAAAAAAATAAAAAAAATTGAGATTAACAAAACATTTGTAAGAGAGAGAAAATAAAGGAATCTAAAGGGCCCCACCATCGTCATATTGGTTGGCCTCCCACCACCATCAAGCCAGCGAAACTTCTATATGTTTTTTTTTTTTTGGTTAACTCTTACCATGAACTCATTACTACCAAAATTCTATAAAAATTATGTTATAATATATGTATAACATTCTCAAAACCATCAGTAGGATGTGATGTTTATAAGAACTGTAGCAAAAGTGCATTACCTAACTATGCTAACCTTATTTAAATGGTTAAAAATTAACTCTTTTTATTGAGATCATACTCCTAGAGACAAAAGTCCAGGGTTAAGCTCTTTCGTTTTTGTACAGATAAATTGTCACCCTTCCTCCCCTTCAATCCAAACGGACTATAAAGTAGAGACCTCATACAGGAGTGTATGAGGTCATGTCATGTGGCGCTCTAATTTTGCATTTAGCATTTTTTACCTTTTTTCATTAATTTTTTTTTTTTTACTGTTACCCAAAATATCACATTAACTTATTTTTACTGTTACCTCATTAATTGACTAAGCTTACACCACACCTTCCTCTTTTCTTCATGTCTTTTAGGCTTTAGCATACCCGCCATTTTAGTATTAAAAACAAAAGTACCAAAAAAAATAAATAAATTAAGGACTAATATAACTAACCCAATAAGGTACTAGAGAGAGATAGAGAGACACAAACATATTTTTGATTGTTAAATGGAACACATTGTTTCACAATTACCAAAATAAAAAAATAAAAAAAATTGAGATTAACAAAACATTTGTAAGAGAGAGAAAATAAAGGAATCTAAAGGGCCACCACCATCGTCATGCTGGTTGGCCTCCCACCACCATCAAGCCAGCGAAACTTCTATATGTTTTTTTTTTTTGGTTAACTCTTACCATGAACTCATTACTACCAAAATTCTATAACAATTATGTTATAATATATGTATGACATTCTCAAAACCATCAGTAGGATGTGATGTTTATAAGAACTATAGCAAAAGTGCATTACCTAACTATGCTAACCTTATTTAAATGGTTAAAAATTAACTCTTTTTATTGAGATCATACTCCTAGAGGCAAAAGTCTAGGGTTAAGTTCTTCGTTTTTGTACAGATAAATTGTCACCTTCCCTCCCCTTCAATCCAAACGGACTATAAAGTAGAGAGTTCATATAGGAGTACATGAGTTCATGTCATGTGGCGCTCTAATTTTGCAGTTAGCATTTTTTACCTTTTTTCATTAAGTTTTTTTTTTTTTTTTACTATTACCCAAAATATCACATTAACTTATTTTTACTCTTACCTCATTAATTGACTAAGCTTACACCACACCTTCCTCTTTTCTTCATGTCTTTTAGGCTTTAGCATACCCACCATTTTAGTATTAAAAACAAAAGTTCCAAAAAAAAAAAAAAATTAAGGACTAATATAACTAACCCAATAAGGTACTAGAGAGAGATAGAGAGACACAAAAATATTTTTGATTATTAAATGGAACGCATTGTTTCAGAATTACCAAAATAAAAAATAAATAAAAATTGAGATTAACAAAACATTTGTAAGAGAGAGAAAATAAAGGAATCTAAGGGGCCACCACTATCGTCATGCTGGCTGGCCTCCCACCACCATTAAGCTAGCGAAACATCTACATGTTTTTTTTTTTTTTTTTTTGTTAACTCTTACCATAAACTCATTACTACCAAAATTCTATAACAATTATGTTATAATATATGTATAACATTCTCAAAACCATTTGTAGGATGTGATGTTTATAAGAATTGTAGCAAAAGTGCATTACCTAAACTATGCTAACCTTATTTAAATGGATTGAGAGGGGAAGGAGGGAGAGTGGAGGAGAGTAGAGTAGAGTTGGCTAAAAATAAGCTAATTTTGAGTCAAATCTGCTCTACTCCCCTCAATCCAAATGGACCATAAAACATTGAAAGATAATCACAAGCAGCATATGATATTAGTGCTTTCCTAAGTACAACACATTCTTTCTTCTATTTTTTCCCAATCAAAATAAGTGTTTCCCCTATTTAACTTCAAGTAAGTTAGTGCTTCTTTTTTGTTTTATTGCAGTCATTCATAATTTGTAGAGTTAAAGATAAAAATTATGTTAAAGGAAATAAAAAAAACAGAGACCTCATTCAAGAGTGCATGAGGTCTTGCCATATGGTGCTCTAATTCTACATTTAACATTTTTTTACCTCTTTTTATTAAGTATTTTTTTACTATTACCCAAAAGTTTACATTAACTTATATTTTACTGTTATCTTATTAATCTCTCATTGATTGCCTTAGCTTATACCACACATTTTCTCTCTTCTTCAATTCATTTAGCATACCCAACATTTTAGAATTAAAAACAAAAGAAAAAATAGTAATTAAGGACTAGTACTAATAACTAACCATGTTCTAAAAAAAAAAAATAAAATAAAATAAAAAATAAATAAAAAACTAACCATGTAAGGCACTAGGGAGAGATAGAGAAACACGAAAATATTGTGGACAGTTAAATGAAACGCATTGTTTCACTATTACCAAAATAAAATACTTGAGTTTGACAAAGCATCTGTAAGAGGAATCTGAGGGGCCACCAACTCTTTTAGATTGGCCTCTCCCCACCATCAAGCCATCAAATTCTCTGCGGGTAATTTTTTTTTACCATAGTTTTAAATCATTTATATGACACACGCATATACACTTGCTTACACTATCTATTAATGTCGCATTATCGATGAGTGGAAGGCAAAGAGAGAGTTGAGCATATTTTCATTTCATGGTATGCTATATGTGAACACAACACAGATTAGTTGATTTTCATAGTCATATTGCTCTTTTGTATTTATTTTTGGTTTCATGATTTAAAAAGAAAAATTAAACTTACATTGAGAAGGCTACAAATGTGCAGTGAAGTTACTAATCTAATTTTTAATATCTCAAAATGTATATGTTTCTTTACTCAAATTTAGATTATTTTTTTCATTTAAATATATGTATAACATTCTCCAAAAATGTCTTACGTAAAATATTACAAAATTATCCGTGCATCGCATCGGAAACTTACTAGTTACATCAATTGATCTACTCACCTCATTAAAATGTGATATTTGCATAATATATGATCAGTACACATAGTGAAGTGTCAATTTTCTTGAGTCATCATATGTGTCGGCTATATGTGAAGTGAACCCTTGTAGTTCATTCTTTAGTCTGTATAGAATCAGTTGGTTTTTGTTTCTGGTGCATAGTTGTCATGCTAACTCCCATGAAATTTAATTGAAAAACCTTTGATTTTTCGGACACAACTGCAGTCTGGCAATGGAGCCAAATAAATCATTTTTCTAGTAACTGAAATTACATAAATTCTCTATTAGGTAAACAGATAAGCATTTACTTTTTTCCCCCTTTCCCACCTTTTTGAGGTTCTTCTCATGCCTAAATACGTTAAGCTATTTGACACTGGCCCTTGAGGTTAAGGACATGAAGTTTGGATACAGATATTGTCTTGATATTAAACACTGAATTTTTGCTGGCTTAACTACATGAATCACTGAATTAAATTTGCTGTGAGTGAAAACTTTCTCCATGACTATTTCTGTGGTGGCAGGCATTGAGTCTGAATTTTTACTAGTTTAACTGCATTGAATGCAACTGTCATGTTAATTACTGAGTTCAAAGTATTTATGATTTTTTACAGAACCTGGTCTTAAGAATGAAACATAATCGTGAAGTAATGTAATCAAAACCAACTTTGGATTTCCTGATGATATGCTCAATCATCAGGAAAGAAAGAAGATAATATGCTTGATTTCATTCTTTATGATCCCTGGGCAAGCTCAGCTGTTTTCTGTATTAGTGAAGGGAAAAGAAAACTTGAGTTTAGTTTGCTTATATCATTTCCTATTTTCATGATGTTTACTACGCTATCTAGTGTTATATTCTGGTTGGTTTTGGTGAATTTTGTGCCTGTATTTTTGGTGGAGAGCACTTGATTGTTTCTAACCATCCTGCTAGTTTTATGTTAGTATATTATAGTTGGATATGTTCTGATATTTTGTTCTGCATTTTACAGACTTTCCACCTTTTTATTAGATTTTTTAGATTCATGAATGTTGTTGGGAACCCATTACATCTACCCCTTATTAATCTGTTAAAAGAAGAAGGGATTTGGGTGATAACTTTAATTTTGCAGTATGGTTCACGGTTTGCGCATCAAGGATGGGAAAGCTACCTATGTCTCCCGCTATGTAAGGACATCTAAGCTTCAACAAGAAGAGTATTTTGGAGGTGCTAAATTTTTTAAGGTATACTAGTAAGCTATAGGTTTCTTTTGTTCTTTTCCTCTCTTTTCTGGTATATTCATTTGGTGCTTCATGCCATTAGGATTTTCTCCACTTTTTAGTGACATGTTTTGCCTGTGCATATGAACTTTACTGCTAATGGGGTGATAAAAGATAAAAGTTTGTGATAAGGTAATTGATGATTGTAGTATTAAAAAAGTCGAGCAGATAAATGTCTGTTGTATGTTTTCAATTTGGTGGTTACATTACAGTGTGTTGTCTCTTTTCTTATTTTTTTTTTATTTCATTTCATATACTAAACATTATTTTATGTATTATCGGGTTTTTGATTCTAATAAATCATAAGGTTGACTTGGCTTTTCTGTGTTGAGTACTAGTGTATGTATAGGTCTTTCATCAGTTGTATCCCGAAACATTAGGGTGCAGGTACACTGATATACCTCGAAATTATATTTTTCCCCATAGGAGACTTAAACATGGGACCTTAACCATCACCTCATGCTATGAGTGGGGTGGAGGTGCCAATTAACCCAAAGGTCATTTGCAACTATTGGTGATATACTATATATTGTCCCAAAAGGCCAAGCTATTAGGAAAGAATGAATTGAATCATTCAAACATTATTTTAACATTCCCCCTCACTTGTGGGCCCAAACTCCCCCTAGCGTAAAAGTTATGGGTGCATTTGACAGGCTTAAAGGCATTACAATCCATTTGTAATGGGTATATCTCATTTTTCCCCTATTTGTCATCTGTGTCCAGGTAATACTGCTCTAATATATCACCATGGGAAACTTCTAGCACTTCAAGAGGCTGATAAACCTTGTAAGCTTTCTCCTTTTGTTTTTACTTCTGGAAAAAAATAAAATAAGAGGGGGAGGGGGGGGGGGGGGGGGTGGTATTTCTCTGCATTCCATTGATCAGATAGCCTAATAGGGAGATGTGTCTATATATCCCCATCAGCATATAAATTATCTATTTATATTTCTGGGTTGCTTTACTGATTGTATTGCCATGATGATGTAACCACTATGCTTTTTATGGTGGGGGGAAAAAGGCATTACAGAGTAATGCCAATTTGGTTGTCATATATGAACTCCTTCAAATAATTTCTTGCCTCAAACATAGAACTGAGTTTGTTCTCACTGCAATACTTAGATGTCCTTAAAGTTTTGGAGGATGGTGATCTTCAAACTCTTGGCATGCTGGATTATGACAAGAGATTGGCGCATTCCTTTGCTGCTCATCCAAAAGTTGACCCATTCACTGGTAAAGACATCCTTATAAAAGAAACTCAGTAACCCATTGTGATGGAAGTGTCGTTTTAATTTATAGAATCATTCCATGCAGGCGAGATGTTTACATTTGGCAGTTCAAATTCACCACCATATATCACTTACAGAGTAATTTCCAAGGATGGTTTCATGCATGACCCTGTACCAATAACAATATCAGAGCCTATCGTGATGCATGATTTTGCCATTACTGAGAACTATGCAATTTTCATGGATCTTTCATTGTGTGTCAGAGGAAAGGTATTGAACTTGTAAAGTTGTTGCAACTTGGATCAATTACATCACGTGCAACTTGGAATAATTGTTTAAATTTTGATTTTCAGGAAATGATGACTGAAAACACGATATTATGGAAATTTGACACGAATAAAAAAGCTCGCTTTGGTGTACTTACTTGATACGCAAAAGATGAGCTGCAAATAAGATGGTTTGAGCTTCCAAGTTGCTTCATCTTCCATAATGGTGTGCTTGTTTGCTTTGCAATCCTTTTGTTGTGCCAGAATGTAGAGTGATCAGAGGGAAAATTTTAATTTTAATATCAAATTTTTTATAATAAAAAAAATACCATAATACCATAGTTTTGAAACAAATTGTAAAAGTAAAACTTTTCTATATCACACATCTTGAAGTCACAATTTCAGGCTGAAATCTTTTCTTGAAGATCCAATTCCATTCTTACTTCGTAATTTCACTGGGGGCTGGTGTATTCACATAAGTAGTGTGAAATCATGGTTGAAGATGTGATTTCACTGCACATTGAAATCTTAGGTTGAAGCAATGATTTCATTGTTGGGTCAACTATAGATCCTCAACAGATGAATCCAGGTAGGCCACATGAATCTAGTGGGGGATGCCTCAATTTGTATCAATAAAGGATTCATTCTTCACAATGCAATTCACCCCTGGGTAAGTTGTCTTGGTTGAAATCCAATCTTCAACATGCAATTTCACGTTGCATACTTGATATCCTCTTGTGGTGGTGGTGGTGGTGGCAATTTTGAACCAAGCATAAAATCACATCGAGACACAATTTCACTTAATTTTTTGACCTGAAGATGCAATTTCAAAAGATGTTGTATTTTAACAAATTGTTTCAAAACAACAATATTTTTATAATCTGATCACTTTTTCCTACTATAACTCAATTATCAGAGCTTTTTGTTCTTGATTTGCATTAACATTCTCTTATCACTTGGGATTGGCTACACAAATCTATTCATGCCTATCAGTTTTATAATCACATGACATCTTCTGTTAAATCTCTTGGGATCTACCCTTGATTTGTTGAGAAACTCCTTTTAATTTTAATGCCAGCAGCTCCTTCCCTATTCACCATTGCATGGATTTGTTGACTTCTCAAGTGCTCAAATTAAAGGACATACTTCACCTTAATTTATTTATAAGTTCCATGTTTTCTATTATTCTTCTAAGTAACTTCTCTGGTAGAATTTTGGACATTTTCATTGACCCAAATCATTGTGACATCTTCCTGACAGAATTTTAAAACACATATTTGTGTCTTTTGATTCTAGAGGTTTTCATGTCACACCTTTTGTGTTTTTATTTTGGAACTTGATGTTCATGTCCATGTCTACATATCATAAATTGAAAATAAGGATGATGTATGTATGTTACTGATCAGGATAAATAAAGATGATGATGTCTGTTGACCAGAGGAGCTGCTTCATTAGGTTCAAGAATCTATCTTTGGTTATTTTGTATTTTATTAATTTGCAGTCAATTCAATCTGGGGAAAGGAGCTTATTCCTTACTATTAGTTGAGATTTGGCCGATTTCATTCTTCTATATTTGCAAATTTATAACCTCTCGTGGTTCATGATTAAGCTGTAATTAAAGTTTATTACTTTTTTTAATGACTTCCTTTTGCTAGCCAATGCTTGGGAGGAGGAGGATGAAGTTGTTCTGATCACTTGTCGCCTTGAGAATTTTGATATGGACAGGCTCAATGGGATTGTGAAAGAAGAGCTCAAAATTTTTTCTTCCGAGCTGTAGGTCTTTCACCTATTTATGAAATTTCAAAGCTCTATGCCTGCGTACATGTTTCTGATAGTTACTATTCTTTTCAGGTATGAGATGAGATTCAACATGAAAACTGGTCTAGCTTCACAGAAGAAATTATCTGCATCTGCTGTAGATTTTCCTAGGGTGAATGAGAGCTACACTGGCAGGTATTCATCAACTGTTTGTAATGGGAGGTTTTGGGTTGTTTGTTGTCAGTAGATGCACTCAAAGTTTGCAAGAATTCCCATTAGAGAAGCTAGATACTGGAAGGCCATATTTATATGATCTTTTGGTTTTTTTTTTTTTTTTTGAATAGGTTCTGAACCCTGTTTTTTGTTCTGCAGTCTACTTCATCATTTTGCTATCAGCCATGCTTAATTGATTCTGTTCTCTTAGGTGTCAAGTCCTTATGTATTCCATCATTTGTATCTATGCAGGAGACAACGGTATGTATACGGAACCATATTTGACAACACCGCAAAAATCACTGGGATTATCAAATTTGATCTGCATTCTGAACCAAAGACTGGAAAAACAAAACTTGAAGTTGGAAGAAATGTAAAAGGCATATGACTTTGGACCTGGCAGATTTGGTTCCGAGGCTATTTTTGTCCCTCGTGTGCCTGGCATTACATCTGAAGAAGATGATGGCTACTTAATATTCTTTGTGCATGATGAGAATACTGGGTAATACTTTCATTTCTCCCACTTTTGACTAATTCATATTCTCTCTTTTAATTTAATGCACGAAAATTTTGATGATTAATGCTTTTGCTTTGTTAAACAAAGTAAATGCTAGTCAAATTATGTGATTTAAAGGTTTTGTAAGAAGGTTATAGAGGATTGATTGCTCCTAATTTTTGGTAATTTAGGCTTTTTAAATTTCATCAAAGGAGAAAAATATTACAATACATGCTGATATCCCAACTTGTTACATCAACTGTTGATGATACAGATTAAAGTTTTGAATTTTTTGATGATGATACAATCTCAATTTTTCATTTATAATTATGCAGAAAATCATCAGTTAATGTACTTGATGCAAAAACAATGTCAGCTGATCCTTTTGCAGTTGTTGAGATACCCCATAGAGTTCCACCCGGTTTCCATGCCTTCTTTGTGACAGAGGTCAGTGTTACATCAATTGCTTATGGATTAAATTTCTTTCTTACATTTCTCTGTTTCGCTACAGTTGAAATTAACTTCATGGTTGAATTCCAAAGAGAGTTTTGAAAAGTAAAAATTTAGGACAAACAAGATTTAGACAAATAAAATTGACAATGACAAGGATGGTGTGCCTGAGGTTCATACTTTTGAAATCACTTCCAATGTTTGCTTATTTTTTAAGAAACAAACAGACACATACGTAAGGGAGAAGGAATGGAGTTCTAACACAAAGGCATACCACAAATTCCTCAAAAAACCCACGGTCACTTCCAATGCTTACTAAAGACTACTAAGTTTGAAAATAATATGGTACACATATCTATTTAATGCTCCCTCTAATGAACATCAGTTACATCTAATATTGGTAATGGCTCAACAAATATATCTAACACCATAATTTTCTAAAATTAATGATGTCTTTTATATTTGATACTGGTAGGGAAGCTGAAACATGCGATCAGAGTTAGGGTGTGGCTTTTGTAGTAGTTTGTAGGGTTTTACACTTGTCAAGCAAGCAAGGATAAAATATAATAAAATAAACATATTATCAAGCAGAGCCAATAGTTAAAAATCTCCCCTTCTCCCTTCCCTTGGGCCAAAGCTCACTTTGTTACCCTGAGGACTTGGTGCTAGAAATGACAATTGGGTCAACTGACCAATTCACTGCTTTAGATCTGAGTCTTGTTGAAAAGAACTTGCTTGGTAGCCAAAGGGTTGGTGCTGGAAATGGACAATTGAGTCACCAATTCACTGTATTAGATTGCAGTCTTACTGAAAAGAGCTAAGAATATTTTCAATAAGACTTTGATAAGCATTGTAGCACAGTAGAATGCATAATTTTTTTTTTCTCTTGAGAATAAAGTTCCACAAATTAATAGAAAAATATTTTAGTTTTCACCATGGAACTGCATTGTTAAACCTGTGATTATATTGTTCCTACTTTTTTCTTCTGCTTTCCCTGTTTGCCCCCTTTTATTTATTTAATTATTGTGGTGGTTCTAATTCATTTTCATCATTTTTGTACAGGAGCAACTTCAAGAGCAGGGGAAATCATGATTGTCTGATTGTTGGAAATCCCAGAATAACTTTGAACACAGAGAAACTGCAAGTGAAGAGGACCCATGCAAATATCCACACGGAAAAATTAAATTGTACTCTCCAAATAATGTACCTAGGAATCCTTCTAAATTAAGAGGAAAAATAAAATTGTAATAATTCCCATGGACCCCAGTGAGAAGTAACACTTAAAAAAGATTGGACTTTGACAATATGATATGAGGGTTAATTATCAAATTCAGCTTATCTTTTCTAGAAGTTAATTTTCTGTCTCTATTAGTATTATCTTATTCTCTATTACAGTAAAATGGTATTAGAGCTGAACATCATTGTTTCATGAGGCTGGAAGCATACAAATTTTTTAATGGAAGCTTCTTGAACATTTTGTACTATATTCCCCATTGCTTAAATGGGAAACTACTGCTATAAACTTATGAAAATATTCTGCTGGTCATTGTCATCCAGCTTGAAGAATGTATCCGTGGCAGTTTTTCTTTTTTTCCCTGTCATTGTAAATATTAGATTTCAAATGCACCAAAAATGAATAAAGCCCAGACTGCTTGAGGGCAGAAATTGTAAAAAATCAAAATTCTGTTGTCATTTATTTATGTATAGATGTATTAGGCATCCGTTCTATTACAAAGATTATAGTTCAAAAGGTTCAAACTCATTATAAACCGGCATGCTCATGTACTTATACTAGTCACAGACTCACATGATGCATGGGAATAAATCATTACTTTATATTGTAATATAATGTATAATTTTTTCTCTAAAATTTTTTGAAGATAATTTGTTCTCTCTAAAAATTAAAAAAGTTCTATTCGGTCTAGTTAGGTCTATTTCGGTCCAATTTGTTCTGCTTGGTTCAATTTGGTCTACTCAGTCAATTTTGGTCCCCTTTCAGTCCATTTTAGAGTAATTGGACCTTAAATTGATTCTTTTTGTAGGTTTTTTTTTTCAAGTTTAGCTCAAAAATTCATTTTTATCCTTAATTTTTGAGTTGAAAGTATGAAATTTTATTATATTTGGGCTAAACTCTAGTTTTGAGTTAAAAAATATAAAGAAAATACTAAAATAGAAATTAGAAATTAAAAATATAAGCCCTAAAAAATATAAAGAAAATACTAAAATTAGAAATTAGAAATTAGAAATTTTATTATATTCGTTCCGGTTCTATTCAGTCCATGCATCCTCTTCGGTCCAATGTGGTCCTATTCGGCCCTATTTAGTCCATTCGGTCCACTTAAGTTTTATTCAGTCCAATTCAGTCCATTCCTTCTTATTCAGTCTACTTTGGTTCAATTCGGTCTATTCTGTCCACTTCTGTTGATCTGTCTACTTTGGTCCAATTCAGTCCATTCTGTCTACTTTGGTTTTATTTGGTCTTATTCTGTCCACATTGGTCTTATTCGGTCCATTTTGTCCATTTTGATCCACTTCAGTCCTATTCGTTTATTTTGTCCACTTTCGTTCTATTCGGCCCATTCTGTCCACGTTAGTCCTATTCAGTCCACATTCCTTGTCGGTCTTATTTGGTCCAATTTGGTCTTTTTCGGTCCATTCTATCCACTTCAGTCCCTCCAGTCTTATTCGGTCCATTTAGTCTTATTCAGTCCAGCTTGTTCCTATTTGGTCCTATTCTGTTCATTTTGTTCACTTTGTTCCATTTGGTCCAATTCGGTCCATTCAGATCATTTCGATTCATTTTGGTCCACTTCAATCTATTTTTGTGCACTTACATAATGGGAAAAGAGATGTTTAGGTTGAAAGCATTTAATCTTGTAAGGTTCAATTTAATCAACCATCTTGTTGGCTTTATTTCGTGCCAAATTTGGTCTTTTTCGGTCCATTCTATCCACTTCAGTCCCTCCAGTCTTATTCGGTCCATTCGGTTTTATTCAGTCCAGCTTGTTCCTATTTGGTCCTATTCTGTTCATTTTGTTCACTTTGTTCCATTTGGTCCAATTCGGTCCATTCAGATCATTTCAATTCATTTTGGTCCACTTCAATCTATTTTTGTGCACTTACATAATGGGAAAAGAGATGTTTAGGTTGAAAGCATTTAATCTTGTAAGGTTCAATTTAATCAACAATCTTATTGGTTTTATTTCGTGCTAAATTTGCTTGTAATTCAGCATTTAGAAACCCTGTATTTAGGTGGGAATCATGTAAGGGTAATGTGTGAGAGAGTGTGAAGAAATGCTTAAGATTGTGCAGTGAAGCAGGGGCTCACGGCTAGATCTCACGGGTGGCTTGCGGCTTGCAAGCTGCTAGAAGATGCACACGAGTGAAGTGTGCAGAAAAGCTGAATTGTCTGCCAACTGTAGCACTACAGGACAAAAAGTCCAGACTAGCTATTCAGTTAGCTCGCGGCTTGAACTCGCAACTTAGTCAAGTTGCAAGGCCAAGTTGCCAGCCAACTTTGTTTTGGAAAAATGACTCTTCGCATTCCAAATACACACCACTATATATAGACCCTTATACCCACGAAATGTAAAGAGTTTCCAGGGAGAATTTTGATAGAGAAACCCTATAAAAAAACAAGATTGACTCATCCACAATCTTCACATAGAGACTCTTCAAATTCCTCTACTCTCTTCTTCTTCATTGTTACATCCTGGAGAGGTTCTTGGCCAAATCCTTTTCTCACCATACCCACATCTGTGAGAAGGCTTTTTGGTGCTTTGGGAAGTAGTTAGGAAGGGATCAATTGATATTGGTTGATGCTATGGGCTATAGCGGAATTCGGTAAGCTAGAAAAGACAAATGTTCGGCGTAACCTCGTTGGAGCAAGAAGCTTGGAGGGTTTAGGTACACTGGGTAGATTAGGTTTGGAGAGTCTATTGTTGTTCATGTATCCCAACTACATTTTCTAGTGGATTATTGACCGCTTGGAGGGTGGCGGAGAGGTTTTACGCCGAGGGCTTCGATTTCCTCTTCGATAACACATCATCGTGTTGTCCTTGTGTTTGCATCTCTCTTCCCTTAATCTTTGTCATTTAATTTCTACTGTGGGTGTGATTTTAATTGGTTTAGATTGTTTATCAATTCTTTTATTAGTTTTTGTTCATTTTCCGCACATATATTGTTTGACATTAAGCTTGAATTGATAATTTTGTAATTGGGGGTCTAAATGTTCATAGTGTTTTATATGCTATTTGAACTTTCAAATCTAAACCCAAATTTAAAAAAAAAATATAAATCTCAAACTCGTAATATCAATTTCCTTATGCAACAAAGAAACAAGTAAAAAATCACATATGATGAGCCCTAATGTGCTATTTTTAGGCAACTATAGTTCATATTGTCATAATTCTGATAAACTATCTCTTCTGCATACTGATTAATTGAATATGGGACCAGGATTCAGTAGCAAATGGTAACAAAGAGGTTGAACCGTTGAAGTAGTGAAAACCTAAGTGATCAAATGACTATATGCTACCTAACAATTTTTTTTTTTTGGTTAAATAAAACCCTTTTTATGGATCAGATGACTATATGCTAACTAACTTAAACCTAAGGACCCATGTATTGATCATCACATTAAACCACATTGTGCCAATAATTTGTTCTCTCTGTATTCCCAAGACATTCATCAATTCTTTCTTGGTTACCTCCCCTAACATAGCACCTGAATATAATAGTTAAGAGTTCAGATGGCAGCAGAAGCCAAAGCAGCAAGATAGGTAATACCTTTGACCACACTGCAAATACAGCTTCCAAACCAAAATCTGAAACCAATTGAGTTATATATCACAATACTGTATTCCCATTGCCAATCAAAAATGAGCTATGCCTTGTAAAGATCAGCCAACATTTATCTGAAGACAATGACACCAACAAGTTCTTGAACAAGAATGCCAAAATAGAAATTTCTCCTCAAAACCAGTCGTTTGATTTCAACTTACACTCAAGGTCAGGTCATAGAAAATTCCCAAAAAGTAGTAAAGAGAGTAACCCTGACTGAATTCATGTGGAAAGTTAAGGCATGCTGAAATTTGTTCTTATTTATTAGCATTTTATGTGGCTTTCTAAGAGCTAAAAAACAATGCATGCTTTCTTTGTTTGTATAGTACATGGAGCATTATGATAATTAAGAGGAGGTTTGTCCCAACTAGTCACTGGATAGAGATCGAGGATGGTAATTGAGCTAATAAGATTTGTTTGGAAGTCCAGGGCAGGCTTAGCTTATATGTCTATTGATTTGTGTGATTGAAATTAATTTCCAAATGAGGGCACAAAACAAACTCCTATATGGATTTGTAAGTACTGATGAGAAATAATTATATTAGTCTAATAATGAAATTCAGCAGAAATTCACCATTGTCTTCCAAATGTTCCAATTTTCCCATAAGTAATTTCTTATTTTTTTTATTCTCTCTCAATAGCCATTGATCTTGTGAAATTTTAGTGGTAAGCCTATTAATCTTTTCGACCAAATTTTGTGCCAACTCTTTTCCCTCTACTACTTTTCCTTGCTTTATTCTAAGCTCATCTTGGAGCTCAACAACTTTTTTCTCTAGGCCATTCACTTTGTCAAGAAGCTTGTTTTTCTTTTCTTCATAATCTTCCCTTATTTAAAATATCAGAGACTATTTCTTGAACCAATTGGATTAATCTACTCTGCAATTCCATTCCCTCATCAACTTCCTTAGACTTCTTCTTCAGCTTCAATCTTAGTTCATCAATCGCAAGTTATTGACATTTTAATATTGGCAAGTAACTCATTTTGCTTCTCTTCCTGCTCCTTTAATGGTTTTTCCCTCTCTAGCTTGAGAGACTGGTTCTCTTCAAGTTTAAGTCTTTCTATAGGGATTAGGAGGTCATTGTCCTTCTCTTTCCATGCATCTTATGCAGCTTTCCTGGTCTCAAAATAAACTTTCTTCAGGCTTTTAGACTTTGATTGGAAACTAGGGTGGAGCTGGCTGCAGAATATATATCTTATCTGAGAAATCCTCTCTTTTGCTTCTTGAATAGTAGCAACCACTGTCAACAACATATCCTAGTTTAGGAGGGTTTGGAAGGTGCCCTGCCATCTCTTGAAAACACAGTACAATACCCTAGTGAGATTTACCATATCATCAGTATTGGACTTCAACAAAACAATAAGCTAAAGGTAGTTTCAAATATTAACAAGTTATTTATATGCCATGTATAACCACAAACAACTGATTCTCTAAGAGAGAGTTTCACTGAGAGACTATCAGATTTTCATTACAGCAAAAAAACAAAAGTTTTCCATTTTCCCCAACACTTAAAATTCTACCTAGCTGGATGACAATGCTGTTTTAGCTTAGTTGAACCAAATGATCCATAATCTTCTATTCTTCTTCCTATTTATTAAGTACATGAGGTGCTAAGAAAATAGCTAATCTTAAATATCATGTTACATGTATGCTACTTGTATCACATTAGCATACATGTTGAAGCACCCCACAGGAACTTGTTTTGCAACCTGAAAACACAATTGGAGAATTACGCAATACGCGTTGCTTCTGCAATCAGAGCCAGTGCACGATAAGGTAGATTTAGTTGCTCCAATGGAATTGAAGGGGCTCATATGTATTTTGCATTGTCGTGAATTTTGTTGTAACAAACAGCACTAGTTTTGGAATCAGCTTTTGCATTCATGAAATGCAGTTCTAGAAAAATTGGAACTAATGCAATGCAGCTTATGGTTTTTGCTGCTCTATACCTCTATTCTTTCCTCAAGCAATCTTTTGAATCTATGATTACAATGACAGGGAAAAAGGTAAAACCGTCATGGATACATTTCTTCAAGCTGGATGACAATGTCAAACAGAATATTTTCAAAAGTTTCTAGCAGTAGTTTCCCATTTAAGCAACGGGGAACATAGCACAAAATGTTCAAAGAGCATCCATTAAAATTTTGTATGCTTCCAGCCTCACAAAACAATGATGTTAAGCTCTAATACCATTTTACTGTAATAGAGAATAAGAAAATACTAATAGAGACAGAAAATAATCTTTTAGAAAAGATAAGCTAAATTTGATAATGAACCCTCATATCATATTGTCAAAGTCCAATATTTTTTAATTAGGGTTACTTCTCACTGGTGGCCACAGGAATTATTACAATTTTATTTTTCCTCTTAATTTAGAAGGATCCCAAGGTACAATATTGGGGGAGTACAGTTTTATTTTTCGGTGGGGATGTTTACATGGATCCTCTTCACTTGCACTTTCTCTATTTCAAAGTTATTGTGGGATTTCTAACAATCAGACAATCATGATTTCCCCTGTTCTTGAAGTTGCTCCTGTACAAAAATGATGAATATGAATTAGAACCACCACAATAAACAAAAGGGAAAACAGATAAAGCTGAAGAAAAAAGTAGGAACAAAATAATCATAGGTTTAACAATGCAGTTCCATGGTGAAAACCAAAATATTCTTCTATTAATTTGGGGAACCTCAGCTGTATTCTCGAAAAAAAAAAAAAGCATTCTACCGTGTTCCAATGCTTATCAGAGTCTTTTTGAAAAATTCTTAGCTCTTTTCAGTAAGACTGAGATCTAATGCAGTGAATTGGTGACTCAATTGTCCATTTCTGGCACCAAAACCTTTGGCTACCAAGCAAGTTCTTTTCAGTAAGACTCAGATCTAAAGCAGTGAATTGGTCAGTTGACTCAATTGTCATTTCTGGCACCAAGTCCTCAGGGTAATAAAGTGAGCTTTGGCCCAAGGGAAGGGAGAAGGGGAGATTTTTAACGATTGACTCTGCTTCATGATATGTTTATTTTATTATATTTTATTCTTGCTTGCTTGACAAGTGGAAAACCCTACAAACTACTACAAAAGCCACACCCTACCCCTGATCACATGTTTTGGCTCCACTACCAGTATCAAATATAGAGGACATCATTAATATTAGAAAGTTATGGTGCTAGATATATTTGTGCTATGCCTTTGTGTTAAAACCCCATTCCCTCTCCCTTGTGTATGTGTGTCTGTTTGTCAAAATAGAAGTAAGCAAGCATTTGGAAGTGATTTCAAAAGTATGAACATCAGGCACACCATCCTTGTCATTGTCAATTTTATTTTGTCTAAATCTTGGTTGCCTTAAATTTCTACTTTTCAAAACTATCTTGGAATTCAACCATGAAGTTAATTTCAACTGTAGTGAGACAGAGAGAAATGTAAGAAAGAAATTTAATCCATAAGTAATTGATGTAACACTGACCTCTGTTACAAAGAAGGCATGGAAACCAGGTGGAACTCTGTGGGGTATCTCAACAACTGCAACAGGATCAGCTGACGTTGTTTTTGCATCAAGTACATTAACTGATGATTTTCTGCATAAGTATAAATGAAATGTTGGGATTTATCATCATCAAAAAATTCAAAACTTTAATCTGTATCATCAACAGTTGATGTAACAAGTTGGGGTATCAGCATATATAGTAATAATTTCTCCTTTGATGCAATTTAAAAAGCCTAAATTTGCAAAAATTAGGAGCAACAAATTTTCAACAACTTTCTTACAAAACCTTTCAATCTCATAATTTGACTAGCAATTACTTTATTTAATAAAGCAAAAACATTAATCATCAAAATTTTCGTGCATTAAATTTAGAGAGAGATTATGAATTTGTGAAATGTGTGAGAAATGAAAGTATTACCCAGTATTCTCATCATGCACAAAGAATATTAAGTAGCCATCGTCTTCTTCAGATGTCATGCCAGGCACACGAGGGACAAAAATAGCCTCAGAACCAAATCTGCCAGGTCCAAAGTCATAGATGCCTTGAACATTTCCTCCAACTTCGAGTTTTGTTTTTCCAGTCTCTGGTTCAGCATGCAGATCAAATTTGATAATCCCAGTGATTTTTGCAGTGCTGTCAAATATGGTTCCGTATACATACCGTTGTCTCCTGCATAGATACAAATGATAGAATACATAAGGACTTGACACCTAAGAGAACAAAATTAATTAAACATGGTTGCTAGCAAAATGATGAAGTAGGCTGCAAAACAAAATCAGGTTTCAGAACCTATTCAAAAAGAGCAAAAGATCATATAAATATGGCCTTTCAGCATCTAGCTTCCCTAATCTTTGAATGGGAATTTTTGCAATCTTTGAATGAATCTACTGACAATAAACAACCCAAATTCTCCAATCACCAAAAGTGGATATATACCTGCCTGTGTAGCTCTCATTCACCCTAGGAAACTCTACAACAGACGTTGATAATTTCTTCTGTGAAGCTAGACCAGTTTTCATGTTGAATCTCATCTCATACCTGAAAAGAATAGTAACTATCAGAAACATGTACGCAGGCATAGAGATTTGAAATTTCATAAAATAGGTGAAAGATCTACAGCTCAGATGATAAAATTTTGAGCTCTTCTTTGACAATCCCATTGAGCCTGTCCATATCTATGTTCTCATAGCGACAAGTGATCAGAACAACTTCATCCTCCTCCTCCCAAGCATTGGCTAGCAAAAGGAAGTCGTTAAAAAAATTCATAAACTTTAATTATAACTTAATCATGAACCATGAGAGGGAATAAATTCACAAATATAGAAGAATGAAATCAGCCAAATCTCAACTAATAGTAAGCAATAAGCTCCTTTCCCCCAGATTGACTGGACTAATACAGGCTTAAACTAATTTTAGAATTATGAGCAGCATCAATTTTATGGATTGTTATATCATCAAGAGACCAAAACTCAATTCTTCTTAAATTGACTGCAAATTCAGAAAATACAAAATAACCAAAGATAGATTCTTGAATCTAATGATTCCCTCCCCTTGGGGACTCACATCTAGTGATTTACTCCCCTTGTTCCTTAGTTCTCTCTATGTTTGTAATTAATTTCTTCTATGTTGTTTGTTCTTTTTTCACTTCCTATTAATTTTTTGGACTGCTTTATGCTCTTTGCATAAGGTAGCTTTTAATATATACATCTTTCTTACTTATCAAAAAAAAAAAAAAAATCTGTCAAGAAGATGTCACAATAATTTGGTTCAATGAAAATGTCTAAAATTATACCAGAAAAGTTAAAAGAATAATAGAAAACATCAAGTTATAAATAAATTAAGGTGAAATATGTCCTCTAATTTAAGCACTTGAGAATGTCCCATTTCTATCAGTCAACAAATCCATGCAAAAGTGAATAGGGAAATTGCTGCACAGGCTTGAAAAATTAAAAGGAGGTTCTCAACAAATTAAGGATAGATCCCAAGAGATTTAACAGAAGATGTCATGTAACCATAAAACCGATAGGTATGAATAGATTCGTGTAGCCAATCCCAAGTGATAAGAGTATGTTAATGCAAATCAAGAACAAAAAGCTCTGATAATCGAGTGATTAGGGGAAAATTATCAGATTATAAATTTTTTTTTTTTTGAAATAATTTGTTAAAATACAATATCTTTTGAAATTGCATCTTCAAGTCACAATATTAAATGAAATTTTGACTCGATGTGATTTTATGCTTGGTTCAAAATTTCAACCACCACCACCACAGGAGGATGTCAAGTATGCAACGTGAATAGCATGTTGAAGATTGGATTTCAAGCAAGGGTGAAATTGCGTTTTCAACCTGACATTTTACCCAAGGCTGAATTGCATTGTAAAGAATGAATTCTTTATTGATACAAATGAGGCATCCCCAACTAGATACATGTGGCCGACCTGGATTCATCTGTTGAGGATCTATAGTTGACCCCAAAGTGTTGAGATAAGGTATTGTTGTTGTACTCAACAGTGAAATCGTGGCTTTAACCTAAGATTTCAATATGCAGTGAAATCACATCTTCAACAATGATTTCACACTACCTATGTGAATACCTCTTGTGAAATTGCCAAATAAGCATGGAATTGGATCTTCAAGCCACGATTTCAACCTGAAATTGTGACTTCAAGATGTGTAATATAGAAAATTTTTGCTCTTACAATTTCTTGATAGGTTTAAAATTAAAATTTTGCCGACTCACTCTACATTCTGGCACATGAAAAGGATTGCAAAGGAAAGAAGCAAACCATTATGGAAGATGAAGCAACTTGGAAGCTCAAACCATCTGATTTGCAGCTCATCTTTTGCATATCGAGGAAGTACACCAAAGCGAGCTTTTTTTGTTGTGTCAAATTTCAATATCAGCTTGTTTTCTGTCACCATTTCCTGAAAATCAGAATTTAAACAAATATTCCAAGTTGCACGTGATGTGATTGATATGATGTTCAATAAAGCACTGTTCTGTCCATGGAATTTTCTTTAGTACATTAAATTTGTAGGAGAAACAGCTTTACCAGTTCAATACCTTTTTTTTGAAACACAATGAAAGATCCATAAAAATTGCATAGTTTTCAGTAATGGCGAAATCATGCATCATGATGGGCTCTGATATTGTTATTGGTACAGGGTCACGCATGAAACCATCCTTGGAAATTACTCTGTAAGTGATATATGGTGGTGAAGTTGAATAGCCAAATGTAAACATCTCACCTGCATGGGAGGATTCTGTAAGTTAAAAGGAACTCTTCCATTACAATGGGTTACTAAGTTTCTTTTATAAGGATGTCTTTACCAGTGAATGGGTCAACTTTTGGATGAGCAGTAAAAGAATGCGCCAATCTCTTGTCATAATCCAACATGCCAAGAGTTTGAAGATCTCCATCCTCCAAAACTTTAAGGACATCTAAGTATTGCAGTGAGAACAAAATCAATTCTTCATTTCAGGCAAGAAATTATTTGAAAGAGTTCATATATGAGACAATCAAATTGGCATTGCTCTGTAATGCCTTTTGCCCCCACCATAAAAAGCATAGTGATTACATCATCATGGCACTACAATCAGTAAAGCAACCCAGAAATATTAAAAGATAATTTATATGCTGATGGGGATATATAGACACATCTCCCCATTAGGTTATCTGATCAATGGAATGCAGAGAAACACCACCCCCCTCTTTTACTCTCTCTCTTTTTTTTTTTTTCCCCAGAAGTAAAAACTAAAGGAGACATGCTTACAAGGTTTATCAGCCTCTTGAAGTGCTAGAAGTTTCCCATGGTGATATATGAGAGCAGTATTACCTGGACACAGATGACATATAGGGAAAAAATGAGATATACCCAATACAAATGGCTAGTAATGCCTTTAAGGCTATCATGCTAGGGGGAGTTTGGCCCACACGTGAGGGGGAATGTTAGAATAATGTTTGAATGATTAAATTCACTCTTTCCTAATAGCTTGGGCTTTTGGTACAATTAATAATATATCACCAATAGTTGCCAATGACCTTTCGTGTTAAGTCTTGTATGTAGTGTGTATCTTACCAATGGGGAAAAATTAATTTCCAAGTATACCAGTGTACCTGCACCCTAATGTTTAGGGATACAACCAAGAAAAGACCTATACATACACTAGTACCCAACACAAAAAAGCCAATTCAACATTAAGATTAACTAAAATCAAAAACAGAATAATACATAGAATAATGCTTTTTGAAATGTACTAAAGGAAACTATGAGCATCCTAGCAGATGTCTTTTCATTCCAGAAAAAGTTGAACACTAGACTAACTTACCAGTTCCAGTTCCGTATGAAACATCTAATACTTTCAATTTTTCTCTCAGCATTTGCATGATCACTGTGATTAATCCAAACAGTCCCTTGAGATCTCCAAGCTGGAAATGAAATTAAAAAGAAAAAAAGACACAACATACTGTAATGTAACCACCAAATTAATAATATACAACAGACGATTTATCTGCTTTTGACATTTTTTATTCTACAATCATCAATTACCTTATCACATACTTTATCTTTTATCACCCCATTGGCAGCAAAGTTCATATGCACAGGCAAAAGATTTCACTAAGAAGTGGAGAAAATCCTAATGGCATGAAGCACTAAATGAATATACCAGAAAAGAGAGGAAAAGAACAAAAGAAACCTATAGCTTAGTGGTATACCTTCAAAAATTTAGCACCTCCAAAATACTCTTCTTGTTGAAGCTTAGATGTCCTTACATAGCGGGAGACATAGGTTGCTTTCCCATCTTTGATGCGCAAACCGTGAACCATACTGCAAAATTAAATATATCACCTAAATCCCTACTTGTTTTAATAGATTAATAAGGGGTAAATGTAATGGGTTCCAAACAACATTCACGAATCTCAAAAATCTAATGAAAAAGTAGGAAGGCTGTAAAACGCAGAGCAGAATATTGGAACATATCCAACTATAATATATTAACATAAAACTAGCAGGATGGTTAGAAACAATCAAGTTCTCTCCACCAAAAATACAGACATACAATTCACCAAAACCAACTAGAATATAACACTAGATAATGTAATAAACATCAAGAAAACAGGAAATGATGAGCAAAATAAAATCAAGTTTTCTTTCCCCTTCACTAATGCAGAAAACAGCTGAGCTTGTCAAGGGATAATAAAGAAGGAAATCACGCATATTATCTTCTTTCTATCCTGATGATTGAGCATATCACCAGGATATCCAAAGTTGGTTTTGATTACATTACTCCACGATTATGTTTCACTCTAACACCAGGTTCCATAAGAAATCATAAATACTTTGAACTCACTAATTACATGACAGTATCATAAATACTTTGAACTCACTAATTAACATGACAGTTTCATTCGATGCAGTTAAACTAATAAAAATTCTGACTCAATGCCTGCCACCACATAGAAATATAGTCGTGGAGAAAGCTTTCACTCATAGCAAGCTTGATTCAGGTGATTCATGTAGTTAAGCCAGTAAAAATTCAATGTTTAATATCAAGACAATATCTGTATCCAAACTTCAAGTCCTTAACCTCAAGTGCCAGTCTCAAATAGCTTAACGTATTTAGTCATGAGAAGAACCACAAAAAGGTGAGAAAGGCGGAAAAAAGTAAATGCATATTTGTTTACCCAATAGATAGCTTATGTAGTTTCAGTCACTAGAAAAATGATTTATTTGGCTCCATTGCCAAACTGCAGTGGAGCCAAATGATTCTATACAGACTAAATAATGAACTACAAGGGTTCAATTCACATATAGCCGAAACATATGACGACTCAAGAAAATTGACACTTCACTATATGTACTGCTCATATATTAACATTATGCAAATATCACATTTTAATGAGGTGAGTAAATCAATTGATGTAATTTCAAATTAAATAGAGTTGCCAAATTTTTTTCAAATACTTGGATCCTATAAGATGTTAATTGAAACTTTCATTGTGGAGAATATTGGCCTTTGAGCAGTCAGTAACCCCAAAAAAGCACCCACATATTAAATACACTAAACAAGGAGACATTGGTTCTTTTGGATTGAGGGGGGGAGAGGGGGAGTAGAGTAGATACTGGTCGGAAATTAGCCTACTTTTGGCCAACTCTACTCTACTCTCCTCCGGAAAACGGGTACTGCAGTTGTATGTTAGAATTCTTTCTTCAAGAAAACTAGAAAGAAGCAGGGAGCAGAAAATCACGCACCCATCTCCATCAAACCTGCAAAGAGAGCAAAAAAGGAATTAAGTACAATACGACCTGGTTATGAACTGAATTTTCTTTAAAAGCAAACCATAACTCTACCAAAAAGATAAGGAACCATAGATAATTAAAAAATCTTAACCTCATGTACAGAATGGGATTAGGCCAAGTTATTATAGTAAACAGTTCCACAAGAGGAAAAGACAAAACAGGCATACCAGTGATATCCAGCCACTGGGGTGAACTTTGGGTTCGGACCCACTCTAACAAACTCTCCATTTAAGCATTCCTGTAAGACATATTTTACATTCAAGATGGCAAGCTGAAGTTCCAAACCCAAGGCAATAGGAAAATGTTCAAGATGGCAAGTTAAAGTAGTGTACACACAGTTCAGTAGTACTCACAGGAAGGTGGCCTTTGACTAGGAGATTGGTGGTGGGAGGGGTCTCTTCAGAAACGGGAGTGAATGTACCGGAGAGATAGGGGTGAGGCTGAGAAGAGTGGTTGCTGTTCTGGTACATGAACTTCACCATCAACTTCTCCACAAAGTCCATCACCTTTGAACTCAACCCTTTGTTCGGCTTCGGCTCCACCTTCACTATCCCCCCTCCTCCTCCTCCTCCTCCGCCGCCGCCGTGCCTTTGCTTCTCCGCCGCCATTTCTCTCTCTTTCTCCTGTGTGTGTGTGTCAGAGAATATAGAGCAATCCTGTGACTAGAGAATATTTTTGTCACTCCATTTTATAGTGTCAACACTCAAGTACCTGGGATTCATCAAAAACATATGTCCTCAACTCGGAAAGTTTAAACATTGACAAAGAAAGAAGGAAATCAAGTACCCACAGACCAGTCACACATGTGAGCCCCACAACCTTGTGGGCTCCGTATGCAGATGTTTGCTCAATGCTGCGAGAGTATTTTATACAATAATGCTGTATATACAATAATATTTTTTAGGCAAATGTTACTGTTAACAATAATTATAAGGCTGGACTAGGTCTTATTTAATAAAAAATTTGGACAAAAAAAAAAAAAAAAAGAAAAGGAAAAAGACACAAAACTAACTCCACAGCTAATTTTAATATATATATATATATTGGTAAATAATATATATTTTTTTTCTCTACATGTAGTTGGCTCCATAACCTATAAAGCTGTAAAAAATGATATAAAGCTGCACAAAAAAGAACAAAAAGTTGTTGTTAACGGGCATTTTATGGTGCCTATTAACACAACTTTATTTTAAAAGATTGACTGATTAATTTTTTATTGGTTCTTATCTAAATTCGCACGAACACGCTGAAATATTCTATGCTTTTCTCCTACTACTTTTTACATTAACCCACCATTTTTTTTTTCAACTCACAATCAACCATTTTAAGGCATTATAATATTGGGTACGAAATTGGATGTGTCCATAGTCTTATCTTTCAAATACTATGTGAGTGAGATGTGAAATAATCATTAAACAAAGGGAAAAAAAAAAAACAAAACAAAAAAAAGGTGAGAGATGTGAAATAGTCATTGAAAAATTTAGGATTCATAGAAGAATGAGCGAACAAAAATTCACAATAATTTCACGATATTCTTAAATTAGTGTACCATCACACACACATAGACCCACCAAAACTTGCAATTTAATTTTTTTTAATGGCCCATGCAAAGAAGTAATTATAGAATGCTTTTGAGGTACCATAAAAACATACATTCTCCTTTTACATTATAGTGAATTTTACTAATGAAATTCATAGTGAGACCTATAATTCATGGGAAAGGGAAAAAAAAAAAAACACATTTATGATACTCTCGAAGTATTTAATAATGCAAAGGTGAAGGTAGGGCCTGGAGGTAGGGCAGCAATAAACAATTGCCCCCCTTGGCCTGCCAAATAAAATCATATACTATATAATAAAAGTTGAGCTTAGAAGTCGTGGTTTCGCTAGATGACTTCATTAAATTGTAGAAAATTTTTTAGAATTTTTAAAAAATAGATATAATTTTTTTTTGTTCTTTTCTTCTTCTTCTATAATTTCTAAGTTGATAAAAAATATTAATTTGATTACAATCCAAATTCTTCATCTAATCATTTTTTATTATAATTTTTAAGTTAATAAAAAATATCAATTTGATTACAATTCAAAATCTTTAGCTAATCCTTATTTTTTTTTATTTAAATTATATTACTACACATAGATACAATTTGAAGGGGAAAAACATGGGTTGTTTTAAAAAAATTTATAAAAGATTTTTAGTTTGAATAAAATTTAAATTTGTTAAAATTTAAATGATAAAGTTTTACATAATTATACTATTTTTAAATTTTATCCCTTAAATTGAATAAAATTTAAAAATGATAAAATTTTACATAAATTATATTATTGTTAAATTTTAAATTTTCACAAATTCACTATTTCTTTATGGATAGCCATAAATTCACTTCACTTACACATACTCAACATTCATGGGTGAAGAGAACTATGGTTTATTTATTTATTTTTTTACTCTGTTGGTACTTGGTAGATATATATTATCCATTAACTGACCTTTTAAAAAAAAAAAAAACATTAACTGACTTGATATGTTTTCGTTTTTGTTATTATTATTATTATTATTATTATTTTTTGCTCAATAACTATTTAGATAAGCATTATACAATCTGACCATATCTACAATTTTGTGGCTAACATCAAAATGAGTTATGTTTAGAAAAAATTGTTGCAATTTGGTAAATCCATTTTACATAAGTAACTACTTTTAGTGTTTAAATAAAGCACTTAAATTCTTTGGATTTCCTCTTAACACAACGTGACTTTTTTCTTCTTTGAATTTTCTGTTCACACGCTACTTGTTTTAAGATTTACTTCAGCTTTACACTTCCACAAATTAGACTAAAATTAGATTTTTTTTTTCATATTAACTTCTTTAATATGAATTGTATATATATCAAATAATTCATATAATTCATAATAAATACTTACCATACGGTTTTTTTTCTCTATTCTTCTACCAACAGCCTTGCAGGTATGTATTTGTTTATTCTATTTTTTTTTCATTAAATTGAATAGGTTTTGTGTATTTTTTTCTTTTTTTAAACCTAATTTTAAGTTTTATCATACAATTTATATGATTATGGTTTGAAAATCAATCATTAAATATACTTAGACAAGATTTTTTAAATTATTTTGTGTTTTATGACGTGTATTCCAATGGTAATATGTTGCTTTCATCATTTCAATTTTGATTTAGAGAACAATATTCTTTTTAGCTTATTTCAATTTTGATTTAAAGAACAATGATAAACAAGAGCAAGAATACATATAGTGTACAAAGAGATACTCAACAATCTCACAAAGATACAAAATTCTCATTAAAGCACAATTAGTATGTTACAAAATTAATAATAATTTTTTATTTAGGTATTATCATTTTATATTTGATAGTTATTATGCCAATACAATTTATTTATTTTGTTATTATAATAATTATTTATTTCATTATTGTTTATAAGATAAAATATATATTTTATAAGTTTATGATCAAAACGTGCAACTCACGGGTCTTTAACTAGTTTAATACTATTTTACCTTTTAATATATATATATATATATATATGTTTCTTGTGTGTTTTAGTAACCAAGTACAAATTTTATTCCAAAGAAAATATAAATCATTTCATCAGTATCAAAAAAAACCATAACACCTCGTAGAAATGGAGGCTTGTCATTATCCCATACATCATGGACTACAAGCATGAAGCATCACACCTGGCTTATGTTAAATGCCGCAGCTTTATATACAAATCCACACCTACCAACTTTTATATTTTGCCACTCCAGTGCAAACATTATTTACTTAGACATTTTATATGTTAAAAATTGAGGCTTCAACAAACTCTACATTAATTAAAGAAACTGGAATATTAAGTTAAAATAAACAAAAGTATAGTATAGCTTTGCCAAAATAACATAAAATAATGTAAGTTATTCTTGATGTTTATCTAATAAATAGAAATTTAAATAAGTCATACATTTTCTTCCCTCAATTACATAATATAAATTTACATAGTTGTACTTGATATCTCTATAATATTTAAAAGCTAAAGTGTAGTATTTGTTATTGCTATGTTTCTGTTGAATCATACTAATGGTCATATTATCATTTTCTTTCAATTTTTGTGTCATTGGTAAACACATTAAAAATAATATTGCTTCAATCATGATATTTCATTGCATCTATTATGAACAAAAGAATGCTGTATTATTAACATTACTCTAAATAATATATTAACTTATAAGAATATAAGATATTAATGGTGAATTTCTATGAAAATTATGTTGTTCATTAAAAAAGTTCATAAATAAATAAGAATGATATTATTGTGTTAGCTGTACATATTATGTTTATATGTCTATGAACTATATTTTTGAGACATTTTAAAATGAAATTTCTTTCATCTTTTCCATTTCTTACCCTTTTTAATTGATAATTACAATAAGGTTAGCTTTTGGTGATACTAATGACAAAGGTTATTAGAGTTCATTGGAGAATCGGGCTTGTATAAATAATTCATATATATATATATATATATGCGCATTAACACAAACAATTGTAATGTATATTTTCTCTATAAAAAATGTAGAAATATACTTTTAGTTCTTACATTTTGACTTAATTTTCATTTTATTTTGGTCTATACATTTTAATTTTACCTCATGTAGTCCTTAAAATAAAAAAGCATTATCGTTTTAGTCTCTATCGTCATCTCATTAACATAAACAGTATACATGGCAAACGAAATGCACCATTAGCACACTAAATACCGACGTGGCCATTAACATAATAATAATTTTTTTTATTTGGCATTTGAAAGTGCCACTCAGATCCACATCAACTTCCAAATATAAAAATTAATTTGTCAACTTTAACTAAATAAAAAAGGAGAAATAGAATTAAAAACAAAAAATTGCATGAATTGAGATCTAAGTTTATTTTGAACAAAAACACAGAATCCAAAAAATTCAAAACCCCGAAATATCTTTCTAGTTTTTTTTTTTTTTTTTTTTTTTTTCGTTAAGTAATACTTCCCGGTTGCCAGAGGAATTATTACAATTTAATTTTTCTGCTTAAACACAGATATGTCTCCACTTGTAATTTCCCTATTTCATAATTATTTGGGGATTTCCAATAATCGGACAATCACAGTTTCCCTTGCTCGTGAAGTTGCTCCCGTGACAAAACCATAATAAAAAGCAATAGCGAAATAATTATAATAATAAGTACACAAAAATAAGGAAGCAATAAACTGTGGATAGTTATACCCAAAAAAAAAAAAAAAAAAAGGCAGGAGCAAGCTAAAAAACTAAAGTTTTACTTAATCAAATGTCAGAAAATTTAAGAGTACAATAAAATCTTGTGATATTTTCATAATATCTTTATTTTAACTTGAGATAGATCCTATATATATATATATATATATTTTGTTTTTTCACCACTACTCTACCACTATTCCTTTGCTTCTCCTCCCCCATTTCCCAGGGGAAATCTACTATTTAGGTTAGTTTTTAATTTTACTAATTTTTATGTCTAGTTTTTTAAAATTCAACATTTTCAAAGTACAATTATATATTAACACATTTTCAGGTAAAAAAAAAAAAAAAAAAACAGCAAAAAATTAAATAAGTTAATATCAAACACATACTTTAATTCTTTATCAAAATTTTTTTAAATTCTAGATTATTATGCTTTAATTCTATGAAAACTGTATGACGTTATTAGATTATTATGCTTAATGTTTAGTGAGTTTGATGGTTCATAGGATTAATCTAATAATATTTATAATTCACTAGTCTATTGCCACAACAAAAGCATATAACAATTTTACAACAAGTGACATGTTAAATCACTATAAGTCAAAAAAAAAAAAGATTATACAGTGACTCGCCACAACTTAAAACGAAGATATTGTGAAATTTTTTGTGTTTCTAAACTTTCGAGTTCCCATAGAATTTAGGCAAATTTATGATTAATTTTCTTTAGTGGTAGCCATCAAAAAGAGAATTCTATGGTTGTTAGAAGGTGCATATCCTACGGCAGAACTTTGCATCATTATCCTAAAATCAATTAAAAAATAATAATTATCTCCATCCTAGTTTCCTTAAAAAAAAAAACAATAAACTCTAGTAGTTTCATATTATTATTATTATTATTATGTGCATCAAATTAAAAGTTTTCCTTACTTGTTCAAGGGTTTTGCTTGAGATGGCAAGAGTTTTAACATGAAAATTCAATGACAACTACAACGGAACTTGGACACATTTGTGAAAAATATATATATATATATATATTCTAGGATAAAAAAGCCAACTAAGATTATAACTTTTAGAATTGTTATATTTACTATTTAATGGAAAGATATTTAATACAAAAATGTGAAAAATCATGTTTATACCCTACTATTTTCAGAATTCTATCTAGATAATGTGAATGCTAAAGCTTGTGTACTCCCTACGTTTGCTTAGTATGGAAACATATCATTATATATTGGTTGTGATAATATAAATTGTGATATTTGAAAGCTTGACTCATAAATATTCTCACCTTTGCTGAAGCCTGAAGCCTATATAAACCCAACATATGCAATCAATTTCTTGCATGTTCAAAAGCAAAAGACAAAGAAGATGGTGTACAATGTTTCATTCATTGACCATGTAATGAGAATGGTGGGTCGTCCTCTAAGACTATATTGGATGGTATTTGTGCGCAAGGATTTTTGCCTCCACGGCTAGAGACAAGTTGTTGTTGTCCATGGTATATCACCATGCTGATGGTGATTACTTCTATAATAATGGTTTTGGCTAAATTCTTTCCTTTCTGCCTTTTTCGTTTTTGGTACTGATTGTAATAATTCATGCATTTCATTGCATTGATAAGGAAATTTCTTCCCCTCTCTCTCTGTGCAATTTCTTTGTGTTTTAATTTGCCAAAACATTTTGTTTTTGTTTTTTCACCTCAAATAGACTATACTTGTTAATTTTGTTATGTTAATTAAATTTTGTAGGACTCCCTATTCCCATTGGGAAAATGTAGAAACCCTTGACAATCAATCATTTTGAATTTCCGAACTTTTTAAATATGGGAGAGTTCTTTGACTTCTCTCTAATGCAAAATTTGTTAGTGAATCCTCATATATCATATTGTCATGGTCCAACTCTCACATGCTTGAAATTAAGAACTATTTGGTGAGCTGATAATTTCTTCCTAGGTGTGTGTGTGTGTGTGTTTTTTGTTTTTTGTTTTTTTTCTGTTGAGTAATACTTCTCAGTCACCACCAGAGGTATTATTGTAGTTTTATTTTTCTGCTTAAATTTGGAAGATCTACATAGACAATATCGGCTCAGTACTACAACCAAAGAGATCCTGTATGTATAATTTTTACATGGATATGTCTCCACTCGCAGTTTCTCTATTTCAAATTCATTTTGAGATTCCCAACAATATTCAGACAATCACTGTCTTCCTTGCTCTTGAAGTTGCTCCTGTGCAATATCAATGTATATATTAGAACCAAAAAAAAGTAGCAATAAACTACATGGCGATGCTCTCTAGATATATGCAACATATTAGTCAAAATTCTTGATTCAACCGCAGCATAATATTCAAGCAAAAAAAAAAAAAAACTGCAGCATAACATGGGATGAACACAAAGTAATATCAAACTTGGTTTAGCTTAACAGTCCAATGTGATGGAAAATCTCTAAAAAGTTCAGAGAATTCAGGAGCCCATACAATGCAGGTCAAATCATATGACCATTCTGCTTAAGAGTCAATCTTGTATTTTTCCTTGTACCACCTTCCAGTGTAAATGAAAGTATACCCCTAGCCAGCACAATCAACTTCACTGCAAATGTCCAAGCCATCTTAGATGATGCTCATCTTATATTGTCTATTTGCTGCTATCTTTAGCTACTCACAAAATGTATCACATGTCTTTTAATCCATTGTAGTGTTATCAATCATCCATCTACACATTCGCAAACTTATAATTTCATGGACATATATAATAGCCTAGCATTTGGTACTGTCAAACTGAAATGGACTGTATCCCTAACATAATGAGGTACAGAAAGTGTAGTATTGGTACACCAACTATACCATCAGCTTCTCCACAAAGTCTAACACCACCTTCGAAGTCAGCCTGACTAGCGCCTTAGTCACTCCACTACGTCCAATGGGAAAGTTTAAAATTATCACAGTGATGAACCCTGAGGAGAGAGCAATGCTGCTAGAGTCAGCTGGGAACGAGGGTGTTTAGTAGTTGAATTCGAGGTCAACCAAGCCTCCAAGAACAGAGAAAGGATAGAACAGAGAGATAGAGGGAGTATAGAGAGAATTGAGAGAGAAATTGTGGTTAAGAAACATCAATCCAGTTCATCCCTTTCCATCCACATCTTCCTAGTCTAATACCCCTCAATAACCAACTCCCTAACTGCCCCAAGCCAGCTGTGTAACCACCTTGCTAGCTAAACCCTACAACACATCCTAACTAAATAACTATATTAACCAACTCTAATGCCATACAATGCTGATGTAGACACATCACCAATACATGTGTAGATATTCTAAAATACAAGTATACAAGTATACAATGCCAGCTAGGCAATTACAATATCATCTATAGCACAATCTCACAGTACACTCTGGCAGCACTAACACATGCACACACCTCATGATCAGCTACGCACGCATGCCCCATCAGCAACTCACGCACCCTTCGTCAGCAACTCAAGCACACCCACCAGAACCACACATGCAGCACCACACGCACTCCTCATCACCCAAACATCAGCAACACACACATCAGCAACACACTTCTAACAGAGTCTAGAATAACAATATACATTATACACAAGATTTTTCACTGAGTTGAAAATTTTTCATCTTGGCCTAATATTTTGGCCACTTTTTTACTTACCAATTATTATTTCACTTTAAAAATTGTAAAATTTTTTGTGCCCAGTATCTTTTTTAAAACAATATATCTAAGGGTATACTCAATTTCACAACATACTAAAGTAGTCAATACTTTCTGCTACTACCTTTTTACCACTACTTCAGCATGTGAAATTGGGTATGAAAATGAGTGTTTGTATTAGTGCTTTTCAAGTGGACCAAGCTAGACTTAAGTAGACTGAATTGGACTAAATTGGACAAAAGTAGACCAAAGTGGACCGAATTGGACTGAAGTAGATTGAATTGGACCAAAGTAGACTGAATTGGACTAAAATGAACCAAAATAGACAGAACTAGACTGACGTAGACCGAATTGGACCAAAGTAGACTGAACTAATCGAAATGGACTAAAGTACTACACTGATGTGGCTCAATAAGAGCGTAATAACAATAAATGCTACACTTCACCTTTTTGATATTATATAGATATAGATATTTTTGAAACCTACCATCATATTCATTGTCACATGAGTTTATAAAGATTGTGTAATGAATTTGGTAGTTTTTTAGCAAATTTTTGTCGACTGTTGACATAGTCGGGTGTGATTGGTATATTATAAAAGTAACATCAATAGTAGACTCATTAAAAATGATGTTACTTAATCTAACATGTCACATAGCAATTATGAAATTTTTTTTTGAAAAATGTTGCATCATCTAATTTTACAACACGCTAAAATGGTTAACCCTTTTTACATATTATATTTTAAATAGACCCATCATTTTTTTTTCTATCACTCACAATTGACCATTTTAGCATATTTTAAAATTGGATACGAAATTGGGTGTGTCCATAATCTTATCTTTTGAATGCTTAGTGAGTTATATGTGAAATACATACATACATACATACATACATACATACATATATATATATATATATATTTTAAAGGATAGAGATGTGAAATAGCTGATTAAAAAATTAGTGTCTCTATTTTTCATGCCTTTTAGCATACCCACTGTGGGGCCAGAGAATTTGGCAACCCCGGTCCACATTGTGCTAAAGCTCAAGGCCCGCGCCGCGGAGAAAAACGTGTCTGAGGACAAGTCAAGAAAGCTCCTTTCGCCAGGAATATCGCTGAGGACATTCACGTCCTCGGCCCGCTCAGATTGTTGAACAGGGGAGCAAAATGCCTTTAAAGATAACCTTCCCGAGCAACCCAAGATAGAGGCAAGTACAACGGGTTGGCCATGGAAGCATGGTGGAGGAGTAATCCCCGGAGGAGCTGTCACCTCCACATTAAATGCCCACAACTAATGTTCTGGTCACATTAAATGGAGAAATGACCCCTAAACAGTGCCGCCTCAGCTGCCACCACCCACAGAAAGGATGGGAAGGTGGCTGATGGGACGGACACTCAAGTGATGACCTGCATGATCGACAGATGGAGGGCCAAGATTAACGAGAAAGGGGTATAAAATGTAAGAAGTCCTCCAAAAAAGGGGGGGCGGCAGTTTTAGAGAGAGAAAAAAGAATGGTAGCCCTTGTATGATCTTTGTAATCTAGTACCAAAGAGGGAATAAGAAAACGCTATCCGAGAAAGTGGCCGAGGAGTTCACCTTCATACTCTTAGCTTGTACTCATGCCAATCGTCCCATGTATTACCATGCTTAATCGCACAATCCTCACTAGGACCTAGTTCTTTAACCCGCACTCTATAAATTCATTGTATTGGGTTAGCTGGGCTCAAGTCCATTCATTCCCCAGGAATAGTGCTCGAACCCGGTCCCTACACCCACCATTTTAGTATTTTAAAAAAAGCAAAAATAATAAAAATTATTAAGGACTAATAGTAAGAACTAACCAGATAAGGCCCTGAAGAGAGATAAAGAGACACAAAAATGTTGTGGATTTATAAATAAAACACATTGTTTCATTATATATTACCAAAATAAAAAACCTGAGATTGACAAAACATTTGAAAGAGAGAGAAAGAGGAATTTGAGGGGTTACCACCTATGTTATATAGGTCTCCCACTACCATCAAGACACTAAAACCCCTACGGGTAATTTTTTTTAATTAAGGGCTTAAATATGATTTAGCTATGTTTGGGTAATTTGGTTGGATAGTTTTTGTTTTGGGTATATAAGTAGAAAGAATATTTGGTGTGCAATGTACAACTATATTCTACCATAGTTTACTTTCAAATAATCTATAAGATACATGCATATACACTTGCCCACATCATGTCTTAATGTCACACTATCAATGACTAGAAGACAGTGAGAGGCTTGGGCATACTATCATTTCCTAGTATGAAATATGTGAGCACAACACAAACTAATTGATTTTCATGGTCTCGTTACTCTTTTGCATTTATCTTTGGTTTCATGATTAAAAAAAAAAAAAAAATCTTACCTTGAGAAGACTACAAATATGCAGTGAAACTACTAAACTAATTTTTGATATCTCAAAATGTATATGTTTTTTTAGTCTAATTTAGTTTACTTGTTCTTATAATATATGTGCAACATTTTCCAAAACTGTCTTACATAAAATATAAAAAAATTAGGACAAAATGGGCTTTTGCCCTTTTCAACCAAATTAATTAGCCTTATGCCCTCCTTCCCAAACTAAATAGGGAAATGCCCCTCTTTTGAAAATCGAGTTTCTCAAAATCGATTTAGGCTCTATAGCGGCGTTTTTAAGGAGCCTATAGTGACGTTTTAAGAACCTATAGTGACGTTTTGTAACTCGATTTCCATAAAGTCGAGTTACATGCAAATTTTTTTCTTTTTTTTACCTATAACTCGATTTCTTTAAAGTCGAGTTAAAAAACATCACTATAGGTCCTTAAAACGTCACTATAGGCTCCTTAAAAACGCCGCTATAGAGCTTTAGAAATTTTTTTTTTCCTAAATCGATTTTGAGAAACTCGATTTTCAAAAGAGGGGCATTTTCCTATTTAGTTTGGGAAGGAGGGCATAAGGCTAATTAATTTGGTTGAAAAGGGCAAAAGCCCATTTTGTCCAAAAAAATTATCCGTTTATCGTACAGGCACTACAAAAAAATGGGGCTATCCTAGCGTTTGCAAAACCCCTGGGATAGCCCCAGAAAGCGCTAGAATAGGGTTAAAATGCCTATCTTGGTGCTTTTTTTTTTTCTAGCGCTTCAAGTTTACAATAATTTCACAGTATTCCCAAATTAGTCAACCATTGCACACATAGGCCTATCACAACTTACAAATTTTTTTTTAATGGCCCATGCAAGGGCGGAGCTAGGGCCTAGGGGGTAAGGGGGCAATAGAAAATTGCACCCCCCCCCCCCCCCCCTGGCGGCCTGCCAAACAAAATTTAATACTATTTCCCTATGTTTTTACGTGTTTCTTGTATACTTTTGTAACCTAGTACAAATTTTATTCCAAATAAACTATAAAGAATTACATCAGTATCAAAAACACCAAAATACCTCATAGAATGGAGGCCTGTCATTATCCCATACATCATGGACTACAGGCATCATACCAGGCTAATGTTAAATGCCGCAGATTTACATGCAAATCCACACCTACCAACTTTTATATTTTGCCACCCAATGCAAACATTATTTACTCAGACATTCTATATGTTAAAAACTGAGGCTTTAACAAACTCTACATTAATTAAAGAAACTGGAATATTAAGTTAAAATAAACAAAACTATAGTATAACTTTGCCAAAATAACATATATAAAATAGTATAAGTTATACTTGATGTCTATCTAACAAATAGAAATTTACATAAATCATACATTAACATAACAAAGGGATTCCAGGTTATGCAACATCCTCCATACTTGTTTAGCAAGGAGGGCTTCATTAAACTTCTCAATTTCTTTGAAGCCCATGCCACCCACTTCTTTAGCTTCACACAACCTCTCACAACTAACCCAATGCACCTTCCTTGAGTCATCATTGTAACCCCACCAAAATTTCCTAATAAGGACTTCTAGTTCTTTGATCAATCCTTTAGGGAGCTTAAAACAACTCATAGTATAGGTTGGAATGGCTTGAATAACAGCTTTTATAAGGACCTCCCTACTTGCTACAGATAATAGCTTTTCCTTCCACCCCTGCAATTTCTTCCACACCCTTTCCTTAAGATAAATAAAGCTTCTGTTTTTCGTCCTCCCCACTAATGCAGGCAAACCTAAATATTTTTCATATTGTCTGATCGCTGGGACTCCCAATAGGTGTTGGATGCGGGTTTGGGTTTGATGAATGGTGTTTGAACTGAAAAAGATGTTAGTCTTCTCTCTATTGATTTTTTGACCTGTTCCCCTTTCATAAATAGCTAAAATATCCAGAACCCTTTAACAATCATCCTCAGTGACATGGCAAAAGAGGACACTATCATCGGCAAAGAATAAGTGCGACAGTCGAGGGCCATATCTACTAATAGCTACTCCCTTTATGCTACCATCCATCTCTGCCTTTTACAATAAACCTTGTAACCCCATTACACACAAGAGAAACAGGTATGGTGATAGAGGATCACCTTGGCGAAGCCCTCTAGAGGGTTTGATGCTTCCAACTAGCTGCCCATTGAGAAGGATAGAATAGGACATAGATTTCAAGCATGACATAATGATTCTCCTCATCTTCTCCCCAAGCCCTAAGTGGTATAGAATTAGCTAAAAACTTTTTCAACTGGTTAGCCACCACTTTTGCAATAAGTTTATAAATGACATTACATAAGCTTATGGGCTTGAAATCAGAAACTTTCTTGGGGTTTTTAATTTTAGGTATGAGAGTGATGAAAGTAGTATTTATGGATTTTGGGACAATACCTGAGTTTAAAGCTCGAAGAACCACAGCAGTCACATCTTCCCCCACAATGTGCAAAAAAACATATAGAAAATAGGAGACATACCATCCGGGCCAGGAGCCGTGAGGGGGGCTATTTGGTTGAGAGCTTCTTTGACCTCAATTGCTTGAAAATCTCCATCTAACTGCTCAATCGAATCCAACCCAGCAATGCTTTGAATACCACTTAGAATATTGTCAAAACCACACGGGTTTGAACTGGTGAAAATTTGCTTAAAATACCCCTCCACCACCTTCCCCAAACCTGCCTCATCTTCAACCTAAATACCACTGTCATCTTCTAACCCAGCAATCAAATTATTTCAGTTCATTTGGTTAGCTCTATAGTGAAAATATTTTGTGTTCTTATCCCCTTCCTTAAGCCATTTGTTTCTGGATCTTTGCTTTCACATACACTCCTCTTTAGCTTGTAATTGCTGAATGTCATCTCGTAAAGCCTGAATCCGGGAAGGATTGTTTCTGTAGCCCCCATTTTCCTCCTCTGATTTCAACTCTGCTAATTTTTGCTTTAGAGAATTTCTAACATGGCCAAAAGTTTTTTTATTTCACATGCTGAGATTTGACTAGCACGCCAAAACTTTGCTATTGAAACCTTATGCCGTAGGTTGTATCATCCCATCTCCCTAGGAATCATGAATCACCTCTTCACATGACTTGTCCCTCAACCACATGGTTTCAAAACAGAAAAGGCGCCCTTTTTTTATAAAACCTGTTAATTTCTGAATCTGGACTTAGAAGAATAGGTTTGTGATCAGAGTGGAAAGCATCCAAGTGATGGATTCTGGAGGAAGGGAATCTCAAGATCCAGTCAATGGTAGCTACCCCTCTATCCAGCCAGATCCACACATTCTGATTTCTAAGGCGCTGGTTACATAAAGTAAATGGATAGCCATTATACCCCAAATCCTTCAACTTGCAAAAATCAAGAGCATCTCGAAAGCCCAACATTTGTCTTTTTGGTCTACCTAACCATCCTTATTTCTCATTTGCATACAAGATTTCATTAAAATCACCAATACACACCCAAGGAAGAGTGAAATAAGTGCTCAAACTTCTGAGCATGGACCAGGAGTTTTCCCTGTTGGCAGTCTCAGGGTCTCCGTAGAAACTTATGAACTGCTAGGCGTCATCAACTCCATGGTCAATAATGGCATCAATATGGTTTTCAGAAAAAGATTGAACATCCACATTAGAATCAGCAGCCCAAAATAAAACTAAACCATGCCAGTATTATGACGTGGTACCTCAAAACAATAAGCATATTGTATCTTTCTACCAATTCTGACTAAAATTGATTTCTCAACCTTAGTTTCCATTAAGAAAATCAGCTTGGGACCTTTGTTACGTACCAACGTAACTAATTCATCTTCTGTTTGTGGGTTCCTAAACCCACGATAGTTCCAGCTAAGGCAACTCATTGGGCTCGGTGGTGCTGGGAACCAGCCACCACCTTCAAATTTTCTTTGTCAAGATAACTACAATCTGCAATGCATAATTTTTTTCCCCTCCCTCATATCTAATGTTTCAATGCTAGGTCTTCTGTCAACAACCATAGGAGAAGAGTTTGGAATTGTATTACCTGGTTCACGGGATAACTTCTTCCAGGTTCAGACATATATTTATGAATTAGACTGGGTGACAGTGTTTGTGCAGTCTTGCAATGGGACTGGGTTGGGCCTCGGGTTGGAAAGTACTGGGGATTGCCACGGAGAAACTTCAGACATAAATCTGTTGGATGGGATGCATTTTTCTTGGAGGGATAAACCAACCACCTATTCATCCAATCTCACAGCATGTCTCAGATTTGATTGTTTCAGAACCTGCTCACTAGAGAAAGCACTACTCTGCCTAGACGTGGCAAATGGGCGGGTTGGGTTAGGTCAATCGGGTTGGTAGGTCAAACGAGTCATGGGTCAAAATAGGTCATTTTTTAACAGGTCAATCAGGTTGCGGGTCAATCGAGTTAAGGGTTGGGTCAGGTCGGATCGAGTTGACCCGTATTTTTCCAAAAAAAAATTTTTCAATTACAAAAACAAATCAATGACAACATGTTTAGAGAGAATGAATAAAATCAGTTAAGCAAATGAATTGCACTTAATGCCACTTGTTAATATCCTTCCAATTCTAACAGTTTTGACTTTTGAGCATAACAAAAATTACTTATAGTCATAAGATTCATGATGGAAAAAGTCTTCAATGTTAATAGTTCACTGTCAAAATGCATATAATTACAAGTTTACAACTTCAAAAGGAGATAGATCTTAAAACAAACAAAACAAGTGAGCCAGCAAAGTAGTAAGTTATTGGTCTTCTTAAGTGCACATGTTTTTGTTGCATTTAAAATAATAGTAAAGTTAGATTACTTAGAAAGATAAACTAAACAAAAAAAAGATTTAAAAATAAACATAACATATTAAGTAAAGAAGAATAAGTAAATATTTTATAAGAATTACACCTCAATCTCAATCTACTCAAGCTTTGACTGTTTTGTGTGAAACTAAAAAAGTTTGGAATGCCGAATATGTGAAGACCGAAGAAGGGCAGAGACTGTGAAAATGGAGGCACAAGAGAACTTAGAGAAGTAGAGGAACTCAACTCAACTTTCAGGTTTCACTTTTCACTAAGAGAATGGTCAAAAATTTTGTATTGGGACTTTTTGTGCTTTTAGAGCAATGTATTGAGTATTATGCATTTTGTGCTTTGGCTTTGGACAATTGAGTGAACCGAGTGAGTGATGGTCATGGGCTATAGCTAGCAAGCAGCCAAGCATTGAATGAGATTTTTTTTTTTTTTAATGGTTGTGAGTCGGCCAAGTTGGCCCTTGTGTAGTGACATGTTGTGAGGTCTTGTCTTAGTTGTCTACTGTCAAGCATAGTGCTCTTTTTATTGGTTAGGATAAACATTGGATATATTATTACTAGTTTTGGTACTTTGTGCTTTATGCACATAATATCAAGACGTAATTAAAAAAAAAAAAAAAATTTTAGCGAATTTTTTTTAACGGGTTGGGTCATAGGTTATTCAAGTCGGGTTGGGTTGACCTGCAAAAAAATTGGGTCAGGTCACGGGTCTACCCGTTTTTGCTTCGGGTCAAAAAAATCGGGGTCGGGTCAAGTATTTTTCGAGTTGGGTTGGGTCGGGTCAGAATATTTTGACCCGTATTGCTATATCTCTGCCCTTCACCATGTTCACCTATCACCCGATTTTGATCATCCTTGATAGCCTCAAAGTTGTCCATGTAATGTTCAGCCTCCATCGCAGAATAAGCATCATGGGAGAATCAGGTTATACCTTAGCTTTTGGTGATACTAATGACAAAGTTTATTAGATTTTATGGGAGAATCAGGTTATACCACAAAACTACAAGGAGAGAGAGAGAGAGAGAGAGAGAGAGAGAGAGATTACATACATAAAAACGGGTGTAATTGTATATTTTCCCTAAAAAAAATGTAATGTATATAATATAGTTTTTAAATACTGTCATCCCCTTGTAAAGGTTTATATTTCAATAAACAAGTATTTTGTTTCCTTAAAAAGTAAAAGTATTATTATTTCAAAAGATTCTTGTTCCGGAAGAACAATTAAGGGTAAATAAGAAATGGAATCAAAGTTAATTGGTGAAAATAAAAATATTAAAACTAAAAAGGCAAAATAAAAATAAACCCTGACCAAATGTTAAGGTTAAAAAATGTACTTTAATTATGTGAAAACGAAAACTGTATGACGTCATTAGATTATTGTGCTTAATGTTAATGAATTTGAAGGTTCACATAATTAGTCTAATAATATTTATAATTCACTAGCCTATGACTAGTTTATAACATTTCAATGCTAGGAGGGTATTTTATTTAAGAAAAATGTTAGAGATACAAAAAATAAAAGTTTAAAATTTTTGTTACAACTTGCCACATAGTGAGTCGCGAGTGGTGGAGATGTGAACCCATCATTTTACCACTGCTACTCATAACTCGCTGCGTGATGAGCTGGTAAAAGTTGTGGACTTTTTTTTATGTACCTGACATTACTCTTCTAAAGGATACCACCATAGTGTTGTATGGAGTATCTACGGTGGACTCATTAAAAATGATGTTGCTTCAATCATGATATTTTATGTTATCTATTATGAAAAAAAAAAGATGGTATATAATTAACATTATTTTAATAAATATATTAACCCCATAAAAAATAGAAGATATTAATGGTGAATTTCAATGAAAATGATGTTTACCATAACAAATTCAAATGATGTTATTTCAATTATAATTTGATTAAAAAAAGAATTGTAAAATATGTGGTGGCACAAGGGTTTTATTTTGTTTTTCCATTCTACGGATTCTATGCATTCTAGTGGCGTTTAAAAGAAAAAGAAAAAAAAGGAATATTTACTTTCCACTTTGTAACTTATTTTGGTGATGTAAAAATAAATGAAGAAAATTCAAAATATTAATATTAACTATATTTATATAGTGTCTACTATGTCTAGGAACTATATTTTGAATTTTGATACATTTTAAGAGGAAATTTCTTTTTTCTTTTTCTGTTTCTTACCCTTTTTAATTGATAATTATAGTAAGGTTAGCTTTTGGTAATATTAATGACAAAGGTAATTAGAGTCTATGGAAAAATCAGACGATACTACATAACTACAAGACTCTTGATATATATATATATATATATAAAACTGTTATGTTAAATACTGTCATCCCCTTGTAAAAAGCTATATTTCAATAAAGAAGTATTTTTTTCTTTACTTATCATTAATTTTTTGCCTAAAGGTTAGGTATGTCAAAAGATTCTTAAAAAAGAAAAAAAAAAGAAGAAAAAAGAAAAAAAGAAAAAAAAAAAGAACAATGAAAGGTAAATAAGAAATGGAATCAAAGATAACTGGTCGAAATAAAAAATTTGAAACGTAAAGAGGCAAAATAAAAATAAACTCAAACCAAAATTTAAAGACTAAAAGTGTACTTTAATTTTGTGAAAACTATATGAAGTCATTAGATTATTATCCTTAATGTTTAATGAATTTGATGGTTCAAAGAATTAATTTAATAATTTTTATAATTCGCTTGCTTATGGCCACAACAAAAGCTTACATCATTTTTACAACAAGTGACGTGTTAAATAATTATTGGACAAAAATAAATAAATTATATACCATAACACGAAATAAAAATATTGTAAAAATGTTGTGAAATTTTATTATGCCCCTTGACTTTCTCAAGTTCTCATGGAATTTAGACAACTTTGTGATTAATTTTCTTTAGCGGTAGTCATCAAAAAGAGAACTCTTTGGTGGTCGGAAGGTGCATATCTTACCACAGAACTTTGCATTTCTATCTCATATATATTTTTTTTAATAATAATTATCTCTATCCAAAACTCTAGTAGTTTCCTTATAAAAAAAATTCTAGTACTTTCGTATTATTATTATTTGCATGAAGTCAAAAGTTTTTCGTTACTGGTTCAATGGGTTTGCTAGGGATGGCAAGAGTTTTAACATGAAAATTCAATGACAACTATAAATACAAAGGAACTAGGACACATTTGTGGAAAAAACAAAAATCTAGGATAAAAAAGCCAACAAAGAATATAACTTTTAGAATTGTTATGTTTACTATTTAATGAAAAAATATTTAATACAAAAATGTGAAAAATCATGTTCATACCCTACTAATAGTTTTAGAATTCTATCTAGATAATGTGAATTCTAAAGCTTGCGTACTCCCTACGTTTGCTTAGTATGGAAACGTATCATTATATATTGGTTGTGATAATATGAACTGTGATATTGAAAGCCTGAGTCATAAATATTCTCACCTTTGCTGAAGCCTATATAAACCCAACATATGCAACCAATTTCTTGCAAGTTCAAAAGCAGAATACAGAAAAGATGGTGTATAATGTTTCGTTCATTGACCATGTGAACAGGATGGTGGGTCATCCTCTAAAACTATATTGGAGGCTATTTGTGCGCAAAGATTTTTGCCTCCATGGCTAGGCACAAGTTGTTGTTGTCCATGGTATATCACCAGGCTGATGGTGATTACTTCAATAATACTATAATATAAAGATTTGGATAAGTTCTTCCCTTTATGTCTTTTTCATTTTTGGTACCATTTGTAATTCATGCATTTCATTGCATTAATAAAGAAATTTCTTCATCTTGATCTCCCCTCTCTCTCTCTCCTAGCAATTTCTTTGTGTTTTAATTCGTCAAAACATTTTGTTTTTTATTTTTTTCACCTCAAATAGACTGTACTTAATTTTCTTATGTTAATTAAATTGTAGGACTCCCTAGTCCCATAGGGAAAATGTAAAAAACATTGAGAAACAATCATTTTGAATTTCCAAACTTTTTTAAATATGCGAGAGTTCTTAATTGACTTCTCTCTAAAGAAAAATTTGTTAATGAGCCATTATATCATATTGCCATAGTTCAACTCTCACATGCTTGTAATTAAGAACTCTTTGTTGATTAATACTTCCAGGTCAGCAGAGGAATTATTGCAATTTTATTTTTCTGCTTAAATTTGGAAGATGTAAATTTACAATATTGGGTCAGTTCTACAACCAAAGAGGTCCTCTATGTATAATTTTTACATGGATATGTCTCCACTTGCAGTTTCTCTATTTTAAATTCATTTTTAGATTTCCAACAATCAGACAATCACAGTTTTCCCTGCTCTTGAAGTTGCTCTTGTGCAAAAACAATGTATATATTAGAACCAAGAATTAAAAGCAATGGCCAAATAATGATAAGTACAAAAAAAAAAATAGCAATAAACCGCATGACGGTGCTCTCTAGATATATGCAACATATTAGTCAAAATTCTTGATTCAACCGCAGCATAATATTCAAGCAAAAAAAAAAAAAAAAAAAAAAAAAAAAAAAACTGCAGCATAATATGGGATGAACACAAAGTATATACTATCAAACTTGGTTTAGCAACAGTCCAAAGTGTTGGGCTTTGTAGAGCCTAGTTTATTTTTGGCCCGTTTTGTAGCCTATTGTAATCTTGTGCGCAAGATATAAAAGCCGCTTTTATGATTAGGGTTTATTATTATTGTTATTGTGTTTCAGAGAGAGTGAGAGAAACACTGTAGCCGCACTTTGTATTTTTCCCTGATAATAGTGAAATCCCTGCAACTTCGTGGACGTAGGCAAATTGCCGAATCACGTAAATACTGTCTTGTGCGTGTGATTATTTTCTTTGGCCTGTGTTTTCTCTATTTTTTGTTTCTCACAGGTTGGGAATCGGTTTGAATTCCCTACAACTGGTATCAGAGCCTAGGATTAGGTTTGAGTGGGAGCAATGGCAGAGGAAGCAGGAAAGGCGTCTGGAATAGAAAAGTTCGATGGCACAGACTTTGCGTATTGGAGGATGCAGATTGAAGATTATCTCTATGGGAGGCAATTGCATCTGCCTCTTTTGGGGACAAAACTTGAGGCGATGAAGGCTGAGGAATGGGCTCTTCTTGATAGATAGGTATTGGGAGTTATCAGGTTAACTCTGTCTAGGTCTGTTGCACACAATGTTGTGAAGGAGAAGACCATAGCAGATTTGATGAAGGCTTTGTCTGGAATGTATGAAAAGCCGTCGGCAAACAACAAGGTGCATCTGATGAAGAAACTGTTTAATTTGAAGATGGCAGAGAATGCATCAGTAGCACAACATCTGAACGAATTTAACACTATCACAAATCAATTGTCGTCTGTAGAAATTGATTTTGATGATGAGATTCGTGCTCTGATCATTTTAGCTTCTTTGCCAAACAGTTGGAAGGCAATGAGGATGGCAGTAAGCAATTCTACAAGAAAGGAAAAGCTCAAGCACAATGATATACAAGATTTAATTCTGACTGAGGAGATTCGCAGAAGAGATGCAGGTAAAACCTCAGGATCTAGTTCTTCCCTAAACCTTGAGACAAGAGGCAGAGGTAATAACAGAAATTCAAATCGGGGCAAATCAAAATCCAGAAATTCTAATCGGAATAGAAGTAAATCTAGATCAGGCCAACAAGTACAATGCTGGAATTGTGGAAAAATAGGTCACTTTAGGAACTAGTGCAAAAGTCCTAAGAAGAATAATGAAGATGATTCTGCTAATGCTGTAACAGAAGAGGTACAGGATGCATTGCTTCTTGCAGTAGACAGTCCACTTGATGATTGGGTTTTGGATTCAGGAGCTTCGTTTCATACCACTCTACACCGAGAAATCATACAAAATTATGTTGCAGGTGATTTTGGTAAGGTGTATTTAGCTGATGATTCAGCCTTGGATGTTGTGGGTATGGGAGGCGTCCGGATATTATTGCCTAATGGATCTGTTTGGTTACTGGAGAAGGTTCGACATATTCCTGACCTGAGGAGGAATCTGATTTCTGTTGGACAACTTGATGATGAAGGACATGCAATAGTATTTGTTGGTGGTACTTGGAAGGTTACAAAGGGAGCTAGGGTATTGGCTCGTGGAAAGAAGACTGGTACTCTATATATGACCTCAAGTCCAAGAGACACAATTGCAGTTGCTGATGCAAGTACTGATACAAGCTTATGGCACCGCAGGCTTGGTCACATAAGTGAGAAAGGGATGAAGATGCTGTTGTCAAGAGGAAAGCTACCAGAATTAAAGTCCATTGATTTTGACATGTGTGAAAGCTGCATCTTAGGAAAGCAGAAAAATGTGAGCTTCTTGAAAACCGGCAGGACACCGAAGGCTGAAAGATTGGAGTTAGTACACACTAATTTGTGGGGGCCTTCTCCGATTGCATCCCTTGGAGGTTCAAGGTACTACATTACCTTTATTGATGACTCAAGCAGAAATGTATGGGTTTATTTTCTGAAAAATAAATCTGATGTATTTGAAACTTTTAAGAAGTGGAAGGTCATGGTTGAGACAGAAACAGGTTTGAAAGTAAAATGTTTAAGGTCAGATAATGGAGGAGAGTACATAGATGGAGGGTTCAGTGAGTATTGTGCTGCACAGGGAATTAGGATGGAAAAGACCATTCCCGGAACACCACAGCAGAATGGTGTGGCTGAGCGCATGAACAGAACTCTCAATGAGCGTGCTAGGAGTATGAGGTTGCATGCTGGACTACCAAAAACTTTTTGGGCTGATGCTGTTAGCACTGCAGCTTACCTGATAAACCAAGGGCCATCAGTTCCCATGGAGTTCAGACTTCCTGAGGAGGTTTGGAGCGGTAAAGAGGTAAAGTTTTCACACTTAAAAGTTTTTGGTTGTGTTTCTTATGTTCATATTGATTCTGATGCTTGTAGTAAAGTTGATGCAAAGTCTAAAATATGTTTTTTCATTGGCTATGGTGATGAGAAATTTGGCTATAGGTTTTAGGATGAACAAAACAGGAAAATTATCAGAAGTAGAAATGTGATATTTAATGAACAGGTTATGTACAAGGACAGGTCAACTATAGTGTCAGATGTTACAGAGATAGATCAAAAGAAATCTGAGTTTGTCAACTTAGATGGATTGACTGAAAGTACTGTCCAGAAAAGGAGTGAAGAAGATAAGGAGAATGTAAATTCACAGGTAGATCAGAGTACACCTGTAGCTGAAGTTCGCAGATCTTCCAGAAACATTAGACCTCCACAGCGTTATTCACCCACTCTAAATTATCTCATGTTGACTGATGGTGGTGAGCCAGAGTGTTACAAAAAAACCTTGCAAGATGAGAATTCAAGCAAGTGGGAGTTAGCCATGAAGGATGAGATGCATTCCTGGTTGGGGAATCAGACATGGGAACTGACTGAATTGCCAGTAGGAAAGAAGGCTTTGCACAACAAGTGGTTATACAGAATAAAGAATGAGCATGATGATAGCAAACGTTCCAAGGCCAGATTAGTTGTTAAAGGGTTCCAGCAGAAAGAGGGCATTGACTACACAGAGATATTTTCTCCAATTGTGAAGATGTCAACAATTAGACTGGTACTGGGAATGGTGGCTGCAGAAAATTTACATCTTGAGCAGTTAGATGTGAAAACGGCATTTCTTCATGGTGATTTGGAGGAAGACATTTACATGATTCAGCCAGAAGGGTTCATTGTTCAGGGACAAGAGAATCTAGTTTGCAAACTGAGAAAGAGCTTGTATGGCCTAAAACAAGTTCCAAGACAGTGGTACAAGAAATTTGACAGTTTTATGCATAAAATTGGGTTCAAAAAATGTGAAGCTGATCATTGTTGCTATGTCAAATTCTTTCACAATTCTTATATCATTTTACTGTTGTATGTGGATGATATGCTCATTGTAGGGCCTAGCATTGAGGAGATTAATAATCTGAAGAAGCAATTGTCAAAGCAATTTGCAATGAAGGATTTGGGAGCTACAAAGCAAATCCTTGGTATGAGAATCATTAGAGACAAGGCTAATGGTACATTGAAACTTTCATAGTCAGAGTATGTGAAGAAAGTTCTCAGCAGGTTCAACATGAATGAAGCTAAACCAGTAAGCACACCCTTGGGTAGCCATTTCAAACTGAGCAAAGAACAGTCACCAAAGACAGAAGAAGAAAGGGACCATATGAGCAAGGTGCCTTATGCCTCAACTATTGGCAGCTTGATGTATGCTATGGTGTGTACAAGGCCAGACATTGCACATGCAGTGGGAGTTGTGAGCAGATTCATGAGTAGGCCTGGAAAGCAGCATTGGGAGGTAGTCAAGTGGATTTTGAGATATCTGAAGGGTTCATCAGATACATGTCTTTGCTTCACAGGTGCAAGTTTGAAACTGCAAGGTTATGTAGATGTTGATTTTGCTGGTGATATTGATAGTAGAAAGAGTACTACTGGGTTTGTATTTACTCTGGGTGGTACAGCTATATCATGGGTTTCAAATCTGCAAAAGATTGTTACTTTGTCTACTACAGAAGCTGAGTATGTTGCAGCAACTGAAGCTGGAAAAGAGATGATTTGGCTACATGGTTTCTTAGATGAATTGGGTAAAAAGCAGGAGATGGACATTCTACACAGTGACAGTCAGAGTGCAATCTTTCTTGCCAAAAATTCGGCTTTTCATTCAAAGTCGAAGCACATACAGACAAAATACCACTTTATCCGGTACCTTGTTGAAGATAAATTGGAAATACTTGAGAAGATCTGTGGATCTAAGAACCCAGCAGACATGTTGACTAATGGTGTCACTATTGAGAAGTTGAAGTTGTGTGCAGCTTCAATTGGTCTTCTAGCTTGAGGACAGGAGGATGAGTTGCAGAGATGAGGGATTGCTTTTGGAGGATAGCGGCTGATGTTGGTGATTGAACTAGTCTCCAAGTGGGAGATTTGTTGGGCTTTGTGGAGCCTAGTTTATTTTTGGCTCGTTTTGTAGCCTATTGTAATCTTGTGCGCAAGATATAAAAGCCGCTTTTATGATTAGGGTTTATTATTATTGTTGTTGTGTTTCAGAGAGAGTGAGAGAAACACTGTAGCCACACTTTGTATTTTTCCCTAATAATAGTGAAATCCCTGTAACTCTGTGGACGTAGGCAAATTGTCGAACCATGTAAATACTGTCTTGTACGTGTGATTATTTTCTTTGGCGTGTATTTTCTCTATTTTTTGTTTCTCACATGTTGGGAATCAGGTTGAATTTCCTACACAAAGTGATGGAAAATCTCTAAAAACGGCAGAGAATTCAGGAGCCCATATGACGCAGGTCAAATCATATGACCATTTTGCTTAAGAGTCAATCTTGTATTTTTCCTTGTACCACCTTCCAGTGCAAATGAAATTATACCCCTAGCCAGCACAATCAACTTCACTGCAAATGTCCAAGCCATCTCAGATGATCGATGCTCATCTTATATTTTCTATTTGATGCTATCTTTAGCTACTCACAAATGTATCAGATGTCATTCACTCCATTGTAGTGTTATCAATCATCACATTCACAAACTTATTTCATGGACATATATAATAGCCTAGCATTTGGTACTTTCAAACTGAAATGGACTTATATCCCTAACATAATGATGACGTACAGAAATTGTAGTATTGGAACACCAACTTCACCGTCAACTTCTCCACAAAGTCTATCACCACCTTCGAAGTCAGCCCTTTAATTGGCTTCAACTCCACCTCCAATATTCCCCCCCGTCCTACTCCTCTGCCGCTGTACCTTTACTTCTCCTCCACTGTTTCTCTCTGAGAGAATTAGAGCAATGCTGTGACTAGCGAATTAGTCACTCCACTACGTCCAGTGGGAAAGTTTAAAATTATTAGATTAGAAGGAACTAAGGAAAATGGGTGTAGTATTGAATTAATCTAAGTAACTCATAATGCAGAGGAAGAGATGTCATAAAACTCAATCCTTAAACGTTGGAATAAAACATTTCACTTACTATATACTACACGACAAAATTTAGTAACAAAATTGATTGTAACCTCAAGTTATAATTTTACTCAATAAAATAAATATTATTACATATTTTGAAAATCTAATCGTTGAATTGCAAGTTCTGTGTACTTTCAATACACATGTTAAATTTGTGTCAATCGAAAATTATTTACTGTATAATCTTCAAGCATATATTTTATGCATAATTTAAAACTACAAAAGTTTACAATTTAAATAATTTATTGATAACAAAATTATTGATTTTTTAATTTTCTAAAAAATTTGCAAGTATGGAGAATATAAAAGATAATTTAATCCAATTGTGGATTTGACAAAATTCATCTCCAATAGAAAGATATTGAGTAAGGTTGTAGTTTAAGGTTACAACTAATTTTGTAGCTAAACTTTGTACTATACTACACATGTAAATAAACATATTAGTAACAATATTTGTTCAAGGTAAGCCCTATTTTTGTACCAAATTTTGATTCTCAAACTACCCCATTTCTTATATGATAGATAAAAAATTATAAGGAGTAGATTTGAGAAAAATTAATTTAGACTTAAACATATATTTGAACATAAACATAACAATGACATTACAGATATAATTATAAACACTACAATGTGCGACTGCAAGATGGTTGGTGAGAGGGGACGACCTTCATTATTGTAATTATGATCTTCCTATAATACCATTTTAATGAAAGTAAGCATTAATGACCAAATTTGAAGTTATGACCAAATTTCATATTGAAATAAGAATCAAAATGAAGTTTAAATGAAATTGAGAATAAGAAAATTAATCGCCATCACCTCTAATCCATGTCCTGACAAATAAAAAGCATAGGTCAGCACAGCTAATTTAATGCATATTATAGTCATGTACTATATGAGGAGAATATTCAAGTTAGACTTACACGCTTGAAACGTGGCTATTACAGAGCCACAAAATCATGTAGTATAGAATTTTTGTTTGAAGTTGAAACTGCCTTAAAGCCAAGATTTACAACAGATTTCATGCAGTCTAGAAAATATGCTAATTAAACAATCAATGAGGACAAAATAGCTCTTCTAAATGTTTTATTCTTCAAATTTCAAATGGAGGATTCATTGTCACCCTCATATAATGCCTGCATTATAAATCACATGAGTGATAAGACATTCTATATTCATTCATCACACACCTAGGTATTTTTGTGATTGGAAAATGCATCAACCCCGAATTGTGACAAATGTAAGTATGAACCCAAAAATAAATAAATATATATATATATATATATATAAGAGGTTTATACATAAGCATAACAATAACATTACAAATATAAAGATCAAAATGATAAGAGATAAGCATTAATGATAAGAAATTCTATAATGCCGTTTTATTGAAAATAAGCATTAATGATTGAATTTTATATTCAAACTAGTTGCAGATCCACACAATGCATGGAAATAAATAATTATTTTGTATTATAATATAATGTATACTTTTTTCATTGAAATTTTTTAAAGATAATTCGTTCTCCCTAAAAATTAAACAATTTCTATTTGATCCAATTAGATCTACTTCAGTCCAATTTGTTCCACTTGGTTAATTTTTGTTCCCTTTAGTATATCTTAGACTAATTGGGCATTAAATTGATTCTTTTTGTAGGTTTTCTTTTCAAGTTTAGCTCAATTTTTTTTTCTTTCATTTTTGGGTTGAAAAGCATGAAATTTTATTATATTTGGGCTAAACTCTTTAGTTTTGAGTTAAAAAAAAAAACTAAAATAGACATTAGAAATTAGAAATATGAGCCCTAAAAATGTAATAAAAATGATAAATATTCAAAACTCTTAGTTGGTCCATTCAGTCCCGTTCGGTCCAATTTGGTCCTGTTTAGTCCATTCTGTCCACTAAAGTTATATACAATCCAATTCAGACCATCTGATCTTAGTCAGTCCAAATCTGTCTAATTCGGACCATTCAGTTACATTGGCTCTATTCGGTCCATATTAGTCCTCTTCTGTCCACTTTAGTTCTATTTAGTTTACTCTGTCCACTCTAGTCCTATTTGGTCAACATTAGTCTTAATCTGTCTACTTTAGTCCTATTTAGTACATTTTGTCCACTTTAGTTCTACTCGGTTTATTTTATTCCAATGCTGTTTGTGCACAAGGATTTTTGCCTCCATGGCTAGTGGCTGCAAAGTGTTGTCCTTGGTATATGACTAGACAAATGGTGGTTTACTAAATAAAACTTCGTTTAGCTGAGGTTTTATTTATTTTTTTAATTTTTTTGCTCATTTTGTGTTTTACACATGTTTTCCTTCTTTTTAATTTTTGGTACCAATAGTAGCTTACCCATTTCATGGCACTAATAAAAAATTTTCTTCACTTTGATCTCTCTCTCTCTTTTCCCAGTTTATCTGGTTTTTTGGTGTTCTTCATTTTCTCACCTCTAACATACTATTGTTAATTTTGCCATGTTAATTAAACTGTAGGACAGACTCCCTAATCCCATAGCACAAATGTAGAATCGCTTCACAAACAATCTTAAGTTTCCAAATTGCCAAGCTTGTGTGCCAGTTGATTTTTTATAGCTTAAAAGGCTCAGACCATGATCTCATTGCATAGAAGATGAGTCAAAATACGCCATTTTTATCGGACTATATTTGGCTAATATTTTTTTTCTTCTCTTCGAGCCATCTTTTTAGAGACGCTTTGAACGACAAAAATGTACAGATCATATAATTACTTCACTGAACATGAATGGTGGTTGATGGTGTATGAATTCAGCCTAGCAATAATCCTATTTAACTGTTTTACATCCCTAAATTTTCTTCGGATTCAAGTCTATCTTGTTGAGATGAATACTTCTTTCTGGTTTATTTTCCCTGCTTTCTGGTTTAACTTTTACTAGCTTTTATTTATAGTTTTTTAAAATTCCATTTTTTCGTAGTACAATTATATTTTAACACATTTAAAAAAAAATAATAATAACAAGAAACTAAATAAGTTAATATCAAACACATGCCTAGCCTTCTTTATCGATTATTATTATTTTTTAGTTCTAGATTATTATGCTTTAATTCTGTGAAAACTATATGACGTTATTAGATTATAATGCTTATTGTTTAGTGAATTTGATGGTTCATAGAATAATAATATTTATAATTCACTAGTCTATTGCCACAACAAAAGCTTATAACATTTTTACAACAAGTTACATGTTAAACTTAAATCACTATAAGTCAAAATAAAATAAAAGAAAAAAAGATTATAAAGTTTCGAGTTCTCATGGAGTTTAATTAAATTTATGATTAATTTTCTTTTGTGGTAGCCATCAAAAAGAGAATTCTTTGGTGGTCACTTGTTGCATATCCTACAACAGAACTTTGCATCATTATCCTAAAATCTTTTTTTTTCTTTTTTAATTATCTCCATCCTAGTTTCCTTTAAAAAAAAAATTCTAGTAGTTTCGTATTATTATTATTATTATTATTATTATTATTATTATGTGCACGAAATTAAAAGTTTTTCGTTACTTGTTCAATAGGTTTGCTTGAGATGGCAAGAATTTAACATGAAAATTCAATGACAACTATAAATACAAAGGAACTTGGACACATTTGTGAAGAAAAAAAAAATCTACGATAAAAAATCCAACTAATTAAAAATATAACAAATGGAAAGATATTGAATACAAAAATGTGAAAAATCATGTTTATACACTTCCATTTTTAGTATTCTATCTAGATAATGTGAATGCTAAAGCTTGTACTCCCTACGTTTGCTTAGTATGGAAACATATCATTATATATTGGTTGTGATAACATGAATTGTGATATTTGAAAGCTTAACTCATAAATATTCTCACCTTAATTTGCTGAATACTGAAGCCTATATAAACCCAAAATATGCAACCAATTTCTTGCATGTTGATCAAAAGCAAAAGACAAAGAAGATGGTGTCCAATGTTTCATTCATTGACCATGTGATGAGAATGGTGGGTCGTCCTCTAAGACTATATTGGATGGTATTTGTGCGCAAGGATTTTTGCCTCCCCATGGCTAGAGACAAGTTGTTGTTGTCCATGGTATATCACCAGGCTGATGGTGATTACTTCAATAAAATAACTTTGGCTAAGTTCTTTCCTTTTCTTTCTTTTTAGTTTTTAGTGTTTAGTAATGATTGTAGTTCATGCATTTCTTTGCATAATAATTAAGATAATGTTCATCTTGATCCCCTCCTCTCTCTCTCTCTCTCTCTTTCTCTCTCAGCAATTTCTTTATGTTTTAATTCGCTAAAACTTTTTTTTTTCACCTCAAACGGACTATGCTTGTTATTCTTGTTATGTTAATGAAATTATGTGACTCCCTAATCCCATAGGAAAAATGTAGAAACCCTTGGCAAACAATCATTTTGAATTTCCAAACTTTTTAAATATGCGAGAGTTCTTTGACTTCTCTCTAAAGCAAAATTTGTTAATGAACCCTCGTATCATATTATCATAGACTCATAGTCCAACTCTCAAATTTCTTCCGAGGAGGTTTTTTTTTTTTTTTTTTTTTTTTTGCCCCTGTTGAGTAATATTTCTTCCTGGCACCGAAGGAATTATTGCAATTTTATTTTTCTGCCTAAATTTGGAAGATGTACATATACAATATTGGGTCAATTCTACAACCAAAGAGGTCCTCTATATATAATATATACATGGATATGTCTCCTCTTGCAGTTTCTCTATTTCAAATTCATTTTGAGATTTCTAACAATCAGACAATCACAGTTTTCCCTGCTCTTGAAGTTGCGCCTGTGCATAAACAATGTATATATTAGAAACAGAGAATAAAAAGCAATGGCCAAATAATAATAAGTACCAAAAAAAAAAAAAAAAAAAAAAAAAAAAAAAAAGGTGCATGGCGATGCTCTCTAGATTTATGCAACATATTAGTCAAAATTCTTGATTCAACCGCCGCATAATATTCAAGCAAAAAAAAAAAAAAAGCTGCAGCATAATATGGGATGAACACAAAGTATATACTATCAAACTTGGTTTACCAACAGTCCAAAGTGATGGAAAATCTCTAAAAAGTGCAGAGAATTCAGGAGCCAATATAATGCAGGTCAAATCATATGACCATTTTGCTTAGGAGTCAATCTTGTATTTTTCCTTGTACCACCTTCCAATGTAAATGAAAGTATACACCTACAATCAACTTCACTGCAAATGTCCAAGCCATCTTAGATGATGCTCATCTTATATTGTCTACTTGCTGCTATCTTTATCTACTCTCAAATGTATCAGATGTTGACATGTTGTCATTCAATCCACTGGCAGCTCTACATGCAAGCCAGGGTAGTCACAGGACCACCCTGACTTGCAAAAAATGGCATATATACATTTATTAAAAAAAAAAAAATTTATACGTTAAACTAACTTATTGTAACTACCCTAATAAAAATGTTGAACACCTTGACTTGAGAATTACAAAAAATTGGGTTTAACAAAAATAAGAATAATGCTACATTCATAATAGTTTCACAATAATTTTACAACAAATCCAATGTGGTAAGTTAATTTTAATTTGGGCTCAATACTAATATTATTTTTTTACCCACCAATAATAGCTTTTTGCATAAGATTTATTGTAAACATATTATGGATGTAACATTTCTCCAAAATTAATTCTGCCCCTAAACATAATCCTTAATCCCTTTTATAAAATTAAAAAAAAAACTTAAGTATCAACAATAAATATTAGCCCAAATAACAATAAACAAAAACAAAATAAGACCAAACAACAAGTGATGACGGTCATATTTTTTTTTGGCTTTGAAGTCACAATAATTTTATTCTCCTTAGTGACTTGACTCACAATTGTAGCAAATATTCAAGATATTGCTTTATTAGATTTTGTATAATTTAAATTTCTTAGTGAACACCCTTAAAAAAATTCCTACAGTTGCCACTACTCTTACTCCTCCCCTGCTGTACATTTACTTCTCCTCTGCCATTTCTCTCTGGGAGAATTAGAGCAATGCTGTTTCAAGCGAATTAGTCACTCCACTACATCCAATGGGAAGTTTAAAATCACAGTTATGAACCAGAGTTTCACAAACTTGTGGGCTCCTAGCTCCATATGTTGTTATTAGAGGAGAGAGAAATGCTACTAGAGTATAGAATAACCGTATACATTATACATAACATTTTTCACTGGGTTGACAATGACAAGTTTTCATCTTGGCCCAGTCCCAATATTCACATCATTTTTTACTTGCCAATTATTATTTATCACCATTACAACTGTTCACTTTTTTGTGCCCAATATCTTTTTTCAAACAATAAATCTAGGTATATACTCAATTTCACAATATATTGAAGTGGTCGATGTTTTTTGCATACTACGTTTTTTACCACTTTAGCATGTGATATTGGGTATGAAATTGGGTGTTCGTAATAGTGTTTTCAGGTGGACCAAATGGATTGAAGAGGACTTAATGGACCGAAATAGACTAAATAGACCGAACTAGACCAAGATAGAGAGAATTGGACTGAAGTAATCAGAATGGACCTAACTGGACTAAACTAGACTAAAATGGACAGAAGTGGACTAGAGCATATAAAAATGGAGTGAAGCAGACTGAATAGACCAAAGTGGACAAAACTGGACTGAAGTAGACCAAAATAGACCAAAGTAGATGGAACTGCATAGAAGTGGACTAAAATGGACCGAAATAGACCGAATTGGACAGAAGTAGACCAAAATGGACCGAAGTAGACTGAATTGGACCGAACTAACCTGAATGGATTTAAGTGAACCAAAATGCTATGTTGATGAGTCTCAACAGGAGAGTAGCAATAATAAACGCTAAACTTTAGTTTTTAGATATATATAGATTATATAGATATAGTTGTTTTTGAAAATCTAGCATCATATTCATTGTCACATGGATTTATAAAGATTGGGTAGTGAATTTTGAAGTTTTTTTAGCTAATTTTTGTATAACTTTTGTCGAACTGTTAACATTATCTTGTGTGATTAGTACATAATAAAAGTAATGTCAATGGTAGAACCATTGAAAATGATGTTACTTCAATCATATATAACATGTCACATAGCAATTATGATAAATAAATAAATAAAAAAAGTTTTAAAAAATGTTGTCTCATTTACATTATAATACTAATAGTCCATTTGGTTTGCGTCTGTGGACTATGCATTTGCATTTTTGGTGGTTTTTTTTTTTTTTTTTTTTTTTTTTTTTTTTTTTTTTTTTTTTTTTTAAGTCTAGTGCCTCTTGCACTGTTCATTGGACATAAACAATGCAATCGGTCATATGAACAGTAACCAAAACTCAAACATTAAGAGGCTGTTTGGTTGGCTTGTTTTCGTAACTCAATTCTTTGTTTCCATAACTCAATTCTCAAAAATGGTGGGACCCATACAAAAAGTTTGTTTAGCTGCATTATTTTTTGTTTCCATAACTCTGTTTTCATTTCTCAATTCTCTCCTTTTTGAGTTATGAGTTGTGGAAACTGAAAACAACTTTTGGCTATTTTCAGTTTCCAATTTTCTATTCTCAATGACATTTTTGTAAATAACATTATATGAGGGACCCACTGCCATATTTTTAGCCACAACTTTTTCTTTTTTCCTTCTTTCTTTACTGGGGTTCACCGTCTCCCCTTTTTTTTTTTTCTTCTTCTTCACCTGGGTTCACGTCTCCCTGTTCTTCCTCCTTTTTTTTTTTTTTTTTTCTTCTTCACCTGGGTTCACGTCTCCTTCCTTTTCTTTTTTTTTTCTTTTTTTTTTTTTCCCTTCTTCACCTGGGTTCACCTCTCCCTATTCTTCCTCCTTTTTTTTTTTTTTTCCTTCTTCACTTAGGTTCACGTCTCCTTCCTTTTCTTTTCTTTTTTTTCCTTCTTCACCTTGGTTCACGTCTCCCCTATTCTTCCTCTCTCAAATTTTTTTTTTCTAGGTTAGGGTTTCTGGGTACTCTAAAAAAAAAAAAAAAAAAAAAGCTGCAATGGTGACAGAAATGGGGCCCACAAATAGTGTAAAAAATATTGAGTGATGAGAAATAAGTGATGTGCCAAACGGGTATTAATTTAGAGTGATGGGTGATGAGTGATGAGTGATGGAAATTGAGTGACGAAAATTGAGTGAGCAAAAAAAGGTGGCCAAACAGGCTCTAACTTTTTTATTATTTTTTTATTGTTTTCAGTTTTCAGTTTTCAGCAAAATAAGCGGTATCTAAATGCACACTAATGGTGAATTTATGTGAAAATGATCAATTTAACAATAAATATTATAAAAAAAATATTGTGAAAAAAATCATGTCTCTAATTTTTTTTATTGACTTTCATTTTTACATGTTTTTAATAAAGTGAAAAATAAATGAAGAAATTCAAAATGATTAATATTATGTATATAACTATATATATGAACTGTTTCTCAAAAAAAAAAAAAAAAACAAACTATATATATGAACTATTTTTATATTTTACAAATAATTTTAAAAATAAATAGAAAATTATTAATATCATGTGAACTCTATTTTGAGACATTTTAAAAGGAAATTTCATTCAACTTATCCATTGGTTACCCTTTTTAATAGGTAGTTACACTAAAGTTAGCTATTCATAATACTGAATTTGATAGGACTACAAAACAAGTATTTTCATCCCATCGTATTAATCTGGTAGGAGGAAGATGCAATAACATATATTTCAATAAACAAATTTTTTATTTCTTTAGAAAGGAACTGTATTAGGTTTGCCAAAATATTTTTTTTTTCTTATATGAAAACAATGAAAGGCCAATAAAAAAAACAAGAGAATCATACATTAACGGTCAAAATGAAAATTTTGAGAAGTAAAGAGGTAAAATAAAAATAATCCCTAACCAAACTCTAAAGACTAAAAGTGTATTTTAAAGATGCAAAATAAAAATAATCCCTAACCAAACTCTAAAGACTAAAGGTGTATTTTAATCTTGTAAAAACTATGTACTTAATTGTTATGTTCATATTCTGCAACAAATTAAACTTTACATCTCTATCCCAATTTTTTATTTTATAATTATCTCTATCCTAAAATCTAGTAGATTCTTATTAGTATTATGTTCATGAGGTTTAATGTTTTTGTTACTTGCTCACATGGTTTGCTTGAAATGGCAAGAGTTTAACATGAAAATTCAATGACAACTGCGAATACAAAAGAACCTGGACAGATTTCAGATTTGTGAACAAATTTCTAGGACAAAGGAGGCAAACGTGAATATAACTTTTAGAGTGTAAATCATGTTTTTACCCTGCCATTTTTAACATTCTATCTAGACAATGCTGTGCTTGTAATATATAGAAAGACAATGCAAATACTAATGTTTGTGTATTCCATACGTTTGCTTAGTATGGAAACACCATAACATATCAGTTGTGATAATATGAATTTGTGATATTTGAAAGTTTGAGTCATAAATATTCCCACCTTAGCTAAACCCTATATAAACCCAACTTATAAAACCAATTTCTTGCTTGTTCAAAAGCAAAAGAAAAAGATAGAGAAATAAAGAAAGAAAAGAAGATGGTATTCAATGTTTTATTCATTGACCATGTGATTAGAATGGTGGGAGGTCCTCCAAGACTATACTGGATGGTGTTTGTGCGCAAGGATTTTTGCCTCCATGGCTAGTGGCTGCAAAGTGTTGTTGTCCTTGGTATATCACCAGATTAGTGGTGGTTTACGAAATAAAACTACATTTAGCTAAGATTATATTTTATTTTGCTTATTTTGCGTTTCACACATGTTTTCCTTCTTTTTTAATTTTTGGTACCGATTGTAGTTTTACACATTTCATTGCACTAATAAAATAAAATAAAAAAGTCTTCACTTTGATCTCTCTCTCTCTCTCTTCCCAGTTTATCTAGTTTTTCAGTGTTGTACGTTTTTTCACTTCTATAATTGTTAATTTTGCCATGCTAATTAAACTGTAAGGCAGACTTCCTAATCCCATAGCACAAATGTAGAATCCCTTGACAAACAATCTGAAGTTTCCAAATTGCCTGAGCTCGTGCCAATTGATCTTGTACTAGGATCTCATTGCACAGAAGGTGAGTCAAATGTGCCATTTTTATCAGACTTTATTTGGCTAATATTTTTACTCTTTTAAGTCATTTCTTAAGAGACACTTTCAATGAAAGAAAAAATATATACAAATCAAATAAAAAATATATACAAATCATATAATTACTTCACTGAACGTGAATGGTGGTTGCCTGCGTATGATTTCAGCCAACCAATAATCCTAATTAACTGTTTTACATGGGGGTGTATTTCTTCATTAAAAAAAAAAAAAATTGTGGGGTGTATTTTCTTTGGATCCAAGTCAATTTTGTTGAGATGAATACTTCTTTTCTGGTTTATTTTCCCTCCTTGTAAAGTAATACTTTCCAGTCGGAAAAGGAATTATTACCAAGTATATTTACTGCTTAAATTTGGGAAGATCTCCATATACAATATTGGGAAAGTACTGCCAAAGAGGTCTAGTGTACATAATTTACATGTATATGTCTCCACTTGCAATTTCTCCATCTCAAATTTATTTTGAGATTTCCAACATTCAAGCAATCACAGTTTCCCTTGCTCTTGAAGTTGCTCCTGTGCGAAAACAATGTATGTATGTTAGAACCATCACGGTAAAGAGCAATAGCAAAATAATCATAAAATGTACACAAAAATAAGGAATCAATAAAACGCGTGGCGATGCTCTCTAGATTTATGCAAGATATTAGTCAAAACTGTTGATTCAACTACGGCATAACATGGGACAAACACAAGTCCATTCATTTCAACCCATTTGAATTCATGCAATTAAAAAAACCAAATAGAAGTCAACAAAGCCCTATCTCCCAACTATTCGGGTTTGGCAACATATCAATTTTCAACAATCTAATATAATTACGACCATATCTTCACTTAAAATCCTGTGATCCTATGGTACCCAAACCCAGTAGTTGAACACGCCTCACCCATGTATATGCAGTGGCATGTCATGGATAAGCAAACAGCTCCAGACAGTCCAAAGTGGTGGAAAATCTTTAAAAAGGTGAATTTGACAGTTGGCTCCATACATGCAGAGAATTCCAGATCCATGTAATGCAGGTCAAATCATGAGGTAACAGGGCCGTTTCGTTTGAGTCAATCTTGTATTTTTTCTTGTAGCACCTTCCAATGTAAATGAATGGCTTGTTTGGATGTTAAAAAAAGGAGGGGGAGTAGAGTAGAGGGAGGGAGAGTAATTCAATTACCTTGTTTGGAAGTTTTTTAAAGAACGAGGGGGAGGGGTTTCAATTACCTCTAACTCTTCATTTTTAATTCCCCCAAATTGGAGAGTTTTAAAGAGAGAATAGAGTAGATAAATTATTGACCAAATAAATTCCACAATTTACCCTTTCTAAATTAAAAAAATTACAAACTCTCTCACACAAGTTCTTCAAGCATCAAATAGCATCAAACATGATCGTCCAAAATATAATCCTAATATTTTCCTCCCAATTTTCTCAGCAACCAAATAGATTATAAACCTCAAATTACACTCATTCTTCAAGCATTAACAGTCAAAAAATCCAAGAGAAGGAAAAATCCCTATGGAAAGACTGTAATGGCTACCATCCCTTGACAACTGTTCAATATCTTCTTGACCGCACACTGAAACCCTGAATCCCGCTCGGTTCATCAGAGTATCCATTGTTAGCTAGAAACGTTGAAGAAAAACACACACAAACATTATACTGAGAAAAGAGTTTGGATCGTATGGATTTTCCGAGTTCGATTTTTTTATTGTGTTGGGTTTCTTCATGTTCATGTTCAGCACAACTTGGCGAGGCTTTAGGGCAACTGCTACTTCTCCAAATATTGAAGTTATGGAATATTCTCAACCAATCGAGATCGTATCGGACCAGATTTTGAATGAATGGAACGTGCGTGTTTTCTTTTTCCTTTTTGATGTCTTTTGCTGTAATGGTGGCTGAGGAGTATTTTATATAAAAATATATAAAATAATAATAATAAATCAAAGAAATACTCAAAATTCAATATTTTGTTGATTTTTTCAGTAAACAAATAAACCAAACATTTTTTTCTTATTTTAATTAGTATCAATTAAGGATGATTTTTTTAGTATAATAAAAAAGTAGAAAAATATTTAATGATAGACCAATGTTGATTATTTAATTCACATTAGGAAAAAAATTTTATCAAAAAAAAATATTGCATGCTATAGTCATAATTATTTAATCTAACAAATTAATTATAAACCAATATTGCAAGTCTATTTTCAAATAAGGGTAAATTGGTTTATTTAAATCATTTACTCTCCTCTCCCTCCTAATTTTTAAAACATCCAAACAAGAAGAAGGGCTAATTACTCAATTTCCCCTTACTAATTCTAAAAACATTCAAACAATGTGGAGTATAACTATTCCCCTCTACTCTCCTCCCCACTACTCTCCTCCCCTCTACTCTCCCTCTCTCTCAAAACTTCCAAACAGGCCAGAAATTATATCCCTATCCAGCACAATCATCTTCTATGTACAACCCATCTCAAATGATTCTCATCGTATGTTTTACAGTTTGCTGCTATCTTCAGCTACTCACAAATGCATCAGATGTCATTCAAACCATTGTAGTGTTATCAATCATCCATCTACACATTCACAAACTCATTTCATGGATATAATTGCCTAGCATTTGGTACTGTCAACTAAAATAAGTTTCCATCCCTAAATTTGAATAGTATGCAGTTGAGCACATAGCATCCCAGATGCACCTCTATTTCTGCTGTCCATAACAGCTAATCCATGTCTCTTTCAATCTTTCCACAGTGAAAGTGATCACTATTGAGCATCACATAACTATCAATTTCCATTGCTTCCTCTGTTATAATCGAACTTTTCTTGGCCTTCATTCAGTTTATTCTGTGTCTATCCTGTTTGTCCTAAAGTTTGATTTTTCAAATCTCTTGAAGTTCCATTATGAAGTTATTTCACATTTAGCAGGACAGAATGTAAGAAAGAAAATGAATCCAAATGCAATCGATGTAACACTGACCTCTGTTACAAAGAAGGCATGAAATCCAAATGGAACTCTGCGGGGCATCTCAACAACTGCAACAGGATCCGGTGACATTGTTTTTGCATCAATTACATTCACTGATGATTTTCTGCATAATTATGAATGAAAATTGAGATCATCATGATTAATATTCAAGCTTAAAATCTGAGTCAAGAAAATTAGTTAAATAACTATGGCCAAAGCATCTGAAAGAAATCTATGACTGTGTAGAATACATCGGTAAGTTTACACAAGGGATGATGCTGAGATAAGGGTTTTATCATGCATAAAAGTTGGATGATGACCAGGAACAAGCTTTAGTAAAAGAGAAAATAGCAACATATTAATATTTCCTCCTCCGATTAATCCAAAGAACCAGATTTTACTAAAAATTGGAGCATTCAATAACCCTCTTACAGAACCTAATAAAGCAAAAAAATTGATAATCAAAACAATTAAGCAGTAGATTAAGAGAGAGAATATAAATTTGTCAATAGTGTGAGGAAGGAAAGTATTACCCAGTATTCTCATCATGGGCAAAAAATATTAAGTAGCCATCATCTTCTTCAGAAGTACTGCCAGGCACACGAGGGACAAAAACAGCCTCAGAACCAAATCTGCCAGGTCCCAAGTCATAGATGCCTAGAACATTTCCTCCAACTTCAAGCTTTGTTTTTCCAGTGTCTGGTTCAGCATGCAGATCAAATTTGATTATCCCAGTCACTTTTGCAATGCTGTCAAGTATGGTTCCGTATACATATCGTTGTCGCCTGATAATGCACCAAAAAAATTTGATGGAACACATAAGAAGGATATAACACCCAAGAGAACAAAATAAACTAAGCATGGAAACTAGCAAAATGATAAAAATAGTCTACAAAATAAAAGTGGGTTTAAGAACACATTCAAAAAAGAAAAAAGATCATATAAATATAGCCATTCATTATCTAGCTCCTCTCTTCCACTGCCAGAATGAACAATTTTGCAATCTCAAATGGATCTAGTAACAATAAACAACCCAAAATCTCCCATTACAAACAGTTGATGAATACCTGCCAGTGTAGCTCTCATTCACCCTAGGAAAATCTACAGCAGATGCAGATAATTTCTTCTGTGAAGCTAGACCAGTTTTCATGTTGAATCTCATCTCATACCTGAAAAGAATAGTAACTATCAGAACAACCTATGTGTGCATAGAGCTTTGCCTTATCATAAAATGGGTGAAGGTGTCCTACAGCTCATTTGTGAAGTTTTCAAGCTTTTCTTTGACAAGCCCATTGACCATGTCCAGATCTGGATTCTGAAGTCGACAAGTGATCAGAACAACTTCATCCTCCTCCTCCCAAGCATTGGCTAATGAAGGAAGTCATCGAAAAGATTAGTATGGATATGTGAAAACAGGATAAATATTAGTTTTAGCTTAATCATGAACCACACCATTATGGAATATGAAGCAATTTGGAAGCTCAAACCATCTGATTTGCAGCTCATCCTTTGCATACCGAGGAAGTACACCAAAGCGAGCCTTTTTTGTTGCATCAAATGTGAATATCAGCTTGTTCCCCTTCACCATTTCCTGAAATAAAATGTAAACAATTATTACAACTTCCATGTGACGTGATTGATATGATGCTCAACAATGCTATCAGAAAATTTCCTGTATAGGTCACTTTTCCAACTTTCACCTTGCACCCAACCCACCCCCTAAAAAGAGAACCAGCAAAGATTATAAGATTTCATCTTGGGATCAACTGTGCATGCTGAGGAGTTGTTCCAGAATTATGGAATGTTTGAAAGAAATTATAAAGGTTTTTTTTTTTTTTTTTTTTTTTTTTTGATAAGTAAGAAATTATAAAGGTTTAAATTCCAAGTACCACACCTGAGACAGAATGATCTGAACATCTGTTTCCATTAAAATTGTTTACTCAAGAAGGATATATAAATTTCACATACTGATGCTCATGACATCTACAGATATTAAGATAAATCAATGTCAAAATCCTGATGCAAGACCTTTTCAAGCCCATTTTAGTTAAGGCACTTCAATTTTAGATTTTACATCATGTAGTTCAGCAGTACCAAGTTTGTGCCTGAATTTTGAGAAACTTCAAAGACAATAGAATTACTTCAACAGTACCAAAGAGTGGGAAAGACAAGCAAGCTTCTTCTTTTTATTCTTTACAATAATCAAGATACCCTAATGGGATGATGCAGACAGCTGTACCATACTTGTGTCAAAATACACTCCATGAGCATTGTATAAGCAAATGATTTCAAGCTTATTGAGAGGTAAAAAGACTAAGACTAAGATGGATGACCCTAATGGATGATGCAGCCAGCTGAACCATACCTGTATTTTAAAAAACACTCCACGAACATTGTCAAAGCAAATGGTTTCAAGCTTACTTATGTTCAAATTGTTATGTTGCAGGCCACATTAAAGTGTAGGTACAGCTCTCTCTTATAATCAAAATGTCAAATATAGCTGGTTACACATTAGTGGGTGAAAAGGCGAATTAAATGATAAATTTAACTTTCACCCCCCCCCCCCCCCCCCTTTGCAGCGGTCTCTTTGGGCAGGGCTCCTCCTTTAGCCTAGGGTTGTTCAGAGAGGCTTTTCATCACTATGCATGCCAACTTTATTTATTTAATATCATGGTATTTTGTAACAGGAACAACTTACAAGTAACATACCTTTGGTCTGAAATACAATGGAAGATCCATGAAAATCGCATAGTTCTCAGTAATGGCAAAGTCATGCATCATGATGGGGTCCGATATTGTTATTGGTACTGGGTCATGCATGAAACCATCTTTGGAAATTACTCTGTAGGTGATATATGGTGGTGTATGTGAATAGCCAAATGTAAACATTTCGCCTGCATGGAAGGTTCTGTAAGTTAAAAGAACTTCTTTCATTACCATGGTCACTAAATTGCTTTTATGAGGATGTCTTACCAGTGAATGGGTCAACCTTAGGATGAGCAGTAAAAGAATGTGATAATCTCTTGTCATAGTCCAGCATACCAAGTGTTTGGAGATCTCCATCCTCCAAAACTTTAACAGCATCTGAATAAAGCAATGAAGTCAATTTCAATCCCACATCAGAAGCAAGGACATACCACCAAGTTACTTGATGGGGTCCACATATGACAAAGAAATCGGCATTTCTCAGTATTTCTTTTCACCCACCATGAAAGAATAGAGTGGTTACTTAATATGAATGGCAATCCAGAGGAAGACCAACCCTTTTCATTTTAATTTTTCAGAATGAAAAACACAAGAAGAAGACAAGCTTACAAGGTTTATCTGCCTCAGAAAGTGCTAGAAGTTTCCCATGATGATACACCATAGCTGTATTAGCTGTACACAGGAGGCAAATACTTAGTGTCTAGCTAGCACTTCACACCAGGATTATCTAAACACGAAAAAAAATATGTAGAGATACCCAATACACACATTTAAAGACAGACTTTGTCACAGTGCATGTATCAGAGATATTCAACAAATACATACGTGTCTACTAAAGGAAGAGAGCATATTCATTAAGCCATACACACTTCTGGCTCAGCTGGTAAAAGGCTAGGGACAAATTGGTAGGTTTTAAGTTCAAATCTTACCCACCATTTTTTTTTTTTTTTTGGGGTATTGCTGGGGTGGGGGGTTGATAGATGAAATAAAGGAAGTAAATAGTGCAAGCATGCAACACAATATTCGGCACATAATCTTAGGTAAACATATTTGAAAGGCTAGGTCTGAAAGAAGTATGTATCTGGACACTTCATTCTTTGAAACCTAGCCCTGTACCTGCATGCTAATATATGGGGACTTGATGGATAGAAGAATTATACACACACTATTAACCAACAAAAAAGAACCTGAGCAACCAGAACATTAAGCAAAATAATACATGGGATAATGTTTTTGAACTCCGCTAAAAATTATGTGCACAATTTCACCAGATTTATTTTCATTTGAGCAAAAGTTGCATACTAGACTAACTAACCTGTTCCATTTCCGTATGTGACATCTAATACTTTCAACTTTGTTCTCAGAATTTGCATGTGCACCATGAGTAATCCAAACAGCCCTTTAAGATCTCCAATCTGTAATGACATTTAAAAAGGAAAAAAAAAAAAAAAAAAAAAACATGTATACAACAGGACCAACAAATCAAACATATGCAACTGATGATTATCTATTCAAGATTTTTAATTATGCACAGGCAAAACATGTGACTAAAACAGGGGGCATATACTAATGACGTGAACCATGCCAATGAAAATACCAGAAATAAAAATAAGAAAAAAGAAACCCACAGCTTACTAGTATACCTTCATAAATTTAGCACCTCCAAAATACTCTTCTTGTTTGATCCGAGATGTCCTTACATAGCGGGAGACATAGGTTGCCTTCCCATCTTTGATGCGCAAACCATGAATCATACTGAAAAGTTAAAGATATCACCTAATCCCTTCTTGCTTTAACAGACTAGTATTGGATAAACTAACATTCATGAACCTCTAAAATTAAAGAAAAAGTGGAAATAATGCAAAAACACAGTGGAACATGACCAATTTCAATATATCCAAGAGCAGCAATCTATCAAGGATGGCTAGATTACTGCTCTTGGATATATTGAAATTCCTTGCTAGATTGCTGCTCTTGGATATATTGAAATTGGTCGTGTTCCACTGAACAAACAGACACTCGCTTCACCAAAACCAAACAGAATTACAAGACTAAAATAGTGTAACAAACATCATGAAAATAAAAAAAATGCTTATCCAAAAAAAAAAGAAAAAAATCATGAAAATAGAAAATGACACAGGTAAAGTACAGTCAAGTTTCCTTTCCCCCTTCACTAATAGATTGACACCTAAGCTTGCCAAGGGATCATAAAGAAGGAGAACAAGCTAAATATCTTCTTTTGAATCCTGATGATTGAACATATCACCAGCATGTCCAAAGTTGTTTTGATCACATCATGATTATTTTTCACTCTTTAAGACCAGGTATTCTTAGAAATCATAAACAATTGTAACTCACTGATTAGCATGGTAGTTGCATTCAATAAGATATTCTGGCTGGCACACACCCACATAGGGAAATATCATAGGGAAAATTTTCATTCTTAAGAAGCTCAATTTGGTGATTCTAGTTTGTTTTTAAATTGATAAGTCACACACACACACACACACAGTGGGTCTTGAACCCACGACCTAACCTTCCACCTTACTCTTACAAGGGGAGGAGGTGCCATTTGAGCTAGAGCTCATTGGCAGGGGTCTTGAACCCACGACCTAACCTTCCACCTTACTCTTACAAGGGGAGGAGGTGCCATTTGAGCTAGAGCTCATTGGCAGGCTTGATTGGCAATTCATTGTAGTTAAACAAGTAAAACTTCAGCATTTAATGTCAAGATAGTATATGTATCAACTGGAAGGAACCTCAAGCAACTGTGGAAGGGGGAAAAAGAACAAATGTATCATTTTACCTCTTAGAGGACTTCAATTATGTAAATTCAGTCACTAAAAAAATTTTTCATTTGGCTCCACTGCCAAACTGTAGTTGTGTCAGAACAATCATGATATTTTCAGTGAAATTTCTCAGAACTAAGCACCACATATAAAATCCAAATGATCTTGGCCAACTAAAGAATGAACTACAAGGGTTTACTGCTCATATAACCACCATATATGATGACTCAAGAAAATTGACACTTCACTATATAGAGCAGCCAATTGGCATTTTTTTCTTTGTTACATGGAGCTTTTTCCTTCAGAGTATATGACAAAAATACTTTTATAATGTAGAGAATTGGGTGCTGAGTAGCCACTAAAAAGAAACCATAAATTAAACACACAAAGCAGAGAAACATTAACGATATTCTGGAGTGGGAACAGTGGTACTGAAGTTATATCTTCAAACTCTTTCTTCATAAAAACTTAAAAGAAATACTCTTTTGAATAAGGGAACAAAAAATCACGCACCCATCTCCATCAAACCTGCAAAGAGAGAAACAAAGGAAATAAGCACAATGGTCATCTGATCAATATCTGAATTTCATTCACAAGAACTAAAAAAAAAAAAAACCCTTCATATAGAGTAATTAAATGAATATTCTTCTTCACTTAGAATTAAGTCAAGTAATTACAGTAAATAGTTCCACAGACAGGCTTAAATATATATATATATTAATTAATTAATTAATTAAAAAAAGACATACCAGTGATATCCAGCAACAGGAGAAAACTTTGGGTTAGGACCCACCCTAACAAACTCTCCATTTAAGCAATCCTGTAAGACATATTCTACATTCCATGTCATGGGCAACAGAGGCAATAAGATGCAGCTTGATGCATTGGAGGAATAAATGAATAATTGGTCAAACTGTTGGCTACATTTACTCAAAATGAAATATATATATACATTTATAGTAACGAGATAGCACATATCAAACTCAAGTTGAGAGGAATTCTTCAAATTGACAGGTTATTACACGACAAGGACCGCTATTACCCAGCAACAAGGCTGTAGCATAATACAAAAGAAAAACCTAGAATGGTAACAGGAATGCCAAAAATAGCTCAGTTCAAGGACGTGAGGCTAAACAAACAACAATAACAAAGCCTCAGCCCCAAAAATTTGGAAACGACTGGCCAAATTTATTCTTCTCCACCATTCTATGACTTCTTATCTAATATATTTCTCTTTTGCTGGCTTGCTTGTCAGTTTACCATGAACACATCTAAACCACATGGATATGATTGTTTAGTACATATGTCTAAACTTCTCGTCCTCACTCCATGCATAAAATCTTAACTTTTCCCATATCTTATATACAGTCTTAAAAATTCCAACACCAGATTTTTGCAACCAACTTATTCACTAAAACCAATATCGCTGCTTTCCCAATTATACTAAAGCCATATCACCAGAAAACAATAGTGAACACTCTTTAGCTTTGCACCGCAAAGCATAGCCTCCAAGCACAAGTTGCACAACATTCACAGCTCCTAATCATGAGGCTTTCACATCAAACATTTTCCCCACAAGCTTTGAAATCAGCTAATGTCTACAACATGTGCCTCAAACTCTAGCTAACTATAATCAATCATTAGTGATAAGTTAAATAATAGTTCCTTCATAGCTGTGCAAAAAGTTTATGCATTTTTAAACTCCAAATCATCTAAATTTTTTTTTTCCAAATAAAGGATGCACATATCAAATTTGTATCACTCACTCAAGTACGAAAAAACACAGTACATCCACCATATTTGCATAGAAAATTATGCCGTATCAAGATTATCACAACATTACACAGCAAAATAACCCAAAATGTGCCATAAACACCAAATGGAACTCCCAAACAATTTTAGAAAGAAATGTTGAAAATTCAAATATAGCACTTTGTTTGGTTGGTTGATCAAGTAGACCTTTCATTTTATAAAATACCAAACAGACCCTCAACTCATATACATAAATAAATACATATGCATCATAATCCTCTCAGGTCATAACTTCCCTCCACACTTCTAAACAAGTAAGTTAAATTTTGTCACCTCATCAACATTTAAACAAAAATTTACTAACATTATTGTTGATGTGACAAAATCTTAATTAAAATCCTTTACCATGGAGTTTCTAAAATCACATCCATTCATTTTAAAGTGAGTGTATTAGATTTTTCCATGTCATCAACATTTAAAAAAAAAATATGTGGACTATCATCATTTGGTATCTGTTTAAATTATAGACGATAGGGCATAATCCAATCCACTCTTTTCAAAATGGATGAACAAGACTTTACTCTAGATGGTCCAAATCTGGCAAAATCTAAACCACCCATTTATTTCTTACTTTATTGTAAAATCCTTAAGATCCTAACAATTTATAACTAAACTACCAATAGCTAACAATTCATAATCAAAGAGTGGTTTAACATTTGCCACATCATCAACATTTTAGCAAACATTTACTACCATTATTCAGCATGAGTGATGCTAACTATATAGTCTTTACAAACCGATGTGTCACCAATTACAAAAACATAATTCTAACATTCGATGCCATATTGCCATGTCAGTTTGTAAACCTCAAGCAGTAAAATTTGTAATCTTTATCATTTTCCATCAATCGTCACTAATTACTGCACACTCGTTAATGTACATAGTCTGTACACATCACCCATTTCACATGTTATAAAATACTATCGTATCTATCCAAAAAAAAAGAATATATATATATATATATATAAACAACCCATTTCACCAATTCACAATGTCATTGGAAACTATTGATGAGCTGGCAAAATCCAAACCACTAAGAATACGTTTGGCATTGGCTTAAAAAGTCAGTTTTTTTTACTCTTTAGCTTACAAATTATACAGTACAGAAAAAAAAAAAAAAAAAAAAAAAAAAAGAAAAAAAAAAGAAAGGATAATTGTACGCACCGGAAGGTGGCCTTTGACGAGAAGGTCAGTGGTGGGTGGGGTCTCTTCCCGAACCGGCGCAAAGTTACCGGAGAGATAGTGGTGAGGCAGAGAAGAGTCGTACATGAGCTTGACAATAAGTTTTTCAACAAAGTCGATGACTTTTGATGTCAGGCCATTGTTGGGCTTTGGATCCACCGCCACAATTCCCCCTCCTGCTCCGCCGCCGCCGCTGTTCTTCTGCTTCTCCTCCGCCATGTTTAGAGAGAGAGAGAGAGAGAGAGAGAGAGAGAGATGGTTTTTTGGTTAATGGTGTGAGACTGTCTGTGCGAGTGAGTGGGGTGGGGGGTTATATACTTATATTGGAGGTAGTGTGGATTACGTTTATGTTTATGTTTTGTCTGTTTGCATGTCAGGTTTTGTTTGGCGAAAGGTGGTGAGCGGTGACACGTTTCGTTTTTGTGATAGGATCAATATCTCAAGATTCTATGTTGAGGGAAAATTTAGGCACCTTTGGACCATTCAGGTCACATCAATACTTTATAAATAATTTTATCAATTTGTTTATAATTGTATAATTTATATCAGTTTGTGTATAATTGTGTAAATTTTTTATTTTGTTACTGTAATTGTTATATTTACACTATTAATTTTGTATTTAGTTGTTTGTTTTTTCTTTAAGTATTTCAAAGATGAACGAAGAGAGTAAGTGATAGTTATTGTATAAGAAAAAAGAGAAACAATTAAAAAATTAAAAAAATTAAATTTTAATAAAATATAGTGTAAAATAGATAAAATGATATTAGGTGTTTTGAAAAATGAATATATAAAATAAAAAAAGTGAGCTCATAAATAGAAATTTTTGTATAAATTGACATGAATGCTTTTAAGTAAGTTTATCCAATTGGGTTACCCAATACAATACAACACATATTTAAAATTTGACTTATATTTGTATCTAATTGGTCCATTGAATTGCACCTAAGTCATATCCTATTAACTCATATTTGTATCCAACTGGTCCATTGCATTGAACCTAAGTCATATCCTATCTGACTAAACTTGGGCACATTGTTACATTGGTCAATACACTATGAACATTGTTATGTCACTATCTATATGGATAGTTATTTGTTAAAAAAAGAAAAATCTACATGTATAGTTAAATCATATTCAGGCAGAAGTTTATTAGTCAATGCTGTTGTAGTAGTTTAATTGATAAAGTTTTATTGTACATTATAAATCTTGTCAATACATAAAAAATCATAATTGGTATCTTAACATGTTTTTTATTAATTTATAATCATAATTTGTTAATAAAAACAAATTTTTTGTTAAAGGGTGCCAAAGTGTCCTTTCGAAGGAGGAATTTAGTAGGTCTACCAAGAGTTTTATAGTTCAATTGAATTGACACTTCTCAGAGTTTTTAAGAAATTTAGAGTTCAAATCTCTTCACCATTGTTATAACCATTAAATTATAAATAAATAAACACTTAAAATGAGGAATTTATTATCCCACTTCATTGGGTAGTAAGAGCTAATAAAAAAAAATATTCTTTTAACTAAGAGTTGCTCAAGTCTCTAAAAATACATGATTGCAATAAAAAAAAATCTTCAACCTTAAAAAATGTACTTCATTACTCATTAGTGGAACCAACAATCATCAAAGGTTCCAATCCAATCAAATTTATCAAAAAAGTGCATAATACATTACAGACAATATCCATAATAAGGTAGAACATTAAAGAAAAAAGTCCAAAACCAACAAAACAAAAGGACAACAAAGGGAACAATCTCTATATCACATAATTGATTTTAATTTTGTTCTTAGGTGATGTAACATTGCTTATATTGTGTTGATTAATATAGTCAAGCAATTACATTTAATTGGCGAATTTAAAGTTGAAAACATAAGATACTACGGTTAAGTTTTGTCCCTCTTAAAATGTGTGAAAATGGAGAGAAAGAGACTATCATATGGTGGTACATTAGTATTGACTGGTGCAACCTAATACTATGAATGCTAGATGATTGAGAAGTGCAACCTAATCACTTGGGAGCTCCATGGTCATAAGAATACAATGGTGTGTGAAGAAAGTTAAGGAGTTTTTTTTATGTGACCTACAGTAGTGCTTGAATATAATAGGTAAGTGGAATATTTTTAGTTTGAAAGTAGACACTAATCGATGTCTGGTTGTAGTTCTTGGAGAGCATGAGTTGTTCCTCTCTTAAACAAGAGGGAACTCATTCAGAGACTAGAAAAAGGTTGGCATGTGAGACTTTCTCACATTTTGGGTAAGAGTAGATAAGTGACTTGACCTTTACCCAAAAATAGAGTTCCCATGTTCCTTAAATACTTTTGACTTTGGTGTTAAAATGATGATTCTTAGCCGAACTGAGGATTTTGACCTCAAATGGGCATTTATGGCTGATTCATTAGTTAAGGGATCATTAGCCTTCATGAAACAATGGTAAAGTTTGGTATAGAGGATTCTTCTGATCACTTGTCTGTGACAAGGCACAGCCGCAAAAGAGCTTTGAAGGGTCTATTTATGGGGTTGGAGTTGCAATTAAGTTCAAGTACAACTTTGGCATCTAGCTCTATCTCTATTGGTTGGATACTGAGTTAGCTAATTTGAATTAGACCATCCTTGAAGCCCATAATTTTGCCATAACATTCATTGCAAACCCAATGGCTTTTGACTGTCCTCTAATCCTGTTTCCATCAAACTCATGAATTAAACCCCCTCCCTCTACCTTCGGGGGTTACCTAATGATGATACATCTGTGTTTAACTTGAACCATCTAGTGCTTTGAAAATAGTAATCCTACAAGAAGTTACCATATTACAGGTCCATTAACTATGTGGCACAATGATTTAGGCAAAAAGATAGAACTGTAACATGGTTTAAATATGTTCATTGACTGTGATTAGCTTCAGCAATATAAGCACTACTAGTCTGTGAGACCATGATAGGACTGTTTGACAGCCAGAGTGTTTTTGGCATTTAAGTAAGTTGTGTAAGATGTAACTGACCTGTTTCTTAGGTAGCATCAAGCTTATTTAATACATTTTCATTTGTAGTGTTGTAAACAACATCAATTACTGTTGCTCTTTCATCACTAAGAAAAGATTATATACCACAAAAATTTGTTGTGGATGTAAAGCACGTAGAACATAAAAAGATAACATTCACTTCTGCACATGGGCTTCGAAATGAGACCTTTAGCTGTAGATCTTTTTGATAATCTAACAAGTAATGGCACTGAAGTCTAAGGCTCTTGACTAATGGGGTATCCTTTGAGAAACCACAAAAGTGGTCAGCCGTGAATGCTATGACTAGTTCTAAACTTGTTCAGTATGGTAATTTTTCAGAATGTGGAATTAATTCTAAATTTATCATTTTGGCATAAAAATTAGTACAAAATACTTTCCTGAAAAGCTAAACTTATGTTCTTGTAAGGTTTACACCAATCAAATATAATCATCATCGACTATTCATAAAGAGGTTCTAGGACTTTAAGAAATATATTAATCCAATTTTACAATAATCTGGAGGGATCAAGCCATTGAAAGGCATTCTTGCATGTTTGACAAAATGCTTTATCAGCTTAGTATATATAACCTTCTACTTCCCTTTTATAAAGTACTAAGTAGCTAGCAAATCCTAATGTTTGGGGTAAATCAATTCATAATCCAGTTAAATCTATAATGACATTTTTAAAAACTAATGTTTCCAGGTCTTTTCAATGCGCATCAGCCTGTATGTTTGAACAAACCCCAACAAGAACTCATTTTGTAACCTGGAAACCAGTTGGAGCATTAGGCATTAAGTGCTTCTTCCGAAATCAATGCCAGAGAATGTTTAGCCAAATTTGTGTGATGCAATAGAATTTGAAGGGCTATAATTCATTTCAACTTATCTAATAATTTTCTAGTTAAAAAAAAAAAAAAATCCCCTTGATTTATAATCAGCTTTTGAGATTCATGAAATTCATCTTTAAGTTTTTGCAGAAAAACTTAGTGCTCAGGCAATTTGTATTCCATTTCTTGTCCTCTTTTTTTTGGATGAATGAGGAAATTTTATTAACAGAAAAATTATTACATCAAGTTTAAAAGACAGAAAGGCTGAAATCTACACTTCTGCAAAAAAAAACAGCCAGCCCCTGCAGCAAAAAGACAAGCTACCAAGCTAAGCTAAAACAGACACAGACCAAAATAATTAAACAGCACCCTATCCTTTATTGACATTTTAAAACCTGCTCTAGTTCTAACTCTCACATCACTTTAAATCAACTACATGACTATTCTCAATGTGAATAAGATCATTATGGACTCTTGCATTTCTTTAAATCGAAGGTAAAGCCTTTTCCCATTGGGAAAAATTGCCAATTGATAACATAACACACCAAGGAATTTTCTTTTTCTTTTATTTTTTCTTTTTGTGCAAATTCAATAGGAATTTCAAAATAATTTGGCAAGCACTATCAACACAAACAAAAATATCCAGCAACAAACCACAATTAGGACACCGATTTTTTACGTGGAAAACCCTCCAATGAGAAGGGAAAAACCACGGGACCTAGTCCAATAAAAAATTTCCACTATTGAATAAAGAGTTTACAACAATTTTCTCTAAAACAAATGCTAAAAACTACCAAAACATTGAAGAACACAATTTTTAGATTACAAAAAATTTACATCACACTAAAGTCAATTTCAACAATAACAAGAACACCAAGTGGGCCTTAGCATCTGAACAAATGGAGAGGAATTTCAAAAAACAAGCTGCAGATTAACCAAGTACTCTTCCAACACTTGCTGCCATAATCTTCTTGTAAAAGAGTAATCATAAAAGAGATGATCTCTACAACACTCCAAATGCTCCCTGCAGATAACACATGATATCAGCATTGTAATCCCAATTTATAAATCTGTGATGAGTTATTATAAAAGGTCCATACAAGCTACCTTTTAGGTTCAAATCATTTTTTTCAAATGCATACTACTAGAGGCCAATCAAGAATGATTGCAATGATGATGCTATTGCATCCTCAAGTTAGGCAAAGCTTAACAGTGACAGGGAATTGTGAAAAATTGCCATGAATTAGTTATTCACGTGAGACAAAATGGCCAAAAAAGTTATTTTCCCCAAGTTTGTAACAGTAAGCAATGGGAACATAACCCAAAATGTACAAAACGTTCTTTATAAAAGGTTCTAAATAGGCTTATGCCTGGTTATGTTTTGTGCTTCCAATTTGTTCCTCATCTAGGATCAAATCAAGTGAGAAATCATCATAAGTCATAACACAAGAAGAACAAAGAAGAAAAGGAAAGGAATTACCATTTGAATAACCCTCTCCCAGCTATTCAAAGTTTATTGGAAAAATTAAGGACTTGAGGCTTGGGCAAGGCATTTTTCATGTAAAGACTTGAAACAAATTGGAAATAAGATGTGAGACAAAATGGCTAAAAAAATATTTTCCCAAGTTTGTAACAGCAAGCAATGGGAACATAACACAATGTACAAAGAAATTCCACTAAAATTGTGTATGCTTCCAACCACAGGAAAAAATTGATCTTAAGCTGTAGACCATTAAACTATGGTAGAAAATAAGATCATAATAGAGACAAAATGTTCTTTATAAAGGTTTTGAAAAGGCTCAGATATTTACGCCTAGTTTTGTTTTGTGCTTCCAATTTGTTTTGCATCTAGGATCAAACCAAGTGAGAAATCATCATAATACAAGAAAAACAAAGAAGAAGAGAAAAGGAATTCACATTTGAATAACCCTCTTCTAGCTATTTAAAGTTTATTGAAGGAAATAGGGATATATGCATCTTTCATTTTAATTACTTTTTCCTTTTGGGTCCTTCTTAATGCGTGAATCAAATATATGGAATGAAATTTTATTCAAAATATTCAATAACCTTTGATCATAGAGAGTGTAACCAACTACCTTTTGTACTCCACCATCCAAAATCCTGAAAGTATCCAAGAGAGGCATATTGCCACCATATTCCACAGATGATTCATGGTATATAAACTGTTGACAGAACACAAGTCATGGAATTAAATAATATTAATAATAATAGAACTTCGAAACAATTCAACAGTTTGGTTGCTGAGAAATCAATCAAATTGGCCAAGATTCTATACATCTCATAATTTTTTTTAATTATTAGAAAACCAAAAGCTTTGCTAAAGTGAGCCCCATTCAATTATATGCACTGGTTCCTATATTTTTGAAATCCAAAAGAAAAAATTCTTTTTTTCTTTTCAAAAAATTGTATTGAAATCAATAAATGATAGAGAATAGAATTCTAAAAAGTTCACTTTCTTTCAATTTCAACTGTTTTCTAAGCTAGCAAACAAAATTCAATACAAAAAAATGGGTATATAGAATGCGTACCGGTAGTGATATGTGAGATCTTGTTCCAATCCTGACCGGTTTCCTTTTCGCATCTTCTCTGTAACTCGGGACATTTGAAAATCTCCAATCTTGTAAAGACGAGAGATTGCGCATCTCATCAGGCAGTGATTTCAGATTGAGACAGTTGTTAATTGTAAACTGTTTAAGCGAGATAAGATTCCCAATCCACCGAGGCAATGTTTTCAGATTCTCACAATGTCCAATATAGAGCCTTGCCAGGGTTGTAACGTGTTGAAGACCTACTGGTAAGGAATTCAGTTTTGGAACGCCGTCGAAGTGCAGCTCAATGAGGCGATTGAGATGTCGCCATTCCATTCCGTCCACGTCACTTCCCAGATTTAAGTCCTTGCAAGAGACAATGAGTAAACACTCGAGAGAAATTAGATTTGATACCCACCCATCTGGCAGAGACACAACATCTGGCAGATTGAATATCCTCATAGATTTTAACTTGGAGAGATGAGAGGACGAAGAAGAGGAGGAAGAGGGAAGTATTGTCTCTTGAACAAACAAGTGTGCACCACAATATTCAGCAAAAAAAAAAAAAGAAAAAAAAGAGAGTTGAGCTACACATAATGTTAGGTAAACATATTTGCCAGGCAAGGTCTGAAAGAAGTATGCATTTGGATACTTCATTCTTTGAAACCTAGCCCTGTACCTGCATCCTAATACATGGGGACTTGATGGATAGAAGAACTATACACACACTATTACCCAACAAAGAAGAACCCGAGCAACCAGAAATTTTAGCAAAATTATATATGGGATAATGTTTTTGAACTCTACTAAAAATTATGTGCTTTTCACCAGATTTATTTTCCTTTGAGCAAACTTTGCATACTAGACTAACTAACCTTTTCCATATCCGTATGAGACATCTAATACTTTCAATTTTGCTCTCAGTAATTGCATGTTCACCATGAATAATCCAAACAGCCCTTTAAGATCTCCAATCTGTAATGACATTTAAAAAGGAAAAAAATATGTGTACAACAGGACCAACAAATCAAACCTATACAACTGATGATTATCTATTCAAGATTTTTAATTATGCATAGGCAAAACATGTAACTAAAAAAGGGGGCATATCCTACTGATGTTAACCATGCAAATGAACATACCAGAAATAAAAATAATCATGCTGAAAAAGTTAAAGATATCACCTAATCCCTTCTTGCTTTAACAGTCTAGTATTGGATAAACTAACGTTCATGAACCTCTAAAATTAAAGAAAAAGTGGAACGAATACAAGACATATTGGAACATGACTAATTTCAATATATCCAAGAGCAGTAAACTAGCAAGGATGGTTATAAACAATCAACTGCTGTCTACTGAACAAACAGACACACGACTCACCAAAACCAACCAAAATACAAGACTAAATAGTTTAACAAACACCTTGAAAATAGCAATTAACATGGGTAAATTACAATCAAGTTTCCTTTCCCCCTTCACTAATAGAGTGACACCTAAGCTTGCCAAGGGATCATAAAGAAGAAAAACAAGCTAAATATCTTCTTTTGAATCCTGATGATTGAACATTTCACCAGCATGTTCAAAGTTGTTTTGATTATATCGCGATTATTTTTCACTCTTAAGAACAGGTATTATAAGAAATCATAAACACTTGTAACTCACTAGTGTTTTTTTTTTTTTTTTTTTTTTTTAGTAAAGAAAATTTTATTCTAAGAGATAATAATGAGTCACCTAAGTATACAGGAAGTATACAGCAGGGAACCTAATACATAAATTACAAGCATCCATCAAATCATAGACCGAAAAAATAGAATGACTTCCTATGATGGACATCAATCCGATAGAGTTTTAAAGAAGAAAAGTTTTAAATTAGCTATAGTCCTTTCAGAATCTTCAAAACACTGGTTGTTTTTCTCTTGCCAAATGCACCACATCAAACAATGAGGGACAACCATCCAAATAACACCATTACGATGATGACCAAAATTTCCTAGCCAACATGCAAGGAGCTCAACCATAGTATTTGGCATCGCCCAGTAGATACCAAACAAAGTGAACACCATAGACCACAACTCATAAACAATACGACAATGTAGTTGCATTAAATAGTTAGCACGGCAGTTGCATTCAATAAGATATTCTGGCTCGGCACATGCCCCACAGAGAAATATCATAGGGAAAATTTTCATTCTTCAGAAGCTCGATTTGGTTATTCTAGTTTGTTTTTTGATTGATAAGTCACACACACACACCCAGTGGGTCTTGAAACCACGACTTAACCTTCCACCTTACTCTTACAAGGGGAGGAGGTGCCATTTTAGCTAGAGCTCATTGGCAGGCTTGATTTGGCAATTCAATGTAGTTAAACTAGTAAAACTTTAACATTTAATGTCAAGATAGTATATGAATCAAATGGAAGGAACCTCAAGTAAGTGTGGAAGGGGGAAAAGAACAAATGTATCATTTTACCTGGTAGAGGACTTCAATTATGTAATTTCAGTTACTAAAAAAATTATTCATTTGGCTCCACTGCCAAACTGCAGTTGTGTCAGAACAATCATGGTATTTTTAGTGAATTTATCAGAACTAGGCACCATATAAAATCCAAATTATCTTGGCCAACTAAAGAATGAACTACAAGGGTTTACTGCACATATAGCCACCATATATGATGACTAAGGAAAATTACATAGAGCAGCCAATTGGCATTTTTTTTTTCTTTGTTATATGGAGCTTTTTCCTTCAGAGTTAGTGACACAAATACTTTTATAATGTAGAGAATTGGGCGTTGAGTAGCCGCTAAAAAGCAACCATAAATTAAACACACAAAGCGGAGAAACATTAATGGTATTCTAGAGTGGGAAAAGTGGTACTGAAGTTATATCTTTGAACTCTTTCTTCAAGAAAACTTAAAAGAAATACTCTTTTGAATAAGGCAACAGAAAATCACGGACCCATCTCCATCAAACCTGCAAAGAGAGCAGCAAAGGGAATAAGTACAATGGTCATCGGATTAATATCTGAATTTTCATTCACAAGAACTAAAAAAAAAAAAAAAAAACCCTTCATATATGGCAGTTAAATGAATATGCTTCTTCACTTAAAATCAAGTCAAGTAATTACCGTAATTAGTTCCACAGACGGGCTTATATATATTAATTAATTAAAAAAAAAAAAAAGACGTACCAGTGATATCCAGCAACAGGAGAAAACTTCGGGTTAGGACCCACCCTAACAAACTCTCCGTTTAAGCAATCCTGTAAGACATATTCTACATTCCATGTCTTGGGCAACAGAGGCAATAAGATGCAGCTTGATGCATTGGAGAAATAAATGAATAATTGGTCAAACTGTTGGCTACATTTACTTGAAACGAAATATATTACATTTATAGTAACGAGATAGCACATATCAAACTCTAGGTGATAGGAATTCTTCAAATTGACAGGTTATTACATGACAAGGACCACTATTACCCAGCAACAAGGCTGTAGTATAATACAAAAGAAGAAGCTAGAATGGTAATTGACCTGTTTTTTAGGTAGCATGAAGCTTATTTAATACATTTTTATTTGCAGTGTTGTAAACAACATCAATTACTATTGCTCTTGCACCACTAAGAAAACATTATACACCACAAAAATTTGTTACGGATGGCACTGAACTATAAGGTTCTTGACTAATGGGGTTTCCTTTGAGAAACCACAAAAGTGGTTAGCCGTGAATGCTACAACTAGTTCTAAACTTGTTCAGTATGGTAATTTTTCAGAATGTGGAATTAATTCTTAATTTACCATTTTGGCATAAAAATTAAGTACAAAATACATTCCTGAAAAGCTAAACTAATGTTCTTATGCGGTTTACACCAATCAAATATAATCATCATCGCCTATTGAAAGGCTTTTTGCATGTTTGACAAAATGCTTTACCAGCTTAGTAGAACCAGATCGTATATCACCTTCTACTCCCCTTTCATGAAGTATATAGGGTGCTAAGCAGCTAGCAAATCCTAATGTTTGGTGCAAGTCAATTCTTAATCCAGTTAAATCACAATGACATTTTTAGTGCTTCTTCTGAACTCAATGCCAGAGCATGTTTAGCCAGATTTGTGTAATGCATTTCAACTTGTCTAATAATTTTCTAGTGTAAAAAAAAATAAGCCTCTGGATTCGTAATCAGCTTTTGAGATTCATGATATACATCATAAAGCTTTTGCGGCTGACTTAGTGCTCAGGAAATTTGGATACTATTTCTTGTCCTCTGTTTTTGGATGAATGAGGAAATTTTATTAACACAAAAATTATTACATGAAGTTCAAAAGACAGAACACTACATTTCAGCAGAAAAAACAGCCAGCCCCTGCTGCAAAAAGACAAGCTACCAAGCTAAGTTAAAACAGACAGAGAGACCCATATAACTAAACAACACCCTATTCTATATTGACATTTTAAAACCATTGTAAGTTCTAGTTCTAATTCTCACATCATATTTTAATCAACTATATGACTATTCTCAGTTTCTCACTATGAATAGGATCATTATGGACTCTTGCATTTCTTTAAATCCTAATATGGTAGATGAATGTAGCCCAAGCAAGCTTTGCACAAGGTAGACCTCAAGCCTTTACCCATTGAAGAATGAATCCCCTATTTCTATTGGGAAAAATTGTAGATTGAAATATATATATATATATATATATATTTTTTTTTCTCTTTGTGCAAATTCAATAGGAACTTCAAAAAAATTAGGCAAGCACAATAATCAACACAAAGCAGAAATATCCAGCAACAAACCACAATCAAGACACCAAAATTTTACGTGAAAACCCTTCAATGAGAAGGGAAAAACCACGGGACTAGTCCAGTAAAAAATCTTCCACTATTGAATAAAAAGTTTACAACAAAATAAAAGCTAAAGACTACCAAAACAAGAAGAACACAATTATTAGATTACAGCAAATCTACATTACACTAAAGTCGATTTCAACAATAACAAGAACACCAAGTGGGCCTTCGCATCTGAACAAATGGAGAGGAGTTTCAAACAACAAGCTGTAGATTAACCACGTACTCTTTCAACACATGCTGCTTTAATCTTCTTGTAAAAGACTAATCATAAAAGAGACGATCCCTACAGCACTCCAAATGCTCCCTACAGATAACACAAGATATCAGCATACAATCCCAATGATGATGCATGTCGCATCCTCAAGCTAGCCAAAGTTTAGCAATGGCAAGGAATTGTGAAAGATTGCCATGAACTGGTTATTCAAGTGACAGAAAATGGCCAAAAAAGATATTTTTCCCAAGTTTGTAACAGTAAGCAAAGGGAATATAACACAAAATGTACAAAGAGATTCCACTAAAATTGTGTATGCATCTAACTGCATGAAAAAAATTGATGTTAAGCACTAGCCAATTAAACTATGGTAGAAAATAAGATTATGATAGAGACAAAATGTTCTTTATAAAAGGTTTCAAATAGGCTCAGATATTTACCCCTGGTTTTGTTTTGTGCTACCAATTTGTTCTGCATTTAGGGTCAAAGCAAGTGAGAAATCATCATAACACAAGAAGAACAAAGAAGAAGAGGAAAGGAATTAGCATTTGAATAACCCACTTCCAGCTATTCAAAGTTCATTGGAAGAATTAAGGACCTGAGCAAGGCATTTTTCATGTAAAGACTTCGAAACAGCACATCCATCAGCATCTGTAAAAATCATTTAGAGTAATGAAGCAATTAGGAATATATGCATCTTAACGTGTGAATTAAATATATGGAATGAAATTTTATTCAAAATATTCATTAACCTTTGATTATAGAAAGTGTAACCAAGTACCTTTCGTACTCCATCCAAAATCCTACCAAGTATCTAGGCAGGTGGTCCGTGAAAATAATACAACTGTGAACAGAACACAAGCCATCAAATTAAATAACATTAATAATAAAAGAACTTCAAAACAATTCAACAGTTTGGTTGCTTTGAAATCAATCAAATTGGCCAAGATTCTATACATCTCATAATTTTTTTTAATTATTAGAAAACAAAAAGCTTTGCTAAAGTGAGCCCCATTCAATTATATACATTGGTTCCTATATTTTTGAAATCCAAAAGAAAAAATTCTTTTTTTTTTCTTCAAAAAATGGTATTGAAATCAATAAAAGATAGAGAATAGAATTCTAAAAAGTTCACTTTCTTTCATTTTTAACTGTTTTCTCAGCTAGTAAACAAAAATTCAATACAAAAAAATGGGTATATGGAATGCGTACCGGAAGTGACATGTGCGATCTTGCCCCAATCCTGACCGGTTTCCTTTTCGCATCTTCTCTTTAACTCGGGACAATCGACAATCAACAGTTTTTGTAAAGACGAGAGATTGCGCATCTCGTCAGGCAGTGATTTCAGATTGAGACAGTTGTCAATTGTAAACGATTTAAGCGAGATAAGATTCCCAATCCACCGAGGCAATGTTTTTAGATTCTCACAACGTCCAATAGAGAGGCTTTCCAGGGTTGTAACGTGTTGAAGACCTACAGGTAAGGAATTCAGTTTTGGAAGGCCGCCGAAGATCAGATGAATGAGGCGATTAAGATGTCGCCATTCCATTCCGTCCACGTCACTTCCCAGATTTAACTCATTGCAAGAGAAAAAGTGTAAACGCTCGAGAGAAATTAGATTTGATACCCACCCATCTGGCAGAGACACAAAATCTGGCAGATTTGCTATATGCATATATTTTAATTTGGAGAGATGAGAGGGAAGTATTGTCTCTTGAACAAGCTTTGAGCTAACGTTAACTAGAGATAGGTATTCTTCGAGATAAGGAAACAAGGGCATGGAAGTCATATTAGGACAATCATTAATATCAAAAAAAGAAAGACAAGGAAATGAAGGCAGTGACCGGTTATGCTGATGTTGTTGATGATCTGTCATTGATGCGCCCCTCCACCATCCCTTTAAGTTAGGGCAATCCTTAATCCAAAGAGACTTCAACGATGGGAAGAAGGATAAAGTAGAAACTTCCTCACTTATATCACGATCTGATATGCATTCCAAATCTTCCATTCTCTCAAGCCATAATCTTTCTAGAAATGGGAGTTTAGACAATGGTGGCAGGTGGCTGCATCTGTCACATCTCTTTATAGTGATTGTAACAAGATTTTCGATGGAAGAAAGCCAACTTGAAAATGTCACACCAATGTAACGACACACTTTCAAAATTTTGAGGTTTGGATGTGGCTGGAGGCTATCTAATAACATCTCGTCATGTCCTTCTAGGTGAACCCATGTTAATTTAAGTTTCTCAAGATGTTGCTTTTCCCTTAAATTTTTGACCTCGCAAATTGAGTTAGCATCTTCCAATTGTTCTGAAATTATGATCTCAAGTGTTCCTCTGAGGTTGTTTAGCCCATTCAATTCGCCTAGTCCACCATTATTCCTCACAATGAATAATGGTAATGACTGAAGACCAGTCAGTTTCCATAATCCTTGAGGCAATCTCAACTTAGGACAACCCTTATTATCAAGGTGCCTGAGGCTAACCAATTTTGTGATGTCCCTAGGCAATTGTTCAAGATTATAACAATACTGAAGTTTTAGGGTTTGCAAATTCAACAATGCTGTAATTGAATCAGGAAGAGTTTTAATAGGATTAAAAGAAAGATCTAAGTACTTCAAATGCATTAACTTACCTATAAAATTTGGCATTATTTTAATATGCAATGCATGTAAATCTAATGCACGCAACCTTGGGAAACTCTCAATTAGTGTAATCAATGTTGACTCATCCATGGCATCAGATGGATACTTATGTGTGAAAAGAATTGTACGTAGCTTGCTACTTCCTTTAACCAAACTTAAAGTTTTAGCAAAAAATGAATATCTAGAAAATGATACATGACAAGTTTTTTCATCCAAATAGTCAAGTCTACAGTCTGCCCTTGCAATTGATCGTGCAAGATCATGATATAAATCATGCATTAAGACTTGTCCAACAAAAGCATGCTCTTCTTGATAAAAAAAGGACCTGCAAAGTAGATTTTTGATGCACTCATGTCCAACATCTTCTAATTGCTCTATATTATTTGGCAATTGGATTAACCCATGTGCCATCCATAGTTGAATCAATGTCATCCTATCAATCTTGTAAGATTTAGGAAACAAAGAACAAAAGGCAAAACAACCTTTAACATATGATGGAAGATGATCATAACTCAACCTTAGAATTGAAAAGGTATTACCACCCCCTTGTTCAATTACATTTTCTTGTACCTTATCCTTGATCTTTAACCACCCGTCTTTTTTCTCAAAGTATAATGCATTTCCAATGGACTCTATTGCAAGGGGTACTCCTTGACATTTGCCTACAATCTCCCTTCCAATTTCTACTAGTTTAGCATTGTTGGTCTCTTGCCTATTTCTAAATGCTATTTTCTCAAATAAAAACCAAGAATGGTCTTTAGAAAGACCTTTAAGATCATATATTGAAACAGGACGTGTAATCTTTGCAACCAATTGGACTCGTGTGGTTATTAGAATCTTACTTCCCTTTGCACCACCGATTAAAAGGCTTTTAAAGTCATTCCAATTTTTATAATTTTCATTCCATATATCATCCAACACAAGTAAAAATTTCTTTTGATAAATTTTGTTAACAAGTTCCCTCAATGGATCCATGTCATGGACTTGACCCATGAGGACTTCAGGATTAAACTTACGACGTTTCTTTCGCATTAGTTCCATGCTATCATCTTTATCAATACCATTTATTAGTTTTTTAGCAATTGTTGTCACCTCGAAGACATTTGAAACGCACACCCATATTTTTAGCTCAAAATGTGTATTGACTTTTTCATGATTGTATACATTTTGAGCAAGTGTGGTCTTGCCTAACCCCCCAATTCCCACAATGGCAATGACGGATACATTCTCATCATTATTAGGCTCCAATAAAAGTTTTATGATGGCATTTTTGTCATCATCTCTCCCAATAACTTCTTTATTTGGTAAACATGGGATAGTCTCCCTGTTCAGACTCACTTGAGGTTTCACATGGCCCTCATTAAAATGAAAGTTATTTCTATCTTGCGCCATTGCACTTAGATTCTGCCTCAATTCGTTTATTCTAAGACTCATCTTACGATTTCTAAAAACAAGTGGGATACTTCTAAAGAAATTGCGTACCTTTCCTGCAGTATTCCCACTAGTCTCTTCTTGCTGCAAAGCTAATTCTATGTGGAACTTATACTCACCCAACAAGTCATCTGCATCATAAAAAGCGTCCTTGAGCTTTTCAAGCCAGTCACTGGCTTGATGGTTGCGGTTCGGCTGCTCCATTGCATCCAGAAGGACAGCTTGTATTCTGGACACTGTGTTCTTGATGCTTTCAATGTCATCTTTAACATTCCACAGTGGTCCAAACTTTTCAAAAGCCGCAGAGCCCAAATTTTCAATTATGGTCTGTGCAACTCCGCAGAGGAATTCTTCAGCCATTTTTCCGTAGTGAGAGAAAGGAAGGCTTAAAGAGCGAGAGGGAAGCAAGAGAGGGCGGTCTTCAAGTGGTTCAGTGCTAGAGTCTAGAGAGTAAAAGAATAACTTTCTATTGAGTGAAAGGAAGGCTAGAAGAACGAGAGGAAAGCTAGAGAGTGAGCTTGAAGTGCTTCAGTATTTTAGAGAGTGAAAATGATTGCTTCAGCCATTTGTTCGTAGTGTCTGGTGAGAAAAAGGAAGGCTAAAAGAGTGAAAGGGAAGCTGGAGAGGGTGGGCTTCAAGTGCTTCAATGCTAGAGTGATTGAAAAACTTTCTAGTGAGTGAAAGATAGGCTAGAGAAACGAGAGGAAAGCTAGAGAGTGAGCTTCAAGTGCTTTAGTATGCTAGAGAAAAGAAGACTTGAAGAGCGAGAGGGAAGCAAGAGAGGGTGGGGTTCAAGTGGTTCAGTGCTAGAGAGTGAAAGAAAAGCTTTCTAAAATAGTGAGATCGAAGCTAAAGAGTGAGAGCTTGAAGTGCTTCAATATGCTAGAGAGTGAAAAAAGAAGGCTAAAAGAGCAAGAAGAATGCTAGAGGGTAATGTTGCTGTGAAGAAGGAGACGAGTAGGACCGAATATTTAAAGGGGAAGAAAGTTACCGTTACTAGTTTTCCTTTATGAATTTTCTTAGAAGGTTACATCAATCATGCATAGCTTTATGTTTTTTCAAAGAAACTCACCGTTACTAGTCTTCCTTTGTGAATTTTCTTAGAAAGCTACCGTTATATCATGCACAACTTTATGAATTTTCTTGGAATGTTACCGTTATCATGCATAGGAAAATGAGGAGGCACCATGTGGCGGTGTTGACTGTTGAGCCCTTTTGCACCGAAAGAAAACCCTTTTTGCATCAATGAAGTTAAAGCCAATTTTCTTAGAACAATCACGCTCATGCATAGGAAAGTAACAAAGTTTTCAGAGGCAGATCCAAATGAATGATAATGTAGGACTAACATTTTGCCTTAAAAGCTTTCAAAAAAAAAAAACATTTTGCCTTAAATGTCTAGCCCAGTCCTTTAGCTTTTTGAATAAATACATACATCTTTGCTTTTTGAGAAACAGATCATGGCTGGAAAAAACCGAGCCTACAAAGTCGACGTGTCGTATAACAGATTCCAGAGGATCAGAGCGTTTAAATTCAAAACATTTCAGAGAAAAATAAAAGAATGCTGAGTGGATTCGATACCTGACTACAGGATGAACTAATTCAAATCAATTATATTTAAGCAAATATAAAAAATAAAAAATCAATTCTAATTATTTTTTTTACCCCCTCATTTTGTTTTATTTAATAAAACAATAGGAGAAAATTGACAAATACCCATTTCACGAAAAAAAATCTAGCATTTTGCCCTTTTTTTCATAATAACTAGAAAAATGCCCATATTTAGAAACTCGATTTTCTCACAATCGAGTTAGCTCTATAATGGCGTTTTATGGAGCCCTAAGCGATGTTTTATGGATCTATAGTAGTGTTTTAGAACTCAAGCTCTATAAACTCAAGTTTTATGCAAGTTTTTTTTTTTGTTTTACCTATAGTGGCGTTTTTTTTATGAAACTCAAGTTCAAGAAACTCGAGTTCCAAAACACCACTATAGATTTTTAAAACGTTGCTATAGGGCTCTTTAAAACGCCACTAAAAGACTAACTCGATTTTAAAAAAATTGAGTTTCAAAACAGAAACATTTCTCTCATTAATTTGAAAATTGAGACAAAATACTAAAATTAAAAAAAAAAAAAAAATGGTAAAAGTCCATTTTCTCCAAAAACAATGATAAAGCAAGGATTTTTTTTTTTTCCACCATGACTATCTGGGTTTTCTTGGGGAATGTGGAATTGGTATTAGAAAATGTACAAAAGCCCAACTTTTACAATAATTTTGAAAATTTTAATGGCAGTGTGAGACAACACTGATCGTTGAACATAAAGGACAAAAAATTGGGCCCCCCTAGCACAAAGAAAAAAGAAAGGAATTTTTTTAATGATTATATATATATATATATATATATTTTTTGTTATTTCTAAAATTTTGTCTCACTCCTTTTAAAACTTAAACTCTCTCTCTTAGTTAGCCTAACCTAACCAGCAATTACCAAACTCAAAAACTTAACAAAACCAAAATAAATAAAAAATCTCAGTCAGCCTAGTATTAGAATACTAGCAGTAGGTGTTCTAAATGGTAAATATTTAGTATTTAGAATACCAAATATCAAAAACACTATTGTACGAGACATTTCAAATGCTATATTAAAGTAGTCAAAGTAAGTTTTGGTTTGTGAATATATATATATATATATATATATATTTTTGCAACAGTTGATGCGCTTAAGAAACAATATTATTTTGTATTTTTTTTTCTTTGTTGGTAAAATGGTTGCATCTTAATGTATCATGAAACAATAATTTTGTGTATTGATCTTAGTTGATAGTTTGTTAGTACCATATGAATATTTATTTGGATTTTTTTTTTCTTTTTATACTTCGGCCTCCCTAGCTTGAAATCTTAGGTTTGCCTCTACATTAAACACTATCTAAAATGACATAAGAAAATTCACATCAAGCATTCTAAAAATTTTAGCATTCACATCTACATTAACTATATCATAGATCACATTCATCAAAATTCTAATGCTAGAGCATTAGCACCAATTGTTATAAAAAAAAAAATTATATTTTAACATACAAAAAATTTACTTAATCTATCTTAGCATAGCATTTAATATTAGACACTACATCTTATCTCTTATTTTAATTCATCGCTCATTAAAATAACCAAAAAAGACACCTGCCATGTAGTAGAAGTGTACTATAGCATGTGTTAATATAATTTGGCATATGACACATGTGATGAAGAAGATGTATTTTTGGTATTTGATGTTTTAGCATTCGGCACACCTCATGATGCCAAATAAGTTGACCTTTATCAAGTAGTAAGTGTTCAAATTTGACTTGACAACGAATTACAAATATAAAACATTTAAATTTAGTTGATAATGAATGTAAAATGTTTAAACTTGGCTCAAGCTTGAACCAATCCTATAAATAAAGTTCATGTTCAAGTTCAAGCTCATTAAAAAGTTTTAAAACTTGAACTTGGCTAGATTCATTAGTCAAGTTGAAGCTTAAACTCAAGCTTAATATCAAGTTTTTAAACTTAAAATCCAACACAAATATATTATCAAGCCCATATAAAGCTTATTGGTTTGCACAAGTAATCACTACTCCTAATTACTTAAAACCTTAATAAGATACGAGTATAACAGGGAAGAAAGTTACTAGTTTTCCTTTATGAATTTTCTTAGAAAGTTACATTAATCATGCATGCTTTATGTGTTTCCTAAAAAATTTACCGTTAATTACTTCTAGTCTTCCTTTATGAATTTTCTTAGAAAGCACTAACTATATCTAATATTTTTTTATCATCGCTAAACTATTGAAAGAATATCTTTAAAATATTTATGAACGAAAAACAGTAACAAAAAAAAAATTCGTGCAAATTTTAGAGAGAGAAAAAAGATTTAAGCCTCACTAAAAAAAAAAAAAAATCTTCTCTCAAAGCTCTAGAAGGAGGGCACACACACATATCATTCAATTTCTATGTACGCAAATTATAAATGTTTTGTACATAAAATATCAACCAGACATACAATATCACAATTATCGAATTAAATAATTAATTTTAAATTTGTAATACTCAACTTGACGCAACACATTTACAACCTTACATAATCAAATGAAGACAATCATGCTCATTCAAAGGAAACTAACAAGTTAAGAATCACATACCATGTGAACGGGGACCTCAATATGAAGAAACCAAGTGCAGAGATCATGTTCCTTCAAGAAGAAAGACCACTAATTAAAAAGAAAAAAGAAAAAAAAAAAAAAGAAGAAGAAATGACCAGGCTGCTTCAGCCTTCAATCGTGTCACCAGGAAGACCAATGCTTGTGATCGTGGGAAAAGTCAGCAATAAGTGACAAATGGAACCCAATAATAAAAGAAGAAAAGGGGTCATCACAAGTTGATAAGAAATAGCATAGGTACGTTGGTTTTGTCTTCAGTGAAACAATGTCTTGGTCTCGTGTGACACATTGAAATTATTTTGGGAAACAACCATGAAAATACGAGCCATTGTTAGACTTTGAATATTACCCAAGGGCAATGGGTCATCAAGCATTTTGGTCGTGGCACTACAGATCAATTAATGCAGCCAATGGGCCCACGTCCAAGACTCACTTTTCAAATCCTGCATCCTCGTCCAATTACTCAAAATGGATTGAATTATAAATGGCATAAAATTGTTAAAATTTAATTATTTTATTAGTTCAAAAAACATATATGAGATATACTTTTTATTTTTTTAAACTTTAATTTATTAAGAATAAAAAACAAGTACAATAATCGGTAAATTACAACTATTACTAAAAAACAAACTTTAAGAGCAATAGAAAGTTTATTTAGTAGAATGAACTGCGAAGTTAAGAGATTTCCTAATCTTGCATAATTCGCAGTTAACAAAATGCAAACTTAAATTAAAAGCATTACTCATGATGGTAGAAATAGACCGAATCACTTAGTTCTTCTTCTCTAACCAGAGTATTAAAACATACTTTTGTATCCCTTCCGACATTGCACCAATTTTTAGACCTAGGCAAGTCTAAACTTTAAAGCCCACAAAATTACAATTGCTTTAGCTGAGTGCATAAGTCATAAATCTTGGTCGAAACCATTAGCAGCTCACCAATGGCATTTTTGACCACCACAGTTAAGAGGTGAAATCATGTGACTAAGTGAGACAACAACAATCACATTTAGTTTTATATAGTTTCTAGGAGGGGTTTCCATGACTATGTGAGACAATAGCATCCACATTTGGAGACTTAATGTATTACAATTTACTCCTAAATTTTACCCTTGCTAATAATCATAAGATATAAATCATAAGTGTAATGTGACTATTTAAAACATCTCAACATGAATTATTCATATATGAAAAGGATAAAATTCAGTCAACAACTCTGAGATTTGGGTTAGTGTGAGCTACATACAAAATATTTCAAAATTGACCAACTCAATCCCTAATAACCATGAGAAAAGGGAGAATAATGAGTAATTTTGTTGTACAACTCTATGAATTTTCTTGGAATGTTACCGTTATCATGCACAGGAAAATGAGGAGGCAGCATGTGATTGCTGACTGTTGAGGCCTTTAGCACCGAAAGAAAGAAAACCGTGTGGACCCGATTGTACTATTACTTTTCAGCTTCTGCGAAGCTAATGAAAATTTTCTTAGAACGATCATATTCTCAAATGCATGAAAGTCTATGACCCAGTCTTTTTGCTTTTTGAACTCCCTCCCCGGAAATTTCGCAATACCAATATCATTGTGTCAATTCCGTCAAAAAGGTGGGTCTGACAATTCAGACCTTTTAAATGGAATCTGAATGAATGAGCCATTTCTTCAGTGGGAACACATTTTGTTGAAAGTTGAATGAGAGTGAGAGAGAGATAGAGAATGAGATATTTGAGAGGGAAAAGCTCTTAGATTGATTTGGGTATTAAGCTTAAGTTAGTTATAATTACAACTTCTCTGTTCTGTTCTTATATACTCTGCATATTTGAGAAACAGAGCATGGCTGGAAAAAACAGAGCCTACAACGGCTATTACATCCACAGACTAACTATATCTAATATCCAATCAAATCTTTACACGTTTCCATCACTACAAAATAATCGTTACAATTTACAACACTTAACTAAGACGACTTGTCGTACAAATACGTTTTGATATAAACGACTGCAGTATAATGGAGTCCAGAGGACCAGAGCGTTTGCAAATTGCAACTTTGCATTCACTTAATTAAGCTTAATACCCAAATCACTAAAGCTTAATTGTATTATACGACTCCTAAACAATGAATCATGCCTCGTCTTTGGTCATTAATTATACTGCAATGACTTTAAGCCGATATATGGCAGATGCATGTGCCCTGCATATTTTGCTTTGAAACATTTAACACGATCTCGCACTTTGGTGGCAGTGTGTGACAGCACTCAGCACTGATCGTTGAACATATATAGCGCTATTTGTAAGTCTTGGACACCGTGTGAACATAGGCCTTAGGCCCTTCTTTTATATAAATTTAATTTAATTTGGAAACTTCTTACTAATTTAAGTCTATTTTCGGTTTATTTTATTGAGTTTGAAAATTTTTATCAAAAGTATTATAGATAAAATTAAAAATTAATTGAAATAATATAAAAAAGTTTATGAATAATATTAAAGAGTACAATAAATTTATAAATAATAACAAAAATAAATTAAATAATAAAATAAATTAACTTTTTAATTTTTACCATTATTACAAATTTTTATTTTTTATTTTTCATTTTTCTTTAAAAAAGGAAAATATGAAACCAAGTGCAGAGATCTGTTTCTCAAAAAAAAAAAAAAAAGTGCAGAGATCACGTTCCTTCAAGAAGAAATGACCAGGCTGCTTCAGCCTTCAGTCATGTCAACAGGAAGACCAATGACAAATGGACCCAATTAATAAAAGAAGAAAAGGGTCACGGGTTGATACGAAATAGCAAAGATACATTGGTTTTGTCTTCATTGAAACAGTGTCATGGCCTCACTGTGATTTGTGGCATATTGAAGTTATTTTGGGAAACAATCACGGAAATCCGAGCCGGTTAGAGTTTGAAGACTTTGAATATTAACCCAATGGGTCATCAAGCATTTTTGTCGTGGGATTACAGAATAATTAGTGCAGCCAAATGGGCCCAAGTCCAAAATGGTTTAAAATTGTTAAGAGTAATTTTTGTGCCACATGGCATTATATTGGCCACAATTCACTCATATAGTAAGTTATTGTTGATAAATAGATGTCTCTATATAGACTTACCATCACCTTTCCACCAACCACAACTCACCATATGAACAAGTTACGGCCAATATTGTGCCACTTTATGTGGCACAAGAATTTTTCAAATTATTATAATTTAATTATGTTATTAGTTTAAAAAACATATATGAGATGTAAGACACGATTAAAGTCCTGGAGTCGGGTTCATTTTGGCAATGTGAAACAACAGATAAAGCAAGTAAAGGATCAATTATGGCAAGCTGAAGAGGTTTCGGCAAGGACTGGGAAGCATGAGGAGGTTATTCGAATTAAGTTAGAACTGAATGAACTTTATGATAAAGAGGAGAAGATGTGGCAACAAAGGTCCAGGGTTCAGTGGCTGAAGAATGGTGATCAGAACACAAAGTTTTTTCATGGGACTGCTACTCAAAGAAAGAGGAAGAATTTTATAAAAGGGTTGCGTGATGGGAATGGAGTTTGGCAGGAGGATGAAGAGGTTTTTTCGGCTATTATTACTGATTTCTATACTCATTTGTTTACTTCCTCAAATCCACAGGCGCTTGACAGGGTTTTGGATGGTGTTGATGCTGTGGTTACTGAGACTATGAGTGCAGATCTGATGAGGCCTTTTACTAGTGAAGAGGTGGGGATTGCAATCAAGGAAATGGCTCCATTAAAAGCCCCTGGCCCAGATGGTATGCCGCTTTTATTCTACCAGACTTATTAGTTTGATATTGGTATGGATGTTGCTCAAGCAGTCTTATATTGCTTAAACTCAAGGTCTATTCTAAAATCTATTAACCATACCTTTATTACTTTGATTCCTAAAGTCCCTAATCCTGAAAGGATCTCAGATTTTCGGCCTATTAGCTTGTGCAATGTGATTTATAAGATTATCAGTAAGACGATTGCTAATCGCCTTAAGCCTATTCTTAATTCCATTATATCTGAGACTCAGAGCGCATTTATTGCTGATAGATTGATCACTGATAATATCTTAATTGCTTTTGAATCATTGCATCATATGAAGAATAGTTGTACAGGGAAGAAAGGTTTTATGGCTATGAAATTAGATATGAGTAAGGCGTATGATAGGGTGGAATGGGTGTTTCTTGAAAAAATTCTTCTTAAGATGGGTTTCCCGTGTGCATGGGTGGCTTTGATTATGAAGTGTATTACCACTGTCTCATACTCTATCCTTGTGAATGGGGAGCCGAAGGGTATGATAGCCCCTTCTCGTGGTTTAAGACAAGGAGACCCTCTTTCACCTTACTTGTTTCTCTTTTGTGCTGAAGGTTTAAATGCACTCTTACGAGGTGCTGCAGTGAATGGTGAAATACAGGGTTTTTCACTTTGTCGAAGTGGGCCTAAACTAACTCACTTATTTTTTGCAGATGATTGCCTAATCTTTTGTAGGTCTACTCTAGCTAAGTGCAATAAAATTCAAGAGCTTTTAGCTTTTTATGAGTCTGCGTCAGGACAAGTGATTAATAAGGAAAAGACTACCCTTTGTTTTAGCAGGAATACAGATGAAGTAACTCAAGAAGCCATAAAGGTAGCCCTTGATGTCCCTGCCATTAGGCATTATGAGAAATATTTGGGTTTACCATCTTTTATTGGAAGGAATAGGAAGGCGTGCTTTACTCAAATAAAAGAAAGAATATGGGGTCGTATGCAAGGTTGGAAGGAAAAACTGTTGTCTCAGGCTGGTAGGGAGATTATGATTAAGGCAGTGGTCCAATCTATCCCGGTTTACTCGATGAGTGTGTTCAAGCTTCCAGTCAGCCTTTGCAAAGATATTGAAGCCATGGTTCGAAAATTTTGGTGGGGTAACGGTGATGCGAAGAAGATTCATTGGGTGAAGTGGAGCTCCCTTTGTTCTCCAAAGTCAATTGGTGGTATGGGGTTTCGAGACTTCCAGAAGTTTAATAATGCTTTGTTAGCTAAACAGGTGTGGCGTCTTTTTCAAAAACGAGACTCCCTCCTTTTTAAAGTTTTTAGTGCAAAGTACTTCCCGCAGGGTAATATACTTGAGGCGGATGTCCATCCTAAATGCTCTTATGCTTGGCGGAGTATTCTTTAAGCACGAGGAGTTATTGAACAAGGGGCTATTTGGAGGGTTGGTGATGGAAATTTGATTGATGTGTGGCGACATAGGTGGCTGCCTGATCTTAATCACAGTAAGATTATATCTCCCAGAATTAATTCTTCAGTTCATCGGGTTTGTGATTTGTTCTTCCCTGATACAAGAGTTTGGGACCCAGGTCGTCTTGAGGATTCAGGTATGTGAGGATGGGGCTGAAGATACTCTGATTTGGCCTCTAACCAGTGATGGGGATTATAGTGTTAGAAGTGCCTACCGTATGCTAGTATCTGCTGAATCTAGCCTTCTGCCAAGTTCATCAGTTTCGGGTAGTAATGGGATGGTGTGGAAGAAAATTTGGAAGATGAGAGTTCCTAATAAGGTTCGGCATTTTGTTTGGCGCGGTGCAAAGGATTCTTTGCCTACAAAACAGAACTTAAAAGCTCGGCATATCCCTGTTGGCAAGGATTGCGTTGGTTGTGGCGAGCACGCGGAGTCGATTGTGCACTGTTTATGGCTGTGCGATCAGGTGCGGTCAGTTTGGATGTCGCTCCAGGATTTTCGTTCTTTGGTTCATAAGAAGTTTCGAACCTTTTATGAATTATTGGAGGAAGTGTTCAGCACAGGGTCGAATAGGAAGGTAGCTCTGTTCGCTACTGTAGCATGGTGTTTGTGGCAGCGTCGGAACCGGATGAGGGAACGTCAACCTTCTTGGAAGCTTCATGAGCTGGGTGATCACGCTCAAAGGATGGTTGAGGAATTTTGGAATGTGAATTCTCAGGACCATGGTGTGTCTATTCCTCGTCCCAGGGCCCGCTGGTCTCCTCCGCCTGATGATCTTTTCAAAATAAATTTTGATGCTGCTTATTTTGAGGACTCGGGTTTAGCAGGTGTTGGTGTAGTTTGTCGAGATCATTCCGGGCAAGCTATTGCGGCTTTATGTCAGAATTTGGGCAAGGTACAGTCAGCAGAAATGGCAGAAGCTTTGGCAGCCCGAAGAGCTGTGATCTTTGCAAGGGAGATGAGTTTATTTGACATTATTGTTGAAGGTGATTGTCTTACTGTTATTCAAGCTCTACGTCGCTTTGGCCCCTGTCCTTTGCTGTTTGGCCATATCATTGATGAGACAAAAAGACTTGGTGGAGTATTACGAAGTTGTATGTTCCAACATGTTAGGCCGGATGGGAATAGATTAGCTCATAGTTTAGCTAAAAAATCAGTTTTATCTGCAGATCTTGAGGTTTGGGTAGAAGACTTACCCGAGGACGTGGATGGTGTTTTCCAGTCGGATCTTCCTTGAGTTTGGTTTATTGTCTGTTTTTTGTAGTTCGCCTTTTCTTTTAATAAAACTTGGTTTACCTTTTTCTCAAAAAAAAAAAAAAAAAACATATATGAGATATGCTTTTTTATTTTTTTTAACTTTAATTTATTAAAAATAAAAAACAAGTACAATAATCGGTAGCTTGCAACTATTACTAGAAAACAAGCTTTAAGAAGAATAGAATTAGCAACAGTAATAAATTGCGAAGTTAAGAGATTTCCTAACCTAACAAAATTCACAATTAACAAAATACAGACTTAATTCAAAAGCATTACTCACCCTAAAAAAAAAAAAAAAAAAATCAAAAGTGATGGTGTAATGAAAACGCACAAGTCGTATCTCGTCCATAATAAAAGAATAGAAGGATAGGGTGTAAAGCATGCATCCCCAATAGACTTGTCCGTCCTTAAACAGCGTAAACTCCATACTCGTCCATTAGGACCATCCAAGGAAAGACCAACAAGGGCGAATCCAGTGCACGTAACACTCGTCCAAGGCTCCCTTGTAAAGCTCATACGTCCTTAAAAGCATTTAGGCGGACAAGCTTTACACTTAGCCCGTGAGAGGAAATTAAGTCTCTTTGTCATAAATCGTTTCCAATGACAGTTATGGAAACTGAAGTTAAAAAATATAACTCCCACGACAGTTACGGGAGTTAACTCCAAATCCAATCGATCCCTTAATAATAGGGGAAGTTAATCAAGTTATGAGATGAATAATTGTTTACATTAACACTATATAAACACTTTCACTCCGATGAAGGAAGGTAAGTCCATTTTAGACAATATTCCCAAAGTCTTGGAATCTTAAATTTCCCAAAGAAAGAAACTAACTTAATCATCGGAAGGTTTGTGGCCGGTAACCTCGGTCTCCTCTGACTTCTGTCAATTCTTTTTTAGGCCTAACACATCATTGGAGCCCGTGCCTGCATCATCCAACCTACTGATTTTCCAAGAAACATCAAAAAGCATTACTCATGATGGTAGAAATAGACCAAATCACTTGGTTCTTCTTTTCTAACCAGAGTATCAAAACATACTTTTATATCCTTTCCCACTATGACATTGCACCAATTTTCAGACCTAGGTAAGTCTAAACTTTAAAGCCCACAAAATTACAATTGTTTTAGCTTCAATAGGAGTGCAGAAGTCATAAATCTTGGTCCAAACCTTTGACTACTGACCAATTGCATTTTTTACCACCACAGTTAAAGAGGTGAAATCATGTGACTTTGTGAGACATAGCATCTACATCTAGTTTTATATAGTTTCTAGGGGGGGGGTTTCCATGACTATGTGAGACAACAACATCCATATTTGGAGACTTAATGTATTACAAGTTACTCCTAAATTTTACTCTTGCTAATAATCATTAGATATAAATCATAAGTGTAATGTGACTATATAAAACATCTCAACATGAATTATTCATATATAAAAAGGGTAAAATTCAGTCAACAACTCTAAGATTTGAGTTAATGTGAGCTACATACAAAATATTTCAAAATTGGCCAACTCGATCCCTAATCACCATGAAAAAAGGGAGAAAAATGAGTAATGGTTTAGGAACCAAGTTGGGTTTAAGAACCAAGTTTGTTAATTTAAAAATATCTTGAACCTAACTAGCATTGGAGTAAAACTTTGAAGAGTTAATTGTATTTTACCATATAAAAAATGACCTTTACAAATTAACAAAATATAATGAATATTCTAGCTATGTATTAGTATTTGGATATTAAAATAGTACTTAATATTCACGTGAGTATAATTTTATAGTCTAGAATAATTTTTAAGTAATACACACACGTGCATATATATATATATATATATTATTTGTTTGTGCATACATAATATTGTGCATATCAACAAATTTCCACATATTACAGGGCACTGTGACACAAATGGTGAAGATTTTGATACTCCAAATGACGTGGTTTGAATTATTTTAGCATGTGTGGTTAAATACGCTCAATAATTTATTTTTTTGGTAAAATTTTTAAATATTTTTCATACTAATGGTATCAAAGAGTAATTTTGGTATCACATAAAAAGTCACAACTATTGTCGCAACAATTTGATGTAATAAATTGTGATGGTTGCAGGTCACTTTCACATTTACACATTACTTTTTTTTCCACCACTTATGGACTACCACATGAACATTTATGGTGCTTTATTATGCAATCTTAGAACTTTTTGGTATCAAAACTTTATAAATCTGATTTTTTAAGAGATAATAAACGTTTAATTTGTATTTTTTTTTTTGGCTCTAAAAAAAATTGTAATTTTTTATTGATTTAATTGTTATGTCTTTTCATGTCTTTCTAATATCTCAAAAGGCAATATAAAAAATACAAGTCTACAATAAGTGAAAAATAAAGCTAAGCAAAGCTCAGGCCATTTGGTAGCAGATTCCAAACATCATTGTTTAAAATAATGTGAAAATTGTGGTTTAAAAAGTGTTGTAAAAACACATATATTTAGTGCTCACAAAGCAAAAAATGTGTTTAGTATCATATTTCAAATAGCATATTTCAGTATTTAAAAAACATAAAATTTGTGTTTGGTGTATGTGTGTTTATTTATTTTTTTTTAAAAGCTAACAACCGGTACAAAATAATATTTACTATTTGAGGAGAGAGAAGAAAATCATTTTACCATGTGTTGAAGAAGAGGGGTGAGGCAGGTCTGATGAGAAAAAGAGGAGAGAGAAAGGGTTTTGTCACATCAATGTGGGACCTATGGGTTTCAAAATATTTATAGTAGTGTCATTGCAAGCGTTGTTTGAAACTCAAAAACAGATCTCAAGTGATTTCAAAAAGCAGTGTTTAAAAACCATCTTTTGAACAATATAACTCAAACAACACTTAATAAAAATGCCCTACCAAGTAGGTTGTGTGTTTTTTTATTTTATTTTATTTAACAACAATTTTTAGTGTTTAAACACTGAAAACTATTGTTTAAAAGTATTAACCAAACAACCTCTTAATGTCTCAGTCACGCCACACCAATGACCAAACACACAATGGAACCTATTGGCTTAGGCTCACGTCTCTATCAGTAATTTCTTTTACAATTCGAACACAACCATGCATGTCTTAAACCATGTATTTTTCACCCAGTTGTTAATGGTAGATTTGTAATAAACAAAGTTTGGTCAATGCATTAGTATTCTTAAACACTACTTTATCTATTTTACCAACTCATTTTACAACTCACTCAACATTTTAGTTTTTATTTTTACATATAACTTGATAAAATAATATAAATTACTTAACAAAAAATTATTTTTTCTTTACAACCCAAGAAAACCAATACCCACTCCATCTGGATTTGTAAACTTAAAAAAATCTGCAACCTATGAACAATATTTCCCAAAAAAAAAAAAAAAAAAAAAAAACTATTATGCATTCTCAAACACCACTTTATCTATTTTACTAACTCATTTTATAACTCGCCCTATATCCAAGTTTTTATTTTTACATATAACCCATTAAAATAATATAAACTACGTGATAAGATACTAATAAAATACTCTCCTCCCACTCTCTTTTTCTCTTCACACACAACCACAAGATTAAAATATTTTTTTCCTTTACAACCTATGAAAAGTAGGTTGCATATATCCAACCTACTGTTCATAGGTTGCAAATCTTTTTATGTTTACAAACCTGGATAGAGTGGGTTTTAAGTGTCTTGGGTTGTAAAATAGCAATTGGGGGGTGTTTACACCCTCCAATGCTAGTGCTATTGTTCATAGGTTGTAACAATTTTTTTATTTATTTTAATTTTAATCTTGTAGTTGTGTGTGAAGGGAAAAATAGAGTGAGAGGAAAAAGAGAAAAAATAGAATTTTTTTATTATTTGATTAGGTAGTTTATATTATTTTCTTGGATTGTATGTAAAAATAAAAATTGGGATGTAGGTTGAGTTGTAAAATAGGTTGGTAAAATAGATAAAGTGGTGTTTGAAGATGCAAAATATGTTTTTTTTTTTTTTTTTTTTTCATCCCTAGATGCTAGTGCTCTAAAATATTGCATATATGCAACCTTATTGTAGCAAGGTGGCAAATTTTTTTTAAGCATACAAAATTGGATGAAGTGGGTTTTGGGTGTCTTGGGTTGTAAAATAGTAACCTGGGTGTTTAAACTCTTATTAAAAAAATTATTATAACTACATATTTTAAAATTATAATAGCTGATTTGTAAATTTTTTTATGTTCTTATGCCTAGTTTTTTATCGATAGAAGATGTTATTTACTCTACAATTCATAAAATATGAAAATTTAAAATTGAAACACTTGGTTGATGACACAACTATTAATCTTTGATTTTCTTGAAATTTTACAAGCAAAATGTAATTTAAATGTAGATTTGTTAAAATTCACATTGTAATCATTGACTATAACCAAGTTTGTCATATGACCCCAATTTTGACACAACAACTATATTTTTTTTTTTACAAAAAAAATTTATAATAATTTTCATAATAGTTGAGTTGGAAAGTTTTTACCGATTTTCATTTGAATCCAAAAAAAAAAATAACCTTCCGCTAGATATCAAATTTGTTGTGTCTGTTGAGTATATAGACTTTGTCTTATGCATTAAAAAGTAAAAACTTTTAATTGTTGTGACTTTACTAAAAACTTTTTCAACAAATCTAGTTATTTATTTATTAAAAATAGGTTTTATTTATTTGTCATATATTTAGTATAAAATCAACCAAAAATTATGTCTTATGAAACATGCTAAGTATAGAAGCTACCAAAAATTATGTGGCATGCACCTAATTAAACAAACACTAAATTTGATCAATTATTCTTTAAATTCACTTCGATAATATTGTTGATCATTTCATTCATATTTATCTTCAGCCCTTTAAATATGATTTTTTAATTCTAAGATTTATTTTTTATTTTCTAAATTATTGAAAATGTTACAATTATCAATTTGTTAAATATTCTTTTATTATCACCAAACTATTGAAGAATATCTTTAAAACATTTATAAATGAAAAACAGTGAGGAAAAAAAAAATCGTGCAAATTTTAGAGACAAAAAATAGATTTAAGCCAAAAAAAAAAAAAAAAAATCCTCTCTCAAGCTCTAGCGCAAAGACACACACACACACACAGATATATATATATATATATATATATCATCTAGCTTCCATGTACACAGGTTATAAATGTTTTTTTACATAAAACATCAATACACTACAAAAAATAAGCTAATTTGTGACGGTCAAAGTTCGTTACAAAATCACAAAAAGCCATCACAAATTTGTATTACCGACGGCAAAAAGCCATTGGCGTTCGTCGACAAAGGCCGCATCAATTATATTGCCAACAAGGCTGTCACTAACACTTATTTTTGACAACAAAACATCGTCATAAGTACTTGATAATTGTCGTCACAAATTCAACTTCATACGAAGAAGTTAGACGACCAAATACAGTTTGCGAAGAACTAAGACTGTCATTAATGTATTTTTTCAACAACGAAAAGTCATCATAAATACTTGCCTTGTCGTTGAAAATAGAACTTCGAACAAGGAAGTTGGATGACCAAATACCTTTTGCGACGAATAATGACCATCGTTGTTGTATTTTTTTGACAACTAAAAGCCATCATAAATGCCTAGTTTTTCATTGAAAATATAACATCAATGCAACCAATTACTTTTTTTTTTTTTTGGACAAACTTTAACTGTTATTAAAAACCATTTATCTCGTCACTAATTCATTATTTGCAACAAAAAAGCTCCATTGAAAAAAAAATTATGTTATTTTTATTTTATTTGAAAATATTTGCTACCAAACACACAATATCACAATCATTGAATTAAATAATTAATTTTAAATTTGTAACACTCAACTCGACTCGGCTCATTTACAACCTTACATAATCGAACAAAGGCAATCATGCTCATTCATAGGAAACTAATAAGAATCACGTGCCATGTGAATGGTGGACCTCAATGTGATGAATACTAGTGTCTATTATTCCCAATCAAAGTTGATGAATATGGAGGAGACCCCCCTGTCTCTGTACTTATTTATTTTGGGCAATGAGGTTCTCACGAGGTTGATAAATAGGGAAGTGTCTCAAAAGAACCTTACCAGGGTTAAAGTTTCCAATAACCCCCCCCCCCCCCCCAAAAAAAATCTCTAAGCTCTACTATGTTGATAACATTCTATTGTTTTGCAAAGCTAAGTCCTCCGAACTAGCCATTCTTAGAAATTGTTTGGAGCAATTCTGTTCTTGGTCAGACCAAACTATTAGTGTGGAAAAATCTGGTTGCTTCCCTTCCAAAGGTGTGAGCCGTCAATTTATGAATCAAGTTTAGTGTTGTCGGGGTCTCAACACATTTCCACAAAGTAAAACCTATCTAGGTGTTCCTCTCTTCCTGTCAAAGAGGAAAAGTAAAAATTTGTCTTGGTCTGGTAGAGCAACTTTAATTAGATTGGTGGCCCAAGCCATCCTGGTGTATTCTATGTAGGCTATTCTATTCCCTAATATGCTTCAATGCGCAAATTTTGGTGGAGCCCTCAATCAAAGGTGGGTTCATGCTGGACTTCGATGTCTTGGTCTTCTCTTTGTTGGCCACAAAAGGAGGGTGGCTTGGGATTCAGAAAATTCTAGGATTTCAACCAAGCCGTCCTCTCCAAACTTGGCTAGTGGATTCTATTCGGAAAGGATTGTCTTTGTATTAAGGTTTTGAGGGCAAAATACAAGATTCGAGACAATTGGTTGGCTCACCATTCTCCTAGCAATACTTCCCCCTTTTGGAAGAGCATGATGGGCATAAAACACCTTATCACAGGTAGCTTACCTTTTAGTAGGCAATGTGGATTCCATCAGAATATGTTCAGACTCGTGGATCCCTGATCTCCCAAGCTTCACCCCTACCTCTAAAGTTGGTGCTAATCCGAATATTGCTTTGGTGGTTTCTCAGCTCCTTTCTCCAAACCGAAGCAGCTGGGATATTTCAAAGCTAAGATTGTTGTTTAAGGAGCATGTGGTTGATATAATCCAGAAAATTCCCATGCCTAGTTGCCCCATGGAAGATAGTTGGTCTTGGATTGCAACAAACTCCAGGTTTTTTTTTTTTTTTTTTTGGTCAAGTCAGCTTATTGGCTTTGTAGGGAAGGCTCTCCTCCCTCGAACCTCGACCATATTAGGGGTCAAATTTGGAAATCCAAAATTCATGAGCACCTTAAGATGCATTTATGGAGAATTGCTGCCAATGTTTTGCCTACTAAAGAGGTAATCAGTATGTTCAATGAGAATGTGGATGGGAGCTGTCCTTTGTGTAATTCAGCTTTGGAAACATCCCTTCATCTGTTTACTGACTGCCCCATTTCTAAATCCTTATGGTTCTGAAGTCAAATCAGTGTTTGGGTTAGAAAGAAGACTTTTTGTTGTATGGAGCCATCCTTTGTGACTTGGTTTGGAAGTAGAGGAATCAGGCCCTATTTGGAGACAACACTCTAAATATTGATGGGCTTTCTACTAAAATCTCATGTCTCTTCTCTAAGCAGAAAAACTCCAATGCTTCTACCGCAAGACAGCAGGTTCCTTCCTCTACTCAGACTTGGATGCTGCTGTGGGGCCCCACTTCTCTTCTATAGCTGTGGTGGCGAGAGACCGAAAAGGGGAATTGGGAATACTGCAGGAAAAGAACAAATGTATCATTTTACCTCTTAGAGAACTTCAATTATGTAATTTCAGTTAATAAAAAAACTATTCATTTGGCTCCACTGCCAAACTGCAGTTGTGTCAGAACAATCTTGGTATTTTCAGTGAATTTCTCAGAACTAGGCACCATGTTAAATCCAAATGATCTTGGCCAACTAAAGAATGCACTACAAGGGTTTACTGCACAATATAGCCACCATATATGATGACCAAGGAAAATTACATAGAGCAGCCAATTGGCATTTTTTTTTCTTTGTTATATGGAGCTTTTTCCTTCAGACTATGTGACACAAATACTTTTATAATGTAGAGAATCGGGCGTTGAGTAGCCACTAAAAAGCAACCATAAATTAAACACACAAAGCAGAGAAACATTAATGGTATTCTAGAGTGGGAAAAGTGGTACTGAAGTTATATCTTTGAACTCTTTCTTCAAGAAAACTTAAAAGAAATACTCTTTTGAATAAGGGAACAGAAAATCACGCACCCGTCTCCATCAAACCTGCAAAGAGAGCAACAAAGGGAATAAGTACAATGGTCATCTGATTAATATCTGAATTTTTCATTCACAAGAACTAAAAAAAAAAAAAAAAGCTTCATATATGGTAGTTAAATGAGTATGCTTCTTCACTTAGAATTAAGTCAAGTAATTACAGTAAATAGTTCCACAGACAGGCTTATATATATTAATTATTATTAAAAAAAAAAAAGACATACCTTCGGGTTAGAACCCACCCTAACAAACTCTCCGTTTAAGCAATCCTGTAAGACTACATTCCATTTCTTGGGCAACAGAGGCAATAAGATGCAGCTTGATGCATTGGAGAAATAAATGAATAATTGGTCAAACTGTTGGCTACATTTACTTGAAACGAAATATATATACAAAAGAAGAAGCTAGAATGGTAATTGACCTGTTTCTTAGATAGCATGAAGCTTATTTAATACATTTTCATTTGCAGTGTTGTAAACAACATCAATTACTATTGCTCTTGCATCACTAAGAAAACATTATACAGCACAAAAATTTGTTACGGATGGCACTGAACTATAAGGTTCTTGACTAATGGGGTTTCCTTTGAGAAACCACAAAAGTGGTTAGCCGTGAATGCTATAACTAGTTCTAAACTTGTTCAGTATGGTAATTTTTCAGAATGTGGAATTAATTCTTAATTTACCATTTTGGCATAAAAATCAAGTTCAAAATACTTTCCTGAAAAGCTAAACTAATGTTCTTATGCGGTTTACACCAATCAAATTCAAATATAATCATCATCGCCTATCGAAAGGCTTTTTTGCATGTTTGACAAAATGCTTTACCAACTTAGTAGAACCAGATGGTGCTAAGCAGCTAGAAAATCCTAATGTTTGGTGCAAGTCAATTCTTAATCCAGTTAAATCACAATGACATTTTTAGTGCTTCTTCTAAACTCAATGCCAGAGCATGTTTAGCCAGATTTGTGTAATGCATTTCAACTCGTCTAATAATTTTCTAGTGTAAAAAAAAATAAGCCTCTGGATTTGTAATCAGCTTTTGAGATTCATGATATACATCATAAAGCTTATGCAGCTGACTTAGTGCTCAGGCAATTTGGATACTATTTCTTGTCCTCCGTTTTTGGATGAATGAGGAAATTTTATTAACAAATGAAGTTCAAAAGACAGAACACTACATTTCAGCAGAAAAAACAAGCTACCAAGCTAAGTTATAACAGACAGTCTACCCATATAACTAAACAACACCCTATTCTATATTGACATTTTAAAACCATTGGAAGTTCTAGTTCTAATTCTCACATCATTTTTTAATCAACTATATGACTATTCTCAGTTTCTCACTATGAATAGGATCATTATGGACTCTTGCATTTCTTTAAATCCAAATATGGTAGATGAATGTAGCCCAAGCAAGCTTTGCACAAGGTAGACCTCAAGCCTTTACCCATTGAAGAATGAATCCCCTATCTCTATCGGGAAAAATTGCAGAAGGAAATATATATATATATATATATTTATTCATTTCTCTTTGTGCAAATTCAATAGGAACTTCAAAAAAATTAGGTAAGCACAATAATCAACACAAAGCAGAAATATCCAGCAACAAGCCACAATCAAGACACCAAATTTTTACGTGGAAACCCTTCAATGAGAAGGGAAAAACCACGGGACCTAGTCCAGTAAAAAATCTTCCACTATTGAATAAAGAGTTTACAACAATTTTCTCTTAAACAAAAGCTAGAGACTACAAAACAAGAAGAACACAATTATTAGATTACAACAAATCTACATCACACTAAAGTCGATTTCAACAATAACAAGAACACCAAGTGGGCCTTAGCATCTAAACAAATGGGGAGGAATTTCAAACAACAAACTGTAGATTAACCACGTACTCTTTCAACACATGCTGCTTTAATCTTCTTGTAAAAGAGTAATCATAAAAGAGATGATCCCTACAGCACTCCAAATGCTCCCTACAGATAACACAAGATATCAGCATACAATCCCAAAGATGATCCATGTTGCATCCTCAAGCTAGCCAAAGTTTAATAGTGGCAGGGAATTGTGAAAGATTACCATGAACTGGTTATTCAAGTGAGAGAAAATGGCCAAAAAAGATATTGTTCCCAAGTTTGTAACAGTAAGCAATGGGAACATAACACAAAATGTACAAAGAGATTCCACTAAAATTGTGTATGCATCTAACTGCATGAAAAAAATTGATGTTAAGCACTAGACCATTGAACTATGGTAGAAAATAAGATTATGATAGAAGCAAAATGCTCTTTATAAAAGGTTTCAAATAGGCTCAGATATTTACCCCTGGTTTTGTTTTGTGCTTCCAATTTGTTCTGCATTTAGGATCAAACCAAGTGAGAAATCACCATAACACAAGAAGAACAAAGAAGAAGATGAAAGGAATTAGCATTTGAATAACCCACTTCCAGCTATTCAAAGTTCATTGGAAGAATTAAGGACTTGAGCAAGGCATTTTTCATGTAAAGATTTCGAAACAACACATCCGTCAGCATCTGTAAAAATCATTTAGAATAATGAAGCAAATAGGGATATATGCATCTTTCATTTTACCTTTTCCTTTTGGGTCCTTCTTAACGTGTGAATCAAATATATGGAATGAAGTTTTATTCAAAATATTCATTAACCTTTGATTATAGAGAGTGCAACCAAGTACCTTTCGTACTCCACCATCCAAGCAATACATATTCTACAAATGATTCACCGAAATTCAACTGTTGACAGAACACAAGGCATTGATTTTTTTATTAATAATAATATAACTTAGAAACAATTCAACAGTTTGGTTACTGACAGATTAATCAAATTAAATAATAGGATCCAAGCAATGCATCTTGCCCCAATTTTACCGTTGATAGAACACAAGTCATCAAATTAAATAATATTAATAATAATAGAACTTCAAAACAATTCAACAGTTTGGTTGCTTTGAAATCAATCAAATTGGCCAAGATTCTATACATCTCAGAAATTTTTTTTATAATTAGAAAACTTTAGAAAACCAAAAGCTTTGCTAAAGTGAACCACATTCAATTATATACATTGGTTCCTATATTTTTGAAATCCAAAAGAAAAAATTCTTTTTTTTTTAAAAAAAAATTTTATTGAAATCAATAAATGATAGAGAATAGAATTCTAAAAAGTTCACTTTCTTTCATTTTCAACTGTTTTCTCAGCTAGCAAACAAAAATTCAATACAAAAAAATGGGTATATAGAATGCGTACCGTAAGGGACGTGTGCGATCTTGTCCCAATCCTGACCGGTTTCCTTTTCGCATCTTCTATGTAACTTGGGACATTTGTAAATGACCAGTCTTTGTAAAGACGAGAGATCGCGCATCTCATCAGGCAGTGATTTCAAATTGAGACAGTTGTAAATTGTAAGCCATTTAAGTGAGATAAGATTCCCAATCCACCGAGGCAATGTTTTCAGATTCTCACAAGTTCCAATATAGAGATTTACTAGGGTTGTAACGTGTTGAAGACCTACAGGTAAGGAATTCAGTTTCGGAAGGTCGTAGAATTGCAGACGAGAGAGGCGATTGAGATGTCGCCATTCCATTCCGTCCACGTCACTTACTAGATTTAACTCCTTGCAATAGGAAATGCGTAAATCCTCGAGAGAAATTAGATTTGATACCCATCCATCTGGCAGAGACACAACATCCGGCAGATTTACTATTTCCATATGTTTTAATTTGGAGAGATGAGAGGGCGAAGAAGAGGAGGAAGAGGGAAGTATTGTCTCTTGAAAAAGCTTTGAGCTAACGTTACTTAGAATTAGTTGTTCTCCGAGATAAGGAAACAAGGGCATGGAAGTCATATTAGGACAATCAGTAAAAAAAAATGAAGAAAGACAGGGAAATGAAGGCAGTGACCGGTTATGCTGATATTGTTGATGATCTGTCATTGATGCGCTCCTCCACCATCCCTTTAAGTTTGGGCATTTCCAAATCCAAAGAGATTTTAACGATGGGAAGAAGGATAAAGTAGAAACTTCCTCGCTTATATCACGATCTGATATGCATTCCAAATCTTTCATTTTATCAAGCCATAATCTTTCTAGAAATGGGAGTTTAGACAACGGTGGTAGGAGGTTGCATCTGTCACATCTACTTAAAGTGATTTCAACAAGATTTTCGATGGAAGAAAGCCAACTTGAAAATGCCACACCCGTATAACCGTGCACTTTCAAAATTTTGAGATTTGGATGTGGCCGGAGGCTATCTAATAACATCTCATCATGTCCTTCTTGGTGAGCCCATGTTAGTTCCAGTTTCTCAAGATGTTGCTTTTCCCTTAAATTTTTAGCCTCACAATTTGAGTTAGCATCTTCCAGTTGTTCTAAAATTTGGATCTCAAGCGTTCCTCTGAGGTTGTTTAGCCCATTCAATTTGCCTAGTCCACCATTATTCCTCACAATAAATAATGGTAATGACTGAAGACAAGTTAGTTTCCATAATCCTTGAGGCAATCTCAACTTAAAACAACCCCTATCATCAAGGTGCCTGAGGCTAACCAATTTTGTGATGTCCCTAGGCAATTGTTCAAGATTATCACATTCTTCAAGTTTTAGTGTTTGCAAATTCAACAATGTAGTAATAGAACTAGGAAGAGTTTCAATAGGATTAAAAGAAAAATCTAAGTACCTCAAATGTATTAACTTCCCTATGGAATTTGGCATTATTTTAATATTCAATGCATGTAAATCTAATGCACGCAACCTTGGGAAACTCTCAATTAGTGTAATCAATGTTGACTCATCCATGGCATCAGATGCAAAATCACTATGTGTGAAAAGAATTGTATGTAGCTTGTTGCTTGCTTTAACCAAACTTAAAGTTTTAGCAAAAAATGAATAGCTAGAAAATGATACATGACGAGTTTTCCAATCCAAATTGTCGAGTCTACAATCCGACCCTGTAATTAATTCTGCAAGATCATGATATAAATCATGCATCTTATATTTTGAAGTTCCATAAAAAAAATCCCATGCTTCCTCAAAAAAAATACAGAGTAGATCCTTGAAGTATTCATCTGCAACATCTTCTACCTGCTGAGTATCATTTGATAATTGGATAAACCCATGTGCCATCCAAAGTTGAATCACTGTCATCTTATCAATCTTAAAATCTTTAGGAAACAAAGAACAAAAGGCAAAACAACCTTTCAAATGAGATGGAAGATTATCATAACTCAACCTTAGAATGGGAAAAGTACTACCCCCTTGTTCAATTACATTTGTTACTACCTTATCTCTGATCTTTGACCACTCGTAAGGTTTCTTAGAGTATAGTACATTTCCAATGGACTTTATGGCTAAGGGTACTCCTTGACATTTGCCTACAATCTCCCTTCCATAATCTACTACTGTTGGATTTTTGGTGTCTTGACTATTGTCAAATGCAAATTTCTCAAATAAAGACCAAGAATAGTCTTCAGAGAGGCCTTTAAGAAAATGTGTTGCATCAGCACGTGTAATATCTACAACTGATTTGTCACGCGTAGTTATTACAATCCTACTTCCCTTTGCCCCACTGATTAAAAGGCTTTTAAAGTCATTCCAATTTTTACAATTTTCAATCCAAAGATCATCCAACACAACTAAAAGTTTCTTTTGATAAATTTTGTTGTGGACTTGATCCATGAAGACTTCAGGATTAAACTTACGACGTTTCTCTAGCCTTTGTTCAGCAATACCATTTACTAGTTTTTCAGCAAATGTTGTCACCTCAAAGACATTTGAGACACACGCCCATAATTTTAGCTCAAAATGTTTATCAATTTTATCATCATTGAATACACACTGAGCTAGTGTGGTCTTGCCTAACCCTGCAATCCCCACAATAGCAACAACTAAAACATTCTTTTCATTGTTAGGCTCAAATAAACGATTTATGATTTGATTTTTCTCATCTTCTCTCCCAATAACTCCATTATTACGAGTAAGCCATGGGCGAGTCACCCTACTCGGACTCACAATACGCTTTACAGTACTGCGTTTTTTCCAGAGAAACTTTTCCCTATCTTTGGCTATTGCATCTAGTTCCTGACTCAGTTTACTTATTTTAAGACTCATCTTAGGACGTCCAAAAACAACTGAGATTAAACTCAAGAAATAGCGTACCTTTTCTTTAAAACTACCACTCGTCTCTTTTTGCCGCAAAGCTAATTCAGTGTAGTACTTAGACTCATCCAACAAGTCATCTGCATCAAAAACTGCTTCCTTGAGCTTTTCGAGCCAGACTTTCTCTTGATTATTGTGGTTCTGCTCATCCGCTGCGTCCTGCAGTACAGCTTTGATTGTGAAAACAGTTTTCCTGATTTGTTCAAGGTCATCTTCAACATTCCAGAGCGATCCAACCTGTTCAAAAGCAGCAGAGCCCAAATTTTCAATTATGGACCCAGCAACGCTAGAGAGGATTGCTTCATCCATTTGTTAGTGCGTAGTGAGAGAAAAAAGAAGGCTAAAAGAGAGAGGAAAGCTAGAGGCTGGGATTCAAATGCTTCAATATTAGGGTGTGGAAGAAAAACTTTCTAGTGAGTGAAAGATTGGCTATATGAGCGAGACTGAAGGGTGAGAGCTTGAAGTGCTTCAATATGCTAGAGAGTGAAAAGGAAGGCTTAAAGAGCGAGAAGAAAGCTAGAGAGTAATGTTGCGGTGAAGAAGGAGACGAGGAGGACCGAATATTTAAAGGGGAAGAAAGTTACCGTTACTAGTTTTCCTTTATGAATTTTCTTAGAAAGTTACATCAATCATGCATAGCTTTATGTTTTTTTAAGATAATTACTGTTACTAGTCTTCCTTTAAGAATTTTCTAAGAAAGCTACCATTATATCGTGCACAACTTTATGAATTTTCTTGGAACGTTACCGTTATCATGCATAGGAAAATGAGGAGGCACCATGTAATGGTGTCGACTGTTGAGCCCTTTTGAACAGAAAGAAAACCATTTGGACCCAATAGTTCCCTTTTTACATCAACGAAGCTAATGCACAATTTCTTAGAACAATCATGCTCATACATTGGAAAGTAACAGAGTGTTCAGATGCAGAACCATGTGTAGTGGTAACTGGTAACAGAGTGTTTTATATGTATGGCATACTAAATTACAAATAATAATGCAGAACTAACATTTAGCCTTGAAAGTCTAACCCAGTCTTTTTGCTTTTTGAGTAAATAGTAAATACACACATTTCTGTTCTGTTCTATATATATATATATATATTTGAGAAACAGAGCATGGCGAGAAAAAAAAAAAAAAAAAAAAAACAGAGCCTACAAAGGCTATTATATGTAGATAACAGACTAACTATATCTAATACCCAATCATCTCTGTATACGTGTCCACTACTGCAGATAAAAAGCAAAATATTAATTATTGTTTTCTCTTTTGTGCTTTTTTTTTTCCCACTCATTTCTCCCATTTAATAAAGCAAGGATTTTGTTTCCACCATGACTATCTGGGTTTTGGTGGGGAATGTGGAATTGGTAAAAGAAAAAGTACAAAAGAAGAACTTTTACAACAATTTTGTAACGTTTTTTGTGGTAGTGTGAGACAGCAATGATCGTTAAACATAGCTTTAATTTTATTTTCCATTGCATCAAAGTCTTGAGCACCGTGTGAACCTACCTTGGCCCTTCTTTACATGATTAATATATATATATATATATAACCGTGGCTTTTGAGTGGAGTTGTGGTGTGTCTTTCTGTTAAAACCTCTTTCCCTCTCCTTTGTGTGTATGTTTGTTTCTCAAAAAAAAAAAAATATATATATATATATATATATATATATATATATATATATATATATTTGTGCCCCATTAAACACCATTTGGTACTGCATAAGTAATTAACTATATCTTACATTACATCCATCAAAATTCTGACGCTAGAGTATAAGCACAAATGTTCTAAAAAAAATTTATTTTAACGTACCAAAAATTTACTTTATATATTTTAGCATAGCATTTAACATTACACCATACATCTCATCTCTTATTTTAATACACTACTCATTAAAATAACCTAAAATAACACCCACCGTTTTGTAGAAATGTACTATAGCATGTGTTAAAATAATTTGATATATGACATGTGATGGAGATGTATTTTTGGCATTTGGTGTTTTAGCATTTGACACACCTGATGCCAATGCTCTTAGTTATTTCCTCTAAACAATTAGTTATCTCATTCTTTAAAATGTTTTGGTATAACTTTATTTATTTATTTTTTTGCGTAAATTTGAAAATAGACCGTAAATGAGTTGACCTTTGTCAAGTTGTAAGTGTTCAAATTTGGCTTGACAACGAATTACAAATATAAAATATTTAAGTTTGGCTTGATAACAAATGTAAAATTTTTAAACTTAGCTTGAGTTTGAACCAATCCTATAATAAATGTTTGAAGTCAAGCTCGTTAAAAAGTCTAAAAGCTTGAACTTGGCTTGACTTATTAGTAAAGTTGAGCTCAAGCTCAAGCTCAAGCTCAAACTTGAGCTTATATCAAGTTTTTGAGCTTGAAATCCAACTGTGAACGACTAAATTTTTCGGTTCGAAATGAGTCAAACAAGTAAAATAATTTCACAAATGCGAATTTGTATTGATGATTGTGTGGTACAATTCTTTGTGATTACAAAAGAAGTGATCCTCTGATTCAATCTCCTTAAAAGATTTGTTGATTGGAATTATGATAATGTGATTTTGATTTGAACACAAAATATCCTTCAATTTGGCTGAGGAATGGATTGAAGATCTTTGAAACAAAATTACAATGAATCTTTGGCTATGAGCTTGTTAGAAATTCTTTGTTCTTCGTGTTCTTTATGTTCTTCGTGTGTTCTTCGTGTTCTTCGTGCGTTCTTTGTCTTTGAAGATTTGTGGTGGAAGTTCTTCGGGGCTTTAGAAACTTGAATCCGTAGAGCTTCATTGATTTATGGTTGGTTGAGGTTTTTGGAGGCTTTTGAGCTTAATTCCAGTGAACTTTAAGATCTAGGAATGTGATTTGGATGATTCCTCTTCGAATGTTCTTTATATTTGAAGGTTTGTGGTGGAAGTTCTTGGGGGCTTTGGAGGCTTGAATTTGTAGAGCTTAGCTGATTTGTGATTTCTTGGAGTTTTTGGAGGCTTTTAAGCTTGATTCCAATGAACTTTGAGATCTAGGCAGGTAGTTTAGATGATCCCGCTTCGAATGTTCTTCGTATTTGAAGGTTGAAGTTCTTGAAGTTGCTGGAGGCTTCAGGGCTTGATTCCAGCAGAGCTTCTGGACTTCTGAATCTTCTCTGATGCTGCTTGTGCTTCAGATGGCTTTGTGTCCTCCTAAATGTCTTAGGAAGGCTTCTATTTATAGGAATTTGAAGGTGGATGAGTGACACGTGGCGGAGTCTGATTGGTGACACATGTCACAGCCTGATTGGTTCGCCTATGTTATCGCTTACACGTGCGAGACTGCTTGTGTCATCGCTTATACGTGCGAGGCTGCCTATGTCATTACTTACACGCGCTGATGCATGATTAGTTCTTGCATGACATTTGGCAAATTTCCATTGGCTTCTAAGTAGTGATAGTAAAACCTAGCAGCAATACGTGGCACTTTGTAATTGACTGTATTTTGTGAATTTTGTAGTATAACGTGTCAGCTTGTGATAGGTCACGAATTTTCCCTCTCTACACTGACACAAATATATTATCAAGCCTTTATAAAGCTTATTTATTTGGACAAGCAATTACTACTCTTAATTATTGAAAATCATAGTAAGATATGGATTTAATTGTCAAACTTATATCAAGCTTATTATCAAGCCTATAAACGAGTTTAGAGTTAACTTGTTTTGTGTCGAGCACCAATATTCATGAGTTTGTTCATGAATATCTTTTTTTTCTTTCTTTTTTTTTTTTTCTACTTAGACTTAGCTCATTTATTAAACAAGCAAAAAATATACGCACAAACTTGATTATTTAATAAACAAACAAACATAAATAGGCTTTTTATTGAGTCAAGTCCAAGCTATTTATGAATGGCTTGGTTCATTTATAATCCCACTTGAAAATCAAGTAGGTTGGGGTTGCAATATGTCTTTTATTTATTTATTTGTTTTTTTTTTAGGGTAAAACAGTGGATCTTTATTAACGAACGCCTACTAAATCAGCTTGTAAAACAGAGTGAACCTGTGGGGGTGCAATATTTGTAGTAGTTAAGAGTTACAAACAATGTTAATTATGTTAGTTTAACATTACAATCTTTCCTGGAATGTTACCCTTATCATGCATAGGAAAATGAGGAGGCACCATGTGAGAGGGTTGACTGTTGAGCCCTTTTGCAACAAAAGAAAATCGTTTGGACCCATACAGCTTCCCTTTTTGCATTTACGAAGCTCAAGCCAATTTTCTTAGAACAATCATGCTCACGCATGGGAAAGTAGCAGAGATTTCAGAGGCAGATCCAAATGAATAAAAATGCTAACATTTTGCCTTAAAAGTCTAGCCCAGTCTTCTTTGCTTTTTGAGGAACAAAGCATGGCGGGAAAAACAGAGCCTACAAAGGCTATTATATGTGGATAACAGACTAACTATATCTAATATCCAATCAAATACATACACGTGTCTACTACTTAAAATAATCGTTACAACACTTAGCCAATACGATTTGTCGTACGAATATGCACAAACGACTGCCGTATTACAGATTCCAGAGGACCGGGGTACTGTTTGCATTCAAAACTTTTCAGAGAAAAATAAAATAATGCTGAGTGGATGCACTAATTCAAATCAATTATATTCAAGCAAAAAAAAAAAAAATCAATTATAGTTTTCTCTTTTGTGTTTTTTTCCCACTCATTTCTCTCATTTAATAAAAACAATGATAAAGCAAGGATTATTTTTCCCACCCATTTCGTGGGTAACGTGGAATTGGTAAAACAAAAGGTCCAAAAGTACAACTTTTACAACAATTTTGAAACATTTAACAGTTTAAGTGGCTGTGTGTGACAGCAATGATCGTTGAACATAGCTTTATTTTTATTTTCCATTGCATCAAAATCTTGAGCACCTTGTGAACATAGACCTCTTGCCATTCTTTACATGATTACACCATTTATTATAATATATGTTTGTGCTCCACTCAACACCATCCTAAGTAATTAACTATGTATCATACATCACATCCATCAAAATTCTAACACTTAACTAGTTATTTTCACTTACCAACTACTTATCTCTTTGTTTCTAACAAAATAGACAGTAAATTAATAATAACGAAAGTGAAAAGATTAGTATAACTAGTTTTATTCTCGTATAAACTTGAAAATAGACAATAAATAAGTTTGACTTTTGTCAAGTAGTAAGTGTTTAAAATTAGCTCAACAATGAATATAAAATGTTTAAGTTTGGCTCGATAATAAATGTAAAATGTTACAAAATACAGAAAGCATGCAAACATGTAAATGGGGGAATGCACAACAAATATTTAAAGAGAAAATTTGTATTTCGTTTGATACGATATAGGTATTAAATTTGTACTGTTACGAAATTTTTTTACATCTTTCTTTTATCTGAATTTAATTTAAATTAGAAGTTCGGAGTAATTAGCTATGAATTTCCATCTTTCATTAAAGAAAAGAAAAGATGAATTCATTAAAGAAAAGAGAAGATGAAACTAGGTGCAGGGATTACGTTCCTTGAAGAAGAAAAGTCAGCAATGATATAAATGGTATGTACATAAAACATCAACTAGAACAAACAATATCGCAATCATCTCCATCATTTTCTTTTGGGTGAGAATCATCTCCATCAATTCAAAACTTCGAAACACATAATCACCAAAAAAAAAAAACACTGATTTACTGAAGTCAAATGGCATAGAAATCAATACATGTATGTCGAGCATCATGTAGTTGTGACACATTTTATACAACACATCACCTCTGCATCATTAATAAAATTCACTATTATCAACATTTAAAGATGAAGTCTCTGCAATAAAAAAACCTTGTGAATTTCACAGACAGGACTGCTGAACCTTCCTCAAAAATATGCACCTTCCAAACCACATGGGCTTGGTCTATGGCATGGAGGATAAGTCATTAGAGAACTTAAAAAGTATGGGTCATAAAGGTCGTTGTGTCTAGTAGGATTTTATGGGTTTCGAACTTTCAAAGCATTTTAGGGGTCTTGGAACACAATTTGTAACAAATACATCCATGGGCTTCATTGGGCATGGGGACCAGCTCGAATATGTTGTGTGAGAAGTCCAGTTCGTGTAGAAATCACTAATTAAATTCATGTTTCAATCTATTCATTGACCATTGAACAAATACACATATCTCCATCCTCTGACTACCTTCATGGATATTTGGCGAGACAGCAATACTTTCATAAAAAAGATGGGGTCTGATAATTCTGACATTTCTAATGGAATCTGAATGGGTGAGCCATTTCTTTAGTGAGTACACATTTTGTTGAAAGTTGAAACTCAATCACAGAGTTTTTGAGTGAGAGAGAGAATGAGATATTTGAGAGGAAAAATCTCTTAGATTGATTTGTGTATTGAGCTTAAGATAGTTATAATTACAACATCTCTGTTATGTTCTTATATGAGAAACAGAGCATGGGGGGAAAAAAGAGAGCCTACAATTGCTATTATATGTTAAAAACAGACTAACTAATCTAATACCCAATCAAAACCATGCACAAGTCCACTGCTTCAAATAATCGTTACAACATTTAAACAAGACTACTTGTCGTAGGAATATGTTCTAATATAAACGACTGCCGCATAATAAAGTCTAGAGGACCACAATAAATAAACACTTAAAATGAGGAATCTAGTGGATCCCACTTCATTGAGAAGTAGTAAATAGTAAGAGCTAATAATAAAAAATTTCTTTTGACTAAGGGTTGCTCAACTCTCTAAAAATACACAACTGCAATAAAAAATCTTCGACCTCAAAAATGTACTTCATTACTCATTAATGGACCCAACAATCATCAAAGGTTCCAATCCAATCAAAACTACTATGCTCCCTTGGCGTAATGGTCACTTTACAAGTATTAAATGCTTGTGAGAGTGTAGGGGGCAAGTCGAGGTTCAAGTATCTAGGAGAGAGCCTCACACACATATACACTTAGATTAGACTAAAGTAGAATTTTTATCTTTTATATATATATATATATATATAATCCAATCAAATTTATCAAAAAAGTGCATAATACATTATAAACATTATCCATAATAAGGTATAACATCAAAGAAATAAAATTAACTAAGTTTACCTTATCAATAATATATATATATATATATATAATAACTTTTTCTTTTCTATTTTTTTTTACAATTTTATATAAAATGAAAGTTTTTTATTTTAAAAAAATATTTTTTATTTACTTCTTTTAAGGTTGTCATGTAAGTTCTTGGAAACCCCGTATTTTTTCCATGTTATCATTCTAATATAATTTTTATTTATTTGATTTTTGGATTATAAATATTGCTAAATATTTAATTTAAACTGATTAGAATTTGCTATTTTTTTAATAATATAATCCAATAATTAAAAAAACTTTGATCTTCTACAAATAAATTCTAATTAAATTAGGTATGCCATTTTCTATAAATTCGCAAGTTTACTTTTTTAAAAAAGTACTGATTAAACATTTACTCCAATCATATATAGATATATTTGATCAAATTCTCTCTCTTACCAGAGAATGGGCTATTTTCGGTTTCATTAATCCAATAGGATCAACATACAAAATATACATGAAAAAGTAAGTAATCTACTAATATGTATGCATAAAATAAAAAGATAACATGTTTTCTTTGGAACGAAATCATCTCATCGGTACAAAGTTAACCTTGTGCGCTGCCTAGCAGTACCTTAATTTGTTTTTAGATAAATTATAATTTAACTCTTCTATTTTAGGTAGTTTAAATCAACCCTAAAATTTTCAAATTTTCAAATTAGGCTAATCCTAGTAATACACTCCTTATCGCACACTCACACACATCTTGTGAAATTATGTTTTGAAAACACAATTTCAATTATAATGGTAAAATAGTTAAACACGATTTCGAAATTTTAACTGAAAAAACACGATTTCAGCTAACATGGCATTGTATGTCTCATACACATTGTGTGTAAACTATCACTATTCTTCTGCCATAACACTTAAGTTGCAAACCCAATGGACCTTGAGTGTCCTCTAATCCAGTTTCCAAAAGAGTCATGAATTAAACTTCCTCCCTCTGCCTTTCGAGGGTTACCTAATGATAATCCATCTGTGTTTAACTTGAACCATCCGGCGCTTGGGAAAGAGTATTGCTACAACAGGTTACCACATTACAGGTTCATTGATTATGTGGCACAGTGATTCAGATAGAACATTAACATGGCTTCAATCTGTTCATTGCCTATGATTTGCTTCAGCAGAATAAGCACTACTAGTCTACTAGTCTATGAGACCATGATAAGGCTGATTGACAGTCAGGGTGTTTTTGACATTTGAGTAAGTTGGGTAAGATGTAATTGACCTGTTTCTTAGGTAGCATCGAGCTTGTTTAATACATTTTCATTCGCAGTGTTGTAAACAACATCAATTACTATTGCTCTTGCATCACTAAGGAAACATTATATACCACAAAAATTTGTTGTGGATGTAAATCACGTAAAACAAAAAAAAGATGACAATCAATTCTGCACGTAGGCTATAATGCATTTCAACTTGTCTACTAATTTTCTAGTGTTTAAAAAAAAATAATAATAAAAAAATAAAAATAAAAAAACTCTAGATTCAAAATCAGATTTTGAGATTCTTGAAATACATTTTAAAGTTTTTGCAGCTGACTTTGTGCTCAGATAATTTGCATTTTATAGTTTTAAAAGTTCTTGTCCTCTTTTTGTGGATGAATGAGGAAATTTTATTAATACCGAAGATTATTACATTAAGTTCAAAAGAAAGAAACTACATTTCAGCAGGAAAAATAGCCAGGCCCTGCTGCTAAAAGACCAGCTACCAAGCTAAGTTAAAACAAACAGAGAGACCCATATAACTAAATAGCACCTTATTCTTTATTGACATTTTAAAACCAGTGTAAGCTCTAGTTCTTACTCTCACCTCAGTTTTAAATCAACTATATGACAATTCTCACTGTGAATAGGATCATTATGGACTCTTGCATTTCTTTAAATCCAAATATGGTAGATGAATGTAGCCCTAGCAAGCTTGCTCAAGGTAGACCTCAAGCCTTTTCCCACTGAAGAATGAATCCACTATACCATAACAGACAATGGAATTACCTTTTTTTTTTTTTTTTTTTTTTTCTCTCTCTCTCTCTCTCTCACTATTTGTGCAAATTCAATAGGAATTCAAAAAAAAATCTGGCAAGCACTATCAACACAAATAGAAATATCCAGCAACAAACCATAATCAAGACACCAATTTTTTACGTGGAAAACCCTCCAATGAGATGGGAAAAACCACGGGACCTAGTCAGTGGCGGAGCCAGAGGGGGGCGAGGGGGGGCACCTGCCCCCCCTGACTCCACCTAAAATTTCATTGTATGTGTAATTGTAATTTTATGGGACTCTGGCACAGGAAAAAGAAGGAAAAAAAATGGCTTCCAATTGGTTGAAACTTGAATATGACTCTGGCACAAGATAAGGGAAGTAAAAAAAAGTTTTCTCCAACATCAAATCATATCCCATTTTCACCTAATTTACTGTTGTTGTAAACTTTTGTCTTGTCTCACGTTTGACACTTATTTCACAATTTTTTTTTCTTTTTTAATTTCTATCATTATTTTCACTATTAATGATATTTTTTTGTAGTATTTTATTGTTAAGTGATGTTAAAGATATTACAAATTTTACTATTTATATCTTACAAATTGGCATGTCATCAATCACAAAAAATAATCACAAACATCTATTCATTATATTGTTTAAATAACACTAATCACATTTTTACCACATTAGTTTGTAAACTTTTTGTTGTAGATTTTGTAGTAACTATGAATTGGTTATTTTTGTTTATTTATTTTAATGATGTGAAATATATTTATTTTTCTTATAATTGTTTATTTATTTTGTTATTATTATTGATTAATATTTTTTAGATTAATTTTATTTTAAATGCTGTTTTTTAATTTTGCCCCCTCTGAACCAAAATTCTAGCTCCGCCACTGGACCTAGTCCAGTAAAAAATCCTTCATTATTGAATAAAGAGTTTACAACAATTTTCTCTAAAACAAATGCTAAAAACTCCCAAAACATTGAAGAACACAATTTTTAGATTACAACAAATTTACATCACACTAAAGTTGATTTCAACAATAACAAGAGCACCAAGTGGGCCTTAGCACCTGAACAAATGGAGAGGAATTCCAAAAGACAAGCTACAGATTAACTAAGTACTCTTCCAATCCTTGCTGCCATAATCTTCTTGTAAAAGAGATGATCCCTACAGCACTCCAAATGCTCCTTGCAGATAACACAAGATATTAGCATTGTAATCCCAAATTACCAGCCTATGATGAGTAATTATAAAAGGTCCATACAAGCTACCCTTTTATGTTCAGATCATTTTTTGAGGTCAATCAGAATGACTGCAATGACGATGCACGTTGCATCCTCAAGCTAGCCCAAGCTTAACAGTGGTAGGGAATTGTGAAAAATTGCCATGAACTAGTTATTCAAGTGAGACAAAATGGCCAAAATTAAATATTTTGTAACAGTTAGTAATGGGAACATAACACAAAATGTACAAAGAGATTCCACTAACATTGTGTATGCTTCCAACCACATGAAAAAAATTGATATTAAGCTCTAGACCAATAAAGCATGGTAGAAAATAAGATCATAACAGAGACAAAATTTTCTTTATAGAAGGTTTTTAATAGGGATATATGCATCTTTCATTTTACTTTTTCCTTTTGGGTCCTTCTTAATGTGTGAATCAAATATATGGAATGAAATTTTATTCAAAATATTCAATAACCTTTGATTATAGAGTGTAACCAAGTACCTTTCGTACTCCACAGATGATTTATCGAATCTTAACTGTTGACAGAACACAAGTCATCGAATTAAATAATGTTAATAATAATAGAGCTTTGAAACAATTCAACAGTTTGGTTGCCTTGAAATCAATCAATTTGGCCAAGATTCTATACATCTTAGATTTTTTTTTTTTTAATTATATTATTAGAAAACTTTAGAAAACCAAAAGCTTTGCTAAAGTGAGCCCCACTCAATTATATACATTGATTCTTATATTTTTGAATTCCAAAAGAAAAAATTCATTCTTTTTTTCAAAAAATTGTATTGAAATCATTAAATGATAGAGAATAGAATTCTAAAAAGTTCACTTTCTTTCATTTTCAACTATTTTCTCAGCTGGCAGGTAAAAATTTAATTAAAAAAATGGGTATATAGAATTCGTACCGGTAGTGATATGTGCAATCTTGTTCCAATCCTGACCGGTTTCCTTTTCGCATCTTTTCCGTAACTCGGGACAACTGAAAATCCCCAGACATTGTAAAGATGTGAGATCGCGCATCTCATTAGGCAGTGATTTCAGATTGTGACAGTCACCAATTATAAGCCTTTCAAGTGAGATAAGCTTCCGAATCCACCACGGCAAAGTTTTCAGATTCTCACAGTGTGAAATTGTAAGCATTTTCAAAGTGGTAACGTGCTGAAGACCTGCAGGTAAGGAATTCAGTTTTGGAAGGCTGTGGAATTCCAGATGACTGAGGCGATTGAGGTGTCGCCATTCCATTTTGTCCACATCACTTCCTAGATTTAACTCCTTGCAACGCCAAATGTATAAAGACTCGAGAGAAATTAGATTCAATGTCCACCCATGTGGCAGAGACACAACATCCTCCATACTAGATATTTCCATATTTTTTAATTTGGAGAGAGGAGAGGACGAGGAAGAGGAGGAAGAGAGAAGTATTGTCTCTTGAAAAGGCTTTATGCCAACGTTATTTAGGGATAGGAATTTTTCGAAATAAGGAAACAAGGGCATGCAAGTCATATTAGGACACCCACGAATCCAAAAAGAAGAAAGACAAGGAAATGAAGGCAGTGACTGGTCATTCGGATGTTGTTGATGATTTGGCATTGATGCGCTCCTCCACCATCCCTTCAGGTTAGGGCTTCCACAAATCTCAAGTGACTTTAGCGATGGGAAGAAGGATAAAGCAGAAACGTCCTCACTCATATCACGATTTGATATGCATTCCAAACCTTTCATTTCATAAAGACGTAATGTTTCCAGAAACGGTAGTTCAGACAACGGTGGCAAGTGGTTGCATCTGTCACATCTACTTAAAGTTAAATTAACAAGATTTTCGATGGAAGAAAGCCAATTTGAAAATGTCACACCCGTGTAACCCCACATTTCCAAAATTTTGAGATTTGGATGTGGCTGAAGGCTATCTAATAACTTCTCATCATGTCCTCCTTGATGAGCCCATGTTAAATCTAGTCTCTCAAGATGTTGCCTTTCCCTTAAATTTTTCGCATCGCATTTTGAGTTTGGATCTTCCAATTGTTCTAAAATTTGGATCATAAGTGTTCCTCTGAGGTTGTTTAGCCCTTTCAATTCACCTAGTCCACCATTATTCCTCACAATGAATAATGGTAATGACCGAAGACCAGCCATTTTCCGTAATCCTTGAGGCAGTCTCAACTTAGAACAACCTGTATTATCAAGGTATCTGAGGCGAACCAATTTTGTGATGTCCCTAGGCAATTGCTCAAGATTACAACATTCTTGAAGTTTTAGTGTTTGCAAATTCAACAGTGCAGTAATTGAATCAGGAAGAGTTTTAATAGGATTAAAAGAAAGATCTAAGTACTTCAAATGTATTAACTTCCCTATTGAATTTGACATTATTTTAATATTCAATCCATGTATATCTAATGCACGCAACCTTGGGAAACTCTCAATTAGTTCACTCAATGTTGACTCATCCATGGCACCAGATGACTTACCATGTGTGAAAAGAATTGTACATACCTTGCTGCTTGCTTTAACCAAACTTAAAGTCTTAGTAAAAGATGAGCCACTAGAAAATGATACATGACGAGTTTTGCCATCAAAATAGTCAAGTCTACAATCTGCCCCCGCAATTGATAGTGCAAGATCATGATAAAAATCATGCATCTTGAATTTTAAGACTCGTCCATAACCATAATCCCTTACTTCATCAAAAAAGGACCTACAAAGTAGATGGTTGATGCACTCATCTGCAACATCTTCTAATTGCTCTCCATTATTTGACAATGGGATTAACCCATGTGCCATCCATAGTTGAATCAGTGTCATCTTATCAATCTCATAAGCTTTAGTAAACAAAGAACAAAAAGCAAAACAACCTTTTATATATGACGGAAGAGGATCATAACTCAACCTTAGAATTGAAAAAGTATTACCACCCCCTTGTTCAATTACATTTTCTTTTACCTTATCCTTGATCTTTAACCACCCGTCTTTTTTCTCGAAGTATAATGCATTTGCAATGGACTCTATGGCAAGGGGTACTCCTTGACATTTGTCTACAATCTCTCTTCCAATTTCTACTAGTTTAGGATTATTGGTCTCTTGTTTGTTTCTAAATGCTATTTTCTCAAATAAAGACCAAGAGTGGTCTTTAGAAAGACCTTTAAGAGCATATGTTGAAATAGGACGTGTAATCTTGGCAACCAATTTGACACGCGTAGTTATTACAATCTTACTTCCCTTTGCACCACCGATTAAAAGACTTTTAAAGTCATTCCAATTTTTATAATTTTCATTCCATAGATCATCCAACACAAGTAAAAACTTCTTTTGATAAACTTTGTTAACAATTTCCCTCAATGGATCCATGTTGTGGACTTGACCCATGAGGACTTCAGGATTAAACTTCCGACGTTTCTTTCGCATTAATTCCATGCTATCATCTTTATCAATACCAATTATTAGTTTTTCAGCAATCGTTTTCATCCCAAAAACATTTGAGACACACACCCATATTTTTAGCTCAAAATGTGTATTGACTTTTTCATAATTGTATACATATTGAGCAAGTGTGGTTTTGCCTAACCCCCCAATTCCCACAATAGCAATGACTGAAACATTCTCTTCATTATTAGGCTCCAATAAAAGTTTATGATGGCATTTCTATCCTTATCTCTCCCAATGACTTCTTTATTAGGTAAACATGGGATAGTCTCCCTGTTCATACTCACTTGAGGCTTCACATGGCCCTCATTAAAGTGAAAGTTATTTTTATCTTCCGCCATTGCAATTAGTTTCTGCCTCAATTCGATTATTCTAAGACTCCTCTTACGATTTCGAAAAACAAGTGGGATGCTTCTAAAGAAATCGCGTACCTTTTCTGCAATATTCCCACTTGTCTCTTCTTGCTGCAAAGCTAATTCATTGTGGAACTTATACTCACCCAACAAGTCGTCTGCATCATAAAAAGCGTCCTTGAGCTTTTCGAGCCAGTCCCTGTCTTGATGGTTGTGGTTCTGCTGTTCCACTGCATCCAGAAGTACAGCTTGTATTCTGGACACAGTGTTCTTGATGCTTTCAAGGTCATCTTTAACATTCCACAGTGACACAATCTTTTCAAAAGCCCCAGAGCCCAAATTTTCCATTATGGCCTGTGCAACACCGCAGAGAATTGCTTCAGCCATTTGTTCGTAGTGAGAGAAAGGAAGGCTAATAGAGCGAGAGAGAAGCTAGAGATGGTGGGCTTCAAGTGCTTCACTGCTAGAGTGTGAATGGAAAACTTTCTAGTGAGCGAAAGATAGGCTAAAAGAGCGAGAAGAGAGCTAAAGGGTGAGAGCTTGAATTGTTTCAATATGCTATGGAGAGAAAAGGAAGGCTAAAAGAGCAGGAAAAAAGCTAGAGGGTCAGAGCTTGAACTGCTTCAATATGCTAGAGAGTGAAAAGGAAGGCTAAAAGAGCGAGAAGAAAGCTAGAGGTTTGGTATGGTTTTTCTTTCCTTCTTCTTCTTCTTCTTTGTCCTTGGAGTTTTTTACTTCTGAACCTCTTATGTCCATGGTTTCTTCTTACACGTTACAATTTGCTGGATTGCTCTACCTCCTACCACGTGTGTGTGGCGGTAAAGCCACTTTTGCGGACCAAAAAGATAAGAAGCAATTTTGCTTCTATCTTCGAATAGTCAAAGATGGTGGAGAATTTGTGTTGTAAAACAAGCTGTAAAGACAGCTATATCAAGCTGTAAAAACAGCTTGTATTCACATTGCCTCACCGCCATTTTCCACCGCCTCTCTCCTCTGTATATACATGTCTAATGTCTTTTGTCTTCATAATATCTATCCCAATTTTTGAAGGTAAAATCCTATTTTGGGTGAAAAAAAGAGTCTTTAGAGAGAAAAAAAGTGAGGTTTCTCCTATATATTGTCTTTCCTTTTATTAGAGAGAGTGTATTTTCTCCTATTATAAGAGAGGGTATTGTCAATTGTGCTCGCCCTTTTTAGAGAGAAATTGTTGTAATCCTTTTGTAATAGTGAAATCCTTCTACAATTTGCCCGTGGTTTTTCTCCTAATTTGTTTGGTGTTCATTATTTTTCATTTTTCTCATTTCTACTTCAGTTGAAATTGTGTGCCCCGTACCACAACGTCCTAACAGTGTGTGACTCACGTGTTCTGGCCACCATCAATCACCCACTTGATGTGGTTTTCTTTGTTTGCTTGCAAAACACTTCTTGCTATTTACATTATTATTTATTGCTCTTTACTCTGCTCTATGTTTTTTTTTTTTTTTTTTTTTTATGGGACCAACTTATTTCGACTCCCACCTGTCACCAAAACAACTTTAATTATTTATTGCAAGTTCTAGTTAACTCGGTAAAGTTTTTTATAGTTTTTTGAGGGTTAAGTTTTTTTTATAGTTGAATAAAAGATTTGTAATAAGTTTAAAGACTACTACTTAGTTTGGATTAATTCATACCTTACTCTAGGCTTGTATGCGGTTTGGTTCAGTCGGTTTTGGAGGAGTTTTTTACACCACACCTATAAGGTGCGGTTTTCTCCTATAACTAGCTGCACCTCTTCTATAGAAGGAGAAAACTGGTCTGCATAAGGTGCGGTGCATTCCATCGGTTCGGTGCGGTTAGTTCGATTATGTGTGTTGTGCTTTTAAAGAGAAAAAAATATCTTACACAGTAGAACGGCACCGTTTCACCTGAAGGAGGAGACTAAGTTTTTTTTTTTCTTTCTTTCTTTTTTCTTTTTTGAGAAACAAACACACACAAAAGAGAGAGAAAAAAGATTATAACACAAAGACACACCACAATTCTTCCAATCAAATGCCATAATAATTGAGTTGAGTATATAAAAAATAAAAAATAAAAAAAAAAGTCTAAAACGCCACAGTTTAAAAAATAAAAAAAGCTAGGCACAAGTTCATTAAGGTTTAACAAGTGAAGGAGGAGACTGAGTTGGTCATTAAATGGTTTTAAAAATAAAAGTTTAAAACCACATGGTATTATTAAAGTATATTATATTATAATATAATATAATATAAATCCTGGTGTCTTCTTCTTCAAAATCAAGTTGCATACGTTTCTATCAAAAAAAAAAAAGCCAGGCAGCAAACGTGAATCATTCAAACACGTAAAACATATAAATATAAATATATATATATATATATATTATATTATATATCGGTCGATTCGGTTTCTCTTCAGTGTGCAAATCTTGTAGCCGATCACTAGTGGAGCCTTCCGTCGGTCAGATCGGCGCTACTCCGGCCGGTTTTGTTTGCACCGGTTTGTTCTTGAACAGCCCTAACTCACTCTTTTCATAGCATTTAAAAGAAATGACAAAACTTAGGTACATTACTTTAGGTGCTGTTCCTTAGATTCCCCTCTTAAGATTCAGCCATATGGCTACTTAACTAAAAAATATACTTCCATCTCTTAAAAAAAATTTACATGGCTGAATTTTAAGAGGGGAACCTAAGAAACAGCTGCTAAATACTATATCTAAGTCTTGCTCTAAAAGAAAATGATTCTAGTTGTGGAGTTAGTAACATGTTGTAATTATCTCTTAAAAAAATTACTAATAATCTCACTCTTTTCTTAGCATAAAAAATTTTAAAAAATCAATAATAAAGAAATTTAAATTAAATTAAGTTTTGCTTGTGTCTATTAAACAAAAATAAATAAATATTTAGTATAAAACCATTAATTAGATCATTTTTACACTATTATTAATATACATTATTTAGATTTACCTCTCTCTCTCTTTCTCAATTTTTTTTATTTTTTTTTTATTTTGAGAAGAGAGAGAGAGAGAGAGAGAGAGAGAGAGAGAGATCTTTTAATTATGACTACCACATTCATTTGATTGAAAGACCATAGTTTAGCTTAAAATTTTCTAATTTTCATTCTTTTGATATTTGATAGACTAATGTTAATTGTGTTAGTTTAAACTATTTATAACTCATTCAAGTCAAGAATCTTGTGTGGGTTTTAACTTGCTCAATCGGTAAAGTCTATGATAGTTGAATAAGAGATTTGGAGTTCAATCTCCACCTACACCAAAAACTAATTGGCGTCTTACTCTGATGATAAAGAGGTATCATCAGGAGCGGACACTATAGGTTGAAACTCTCTCTAAAAAAAAAAGTCTAGAGCCTTGGAAGCTAGTGATATAGTATGTTCTCCCATAGTAAATACTATCAAATTATTAAGAAAGAAATTAAAACTCATTATCTTTTTAGAAAGCAACCCGAAATTAATTAAATTTGGATTAAATTAGGTTAGATATTTTATACAAATTCTCAAATTTAAATTTGTATTACTAATACATATTAAATAAATATGTATCATCCCTAAATAATTTATTGTCAATAGTTTCTTGTGGCAAGCATGGCCAGTCATCACTAGGCTCACTATTTAGCATGGCCATTCTTCTTCTTTGTCCTTACTTCTTTGTCCTTTTTACAGTATTTTACTTTTGAATCTCTAAGTCCATGCTTTCTTTTTACACGTTACAATTTGCTAGATTGCTCTAACTCCTACCACGTGTGTAGCTCACATGTTCTGGTCACCATCTATCGCCCACTTCAGTGTATTTACTATTCTTTCTTTCTTTTTCTTTTTCTTTTTTTTTTTTTTTTTTTTTTTTTTTTTTTTGAGGATCTACTATTCTATTTGTTTTTTTTTTTGAGAAACTACTATTCTATTTGTTAATTGTACCATTTCATCAGTGGACAATAACATTTCATTCATTTCTTTCCGGTTTCCAAAATGTGACTTTTGACACTTTATGTGGTTTTATTTGTTTGCTTTGCAAAACACTTCTTGCTATTTATATCATCATTTTTTGCTCTTTTCTCTGCTCTTTTTTTGGGACCAACTTATTTTTACTCCTACTTATCACCAAAATAACTTTAATATCTATTGCAAATTTCAGTTAATTCAAGTAAAATTAAAATACTTTGATTTTTTATTTTGGATAGAAATTGAACACTAAACTAATTCTGCTTAAATTAAATTTTATTTCCTTAAATAAATTATAATTAAATTTGGTAAGTTTTTTTTTTTTTTTACAAAATCGCTAACTTATTTTTTTATTTATTAATTATGTATGTATGATGTATCATATGTATCTTTCTTTTCACGCGACTTGACTAGTTTGAAATAAGTTGGTTAATGTTTTGAAGATACAGTAAGAATGCAAATATGTAAATGAGGAAATATACAACAAATATTTAAAGAGAATTTGTTCGATAAGAAACAGGTATTAAATTTGTAATATTACAAAATTTTTTATCTCTTTTATATAAATTTAATTTAATTTGGAGCTTCTGAGTCATTAGCTACGAATTTTTTCTTCTTTCATTAAGAAAAGAAAATATGAAACCAATTAAACGTGGAGATCACGTTCTTTCAAGAAAAAATGACTAGGCTGCTTGGATAGGGTTTTTCAAACTCCTTTTATATATTTTTATTGGATGTGAATTCTGAAAATATAACCGTAAGATTGTATGTTTTTTATGTTTTAAATACATAGGTCAAATTTTGTTTAAATTGGATGTTATTTACTATTCGATCAATAAATTTATTTTCTATACATAATTTTAGACCACAAAAACTAAATTTAAACATTTGATTTATGACATAGCTTTTGTTTTTTGATTTTCTTGGAATTTTACAAGCATGAAAGATATAATAAAATATGCAATCCAATAGTTAGATTTTTAAAATTCACATCTAATAAAAAAAAATATCGAAAAAGTTTAAAAAGCTTTTTTTTTAGATTGCTTCAGCCATCGGTCATGTCCCCAGGAAGACCAGTGCTTGTGAATAGTGGCAGAGTCAAAATTTCAATTTTTTTGGGGGTGGGGGGGGGGGGGGGGGGGGGAATCAAAAGACAATAATTAAAAAAAACTTAAAATTATTAATCGATATTATTAATAAAATTATAAACAACAGTAATTGTCATAAAAAATATATTGAAATTTAAGTCACTGTAAAATAATTAAACAATTGTAAAACAACCAATTTATAATTACTAACGATTAATGTAAGAGATTAATCTATATACACAAATTTTTGACATCTAATTTGATTCCTTATAATAATTTGAGAAAATAATTTTTTAACGTTCTTTCTATGAAAAAAATAAGAGACAGAGGTGTTATTATGTGTAAAATTTGAGTTTCACCTGTGGTACCTAAAATGAAGGGAAGGAATTTGGATAAGTGAAAAAAAAAAAAAAAAAAAAAAAAATCCTTGAATGTTGGTCAAAGTGCACACAGGCTTTAACTTAAAATAAATAAAAGGTAATAGTTGGTGCCCATTTATTTTGGTGTTAGGCTAATTGATAAAAGCGGGAGTAGTTCTTTTAGTAACACTACAAAATTTTATAATATTTTTATAATAAATTGAGATGTTAGTACATCATAGGTCAAAATAAAATAAATTAAATTATTCTAAGCTCCATTCCAAGTTTCCAACTAAAAGTTAAGTATGAGTGTTGTGAAAAAGATTGTTAAATTTTATTGTATTTCTAAACTTACTTAGTGGGAGATATGTTTTTTTATTTATTTTTTCATATCATAGTACAGTTTGTATATGGTAGAAATAAGAAAATATTTCTTTATTGGAGGGAAAAAAGAAGAAAAGGGGTCACTAGTTCATTGAAACAATGTCTTGGCCTGACACTTTGAAAATATTTTGAAATTAGTTAGACTTTGAAGGCTTTGAATATTTACCCAATGGGTCAAAGCATTTGGTCGTGGTATTTACAGATCAATTATTGCAGCCAAATGGACCCAAGTCCAGCATTCACTTCTCAAATCCTATATGCTAATCCAATTACTCAAAATCGATTGAATTATAAATGGTTTAAAATTGCCATAATTGAATTATTTTATTAGTGTCTCAAAAAAAATTTTATTTATTAGTTTGAAAAACACATACAAGATATATATATATATATATATATGTGTGTGTGTATTAAAAACTATAATTTTATTAAAAATCTAAAACAAGTACAAATAATTGCACATGCATGCTTCTAGAACTGTAGGAGGCAGATTATAATTATTACAAGAGAAATTAGTTTTAAGAGCCACAAAAAGTTTAGCAACAGAATGAAATTCAGAGTTAAGAGATCTTCTAATATAGCAAAACTCATAGCTAACAAAATACAAATTTAATCAAGAGCATTACTCTTTACTCTCATGACAATAGAAATAGACCAAATCATTTAGACCTAGCCAAGTTTAAAGCCCACAAAATTGTAGTTGCTTCAGCTTCAATAGGAGTGCATAAGTCATAAGTCAATTGACAAGATTTTATTGATTCTTATTTAATTTCACCACTAACATCATTTTTTTTACCTACTATCAATTTTTCTCATGGATATCAAATTTGTTGTATCTAAAGACATTCACTTACACATATTACATGAATTTGCTAAAACCTTTTTAAATAAAACTAACTTTTTCTTATATTAAAATAAGATAGCTTTTAGTTTTTGGAATGGACTTAGGTCCAGTGCATGCACAAAAGCATTGGACCTATTGAAATGTTGACACGTGTCAAATATTTGCCACGTGACAACATCACAATGAGTCCAATGCTCTTGTGTACTAGATTCAATCCTCACCCTAGTTATTTGTCACACATTTAATATGAAATCTATAAATAATTATATCTTTTGAAAAATACCACGGAAAGAAGCTACCGAATATTATGTTACACCTATACAGACACTAAGTTTGATCAATTATTTATTTTAATCCTTTAGATTCACTTGAATATTTCCGTTGATTATTTCATTCATATTTATCTTCAGCTATTATTTATTTGATTCTAATATTTATTTTTTAATTCTAATATTTATTTTTTATTTTTATAAATGGTTAAAATATTTAAAAGTTCATTTTTTTTTCTTTCCTAAGTTATTAAAAATGTTACACTTATCAATTTTCAATTTTAAAATTTCTTTTTTCCACCCAAACTTTTGTAAAACATTCTTGTTTTGGTCACCAAACTATATTGGAAGAATATTTTTAATAAGTTTACAAATAAAAAATGAAATTTTTAAAATTTAGCAACCAAAAAAAAAAAATTTCAGGTAAATATCAGGGACAAAAACAATATTTAGGCTTAAAAAAATAAAAAAGACTCATTTAGCTTTTGAGTTTGCTGAACCATACTCATATATATATGCACCTCCCAAACCACATATTCCCTTTTATTTTTCCTTGATAAACCACGTGGGCTTGGTCTATGGCATGGTGCATAAGTCATTAGAGGGCTTAGAATAGTATGGGTCATAACGGTTGTTGTGTCTAGTAGGATTGATTTTATGGGTTTCAAACTTTCAAAGCAAGTTACGTGAAGTCAAGACTTGTGGGCTAAAAAGCCCAATCTGTGAGGTCTATATAGATGAACCTGGGTCTTGAACACATTTTGCGATAAATACATCTATGGGCTTCATTGGGCTTGAGGCCCAACTCGAATATGTTGTGTGAGAAGTCCATTTCCTGTTGAGACCACTAATTAAATTCAGCTTCAATCTGACTATGATTTGCTTCAGTAGCACATTGTCCATGAAACCATTATAGGACTGTTTGATATTTGGGATGCTTTTGACATTTGGGCAAGGTGTTTAAGAAACTTAAGATGGAACTGTCCTGTTTCGTTGATAGCATAAACAACATCAATTGCTATTGCTTTTGCATCAATAAGGAAACATTATATTGCACAGACATTCATTATAGATGGTGTAAAATATCTAGAAAATAGAAGGATAACAATCACTTTTGGAAATATTTTCCTGAAAAGCTAGAACATGGTTCCTATGTGATTTACACAATTGAATATAATGAAAACCTATTCATAAAATGGTTTTAGGACTGAGGGATTAGGCTATTGAAACTTGAAAGGCAATCATGCATGTCTGACAAAGAGCTTTACTAGCTTAGCCTTAGCAGAAGCGGATGGTATATAACCTTCAACTTCCTTTTCATTTAGCAAATCCTAAATATCACGTTTAGTGTTTGTCAATTGTGAATTCAAAAGACAGAACGCTATACTTCAGCAGAAAAATTATACAGCCAGCCCTTGCTGCACAAAGACAAGCTAACAAGGCTAAGCTAAAACAGACAGAGAGACCCATGTAACTAACCAGCACCCTATTCTTTATTGACATTTTAAAACCATTGCAAGCTCTAGTTCTAACTCTTAACATCATTTTTAAATCAATTATATGACTATTCTCAATACGAATAGGATCATTACGGACTCTTGCATTTCTTTAGATCCAAATATGGTAGATGAATGTAGCCCAAGCAAGCTTGCACAAGGTAGGCCTCAAGCCTTTACCCATTGAAGAATGAATCCACTATCTCTATTGGGAAAAATTGCCAATTGATACCATAACACACAATGGAATTACTTTTTTTTTTTTTTTTTTTTTCCTCCTTCTTCTTTTTTTCTTTGTACAATCTAGTAGGAATTTCAAAAAAAAAAAAAAAAAAAAAAAAAAATCAAGCAAGCACTGTCAACACAAACAAAAATATCCAGAAACAAACCATAATCAAGACATCGATTTTTTACGTGGAAAACCCTCCAATGAGAAGGGAAAAACCACGGGACCTAGTCCAGTAAAAAATCTTCCACTATTGAATAATAAGTTTACAACAATTTTCTCTAAACAAATGCTAAAAACTACCAAAACATTGAAGAACACAATTTTTTGATTACAACAAATTTACATCACACTAAAGTCAATTTCAATAATAACAAGAACACCAAGTGGGCCTCGGCATCTGAACAAATGGAGAGGAATTTCAAAAGACAAGCTGCAGATTAACCAAGTATTCTTCCAACACTTTCTGCCATAATCTTCTTTGTAAAAGAGTAAGCATTAAAGAGATGATTCCTATAGCACTCCAAATGCTCCCTGCAGATGACACAAGATAACAGCATTATCACCCCAATTTACCAGCCTGTAATGAGTTATTATAAAAGGTCCTTACAAGCTTCCCTTTTATGTTTAGTTCATTTTTTCAAATGCATATTGCTAGAGGCCAATCAAGAATGATAGCAATGACGATGCATGTTGCATCCTCAACCTAGCCAAAGTTTAACAATGGCAGGGAATTGTGAAAAATTGCCATGAATTGGTTATTCAAGTGAGACAAGACAGCCAAAAAAAAATTATTTTCCCAAGTTTATAACGGTAAGCAATGGGAACATAACCCAAAATGTACAAAGAAATTCCACAAAAATTGTGTATGCTTCCAACCACATGAAAAAAAAAATGATGTTAAGCTCTAGACCATTAAACTACGGCAGAAAGTAAGATCATAATAGAGACAAAATATTCTTTATAAAAGGTTTAGGCTTAGATATTTACGCTTGGTTTTGTTTTTTAATTCCAATTTGTTCTACATCTAGGATCATATCAAGTGAGAAATCATCATAAACAAGGGAGAAGAGGAAAGGAATTAGCATTTGAATAACCCTCTCCCAACTATTCAAAGTTTATTGGAAAAAGTAAGCACTTGACCAAGGCATTTTTCTTGTAAAGACTTCGAAAAAGCACATTCATCAGCTTCTGTAAAAATTATTAGAATAAAAAAGCAAATAGTATGCAACTTTTTCCTTCTTAGTGTGTGAATTAAATATATGAACGAAATTTTATTCAAAATACTCACTAACCTTTGATTATAGAGAGTGTAACCAAGTACCTTTCGTACTTCATCCAAAATCCTAAAAGTATCCATGTGATTCATCGTATTTCAACTGTTGACAGAACACAAGGCATCGAATTAAATAATAATTATTATTATAGAACTTTGAAACAATTCAACAGTTTGGTTACTTTGAAATAAAACAAATTGGCCAAGATTCTATACATGTCAGATTTTTTATTATTAGAAAACTTTAGAAACCCAAAAGATTTGCTAAAGTGATTCCCATTCAATTATATACATTGGTTCTTATATTTTTGATATCGAAAAGAAAAAAAATTCATTCTTTTTTTCAAAAAAATTGTATTGAAATCAATAAATGATAGAGAGTAAAATTCTAAAAAGTTCATTTTCTTTCATTTTCAACTATTTTCTCAGCTAGAAAACAAAAATTCAATACAAAAAATGGGTATATAGAATGTGTACCCGAAGTGATATGAGTGATTTTGTGCAAATCCTGACCGGTTTGCTTTTCACATCTTCTCCGTAACTCGGGACAACCGACAATCTCCAGACTTTGTAAAGATGTGAGATCTCGCATCTCATTAGGAAGTGATTTCAAATTGGGACAATCATGAATGGTAAGCCGTTCAAGTGAGATAAGCTTCCAAATCCACCGTGGCAAGGTTTTCAGATTCTCACACAGTGTAATTTGGAGCATTTTTAGGGTGGTAACGTGTTGAAGAGCTGCAGGTAAGGAATTTAGTTTTGGAAGGCTATGGAATTCCAAATGATTGAGGCAATTGAGGTGTCGCCATTCCATTCTGTCCATGTCACTCCCTAGATTTAACTCCTTGCAACGGAAAATGCATAAATTCTCGAGAGAAATTAGATTCGACGTCCACCTATCTGGCAAAGACACAACATCCTCCATACCAATTATATGCATAGATTTTAATTTGGAGAGAGGAGGGGACGAGGATGAGGAGGAAAAGGAAAGAAGTGTCTCTTGAAAAGGCTTTAAGCAAACGTTATTTAGGTATAGCATTATTTCAAGATAAGGAAACAAGGGCATGGAAGTCATATTTGGACACTCACGAATCCAAAAAGAAGAAAGACAAGGAAATGAAGGCAGTGACTGGTTATGCTGACGTTGTTGATGATCTGGTGTTGATGCGCTCCTCCACCATCCTTTCAGGTTAGGGCTTCCCGAAATCACAAGTGACTTTAGCGACGAGAAGAAGGATAAAGCACAAAGCTCCTCACACATATCACGATCTGATATGTATTCCAAACCTTTCATTTCATAAAGGCGTAATGTTTCCAGAAATGGGAGTTCAGACAACGGTGGCAAGTGGTTGCATCTGTCACATCTACTTAAAGTTAAATTAACAAGATTTTCAATGGAAGAAAGCCAACTTGAAAATGCCACACCAGTATACCCCCATACTTTCAAAATTTTGAGATTTGGATGTGGCTGGAGGCAATCTAACAACATCTCATCATGTCCTTCCTGATGAGCCCATGTTATATTCAGTTTCTTAAGATGTTGCTTTTTCCTTAAATATTTGGCCTCGGATTGTGAGTTAACATCTTCCAATTGTACTAAAATTTTGATTCTTAGTGTTCCTCTAAGGTTGTTTAGCCCATATAATTCGCCTAGTCCACCATAATTCCCCACAATGAATAATGGTAATGACTGAAGACTAGTCATTTTCCATAATCCTTGAGGCAGCCTCAACTTATAACAACCCTTATTATCAAGGTGCCTGAGGCTAACCAATTTAGTGATGCCCCTAGGCAATTGTTCAAGATTTCCACATTCTTGAAGTTTTAGTGTTTGCAAATTCAACAACGTAGTAATTGAATCAGGAAGAGTTTCAATGGGATTAAAAGAAAGATCTAAGTACTTCAAATGTATTAACTTTCCTATGGAATTTGGCATTAATTTAATATTCAATTTATGTATATCTAATGCACGCAACCTTGGGAAACTCTCAATCAGTGTACTCAATGTTGACTCACCCATGGTACCAAATGACTCGCCATGTGTGAAAAGAATTGTACGTACCTTGTAGCTTTCTTTAACCAAACTTAAAGTTTTAGTAAAAGATGAGACACTAGAAAATGATACATGACGAGTTTTTCCATCCAAATAGTCAAATCTAAAGTTTGGCCTTGCAATTGATAGTGCAAGATCATGATATAAATCATGCATCTTGTATAGTCCATAAAAATAATTGCTTGCTTCATAAAGAAAGGACCTGCAAAGTAGATGCTTGATGCACTCATCTGCAACATCTTCTAATTGCTCTATATTATTTGACAATTGGATTAACCCATGTGCCATCCATAGTTGAATCAGTGTCATCTTATCAATATTGTAAGCTTTAGGAAACAAAGAACAATAGGCAAAACAACCTTTTATATGTGGCGGAAGAGGATCATAAATCAACCTTAGAATTGAAAGTGTATTACCACCCCCTTGTTCAATTACATTTTCTTGTACCTTATCCTTGATCTTTAACCACCTGTCTTTTTTCTCCAAGTATAATGCATTTCCAATGGACTCTATGGCAAGAGGTACTCCTTGACATTTGCCTACAATCTCCCTTCCAATTTCTCCTAATTTAGTGTTGTTGGTCTCTTTCCTGTTTTTAAATGCTATTTTCTCAAATAAAGACCAAGAGTGGTCTTTAGAAAGACCATCAAGGGTATATGTTGAAACAGGACGTGTAATCTCCGCAACCAATTTGGCACGTGTAGTTATTACGATCTTACTTCCCTTTCCACCGCATATTAAAAGGCTTTTAAGGTCATTCCAACTTTTACAATCTTCATTCCACAGATCATCCAACACAAGTAAATATTTCTTTTTATTAATTTTTTTAATAAGTTCCTTGAATGGATCCATGTTGTGGACTTGAACCACGTGGACTTCAGAATTAATCTCGCGACATTTCTTTCGCATTGGTTCCATGATATTATCTCTATCAATACCATTTATTACCTTTTCAGCAATTGCTTTCACCTCGAATACATTTGTGACACACACCCATATTTTTAGCTCAAAATGTGTATTGACATTCTCATCATTGTATATATATTGAGCAAGTGTGGTTTTGCCTAAACCCCCAATTCCCACAATAGCAACGACTGAAACTTCATTATTAGGCTCCAATAAAAGTTTTATGATGGCATTTTTATCATCATCTCTTCCAATAACTTCTTTATTAGGTAAACATGGGAAAGTCTCCCTATTTAGACTCACTTGAGGCTTTACATAACCTTCATTAAAGTGAAAGTTATTCCTATCTTCCGCCATTGCAATTAGTTTCTGCCTCAATTCGATTATTCTAAGACTCATCCTATGATTTCTAAAAGCAAGTGGGATACTTCTAAAGAAATTGCGTACCTTTCCTGCACTGTTCCCAATCGTCTCTTCTTGCTGCAAAGCTAATTCAATGTGGAACTTATACTCACCCAACAAGTCATCTGCATCATAAAAAGTGTCCTTGAGCTTTTCGAGCCAGTCACTGGCTTGATGATTGCGGTTCTGCTGCTCCAATGCATCCAGAAGGACAGCTTGTATTCTGGACACCGTGTTCTTGATGCTTTCAAGGTCATCCGTAATATTCCACAGTGGTCTAAACTTTTCAAAAGCCGCAGATCCCAAATTTTCAATTATGGTCTGTGCAACTCCGCAGAGGATTGCTTCAGCCATTTGTTCGTAGTGAGAGAAAGGAAGACTAAAAGAGCGAGGGGGAAGCTAGAGCCTAGAGAGGGTGGGTTTCAAGTACTTTTTTTTTTTTTTTTTTGAGGGTGGGCTTCAAGTACTTCAGTGCTAGAGAGTGAAAGGAAGGCTAGAAGAATGAGAGGAAAGCTAGAGAGTGAGCTTGAAGTGCTTCAGTATGCTAGAGAAGGAAGACTTAAAGCGCGAGAGGGAAGCAAGAGAGGGTGGGCTTCAAGTGGTTCAGTGCTAGAGAGTGAAAGAAAAACTTTCTATTGAGTGAAAGCTAGGCTAAAAGAGTGAGATGGAAGCTAAAGTGTGAGAGCTTGAAGTGCTTCAATATGCTAGAGAGTGTAAAAAAGAAGGCTAAAAGAGCGAGAAGAAAGCTAGAGGGTAATGTTGCTGTGAAGAAGGAGCCGAAGAGGACCGAATATGTATGGGGGAAGAAAGTTACCGATACTAGTGATTATCAAAAAAGTTATCGATACTAGTCTTCCTTTAAGAATTCTCTTGGAATGTTACCGATACTATTCTCACATGCATGGAGAAAACAAGAAGAGTGTCAGACACAAGTGTAGGTAGTTATTACTACTTGTTCTGGCATAGTATTGTAGGACTAACATTTAGCCTTGAAAGTCTACGACCCAATCTTTTTGCTATTTGAACTCCCTTCCTGGAAATTTCGCAATACCAATATCATTCATTGTGTCAATTCCGTCAAAATGGTAGGTTTGACAATTCAGACCTTTTAAGCGTGCGTTTGGATAAGAATGAAAAATTAAAATTATTTTATTATTTAGCTTATTTTTGTTATTATTTATGGATTCCTCTGCATTTTTTGGTACTATTAATGGTTTCACTGTACTATTTCAATTCACTTTTACCTTTATCACTTTCAGCAATAAGTTTTCAGTTTTAGCAAAATAAGCGATATCCAAATATACCCTAAATGAAATCTGAATGAGTAAGCCATTTATTCAGTGGGTACCCATTTTGTTGAGAGAGAGAGAGAGAGAGAGAGAGATATTTATGATTACAACATCTCTGTTCTGTTCTTATATGAGGGAAAAAAAAAAAAAAAAACACGGCATGGCAGGAAAAAACAGTCTACAACGGCTATTACATGCATATAAGAGACTAACAATATCTAATATCCAATCAAATATTTACATGTGTCCACAATCTCAAATAATCGTTACAAAACTTAACCAAGACGACTTGTGGCACAATTTTTTTCTAATATAGACAACTGTCGTATAGAAGAGTCCAGAGGACCACAGTGTTGCATTCAACACATTTCACCTACACAATTTATTCAGTTTGGAAACCATTTCAGAACAAAATATGAGAATTCTAAATGGATGCGATACCCAAATTCATGATGAACTAATTAAAATCAATTATATCCAAGCAAAAAAAAAAAAAAATCATTAATAAAAACAATGATAAATGAAGGATTATTTTTTTTTTCCCACTCATCTCTCTCATTTAATCAAAACAATGATAAATGAAGGATTATTTTTTCCACCATAACTATCTGGCTTTTCGTGAGGAATGTGGAATTAGTAAAATAAAAAGTTTGAGAGCACAACTTTTACATGTATATCTTGATGCAGTTGATTGTGAATGGTAAAATTAATTATTCACCGCACATAATCGTGACAAAATTGTGGCAAATAATGCAGTCTTATAAGAATGTTTAATAAAAATCCTCAAATGTACAGACCCTTGAAAATGTTGGAGCAAAGCCCATGCCCCCATCCATTTAATGTAAAATTAGAAAACTAAAAGTTGCTAACTTATTGCTTGTCCCAATTAGCCCAGAGTTACAGTTTTTTGATGAATCATGCCTTTGTCTTGATCATGAACTGCAATGACTTCTAAAAAGCACTATGTAGTATCATAGCTTTATCTTTCTTTCCAACTCGATCTCAAAGCAAACAATGCAACGAGGGATCGATCTTTTTTAATTTTTCCCCCAGAGCTAGTCTCTGCCATTCCCTAGAGCCAGTCTCAAAGCAAACAGCCCCTTAATCTAAGTTCCCGTTTCTTCTATCTCATGCAAGTTTCAGAGCTCGTTAATCACAATGCTCCTTTAAAGCATAGTTGTCAATATTGTAAGATACGCGATAGATAAACTCCCTCCAAACAAAGATTTTGAGAGCATCTCTAGATCAGCTCTCATAGGAAAGCTCGTCTCCTCAAAAAGCCCAAATCTAACCATTGTCAAAGACGTTGTCCTTTAAGCTTGGTGGCCAGTATACCCGCTGGATGTAAGAGGCTAGATAAAGACATCTTTCTGTTCAGTTTTCATTTTCAGCACAATAGTAAACTGTGTACGAAGCATAAGAAAATAACAAGTGTTCGAGCTTATGTGTAGTAAAAATCAATGTTGGACTAACATTTAGCCCTTAAAGTCTAACCAGTTCTTTTTTTTTCTTTTTTCTTTTTTCTTTTTTTTTTTTTATACGCACTTTTTCCTCCTTTGACTTTGAGTCCCTTCCTAGAAATTTTGCGAGTCAGCCATATTAATATCACCGTGACAAAAATGAGGGTCTAAAATTCAGACCTAAAATGGAATCAGAATTAGTGAGTCATTTATTCAGTGAATTCACATTTTGTTGAAACTCAATCACAGAGTTTTGAGATAGAGAGCGAGAGAGAGAGAGAGAGTAATTTGAGCCTCTTGAGTCTTGATTGATTTCTGTAACTTAATTACGACTTCTCTGTTTTGTTCTTACGAATATGAGAAACCGAGAATGGCAGGAAAATAACAGAGCCTACAACGGCTATTATCTAATACCCAATCAAATACTTTAGATGTAAACACTGCTTCAAATAAGTGTCCAGAGTCCAGTAGTATGTGTTCAAATTTAGCTCAACAATGAATGTGAAATGTTTAAATTTGGCTTGATAGCGAATGTAAAATGTTTAAACTTAGCTAGATTCATTAGCTAAGTTGAGCTCAACCTCATTATCAAGTTCAAACTCGAGCTTAATATCAAATTTTTGAACAAAAAATCCAACAAGAATATATTATCAAGCACATATATAGCTTATTGGTTTGGACAAATAATCACAACTCCTATTTACTTAAAATCTTAGTAAGATATGAGTTTATTTGTCAAACTTATATCAATCTTATTATCGAATAAACGAGTTAGGCTCAACTTGTTTTGTATCGAATACTAATGTTCACGACTTTTGTCATGAACATCCTTTTTTTTTTTTTTGCCTGGACAGTTGCTCATTAAACAAGCAAAATATTTAGGCTCAAGCTTCTTTTTTAATAAACAAACAAACATAAATGAGATTTTTATTGAGCTAGGTCTGGGCTATTTATAATGAACAACTTAGTTAATTTATAACCTTACTTGAAAATCAAATAGGTTAGGGGGTGCAATATTCTTAGTAGTTAAGGTTTACAAACAATGTTAATTAAAACTTATTGTTTTATTTTTTGAATAGTAAACAAATTCTACTTTAAATTGAAATTTATTTCATTAAATGAGTTCTAATTAAACGTTAAGATTCTAAAAAAATAATGTTACGTGAATATGTTGAGTAAGAAGTCCATTAGGTTCGAGACCCAACATGAATGTGTTGAGTGAGAAGTCCATTTCGTGTAGAGACCACTAATTAAATTCATGGCTTCAATCCATTTATTTACTAGGATTTACTTCAGCAGATAAGCACATAGTCCATTAAACCATGATAGCTAGGGCTGATTGACATGTTTTTTGACATTTGAGTAAGTTTTATAAGATGGAAAACAGACCTGTTTTGTTGGAAACATAAACAACATCAATTTCTATTTCTTTTGCTGTTGGAATGGCTTGAATTGTCAAAATTAGTGGCTTGACATTAATCAACAAATCATTAAATGGCTTGCATGCCCATGTCAGAAAGTTTGCATGATATTTAACCAATTTCATGCGTGAAGAAATGCAAGAGCTTGCATTAAATGTTGTTCTTCATGAATTGTCAAAGAAGATGGCCAGGAACAACACCTGACATATGCAAACCAAATTCATGCTTCTTTTCTTTTGGCCGAAATGGATGGCACTTTGGCCATAAATGCTTGCCATTTTCTTTTGACTTGATAAGTTTCATGTGCTGAAACTATTGGTATTTCGGCAGAACATCTAGTTATAAATAGATGGTGAATTTGAGAGAAGATGCAAGAGAAGCAAGAGAGAGTTCCTACGTGAGATAGGATAAATACAATAGGGTGTTCTCTATTTATTTGTGAGAGAACCAAGGGTGTATTGTTGTAATCACTAAAGTTATAGTGAAACTTTATTCTGTCGCCTCCTGTGGACATAAGCATATTGCCGAATCACGTAAATTCCTTCTGTCATATTTTCTTCTCTCTCTTCTTTAACCTTGTGTAAACATATTATTTCACCAATTTTCACAACATTTGCATCACAAAGAAAACATTATATAGCATTGACATTCATTCGCTATCATTGTAATAAGAAGATAAATAGATAATAATCACGTTTTTCCTAGGGGCTTTGAAAATATTTTCCTCAAAAGCTAAAACTTGGTTCCAATGTGGTCTACACAATTGAATATAATCAAAACCTATTCATAAAGTGGTTTTAGGACCAGTTTAGAAGTATACTAATTAAACTAGTTTGGATAATTTGGAGGGTTTAGGCTTTTGAAAGGCATTAATACACATTTAAAAAAAAAAAGCTTTATTAGCTTAGTAGAACCAGATGATATATAATCTTCTACTTCCTTTTCATCTAGCAAATCCTAAATATCATGTTTAGTGTATGTCAAATGAGAATCCAATCAATCTAGAATGACATTTTTAATAGTGGATGTGTTTCCATGTTTTTTCAGTGTGCATGAGCATATTTGAACAGACACCAATGGACATGTTTTGCAACCTAGAAAGTTAGAAACCCATTGTAGCATTAGGCAATAAGTGCTTCTTCTGGGATCTATGCTCAGCACATTTAGGTAGATTTGTGCAATGCACAAGAATTTGAAGTGCTTGAATCAGCTGAATGTACTCCACCTTGTCTATGAAATTTCTAGTAACAAAAACCACTTTCAGACTTAGCAATTTTGAGATTACATCCTTTTATTGCAACAAGTAATCTTAAGTTACTGACTTACTAAACCTTCTAATATGTTTATATAGGTGGAAGCAGAAACATTTTTAACAAAATTGAAGTAAAGTTTGCCAATGGCAAAGACCAAGAACCAAAACTTCCAAGGGAGCTGCAAGGGCTAAGTTCCTAAGTTCTTTTACACTCATTTCTGGTTTATTTGTAAATACTTTATGATCAATTTATGTGCCTTGATATGTACTATCTTGAGTTCTTGATCATAGTCTTAACTTTTCCTCAGCTATGCTTGTACTTGTGCTTATTCGTGCCCCGAGTTGCATGCCTTAAGCTTTTTGCAGGTTTGCTAAGGCACATATATGCTCCATTCTTTATCAACAAAGTCTTAAGCAATTGTGGGAGCAAAGGTTGGTGGACAAGCTAACCAAGTATATATGCACATTTCATAGCAATGGCCCATCCATATTCTGCAGCAAGAATGGCCTATCCTTTTCATACCGGTTTCAATTGAAGTTTTAGTTTTCCCATGTTTCTTAATATTCCTCTGTAAAAATTGCGGTAGGTTTGTTACTATTAAAGTTCGCATATATATGATAAAGATGCTATTTTTGCATTAATGTAAAAGCTACTACCTCTACTTAACCAATGGCAAATCTCACCGAGGTAATTAGACAGTAACTAAATGCCATGATACGTAAATTTTATCTTTAATCTTCGTGTGTGTGTGTGTATATATATTTGAAGTATGCTTAACTGAAGATCCTGGATTTTGTGAATATATCATTTGTCACCAAATTGATGACATCTCTGTTGCTGCCTTAAGTACCAATATATTTTTTTTTTTTTGAAAGCCCTTAAGTACCAATTTTAGAATTTAAGAAATATGTATATTGGTTAATAGGTAATACCTCAGTTTATAAATTTAACTAGGTCCATTTCATATTTACAAATATAGAAATTCCTTACACACCAAGTTTCCAATACTTAAATGGCCAAAAAAAAAAAAAATTTTCAGAACTATGGTGCTTTGGCCCAATGACCTTAGTCTGTTTTGGGCACCAGCCCTCAATTAATTTGTTCTCTGGTAATGTTCTTGGCCCACAATGGAAGATCCCAGGAATAGTCTGTCACTATGATGAACCAGGTCTTTGTATTGATCCGTTGTTATGCTACGAGTTATTGACCAAGGATGTATCTAATTGGCCGAACTTCCCTTCCTGAGTTTCAAGCTGGATCTCAGTCCCCAAAGATTTATGTTCTCACCTTTCTCTCATATCCCTCACCCCAATTTTTCCAACCCCCTAATACCGTATCCTCCTTCCCCTTTTATACTCTCTTGTTGGTGGAGCCCTCATGATGGTAGAATCTTTCACACGTGTGTGAGGTCCACTGCTTCAGAGGTTAAGATGATTCTCTGAGTTTATAGCATTGTTTTTGCCTATCAAATTGGTTATCAAAAGTGGGACTCAACCTTCTAACATTAAGAGGATTGCTTAGTAACTTGTGCCTGACACTACTTAGGTGCTCAAACGTACGTCTATCTTCGAGCCTCCTCGTGTCCTCAACGTAGATTATGAATCTTAACATTTGGCCCATCTCCTAATTTGCTTATCCTCGAGCTGAGCCCAATCTTCAAAATGGGCCTCCTCATTTCTTCGGCCTAACTTCGGAATGTGCCTACCTCCTTTCCCACCACAAGAACCATCCTGATACTGCTCCACCTGCCATGCTCACACACACAAGATAATAACCCATGAGAACAGAACTCAAAACTCCACCCAAGCGAATCATTAATCCAAGTCTCTAAGTTAACCCATTTTTTACTTGCATTTTTCCTTAACTTTTCCCAATAATTTTCTTTTTAAAAACAAATTTCTCAAACAGATATAAGTTTCCAGTGAAATATACTAACTAAAGGAAGGAAAACAAACGTGAAGGAGTTTGCACCAAACAAGAGAAAATGGAATTCCTTGTGAAAATTTCATCTTCCCTAATGGATTCCAAGAACCAAACAGTACCTATACATAGCTTATGCTTGTCTCAGCTTCTCTCTCAAAATCTCTATCTCGTCTCTCTTAATCTCTCTCCTTTCTCAGCTCTTCAAGCTCTGCCTGTAATTTAAGTAAATGACCCTTAAGTAAATTCAAGCATCTTTGTAGTTCCGAGATTTCAGAGCCTCCAAAGTGGAATGGACCAGCACCTGAGAGTAATTCCTTACACTTCTCAGAAACTGGACTGAATAGATCAAAATGGACCGACCCTGACCGAACTGGACCAAATGGACCACACTAGACCGATTGGACTGAGATGAACTGAATTGGACCCAAATAAACTGAATGCACAATTTCTTTAAACAAAAAATGACAAACATATACAAACTTTTGTTTTAGATAGTTACAATATGTTGCTAATCCTGTATTTCAAACTTTTTTCTCCTAAACCTACTAGCACCAAATGAGAAATGAACAACACTATTTTCCTTTCTTCTAACTCAACAAAATGCATGGGAATTAAAGCAATGGCTAATCTCAACAGCATTGTTCAACATAGCAGAAATAGACCACCTAACACCAAGCAACCCCAAAGAGGTGTTTCACTTTCCCCTCAACATTTCTTTGTTTCTTCCATGAGTACAATCCACCATGAGTAGAAATAAGGAAGACAAATCTCATTCATTGCAACATATTTTACTAATATTCTACAAGATACGATTCCTCCAATTGATAATTTTACTCCTGTCAGTCAATTTAACTGGTCATACCAATTATCATCTACCAAAAAAATAAAATCTATTTCACAGTTCTAGACTTCTAGTTATGCCAATTGTCTTCAAGAACTTCTTAAGATCTACTTAGCTAGTGCAGCATATACATGAATTTTGGAAATGATTGAACAATGATTTTAGGCCATGGTTGCAGATTTTCTAGTTGTGACATATATTACAGGCATAATCCCTGTATATATTATCAATAAATTCCACTATCAAAAACCGTGCACCACCCTTGCCTCAGATGATCATTTGCTTGTGCTAGGCTTCACACACATAGCTCACTGTGAATTTCACTAACAGTGCTGCTGAACCATCCTCATATCCACCTTTCAAACCACATATTCCCTTTTATTTTCCCATGATAAATCACTTCGGAGGATAAATCATTAAAAAGCTCAGCATAAATTAGTATGGGTGTGAGGGCATTCTTCCAAAAATCAACATTTTCGTGCATATCTTGATCAGTTGATTGCTTTTGATTTCAATCGAAGTAGGTGATGTGCTTACTGTGTTTTAACTCTAAATGGGCAGTGATATAGATGATGCCTGGGCCTTAGGACACACTAAGTTTATGGGCTTTGTTGGGCTTGAGGCCGAACCTGAATATGGAGTGGGAAGCCCATTTCAAGTTGAGGCCCCTATTCTTTAATGAAATTTTACAAGCTTGCATGCTCCCATTTTAGCTCTCACATCATTTCTTTTCTTTGTACAAGATAAAAATTTTATTCTAACTTAATCTAAGTGTATATATGTGTAAAGCTCCCTCCTGAAAACTTGAATCCTGATCCTTACCCCCTGCACCCCACAAGGACTTATACTTATAGAGTGACCATCACACCAAGGTGCACAGTAGTGTTTTCACATTATTTTTAATCAGCCATATGATCCTATTTTCTATCCCTACAATAAATAAGATCATTATGGATTTTCTGCATTTTGTTTAATACATATATATAGATGAATCCCGAATATAGCCTAAAAATAAAAAAGCGTGTATAAAGTTGAACTCAAGCCTTTACCCTCAAATAGAAATATCCAACAACAATCCACAACCAAGACGTCAATTTATTACATGGAAAACCCTCCAATGGGAAGGGAAAACCCGCAATACCAAGTCCAGTATAAATCTTCCACTATTGAATAAGGAGTTTTCAACAATCTTCTCTAGAACAAATGCTAAAGACACTAAACCATTAGAGCATCCGTAGCAAATGTTCCAAAAATTATGCCATTTTACAACATCAAACACCTATTTTATTATTTTACCACATCATTTTACAACATCTCATTTATCAGATGTCTTATCCTTCAATTCTATATATTAAAATAATATTTACTACACATTAAAATAATATATTTTCTCATTCCCATTATCATCCACAATAGCCACATCATCAACGGCACAACCACCGGCCACCAATATCCACTACTACAACAACACCTCTACTGCAAACCAACCACCACAATTACCAATATCAGATCAACCCAAATTGCAGCAAAAAAAAAAAAAAAAAAAAAAAACCCACAACCAGAGAGAGGCAAAGTGAAAGGCGGACAAAGGGAAGAAGGTGAGATTGACGGCAGCCCTGGGGTGAGATCACTTGCCAAACCCAAACCTATCACTGGCTAAACCCATCTCCACCGAGCCTAACGCTGTAGCGACGATCTTAAAGGCGATGGTCGGCGATGGTCTCCGCTATAGTTGGCGATGGTCGGTGACGATCTCCACAGAGCGTGGGTCTACGGTGGTTTATGGTTTTGGTTTGTGGTTGTGGTCTCAAGTAATGGATCTGTGGGCTGAGTTTGATTTGCAGTGGGGGTGGTTGTGGATTCCGATGGAGTAGTGGGTTCCGATGGAGTGGTGGATTCTGATGGTTGTGGGTTAAGATACGGTGGTGTCGTGGTGGGTTTGTTGGGTTTTTTTGGATTTGGGTTTTGTTGCTGCGGTGGTGGTTGTGGTTGGCTGAGGTGGTGGTTGTGGAGGATGATGATGATTCGCCGCCGCCACCGCCTTCTTCTGCGCCACCTTCTTCTTGCTCGCGTCCGATTGTGAGAAGAGGAAGAATGGGTTGGGAACTTGGGAGAGAGAGCGAGAGACAGATTCTGAGAAGAGAGAGAGAATGAAATAAAGAAATGAGAGGAGAGAGAAAATTCAAATAAAATAATAATTTTCAGTTTTACCACATATGTCCGTACTGTTGCAAATTTGCAACAGTACGGACATATGTGGTATAATTTTACCACATATGCCCTATCTGATGAGGGGCTCTTTTTTGTGGTTGGTGTGCGATATGTGCCAAATATTTAGCATTTAGCACATATCTCACATCTACTGTGGGTGCTCTTATGAATACATGGCTCTAGGATTACAACAAAGATTTATGACACTAAAGTGGATTTCAACAAAAACAACAAAAAAACATATCACCAAGTGGGCCTTAGCATCGGAGCACATAGAGAGGAATTTCAAGCAACAATCTGCAGACTAACGAGGTATGTTTTCTACAGTAGCTGCCATATTCTTCAAGTAAAAGAGTAATAAACTAATAATAATAATAAAAATGATCCCAATATCAGCATTGCCACCCCAATTTACCAGCTTGTCCTGAGTTATTATAAAGGTTCCCTACTCTCTGTCTTCTTCCAAGTTACTCTTTTATGCTCAGTTCATTGTTTCAAATGCACATTGCTATGAGGCCAATTATGAACGACTGCAATGACAATGCATGCTACATCCTCAAGCTAGCCAAAGTTTGAAAATGGCAAGGAATTGTGAAAATTTGCCATGGATTGGTTATTCAAGCCTGACAGCAATGGCCAGAAAAATGTTTCCCGAGTTTATAGAAGCAATGGAGAACATGACCCAAGATGTGAAAAAGAAATTCTACTAAAATTGTGTATTCTTCCAACCACATGAAAAAAAAAATGATGTTAAGCACCAGACCATTAAACTAGGGTAGAAAATAAGACAATAATAGAGACAAAAGATATATTTTGTAGACAAAGTGTTCTTTCTAAAGGTGAAATTTGATTATGATGACCATAAAAACCTATTCAAGAAAATTGACTGAAATGAAGCACTGATATATTTCCAGGTTTCAAAGTAGTGAATTTTTTTTTTTTTTTTTGGTTCAAAGAGGATTTGAGGGTAATTTTTCAAATACTCAAGTGAGGACAAATCAAATCAGGTTGAGCTTAAGCAAACACTTTAAACATATATATGTATCTAAAGAAATATTTTAAAACCCCTAAAGCAGAACATTGTACTTGACTTCTAAACGAAGCTTTCGTTTCCCAAAATTAGTGAGCACATAGACTCAATTAGCAATATTTCAAACTTAGAATCTTAGGAAAGAAACTACAGTTAGAGAGGACAATTTTTCTATCATTAAAACCTAGGAAACATACGCGTCCACATATATCAACCAAACAAGATTTTCAAAGCAAAAGAATTCATTTAAGGAACTCTATATTCAACAAAATAGAAATCTAATCCCAAAGGGGACTAAGAGAATCAAGAGATGAGAAATTTAATTTTTAAGTGTTAAGTTAATTAAAACTTCAAAAAGTGTTTGCCTTAACCCTCCATTATCTTTAACCTCCCTGCTCAAGTTCCATCAGGTCTGGTAGATATTCAAATGATCTTAACGATTTCGTCAACCCCCTCAAGGCTCTATAGATTTCCTCTCTCTCAGAATGCCTCTCATCTAAGGAATAGAACTCATCAACAGAATCGTTGACCTCAATCAAGCTACATCCTGGCAATTTTCTCAACCCTGTATCCCTCGTTGCAACTTTTAGTCATGCATCATGATGGGGTCTGATATTGTTATTGGTACTGGGTCATACATGAAACCATCCTTGGAAATTACTCCGTAGGTGATATATGGTGGTGTTTGTGAATAGCTAAATGTAAACATCTCACCTGCATAGAAGGTTCTGTAAGTTAAAAGGACTTCTTCCATTACCACGGTCGCTAAATAAAGTAATGAAGACAATTTCAATCCCAAATTAGAGGCGAGGACATACCACCAAATTACTTGATGGAGTCCATATATGACAACCAAATTGGCATTGCTCCATATTTCCTTTCGCCCACCATGAAAGAATAGAGTGGTTACATCATATGAATGGAAATCCAGAGGAAGACAAACCCTTTTCATTTTAATTTTTTTGAATGTAAAACACAAGAAGAAGACAAGCTTACAAGGTTTATCTGCCTCAGAAATTGCTAGAAGTTTCCCATGGTGATACACCAGAGCTGTATTAGCTGTACACAAGAGGCAAATACTTAGTGTCTAGCACTTCACACCAGGATTATCTAAACACAAAAAAAAAAATGTGCAGAGATAACCCAATCTACACATTTAAAGACAGACTTTGGCACGGTGCATGTATCAGAGATATTCGACAAATACATGTGTCTACTAAAGGAAGGGAGCATATTCATCTAAGTAATACAAACTTCTGGCTCAGCTGGTAAAGGCCAGGAAAAAATTGGTAGGTTTTAAGTTCAAATCTTACCCACCAAAAATAATAATTTTTTTTTTTGGGTATTGCCAGGGGGTTGATAATTGAAATAAAGTAAATATGTGCAAGTGTGCACCACAATATTCAGCAACAAAAAAAAAAAAAAAAAAAAAAAAAAAAAGGAAAAGGAGTTGAGCAACACATAATGTTATGTAAACATATTTGCCAGGCAAGGTCTGAAAGAAGTATACGTTTGGACACTTCATTCTTTGAAACCTAGTCCTGTACTTGCATCCTAATAAATGGGGACTTGATGGATAGAAGAACTATACACACACTATTACCCAACAAAGAAGAACCCGAGCAACCAGAAAATTAAGCAAAATTATATATGGGGATAATGTTTTTGAACTCTACTAAAACTTCTGTGCACAATTTAAGCAGATTTATTTTCCTTTGAGCAAACTTTGCATACTAGACTAACTAACCTGTTCCATATCCGTATGAGACATCTAATACTTTCAATTTTGCTCTCAGTAATTGCATGTTCACCATGAATAATCCAAACAGCCCTTTAAGATCTCCAATCTGTAATGACATTTAAAAAGGAAAAAAATATGTATACAACAGGACCAACAAATCAAACATATACAACTGATGATTATCTATTCAAGATTTTTAATTATGCAGAGGCAAAACATGCAACTAAAAAAGGGGGCATATCCTACTGACGTTAACCATGCAAATGATCATACCAGAAATAAAAATAAGAAAAAAGAAACCCACAGCTTACTGGTATACCTTCATAAATTTAGCACCTCCAAAATACTCTTGTTGTTTGATGCTAGATGTCCTTACATAGCGGGAGACATAGGTTGCTTTCCCATCTTTGATGCGCAAACCACGAATCGTGCTGAAAAATTTAAAGATATCACCTAATCCCTTCTTGCTTTAACAGTCTAGTATTGGATAAACTAACATTCATGAACCTCTAAAATTAAAGAAAAAGTGGAAAGAATACAAAACACATTGGAACATGACCAATTTCAATATATCCAAGAGCAGTAAACTAGCAAGGATGGTTATAAACAATCAACTGCTATCTACTGAACAAACAGACAAACGACTCACCAAAACCAACCAAAATATAAGACTAAATAGTTTAACAAACACCTTGAAAATAGCAACTAACATGGGTAAATTACAATCAAGTTTCCTTTCCCCCTTCACTAATAGAGTGACACCTAAGCTTGCCAAGGGATCATAAAGAAGAAGAAGAAGCTAAATATCTTCTTTTGAATCCTGATGATTGAACATTTCACCAGAATGTTCAAAGTTGTTTTGATTACATCATGGTATTTGAGCTAGAGCTCATTGGCAGGCTCGATTTGGCAATTCAATGTAGTTAAACTAGTAAAACTTCAGCATTTAATGTCAAGATAGTATATGAATCAAATGGAAGGAACCTCAAGTAGGTGTGGAAGAGGGAAAAGAACAAATGTATTGTTTTACCTCTTAGAGGACTTCAATTATGTAATTTCAGTTACTAAAAAAATTATTCATTTGGCTCCACTGCCAAACTGCAGTTGTGTCAGGTATTTTCAGTGAATTTCTCAGAACTAAGCACCATATAAAATCCAAATGATCTTGGCCAACTAAAGAATGAACTACAAGGGTTTATTGCGCATATAGCCACCATATATGATGACTAAGGAAAATTACATAGAGCAGCCAATTGGCATTTTTTTTCTTTGTTATATGGAGCTTTTTCCTTCAGAGTATATGACACAAATAGTTTTATAATGTAGAGAATTGGGTGTTGACTAGCCACCAAAAAGCAGCCATAAATTAAACACACAAAGCAGAGAAACATTAATGGTATTCTGGAGTGGGAAAAGTGGTACTGAAGTTCTATCTTTGAACTCTTTCTTCAAGAAAACTTAAAAGAAATACTCTTTTGAATAAGGGAACAGAAAATCACGCACCCATCTCCATCAAACCTGCAAAGAGAACAACAAAGGGAATAAGTACAATGGTCATCTGATTAATATCTGAATTTACATTCACAAGAACTTAAAAAAAAAAAAAAACCCTTCATATATGGTAGTTAAATTAATATGCTTCTTCACATAGAATTAAGTCAAGTAATTACAGTGAATAGTTCCACAGACGGGCTTATATATATATATATATATATTAATTAAAAAAATATATATACATTCCAGTGATATCCAGCAACAGGAGAAAACTTTGGGTTAGGACCCACCCTAACAAACTCTCTGTTTAAGCAATCCTGTAAGACATATTCTACATTCCATGTCATAGGCAACAGAGGCAATAAGATGCAGCTTGATGCATTGGAGAAATAAATGAATAATTGGTCAAACTGTTGGCTACATTTACTTGAAACGAAATATATATACATTTATAGTAACGAGATAGCACATATCAAACTCAAGGTGATAGGAATTCTTCAAATTGACAGGTTATTACATGACAAGGACCACTATTACCCAGCAACAAGGCTATAGTATAATACAAAAGAAGAAGCTAGAATGGTAACAGGAATGCCAAAAATAGCTTAGTTCAAGGACGTGAGGCTAGAAAAACAACAATAACAAAGCCTCAGCCCCAAAAATTTGGAAGTGATTAAGAATTCTCAACAAATTAATCGTGATTGGCCACATTTATTCTTCTCCACCATTCTATGTCTTCTTATCTAGCATATTTCTCTTTTGCTGGCTTGCTTGTCAGTATATAATGAACACACCTAAACCACATCGATATGATTGTTTAGTACATATGTCTAAACTTCCTGTCCTCACTCCTTGCACAAAATCTTAACTTTTCCCATATCTTATATACAGGCTTAAAAATTCCAACACCAGATTTTTGCAACCAACTTATTCACTAAAAGCAATATCGCTGCTTTCCCAATTATACTAAAGCAGTATCACCAGAAAACAATAATGAACACTCTTTAGCTTTGCACTGCAAAGCATAGCCTCCAAGCACAAGTTGCACAACATTCACAGCTCCTAATCATGAGGCTTTCACATCAAACATTTTCCCCACAAGCTTTGAAAATCAGCTAATGTCTACAACATGTGCCTCAAGCACTAGCTAACTATAATCGATCATTAAGTGATAATTTAAATATTAGTTCCTTCATAGCTGTGCAAAAAGTTTATGCATTTTTAAACTCCAAATCATCTAAATATTTTTTTTTCAAATAAAGTATCCACATATCAAATTTGTATCACTCACTCAAGTACAAAAAAACACAGCACATCCACCATATATATATATATATATATTTTTTGGGTAATTCAGCTTTTATTTATGGAAACAAAACACAAATTACAAAGGAAGACCCAAAATAAACTAGCAAAGGGAAACCTCCCTACTACAGCAACCAAAACAAAACTAACCATAAAACCAAAGCAACCCAAAACAAATGGCAAAGCAAAACACACTAGCTACTGCCCTAACAATCTAAACAAAAACATCTATAAGGCATCACAACCAGTACCTTTAGCACAGTAGCACATAGACTAGCACTTTGGCAAAACACAGCAGAACAAGATTTCAAGGATCAAATTAAAATACTACTTGGATCAATCCCCCAATTACAACAGATGGTAGCATTCAAAACTGACTTCTTGAACTTGGTTTTAAACCCCAACCTAGCTTTGACATCCTTAATGATGCTTCTCTTTAGCTGCTCTTCCGTCCAAATTCTTTCTTCATGAACTATGGCATTTCTTTACAGCCAAATATGGTAGACTGTTGCCCACCAAGCAAGTTTGCAAGTTATTACTGTCAGCCCCTTCCCTTTTAACTCTCTAACCCCCCAAGCAATCAAGTCCTCCCACACAAACTGAGCATTTTAAACTAGACACAACTTCATCATGTCATCCCAAATTCTTCTAGTGAAAGAACATTCAAAGAAGATATTTGCATAGAAAATTATGCCGTATCAAGATTATTGCAACATCACACAACAAAATAACCCAAAATGTGCGATAAACACCAAATGGAACTCCCAAAAAATTTTAGAAAGAAATGTTGAAAATTCAAATGTAACACTTTGTTTGGTTGGTTGATCAAGTAGACCTTTCATTTTATAAAACACCAAACAGACCCTCAACTCACATACATAAATAAATACATATGCGTCATAATCCTCTCAAGTCATAACTTCCCTCCACACTTCTAAACAAGTATGTTAAATTTTGTCACCTCATCAACATTTAAACAAAAATTTACTAACAATATCGTTGATGTGACAAAATCTTAATTATAATCCTTTACCGTGGCGTTTCTAAAATCACATCCATTCATTTTAAAATGTTTATTAGATTTTGCCACATCATCAACACTTTAAAAAAAATGGGAACTATCATAATTTTGGTATCTGTGTTTAAATTATAGACAATATGACATAATCCAATCCACTCTTTTCAAATGGGATGAATAATAAGACTGTACTCCAGAGGGTCCAAATCTGGCGAAATCTAAACCACCCATTTATTACTTACTTCATTGTAAAATCCTTAAGATCCTAACAATTTATAACTAAACTACTAGTAGCTAACAATTCATAATCAAAGAGTGGTTTAACATTTGCCACATCATCAACATTTTAGCAAACATTTACTACCATTATTCAGCATGAGTGATACTAACTATATAGTCTTTACAATGCGTCACCAATTACAAAAACATAATTCTAACGCTCGATGCCATATTGACACGTCAGTTTGTAAACCTTAAGCAATAAAATTTGTAATATTTATCATTTTCCATCAATCGTCACTAATTACTGCACACTCGTTAATGTACATAATCCGTACATATCACCCCTTTCACATGTTATAAACTACTATCCTATCTATCCAAAAAAAAAAAAAAAAAAAAGTATAAACAACCCATTTCACCAATTCACCATGTCATTGGAAACTATTGATGAGGTGGCAAAATCCAAACCACTAAGAACACGTTTGGCATTCGCTTAAAAAGTCAGCTTTTTTTTACTCTTTGGCTTACCATTGCACTGTTTGATACTATTCCTGCGTCCGACATTGAACTATTTCAGCTCTTTTTTAACTGACTTTATCTACGGTCCTTTCAGCAAAATTTTTTTAAATTTCACCAAACAAATTATAAATTTCCCAATAAACGAACGGTTAGGATTTGAAGTGAATTATACAGTACAGAAAAAACAAAAAAAAAATGGATAATTGTACGCACCGGAAGGTGGCCTTTGACGAGAAGGTCAGTGGTGGGTGGGGTCTCTTCACGAACCGGAGCGAAGTTACCGGAGAGATAGTGGTGAGGCAAAGAAGAGTCGTACATGAGCTTGACAATCAGTTTTTCAACAAAGTCGATGACTTTTGAAGTCAGGCCATTGTTGGGCTTTGGATCCACCGCCACAATTCCTCCTCCTGCTCCGCCGCCGCCGCTGTGCTTCTGCTTCTCCTCCGCCATGTTTAGAGAGAGAGAGAGAGAGAGAGACAGAGATGGTTTTTTGGTTAATGGTGTGAGGCTGTCTGTGCGAGTGAGTGGGGTGGGGGGTTATATACTTATATTGGAGGTAGTGTGGATTACGTTTATGTTTATGTTTATGTTTTGTCTGTTTGCATGTCAGGTTTTGTTTGGCGAAAGGTGGTGAGCGGTGACACGTTTCGTTTTTGTGATAGGATGAATATCTCAAGATTCTATTGAATTGAGGGAAAATTTAGGCACCTTTGGACCATTCACGTCGCATCAATACTTTATAAATAACTTTATCAGTTTTTGTATAATTGTATAATTTATAGCAGTTTGTGTATAATTGTGTAGATTTTTAATTTTGTTACTGTAATTGTTATATTTACACTATTAATTTTGTATTTAGTTGTTTGTTTTTTCTTTACGTATCTTAAAGATAAATGAAGAGAGTCAGTGATGGTTATTATATAAGAAAAAAGAAAAACAATTAAAAAATTAAAAAAATTAACTTTTAATAAAATATAGTGTAAAATATTTTGAAAAGTGAATATGTAAAATAAAAAAAATGAGCCCATAAATAGAAATTTTTGTATAAGTTGACATGAATGCTTTTAAGTAAGTTTATCCAATTGGGTTACCCAATACAATACAACAAGTATTTAAAATTTGACTTATATTTGTATCTAATGGGTCCATTGAATTGCACCTAAGTCATATCCTATTGACTCATATTTGTATCTGACGGGTCCATTGTATTGAACCTAAGTCATATCCTATTTGACGAAACTTGGGCACATTGTTACATTAGTCAATACACTATGAACATTGTTATGTCACTATCTATATGGATAGTTATTCATTAAAAAAAGAAAAATCTACATGTATAGTTAAATCAGGCGGAAGTTTATTAGTCAATGCTATTGTAGTAGTTTAATTGATAAAGTTTTATTGTACATTATAAATCTTGTCAATACATAAAAAATCATAATTGGTATCTTAACATGTTTTTTATTAATTTATAATCATAATTTGTTAATAAAAACAAATTTTTTGTTAAAGGGTGCCAAAGTGTTCTTTCGAAGGAGGAATTTAGTAGATCTGCCAAGAGTTTTATAGTTCAATTGAATTGACACTTCCCAGAGTTTTTAAGAAATTTAGAGTTCAAATCTCTTCACCATTGTTATAACCATTAAATTATAAATAAATAAACACTTAAAATGAGGAATTTATTATCCCACTTCATTGGGTAGTAAGAGCTAATAAAAAAAATATTCTTTTAACTAAGAGTTGCTCAAGTCTCTAAAAATACATGATTGCAATAAAAAAAATCTTCAACCTTAAAAAATGTACTTCATTACTCATTAATGGAACCAACAATCATCAAAGGTTCCAATCCAATCAAATTTATCAAAAAAGTGCATAATACATTACAGACAATATCCATAATAAGGTAGAACACTAAAGAAAAAAGTCCAAAACCAACAAAACAAAAGGACAACAAAGGGAACAAACTATATATCACATAATTGATTTTAATTTTGTTCTTAGGTGATGTAACATTGCTTATATTGTGTTGATTAATATAGTCATGCAATTACATTTAATTTGCGAATTTAAAGTTGAACACATAAGACACTAATAGGGGTGTCCACAGGTCGAGTTTGTGCCCGACTCGAACCCGACCCGAAACTTTCAGGTGGGTGAAAACAGAACCCGAAACCGACCCGAAATGCTAGTCGGATTAGCCGGTTCAAGTTGCGTCGGGTTTTCGAGTTCACCGGTCAGTTTTGGTTTTTATCTCTGGTGCCGTTATTTTGGCCAAATCCGTCGAGATCTGGCCGATATTTGGCCAGATCTGTTGAGATCTAGCCAGATCATGACAAGATCTTGCCGGATCTCGTCCGATCTGGATTAGATCTCAACAAGATCTCGCCGGATCTCATCCGATCTAATGGGTTTCAAGTACATTTTTGCTAGATTTTGTATGTTTTCGTTGAAAAACTTCAAATATCACCGGAAGTTTATGGGTTTATGATCGGGTCGGGTTGCTCGGGTTTTGGGAGAGGAAAACCGCCAACCGACCCGAAGGCGTCCGGTTCTGTGGGCGGCAACCCGAAATCGACCGTCGGAGTGTCGGTTCGGGCTCCGGAGGGTTGCTCGGATTGGTCAGGTACATAGGTTGGGTGGACAGTCCTAGATACTATAGTTAAGTTTTGTTCCTCTTAAAATTTGTGAAAATGGAGAGAAAGAGACTGTCATATGGTGGTACATTAGTATTGACTGGTGCAACCTAATACTATGAATACTAGATGATTGGGAAGTGCAACCTAATCAGTTGGGAGCTCCATGGTCATAAGAATACAATGGTATGTGAAGAAAGTTAAAGGATTTTTTTTTTATGTGACCTACAGTAGTGCTTGAATATAATAGGTAAGTGGAATATTTTTAGAATGAAAGTAGACACTAATCGGTGTTTGGTTGTAGTTATTGGAGAGCATGAGTTGTTCCTCTCTTAAACAAGAGGGAACTCATTCAGAGACTAGAAAAAGGTTGGCATGTGAGACTTTCTCACATTTTAGGTAAGAGTAGATAAGTGACTTGACCTTTACCCAAAAATGGAGTTCCCATGTTCCTTAAATACTTTTGATTTTGGTGTTAAATTGATGATTCTTAGCCGAACTGAGGATTTTGACCTCAAATGGGCATTTATGGCTGATTCATTAGTTAAGGGATCATTAGCCTTCATGAAACAATGGTAAAGTTTGGTATAAAGGATTCTTTTGATCACTTGTCTGTGACAAGGCACAACAGCTTTGAAGGGTCTATTTATGGGGTTGGAGTTGCAATTAAATTCTAGTACAACTTTGGCATCTAGCTCCATCTCTATTGCTTGGATACTGAGTTAGCTAATTTGAATTGGACCATCCTTGAAGCCAATAATTTTGCCATAACATTCATTGCAAACCCAATGGCTTTTGACTGTCCTCTAATCCTGTTTCCATCAAACTCATGAATTAAACCCCCTCCCTCTACCTTCGGGGGTTACCTAATGATGATACATCTGTGTTTAACTTGAACCATCTAGTGCTTTGAAAATAGTATTACTACAAGAAGTTACCATATTACAGGTCCATTAACTATGTGGCACAATGATTCAGACAAAAAGATAGAACTGTAACATGGTTTAAATATGTTCATTGACTGTGATTAGGTTCAGCAATATAAGCACTACTAGTCTGTGAGACCATGATAGGACTGTTTGACAGCCAGCGTGTTTTTGGCATTTGAGCAAGTTGTGTAAGATGTAACTGACCTGTTTCTTAGGTAGCATCAAGCTTATTTAATACATTTTCATTTGTAGTGTTGTAAACAACATCAATTACTATTGCTCTTTCATCACTAAGAAAACATTATATACCACAAAAATTTGTTGTGGATGTAAAGCACGAAGAACATAAAAAGATAACATTCACTTCTGCACATGGGCTTCGAAATGAGACCTTTAGCTGTAGATCTTTTTGATAATCTAACAAGTAATGGCACTAAAGTCTAAGGCTCTTGACTAATGGGGTATCCTTTGAGAAACCACAAAAGTGGTCAGCCGTGAATGCTATAACTAGTTCTAAGAGAAATGATATGTCTATAATAATAACTAACTACCTGTGAACCAATAATAACTAACTACCTGTGATTTGTTGTAAAAATATTGTAAAATTGTTGTAGACGTAGCATCTCTCCTAGTTCTAAACATGTTCAGTATGGTAATTTTTCAGAATGTGGAATTAATTCTAAATCTATCATTTTGGCATAAAAATCAAGTACAAATACTTTCCTGAAAAGCTAAACTTATGTTTTTATGCGATTTACACCAATCAAATATAATCATCATCGACTATTCATAAAGAGGTTCTAGGACTTTAAGAAATATATTAATCCAATTTTACAATAATCTGGAGGGATCAAGCTATTGAAAGGCATTCTTGCATGTTTGACAAAATGCTTTATCAGCTTAGTATATATAACCTTCTACTTCCCTTTTATAAAGTAGTAAGTAGCTAGCAAATCCTAATGTTTGGGGTAAATCAATTCATAATCCAGTTAATAATGACATTTTTAAAAACTAATGTTTCCAGGTCTTTTCAATGCGCATCAGCCTGTATGTTTGAACAAACCCCAACAAGAACTCATTTTGTAACCTGGAAACCAGTTGGAGCATTAGGCATTAAGTGCTTCTTCTGAAATCAATGCTAGAGAATGTTTAGCCAAATGTGTGTGATGCAATAGAATTTGGAGGGCTATAATTCATTTCAACTTATCTAATAATTTTCTAGTTAATAAAAAAAAAAAAAAAAAAAAAAAAAAACTCCTCTTGATTTATAATCAGCTTTTGAGATTCATGAAATTCATCTTTAAGTTTTTGCAGAAAAACTTAGTGCTCAGGCAATTTGTATTCCATTAGAATGTTTAGCCAAATTTGTGTGATGCAATAGAATTTGAAGGGCTATAATTCATTTCAACTTATCTAATAATTTTCTAGTTAAAAAAAAAAAAAAAACTCTTGATTTATAATCAGCTTTTGAGATTCATGAAATTCATCTTTAAGTTTTTTGCAGAAAAAGTTAGTGCTCAGGCAATTTGTATTCCATTTCTTGTCCTCTTTTTTTTGGATGAATGAGGAAATTTTATTAACAGAAAAATTATTACATGAAGTTTAAAAGACAGAAAGACTGAAATCTACACTTCTGCAAAAAAAACAGCCAGCCCCTGCAGCAAAAAGACAAGCTACCAAGCTAAGCTAAAACAGACACAGACCAAAATAATTAAACAGCACCCTATCCTTTATTGACATTTTAAAACCTGCTCTAGTTCTAACTCTCACATCACTTTAAATCAACTACATGACTATTCTCAATGTGAATAAGATCATTATGGACTCTTGCATTTCTTTAAATCGAAGGTAGACCTCAAGCCTTTTCCCATTGGGAAAAATTGCCAATTGATACCATAACACACAAAGGAATTTTCTTTTTCTTTTATTTTTTCTTTTTGTGCAAATTCAATAGGAATTTCAAAATAATTTGGCAAGCACTGTCAACACAAACAAAAATATCCAGCAACAAACCACAATTAGGACACCGATTTTTTACGTGAAAAACCCTTCAATGAGAAGGGAAAAACCACGGGACCTAGTCCAGTAAAAAATTTCCACTATTGAATAAAGAGTTTACAACAATTTTCTCTAAAACAAATGCTAAAAACTACCAAAACATTGAAGAACACAATTTTTAGATTACAAAAAATTTACATCACACTAAAGTCAATTTCAACAATAACAAGAACACCAAGTGGGCCTTAGCATCTGAACAAATGGAGAGGAATTTCAAAAAACAAGCTGCAGATTAACCAAGTACTCTTCCAACACTTGCTGCCATAATCTTCTTGTTAAAGAGTAATCATAAAAGAGATGATCTCTACAACACTCCAAATGCTCCCTGCAGATAACACATGATATCAGCATTGTAATCCCAATTTATCAATCTGTGATGAGTTATTATAAAAGGTCCATACAAGCTACCTTTTAGGTTCAAATCATTTTTTTCAAATGCATACTGCTAGAGGCCAATCAAGAATGATTGCAATGATGATGCTATTGCATCCTCAAGTTAGGCAAAGCTTAACAGTGACAGGGAATTGTGAAAAATTGCCATGAATTAGTTATTCGAGTGAGACAAAATGGCCAAAAAAGTTATTTTCCCCAAGTTTGTAACAGTAAGCAATGGGAACATAACCCAAAAATGTACAAAGAGATTCCACTAAAATTGTGTATGCTTCCAATCACATGAAAAAAAAATTGATTTTAAGCTCTAGAGTCTAGACCATTAAACTATGGTGGACAAAACGTTCTTTATAAAAGGTTCTAAATAGGCTCAGCTATTTTTGCTTGGTTTTGTTTTGTGCTTCCAATTTGTTCCTCATCTAGGATCAAATCAAGTGAGAAATCATCAAAAGTCATAACACAAGAAGAACAAAGAAGTAAAGGAAATGAATTACCATTTGAATAACCCTCTCCCAGCTATTCAAAGTTTACTGGAAAAATTAAGGACTTGAGGATTGGGCAAGGCATTTTTCATGTAAAGACTTTGAAACAAATTGGAAATAAGATGTGAGACAAAATGGCCAAAAAAATATTTTTCCCAAGTTTTTAAAAGCAAGCAATGGGAACATAACACAATATACAAAGAAATTCCACTAAAATTGTGTATGCTTCCAACCACAGGAAAAAATTGATCTTAAGCTATAGACCATTAAACTGTGGTAGAAAATTAGACCATAATAGAGACAAAACGTTCTTTATAAAGGTTTTGAATAGGCTCATATATTTACGCCTATTTTTGTTTTGTGCTTCCAATTTGTTCTGCATCTAGGATCAAACCAAGTGAGAAATCATCATAATACAAGAAAAACAAAGAAGAAGAGGAAAGGAATTCACATTTGAATAACCCTCTTCCAGCTATTCAAAGTTTATTGAAGGAAATAGGGATATATGCATCTTTCATTTTAATTACTTTTTCCTTTTGGGTCGTTCTTAATGCGTGAATCAAACATATGGAATGAAATTTTATTCAAAATATTCAATAACCTTTGATTATAGAGAGTGTAACCAAGTACCTTTCGTACTTCACCATCCAAAATCCTGAAAGTATCCAAGAGAGGCATATTGCCACCATATTCCACAGATGATTCATCAAATATAAACTGTTGACAGAACACAAGTCATCGAATTAAATAATATTAATAATAATAGAACTTCGAAACAATTCAACAGTTTGGTTGCTGAGAAATCAATCAAATTGGCCAAGATTCTATACATCTCATAATTTTTTTTAATTATTAGAAAACCAAAAGCTTTGCTAAAGTGAGCCCCATTCAATTATATACATTGGTTCCTGTATTTTTGAAATCCAAAAGAAAAAATTCTTTTTTTTCTTCAAAAAATTGTATTGAAATCAATAAAAGATAGAGAATAGAATTCTAAAAAGTTCACTTTCTTTCATTTTTAACTGTTTTCTCAGCTAGTAAACAAAAATTCAATACAAAAAAATGGGTATATGGAATGCATACCGGAAGTGACATGTGCGATCTTGCCCCAATCCTGACCGGTTTCCTTTTCGCATCTTCTCTTTAACTCGGGACAATTGTGAATCGCCAGTCTTTGTAAAGACGAGAGATTGCGCATCTCGTCAGGCAGTGATTTCAGATTGAGACAGTTGGAAATTGTAAACGATTTAAGCGAGATAAGATTCCCAATCCACCGAGGCAATGTTTTCAGATTCTCACAATGTCCAATATAGAGCGTTTCTAGGGTTGTAAGGTGTTGAAGACCTACAGGTAAGGAATTCAGTTTTGGAAGGCCGGAGAATTGCAGATGAATGAGGGGATTGAGATGTCGCCATTCCATTCCATCCACGTCACTTCCCAAATTTAACTCCTTGCAAGAGAAAATGTGTAAACGCTCGAGAGAAATTAGATTTGATACCCACCCATCTGGCAGAGACACAACATCTGGCAGATTTAATATCCTCATAGATTTTAACTTGGAGAGATGAGAGGACGAAGAAGAGGAGGAAGAGGGAAGTATTGTCTCTTGAACAAACTTTGAGCTAACGTTACTTAGAGTTAGGTATTCTTCGAGATAAGGAAACAAGGGCATGGAAGTCATATTAGGACAATTTTCAATCCAAAAAGAAGAAAGACAAGGAAATGAAGGCAGTGACCGGCGGTTATGCTGATGTTGTTGATGATCTGTCATTGATGCGCTCCTCCACCATCCCTTTAAGTTAGGGCATTCATGAATTGAAAGAGATTTTAACGATGGGAAGAAGGATAAAGTAGAAACTTCCTCACTTATATCACGATCTGATATGCATTCCAAATCTTTCATTTCACAAAGCCATAATCTTTCTAGAAATGGGAGTTTAGACAATGGTGGCAGGTGGTTGCATCGGTCACATCTCCTTAAAGTGATTTCAACAAGATTTTCGATGGAAGAAAGCCAACTTGAAAATGCCACACCCGTGTAATCATACACTTCCAAAATTTTGAGATTTGGATGTGGCTGGAGGCTATCTAATAACATCTCATCATGTCCTTCTTGGTGAGCCTCCCATGATAATTTCAGTTCCTCAAGATGTTGCTTTTCCCTTAAAATTTTGACCTTGCCATCTAAGTTAGCATCTTCCAATTGTTGTTCTAAAATTTTGATCTCAAGTGTTCCTCTGAGGTTGTTTAGCCCATTCAATTCGCCTAGTCCACAATTATTCCTCGCAATGAATAATGGTAATGACTGAAGACCAGTCAGTTTCCATAATCCTTGAGGCAATCTCAACTTAAAACAACCCCTATCATCAAGGTGCTTGAGGCTAACCAATTTTGTGATGCCCCTAGGCAATTGTTCAAGATTATCACATTCTTGAAGTTTTAGTATTTGCAAATTCAGTAGTGTAGTAATAGAATCAGGAAGAGTTTCAAAAGGATTAAAAGAAAGATCTAAGTACCTCAAATGTATTAACCTCCCTATGGAATTTGGCATTATTTTAATCTTCAATGCATGTAAATCTAATGCACGCAACCTTGGGAAACTCTCAATTAGTGTAATCAATGTTGACTCATCCATGGCATCAGATGCAAAATCACTATGTGTGAAAAGAATTGTATGTAGCTTGCTGCTTGCTTTAACCAAACTTAAAGTTTTAGCAAAAAATGAATAGCTAGAAAATGATACATGACGAGTTTTCAAATCCAAATTGTCAAGTCTACAATCCGACCCTGCAATTAATTTTGCAAGATCATGATATAAATCATGCATCTTATATTTTAAAGTTCCATAAAAATCCCATGCTTCCTCAAAAAAAATACAGAGTAGATCCTTGAAGTATTCATCCGCAACATCTTCTACCTGCTGAGTATCATTTGATAATTGGATAAACCCATGTGCCATCCAAAGTTGAATCACTGTCATCTTATCAATCAAAAAATCTTTAGGAAACAAAGAACAAAAGGCAAAACAACCTTTCAAATGAGATGGAAGATTATCATAACTCAACCTTAGAATGGGAAAAGTACTACCCCCTTGTTCAATTACATTTGTTACGACCTTATCTCTGATCTTTGACCACTCGTAAGGTTTCTTAGAGTATAGTACATTTCCAATGGACTTTATGGCTAAGGGTACTCCTTGACATTTGCCTACAATCTCCCTTCCATAATCTACTACTGTTGGGTTTTTCGTGTCTTGACTATTGTCAAATGCAAATTTCTCAAATAAAGACCAAGAATAGTCTTCAGAGAGGCCTTTAAGAAAATGTGTTGCATCAGCACGTGTAATATCTACAACTGATTTGTCACGCGTAGTTATTACAATCCTACTTCCCTTTGCCCCACTTATTAAAAGGCTTTTAAAGTCATTCCAATTTTTACAATTTTCATTCCAAAGATCATCCAACACAACTAAAAATTTCTTTTGATAAATTTTGTTAACAAGTTTCCTCAATGGATCCATGTTGTGGTCTTGATCCATGAGGACTTCAAGATTAAACTTACGACGTTTCTTTAGCCTTAGTTCTATGCTATCATCTTCAACAATACCATATACTAGTTTTTCAGCAAATGTTGTCACCTCAAACGCATTTGAGACACACGCCCATGATTTTAGCTCAAAATGTTTATCAACTTTATCATCATTGAATACACACTGAGCAAGTGTGGTCTTGCCTAACCCTGCAATCCCCTCAATAGCAACAACTAAAACATTCTCTTCATTGTTAGGCTCTACTAAGTGATTTATGATTTGATTTTTCTCATCTTCTCTCCCAATAACTCCATTATTAGGAAGCCATGGGCGAGTCTCCCTATTCAGACTCACAATACGCTTTACAGTAATGCGTTCTTTCCAGTGAAACTTTTCCCTATCTTTGGCTATTGCATCTAGTTCCTGACTCAGTTTACTTATTTTAAGACTCATCTTATGACGTCCTAAAATAACTGAGATTAAACTTAAGAAATAGCGTACCTTTTCTGTAAAATTCCCACTCGTCTCTTTTTGCCGCAAAGCTAATTCAGTGTAGTACTTAGACTCATCCAACAAGTCATCTGCATGAAAAACTGCTTCCTTGAGCTTTTCGAGCCAGACTCTGTCTTGATGATTGTGGTTCTGCTCCTCCGCTGCATCCTGGAGTACAGCTTTGATTGTGGAAACAGTTTTCCTGATTTGTTCAAGGTCATCTTCAACATTCCAGCGCGATCCAACCTGTTCAAAAGCAGAAGAGCCCAAATTTTCAATTATGGACCCAGTAACGCTAGAGAGGATTGCTTCATCCATTTGTTAGTGCGCAGTGAGAGAAAAAAGAAGGCTAAAAGAGAGAGAGGAAAGCTAGAGGCTGGGATTCAAATGCTTCAATGCTAGGGTGTGAAAGGAAAACTTTCTAGTGAGTGAAAGATAGGCTATAAGAGCGAGAAGAAAGCTGAAGGGCTCTTGAAGTGCTTCAATATTCTACAGAGTGAAGGAAGGCTAAAAGAGCGAGAAGAAAGTGGAAGTTCTCAATATTCTAGAGAGTGAAAGAAGGCCAAAAGAGCGAGAAGAAAGCTGAAGGGTGAGAGCTTGAAGTGCTTCAATATTCTAGAGAGTGAAGGAAGGCTAAAAGAGCGAGAAGAAAGTGGAAGTGCTTCAATATGCTAGAGAGTGTAATGTTGCTGTGAAGAAGGAGCAGAGGACTACCGGATACTTAAAGGCGAAGAAAGTTACCGTTACTAGTTTTCCTTTACGAATTTTCTGAGAAAGTGACCGTTATCATGCACGACTTTATGAATTTTCTTGGAATGTTACCGTTATCATGCACAGGAAAATGAGGAAGCACCATGTGATTGCTGACTGTTGAGGCCTTTAGCACCGAAAGAAAGAAAACCGTGTGGACCCGATTGTACTATTCCTTTTCAGCTTCTGCGAAGCTAATGAAAATTTTCTTAGAACGATCATATTCTCAAATGCATGAAAGTCTATGACCCAGTCTTTTTGCTTTTTGAACTCCCTTCCCGGAAATTTCGCAATACCAATATCATTGTGTCAATTCCGTCAAAAAGGTGGGTCTGACAATTCAGACCTTTTAAATGGAATCTGAATGAATGAGCCATTTCTTCAGTGGGAACACATTTTGTTGAAAGTTGAATGAGAGTGAGAGAGAGATAGAGAATGAGATATTTGAGAGGGAAAAGCTCTTAGATTGATTTGGGTATTAAGCTTAAGTTAGTTATAATTACAACTTCTCTGTTCTGTTCTTATATACTCTGCATATTTGAGAAACAGAGCATGGCTTGAAAAAACAGAGCCTACAACGGCTATTACATCCACAGACTAACTATATCTAATATCCAATCAAATCTTTACACGTTTCCATCACGACAAAATAATCGTTACAATTTACAACACTTAACTAAGACGACTTGTCGTACAAATACGTTTTAATATAAACGACTGCAGTATAATGGAGTCCAGAGGACCAGAGTGTTTGCAAATTGCAACTTTGCATTCACTTAATTAAGCTTAATACCCAAATCACTAAAGCTTAATTGTATTATACGACTCCTAAACAATGAATCATGCCTCGTCTTTGGTCATTAATTATACTGCAATGACTTTAAGCCGATATATGGCAGATGCATGTGCTCTGCATATTTTGCTTTGAAACATTTAACACAATCTCGTCCTTTAGTGGCGGTGTGTGACAGCACTGATCGTTGAACACATATAGCTTTATTTATAAGTCTTGAACACCGTGTGAACATAGACTTTGGCCCTTCTTCTATATAACTTTGGTTTTCGTTTGCAAAAATTAGTTTTATTAACTTATTTTACTATTTAACTTATTTTTATTATTATTTATAAATTTTATTGCATTTTTTGATACTATTTATGAGTTCCATTATATTATTTCAACTAATTTTAACTTTTATTTATAATACTTTTAGTAAAAAAATTTTAATTTCAGCAAAATAAATCTTACAAAGAACACTTAATTTAATTTTGGAACTTATGACCAATTTAGCTACGAATTTTCATCTTTCATTAAGAAAAGAAAATATGATACCAAGTGCAGAGATCACGTTGCGTCAAGAAGAAATGACCATTCATTAAAAAAAAAAAAAAAAAAAAAAGAAGAAGAAATGACCAGGCTGCTTCAGCCTTCATTCATGTCACCAGGAAGACCAATGCTAGTGATTGTGGGAAAAGTCAGCAATAAGTGACAAATGGAACCCAATAATAAAAGAAGAAAAGGAGTGATCACAAGTTGATAAGAAATAGCATAGGTACGTTGGTTTTGTTTTCATTGAAACAATGTCAGGCCACTTGTGACTCTTTGAAATTATTTTGGGAAACAACCATGCAAATTCGAGCCGGTTAGACTTTGAAGACTCTGAATATTTTGCCCAATGGGTCATCAACCATTTTGGTCGTGGTATTATAGATCAACACTCTCTTTTCAATCCTATATGCTCACCCAAATTACTCAAAATCGATTGAATTATAAATAGTTTTAAATTGTTATAATTTAATTATTTTATTAGTTTAAAAAGCATATATGAGATATACTTTTTTATTTTTTTAAACTTTAATTTATTAAGAATAAAAAAAGTACAATAATCGGTAGATTGCAACATTACTAGAAAACAAGCTTTAAGAGCAATAGAAAGTTTAACAGCAAAATAAACGGCGAAGTTAAGAGATTTCCTAACCTAGCAAAATTCACAATTAACAAAATACATACTTTAATCAAAAGCATTACTCATTGATGATGCTGAGATCGTCAGTCGAGATGTTCGTCCAGATAAAGATCGTCCACTGCTTATGTCAGCCCTGGGATACAACAAAAAAGAAAGAGTCACCGGTGGGGTGTTGCCCACAACGCCTCCGATGATAAAGTTAGAGAAGCTAAGCAGGATAAAACAGAGAAAACTAAGATGAGAATCAAGTTATGTGATTTTGCGTACCCCCTTTGGATCTTGCTTATGGGTATATATAGGTTGTTTCAATGCCCTTCTAGCCGTTGGCTCCTCCATTATGGGAGCATTATTGCTTGAGTTCGTAACGCTTGTGCCAGGTGTTAATTCGACCAGCACGCCTTCAACGGTATTGGTATTTATTGCTGCTAGTCTTAACGGCCAGCCTCGGTTGGGTTGCTCGGGCAGCCCCCTTCGTATTGTGCTGGCAATGGGATCGTCTTTATACCTCGTCTGTTCTCCAAGGATGGACGATCTTACTCATTTCTTGGACCTATCACTCATGATAGTAGAAATAGACTAAATCACTTAGTTCTTCTTCTCTAACCAGAGTATCAAAACATATTTTATATCCTTTCCCACTATGACATTGCACAAATTTTCAGACCTAGGCAAGTTTAAACTTTAAAGCCCATAAAATTACTATTGTTTTAGCTTCAATAGGAGTGCATAAGTCATAAATCTTGGTCCAAACCTTTGACTGCTCACCAATTGCATTTTTTACCGCCACAGTTAAAGAGGTGAAATCATGTGACTATGTGAGACAATAGCATCGACATCTAGTTTTATATAGTTTCTAGGAGGGTTTTCCATGACTATGCGAGACAGCAGCATCCACATTTGGAGACTTAATGTATTACAATTTACTCCTAAATTTTATTCTTGCTAATAATCATGAGATATAAATCATAAGTGTAATGTGACTATATAAAACATCTCAACATGAATTATTCATATATAAAAAGGGTAAAATTCAGTCAACAACTCTAAGATTTGGGTTAATGTGAGCTACATACAAAATATTTCAAAACTAACCAACTCGATCCCTAATCACCATGAGAAAAGGGAGAAAAATGAGTAATGATTTAGGAACCAAGTTGGGTTTAAGAACCAAGATTTTTAATTTAAAAATATCTTGAACTTGGCTAGCATTGGAGTAAAACTTTGAAATGTTAATTGTATTTTACCTTATAAAAAATGACCTTTGCAAATTAACAAAATATAATGAATAGTGATGATGCTGAGATCGTCAGTCGAGATGTTCGTCCAGATCAAGATCGTCCACTGCTTATGTCAGCCCTGGAATGCAACAAAAGAGAGAATCACCGGTGGGGTGCTGCCCACAACGCCTCTGATGATTAAGTTAGAGAAGCTAAGCAGGATAAAACAGAGAAAAACTAAGATGAGAATAAAGTTATGTGATTTTTCGTACCCCTTTTGGATCTTGCTTATGAGTATATATAGGTTGTTTCAATGCCCTTCTAGCCGTTGGCTCCGCCATTATGGGAGCATTATTGCTTGAGTTCGTAACGCTTGTGCCAGGTGTTAATTCGACCAGCACGCCTTCAACGGTATTGGTATTTATTGCTGCTAGTCGTAACGGCCGGCCTCGGTTGGGTTGCTCAGGCAGCCCCCTTCGTCTCGTCTCGTGTTGGCAATGGGATCGTCTTTATACCTCGTCCATTCTCCAAGGATGGACGATCTTACTCATTTCTTGGACCCATCAGCTGCCCCCCCCCCCCCCCATTCCAAGGTCGTCCGTAACCTAAGACGATCCTGGGAATACAAAACTATATATATACTTTCTCTTTTTTTTTTTTTTTTTTTTTTTGGCGCATGGGGATGTGTTCTCCACATTAACTGCCTTGTGGCGGCGTGGCATATTCTGTGGCCACGTGTCAAGTTCTGACCAGTGGGGAGGCATTGTTTCCGGCGAATGTCTTTTTGGTTTCCCGCAATTTCCAAGGCAGATTTTAACCTCTACTTTTCCTAACCTCTTCATTTTTATCTCCATTTGGCTTTTTCTGATCTTTTAGTCTTTCTATCTCTTCTGTGTCTAAGTCTTTTGCCGCTGCCCGCTTTGCTTTTCCGATTTCAGATTCTCTTCCCTCTCTTTTTAAGGTGCATATCCCTTCTTCTCTGCTTCTTTCCTTTTGCTATATATTTCTTTTGTTTACTTTCCTTTTTCGAAATGCACATGTCCCTTCTTAATGGTAGATTATACTGATTTTGAGCGTATTTCTCCCTCTATTACCTTTTTCTTTGCTCGCTTGGGGGGACTTTTAGAACTTTCCGGTGACCGGTACCCACAATCTGGTGATTTTGTAGTAGGGGGGAGTGGCTTAAATTTAGTTTTGAGAGACTTGTACCCATTGTTGCAGCAGTCGTTTTCTTGGTTCAAATCTACCCGTAGGGATTTTAGGAGGGAAAGAATGGGTTTCGTTGTAAGTTCTAGTGGTCCTGAGGGGGGTTCGTCCTCCGGCGCAGCCGCGGACAAGGCCGTGATGGACACAGCTACCTCCGTGCCTCTTCCTTCGTCAATACCCTCTACTTCCGTTGTCGTCCCTCGTTCCTTCCATGCCCTCAAGGAAAAGTGTCACTTGGGTGTTGATATTTCAGTAAATTTAGGGATAGGTTTCAATTCCCCGTAGAAACCAAGATTCGTCTTCCCGGGAAGGGTGAAAAGGCTTGCGCCTTTGCCCATGGTGAGGTTTGCTTTTATGAGGCGGCCTTCTTGAGCGGTCTAAGATTTCCTGTCCATCCGTTTATCATGGAGCTTCTAGATCACCTACAGATTGCTCCAGGGCAACTCATGCCCAATTCTTGGAGAATCGTCATAAGCTGTATGGTGATCTGGATGATCATAGCAGATGGAGAAATGATAACCGTGAACGAGTTCACCCATCTTTATCGTTTAAAAGAGTCTAGAGAATTTGGGTATTATGAACTTGTTCCCTGGGATAGGAGATCCCGTCTAGTAGTTGACCTTCCTTCGTCATTCTGTTATTGGAAGTCAAGGTACTTCTTCATGTCAGGAGACGGTTGGGAGACTTTGTTAGATGATTTTTGGGGGAATATTCCCAGGTTGTTGCGACGGTGGGAGACCCCTCGTCTTGGTGCGTTCGTCTTTTATGCTTCCCTTTTTCTATCCTCATGGATGTTTTATTCGTTCGTCCTTACAGCCTTGAATGGTTTCCTTCTTGTGCAGTGAAAGAGCGTCCTGAATTGAAGAGTCAATTCGAGGAGAGAGTTCAGGAGGCAATTAAATACGTAAAGACGATCGACGACTTTGGCGAGCTCGTTGATCCACGTACTTTAGCCCGTCATTGTTTGGGACCTGAGCCCTTATTCTACGTCCTTCAAGTGATTGACCGAGAGCAACGAAAACGTAAGTAATTCTGCTGCTTAGGATCGTCCTTCTTTTCTTCATTATTCTAACTCTTTCTCATTTTTTAGTGCAGAGATGACAAGTAAATTTAATAAGGACATGTACGCGAAGATTAAGGGGAAGAAGAACGAACCTCTTTCGAGCATTGGACAGAAGACTCTGAGGTTCACTGACAAAGAAAGAGAGAAGGAGAAAGAGAAAGAGAATGAGACGATGGAGAGGGGCTCGTCTACCCCTGCTCTGGATGAAGCAAGGACAGCTTCCCTAGCAATTTCTCTTGAGGAGGTCCCTGCTCCAAAGAGGCAGAAGACGGGAAAAAAGGGGAAGGAGAAGGTAGGCTCCTCTGTTTGGGAGGATGCTGACGCTGCTGTTGCCCGGGCAAACGAGTTTTTTACAGTTGAGGAAAAGAGGGAAATTTCACTTGTGCCTTCTCATCAAATGGTGAACCAGCACGTGCACAAGCTCGTACAGGTACCTTTAGAGTTGTCTTTGTCATTCTCCAAAATATTATATATATATATATATATATATATATTTTTAAAGTTTTTATCCACAGGTGCTGAGGGAGACTATGCACCTTACCTCACAATTTTTGGCGAGTGAGGAGAAGGCTGTCATGGCTGCTTCAAAGGTGGAGGCTCTGGAGGCCGAGGCTTTAGTTTTGCGAAAAGATTTGATTGCTGCGATGGACGCTCACAATACTTCCATGGAGCAGGTCAAAGTCCTGACCGGGCAACTTGAAGCTAAAAAATCTCAAATGAAGCAGAAGGACGAGCTTCTTGCTGCTGCAAGCCAGAAGATGAAAGCAGCTGTGGCCAAGGCCGTCCTTGCCTTCCAGACGACCGATGAATACAACACCATCCTATTTCAGTGGTACTTTAAAGGTTTTGAGTTGTTGAGGAGGTACTTGGTCAAGCACGGGCAGGGGGTCGATCTGGACAATCTAGATTTTGAAGCCGTTGATAAGGAAATTAAATCGGACGAGGCTGCTTCGACTGCTCAGGCTTCAATGGCTTCAGGCGAGGACCCTCCGGTGGTTGACGAAGGTGGAAAAGATGCTCCTGCACAATAATTTGTTTTTATGTAGTGTACCTTTTTTTTTTTTTTTTTTGTGCCTTGTGTGTCTTGGGCTGTCATGATGAAAACATTTCTTTTGGTCCCCGTATGTTTTGGGGTTTTTCTTTTCTTTTTTCGAACAATCTGCATCTTCGGGCATATATATATATTTGTGTTATGTTTGTTGCTTTCTTCCATATCTGTTGCAAAATTTCTTTTCATTAGACTTAGAAGACTTGGAATTATTTCTTTGTCTCTCAAAAAAAATTCCCTTCGTCCCTCTGTGGACTTGGATGATTTTCGTGGTAGTTTATTTGGAGTACCTTTTTCAAAGGTATTCTGAAGTCCTTTCAATCTGGACGATGTTTATACCCCTTTAGGGATTTCATCGTCTATTTGATCTAGATAGTGTACCTTCTTTGAAGGTATTCTGAAGTCCTTTCGATCTGGACGATGTTTACACCCTTTGGAGGATTTCATCGTCTTTTTGATCTAGACAGTGTACCTTCTTTGAAGGTATTCTAAAGTCCTTTTGATCTGGACGATGTTTACACCCTTTGGAGGATTTCATCGTCTTTTTTATCTAGACAGTGTACCTTCTTTGAAGTTATTCTGAAGTCCTTTCGATCTGGACGATGTTTACACCCTTTGGAGGATTTCATCGTCTTTTTGATCTAGACAATGTACCTTCTTTGAAGGTATTCTGAAGTCCTTTCGATCTGGACGATGTTTACACCCTTTGGAGGATTTCATCATCTTTTTGATCTAGACAGTGTACCTTCTTTGAAGGTATTCTGAAGTCCTTTAGATCTGGACGATGTTTATACCCTTTGGAGAATTTCATCGTCTTTTTGATCTAGACAGTGTACCTTCTTCGAAGGTACTTTGAAAATATAATTTGAAAACGTAATAATTGCACGATGTTATTGAAATGCTGGACGATTACTTATGAAAAACCTGAATAATTACTTATACAATTTCGCTTGAATATATATAACTTGTAGTACAAAGCATAAGATCAAATGGTACGAATGAAAAGTATGGTATTAAAGTATCAAAAATGGCTTACAATCCTACACTGTCCTTTTCTTTGTAATACCTCTTTAAATGCTCGACGTTCCAAGGTCGAGGTAGTTTCCTTCCCTCAAGGTCTTCCAGGTGGTAACTCCCTCGTCTTGAATAGTGGACGATCCAGTAGGGTCCTTCCCATGTTGGGCCTAGTTTGCCTTGTGTAGAATCCTTTGTAGCAGGTGTTACTTTCCGAAGGACGAGGTCACCGATGTTGAATCTTTTCTCCTTCACTCTCTGATTATAGTATTCTGCCATCTTCTGCTAGTACTTGGCCGTTCTTTGGAAGGCTTGGTCTCTAACTTCGTCTAGACAGTCCAGGTTTAACCTCAACTGGTCTTCATTGCTTTTTTCGTCAAAAAACTCCCTTCTGGTGCTAGTAAGGCCTACTTCAACCGGGATGACTGCCTCTGTGCCGTATGTTAGGTTGAAGGGAGTTTCTCCTGTTGGTGTCCTTGTCGTCGTCCTGTAAGCCCACAAGACGCCTGGTAGTTCCTCGGGCCATGCTCCCTTTGCCCTCACTAACCGGGACTTGATGATCTTGAGTAAGGTTCGGTTAGTTACTTCCGTCTGTCCGTTGGCCTGAGGATGCCCTAGTGAAGAATACTTGTTCTTGATACCCAGGCCTGAGCAAAACGATCTGAATCCTTGGCAATCGAACTGACGACCGTTGTCTGAGATAATCGTCCTTGGAATCCCGAACCTGCAAATAATATTTTTCCAAACAAAATTTTGTACCTGAGCCTCTGTGATTGTTGCAAGAGCTTCTGCCTCGACCCATTTTGTAAAATAATCAATCGCGACCAGCAGGAACTTCACTTGTCTTTTTCCTTGTGGTAGGGGGCCCATGATATCGATTCCCCATTGCGCGAATGGCCAGGGTGAGGAAATAGTCGTCATTCTTTCACCTGGAACTCGCTGAATATTCCCATATCTTTGACAGCTGTCACATCTCTTCACAAAGTCTGATGCGTCCTGCTACATCGTAGGCCAGAAGTAACCTGCTTGCATGATCTTTCTGACGAGGGACCTTAACCCCATGTGGTCTCCGCAAATTCCTCCGTGCACTTCCTCGAGGACGTACCTGGCTTCTTTTTCCTCCAGGCATTTCAGGTAGGGTTGAGAGAAACCTCTTCTATAAAGTTGATCATTCAATATGGTAAACCGGGCAGCTTGTTTACGGACTTTCTTGGCCTCGTCAGTGTTCGTTGGTAATCGTCCATCTTTGAGGAAAGACAGAATTGGGTTTGTCCATCCATAGCGGGTGTGTATAGAGAAGTTTTGCACTTCTTTGATGCTGGGGAGGTTTTGCTCTTCCAATTTCCACCTGTTCGTCACATTCGGGACATCTGTTGAGGCGCTCCGCGCCACTTCGTCGGCCTCTGCATTTTGCTCTCGTGGGATCTATATAAACTCCACACGATTAAAGTTGCCTACCAGTTGGTTCGTCAATTCGAGATATTTTCGCATCCTCGCCTCTTTTGCTTCGAAATCTCCCCTGGCTTGTCCAATGACGAGTTGCGAGTCGCTCTTGATCACAATATTGTTAGCTCCCAATGCCTGAGCTAACCTGAGTACTGTTAACAGAGCCTCATACTCTGCTTCATTATTGGTTACGGGGAATTTCAGTTGAACCCCATATTTGAGAACATCTTCCTGGGGGGAGATAATAACGACGCCTGCACCTCCTCCTTTTTGTGTGGACGACCCATCCGTATTAATCGTCTAACTGTCCTCCCGATCTTCTTCCTGCTCGTTGATGGTGAATTCTGCTATAAAATCTGCTAATATTTGAGCTTTTATTGCTGTACGCGGACGGTACTCTACATCGAACTGGCTAAGCTCAATTACCCACTACACCATACGTCCAGCTGCTTCGGGTTTGTTCATTGCTTTCTTGATGGGTTGGTCCGTCATCACTTTGATCGGATTGGCCTGGAAGTAGGGATGAAGCTTCCTCGAGGCCACTATTAGGGCGAAGGTGATCTTTTTTATTCGTGGATAACGAGCCTCAGCTCCCTGGAAGGCCTGACTGACATAATATACAGGGAGTTGTATCTTATCTTCCTGCCTGATTAAAGCCGCACTTATTGCCGTTACGGACACTGCTAGGTATAAGAACAGATCTTCACCCTCTTTTGGCGGACTTAATAGTGGGGGATTACTCAAGTATCGCTTCAAGTCTTGGAACGCTGCCTCACATTCCTCCGTCTAGGCAAACACCTTCTTCAGGGTTTTGAAGAAAGGGAGGCATTTGTCCGTTGCCCTCGAGACGAACCTGTTGAGGGCTGCTACTCTGCCAGTGAGCGATTGCACTTCTTTAATCGTCCTTGGTGAAGAAATCTCGAGAATGGCCTTTACTTTTTCCAGATTCGCTTCAATTCCTCTTTGCGAAACCATAAACCCGAGGAACTTCCCTGAGGAAACTCCGAAAGCGCATTTGGAGGGGTTTAACTTCATGCTGTATTGTCTGAGCGTGTTGAAGGTTTCTTTGAGGTCGTCTATGTGATTGTCCTCTTCTTTGCTTTTGACGAGCATATCATCAACATATACCTCTACATTTCTCCCAATCTGTTTCCTGAACATTTGATTTACCAACCTCTGGTACGTGGCTCCTGCATTTTTCAAGCCAAAAGGCATGACTTTGTAGCAATAAAGCCCTTGGCTGGTGACAAAGGTAGTTTTTTCTTGATCTTCTTCGGCCATCTGTATCTGGTTGTATCCTGAAAATGTGTCCATGAACGTGAGGAGCTTGTGCCCGGCAGTAGAATCAACTAACTGATCAATTCTAGGCAGGGGGAAGCTGTCTTTTGGGCAGGCTTGGTTCAGATCGGTAAAATCAATGCACATTCTCCATTTTCCACTTGCCCTCTTGACCATGACAACATTGGCCAACCATTCCGGATAATAGACTTCTCGAATGAAGTTTGCAGCAAGTAGCTTGTTTACCTCGTCCATCACTGCTTTGTTTCGTTCAGGAGCAAAGACCCTCCGCTTCTGTTGGACGGGCTTCTTTTCCGGGTCCACGTTTAGGTGGTGCTAGATGATATTTATAGGAATCCCAAGCATATCTTCGTGGCTCCAAGCGAATACATCAATGTTGTTTTTCAAGAAACGAATGATTAATCCCTTCGTCCTTGGGTTTAGATCCGTCCCTACCTGAGTCGTCTTCGTTGGATCTCTTTCAACTAACTCTACTGTTTCCAGCTTCTCCACGATCTCGGGTGATTTATTTTCGATCACCCACGTATGGTTTTCTTTGGATGCCAGGACGGCCTGGTAGCACTCCCTTGCCAACACTTGATCCCCTCTTATTTCTCCGACCTCCTGTTTCGTTGGGAATTTTACCTTCAAGCAGTATATGGAAGTAGCAGCTTTCTAACGATTAAGGGTAGGTCGTCCGATGATTACATTGTAAGACGAAGGTGAATCCACGACCAAAAAATTGTGTCTGTTGGTTACCTGTAGGGGATATGAACCCGCGGTGACAATCAACGTTATAATACCCCGGGGGTACACTTTATCCCCACTGAAGCTGACGAGGGGTGATTCAAAGGGACGAAGTCTATTTGGGTCTACCTTTAATTGCTGGAAGGCGGACAGGTAGATGATATCCGCTGAACTCCCGTTATCTACCAAAACTCTCCGTGTATTGAAGCCTTCGATCATGATCATGATGACCAATGGATCGTCATGAGGTTGCTTTATCCCCCTGGCATCTTCCTCTGAAAAATACATATCTTGATTCGTCCGTCGCAGCTTTGAGGGTGGCAAGCTGTGGACACTGTTTACCTGCCTTTGGTGTGATTTCCTGAGGGATCTGAACGATCCTCCTGCGGACGGTCCCCCTGCAATAGTTCTTATTTCTCCTCTTGCATTCTGTGGACGAGGTGGTTGACCTTCACTTCTCTGGAAATCCCTTTGCTGTTCTTTCTTACCGTATTTGCTGGCTTCCCCCTTTTTCACGTATTTTTGAAGTTTCCCCTTCTAGATAAGTTCTTCTATCTGCTCTTTCAGGTCTCGGCAGTCTTCCGTGTAATGCCCATGATCTTTGTGAAAACAGCAATACTTTCTCTTGTTGCGTACACCAGGTGGCGATTGAAGTGGCCTGGGTCACCTAAAGCTTTGTTCGTCCTTAATTTCCGCCAGAATCTGATCCACTGGCATTAAAAGTGGTGTGAACTTCGTTTGCCGTGGATTTTTATCGTCCCTCTGTTTATTCCCATTGTCATTACGTCGATTTGCTCGATCTCTTTTTTGCCCCCTTCTGTCGTCCTCTTTTTCTTTCCTTTTCTCCTTCGTCTTTTCTGTCCCATCTATGGCTGCTAGAGCATCCTCAGCATTCATGTATTTCTGCGCTTTCAATAGCGCTTCTGCCATCGACTTGGGAGGATTCTTCTCCAAAGAAACCACAAAGTCTCTAGATTTTAGCCCGGCTTTAAAGGTCGTGAGTTGTACCTTATCGTCTAACTCGTCCACTTCTAGCATTCCTCGTGTGAAACGCGTCACGTAGGACCTCAAAGTTTCATTTTCTCCCTGTTTGATTATGAGCAAGTGATCAGCTGTCCTTTTTGGACGTTGTCCACCCACGAAGTGACGAATAAAGGAATTGCTTAGCTGCTCGAAATTGTCAATGGACGAAGTTGGTAGCTTGGTGAACCACTCTCGGGCTGCCCCTTTTAGGGTAGTTGGGAATGATCAGCATAGAATCTCATCAGGGGGCTGTTGGAGACCCATCGTAGTTTTGAACGTGTTCAAATGGTCTAACGGATCTTTCAATCCGTCAAAAGGTTCGAGCTGTGGTAAGCGGAACTTGGAGGGTACCGGGCATTCCTAGACGGCCGCAGTGAAGGGAAAGTCAGTCTTTCTGACGATTCTGTCCAACCCCTGATCTGTTTTTCCCTTGATAGCGTTTCTCAACTCGTCCATTTCTTTCCCCATCTCCTTAAGGAAACTCGAGTTCACTTCTTCTGGAGTACTAGCCCTCTTCCTATGGTTGTCTCTGTCCTCGTCTTCGTTGACCTCTATATGGTTATTTCTCTGTTGCAGTTGTTGCCTCATCTCGTGATTCTGCTTAGTGAGTTCTTCCACTGTGGCTGCAAGTGCTTGAATTTGCAAGGCCAATGCCGCAGGGTTCGAGTTAGAACTAGATTCCATCTCATTAGAAAATGCTCCTAAACTGAATATTCAAGAAAAATCGAGTTCCCACAGACGGTGCCAAACTGATGATGCTGAGATCGTCAGTCGAGATGTTCATCCAGATCAAGATCGTCCACTGCTTATGTTAGCCCTGGAATGCAACAAAAAAGAGAGAATCACCGGTGGGGTGCTGCCCACAACGCCTCCGATGATTAAGTTAGAGAAGCTAAGCAGGATAAAACAGAGAAAAACTAAGATGAGAATAAAGTTATGTGATTTTTTGTACCCCCTTTGGATCTTGCTTATGGGTATATATAGGTTGTTTCAATGCCCTTCTAGCCGTTGGCTTCACCATTATGGGAGCATTATTGCTTGAGTTCGTAACGCTTGTGCCAGGTGTTAATTCGACCAGCACGCCTTCAACGGTATTGGTATTTATTGCTGCTAGTCGTAACGGCCGGCCTCGGTTGGGTTGCTCGGGCAGCCCCCTTCGTCTTATGCTGGCAATGGGATCGTCTTTATACCTCGTCCGTTCTCCAAGGATGGACGATCTTACTCATTTCTTGGACCCATCAAATAGTCTAGCTATGTATTAGAATTTGGATATTAAAATAGAACTTAATATTCACGTGAGTATAATTTTATAGTCTAGAATAATTTTTAAGTAATACACACACATATATTATTTGTTTGTGCATACATAATATGTGCATATCAACAGATTTCTACAGACTACAGGGCACTGTGACACAAATGGTAAAGATTTTGATACTCCAAATGACGTGGTTTGGATTATTTTAGCATGTGTGGTTAAATACGCTCAATAATTGATTTGTTTGATAATTTTTTTTTCATACTAATGGTATCAAAGAGTAATTTTGGTATTACATAAAAAGTCACAAATATTATCGCAACAATTTTATGTAGCAGACTGTGATTGGTTGCACATCACTTTCATGTTAACACGTTACTTTTTTTCCTCCGCTTATAGACTACCACATAAACATTTATGGCGCTTTATTATGCAATCTTAGAATTTTTTGGTTTCAAAACTTTAAAAATCTGATTTTTAAGAGATAATAAACGTTTAATTTGTAATTTTTTTTATTGATTTAATTGTTATGTCTTTTCATGCCTTCCAATCTCTCATAAGGCAATATAAAAATACAAATCTACAAAAACAAAGATGAGCAAAGCTCAGGGCCCATTTGGTAGCAGATTCCAAATATGGTTGTTTAAAATGATGTGAAAATTATGGTTTAAAAAATGTTATAGAAACACATATTTTTAGAGTTCATAAAGCAAAAAACATGTTTGGTACCACATTTCAAATAACATATTTCAGTGTTTGAAAAACATAAAATATGTGTTTGGTATATGTGTGTTTGATTTAGAAAAAAGCTAACAACCGGTACAAAATAATATTTATTATTTGAGGAGAGAAGAAAATAATTTTACCATGTGATGAAGAAGAGGGGTGAGGTAGGTTTGATGAGAAAAAGAGGAGAGAGAAAGGGTTTTGTCACATCAACGTGGGACCCATGGGTTTCAAAATATTTAAAGTAGTGTCGTTGCAAGCGTGGTTTAAAACTCAAAAATAGGTCTCATGTGATTTCAAAAAGCTGTGTTTAAAAACCATCTTTTGAACAACATAACTCAAACAACACTTAATAAAAATGCCCTACCAAACAGGTTTTTTTTATTTTTTTTTAATTTTTTTTAACAATAGTTTTCAGTGTTTAAACACTGAAAATTGTTGTTTAAAAGTATTAACCAAACAACCTCTCAATTTCTCAGTCATGCTGCACCAATGACCAAACACACAATGGAAACTGTTGGCTCAGGCTCACATGTCTATCAGCATTTTCTTTTACAATTCAAACACAACCACGCGTGTCTTAAACTGTGTATTTTTCACCCAGTTGTTAATGGTAGATTTGTAATAAACAAAGCTTGGTCAGTGCATTAGTATTCTTAAACACTACTTTATCTATTTTACCAACTCATTTTACAACTCACTCAACATTTTAATTCTTATTTTTACATATAACTCGATAAAATAATATAAATTACCTAATAAAAAATTATTTTTTCTTTACAACCCATGAACAGTAAGAGCACTAGTAATGGGGGTGTAAACACTCTCTAGTTGCTATTTTACAACCGAAGAAACCCAATACCCACTCCATCTGGGTTTGTAAACTTAAAAAAATTTGCAGCCTATGAACAATATTTGCAAAAAAAAAAAAAAAAAATCTATTATGCATTCTCAAACACCACTTTATCTATTTTACTAACTCATTTTATAACTTGCCCTACATCCAAGTTTTTATTTTTACATATAATCCAATAAACTAATATAAAGTACCTAATAAAATACTAAAAAATTACTCTTCTCCCACTCTCTTTTTCTCTTCACACACAACCACAAGATTAAAATATTTTTTTTTCTTTACAACCTATGAAAAGTAGGTTGCATATATCCAACCTATTGTTCATAGGTTGCAAATCTTTTTATGTTTACAAACTCAGATGGAGTGGGTTTTAGGTGTCTTGGGCTGTAAAATAGCAATTGGGGGGTGTTTACACCCTCCAATGTTAGTGCTATTGTTCATAGGTTGTAACGAAAAAAAAAAAATTATTTTAATCTTGTGGTTGTGTGTGAAGAGAAAAATAGAGTGAGAGGAAAAAAAGAGAAAATAGTACTTTTTTTATTATTGGATTAGGTAGTTTATATTATTTTCTTGGGTTGTATGTAAAAAATAAAAATTGGGATGTAAGTTGAGTTGTAAAATGGGTTGGTAAAATGGATAAAGTGGTGTTTGAGGATGCAAAAAAGTTTTTATTTTTTTTTAATTTTTTAATTTTTTTTTTGCATCCCTAGATGTTAGTGCTCTAAAATATTGCATATAGGCAACCTTACTGTAGCAAGGTGGCAAATTTTTTTAAGCATACAAAATCGGATGAAGTGGGTTTTCGGTGTCTTGGGTTGTAAAATAGCAACCGGGGGTGTTTAAACTCTTATTAAAAAAAATTATTATAACTACATATTTAAAAATTATAATTGTTGATTTGTAAATTTTTTTATGTTCTTATGCCTAATTTTTTATCGATGGAAAATGTTATTTACTATTCAATTCATAAAATACGAAAATTTAAAATTGAAACACTTGATTCATGACACAACTATTGATCTTTGATTTTTTTAAAAAAATTTTACAAGCAAAATGTAATTTAAATGTAGATTTGTCAAAATTCACATTGTAATCATTGACTATATTATGACCCCAATTTTGACACAACAAATTTTTTTTTTTTTTTACACAAAATCTATAATAATTTTCATAATAGTTGAGTTGGAAAGTTTTTACCGATTTTCATTTGAACCAATAATAAAATATGTAACATCCCGACCTAACTTTATAGTTAAACTATGTATTTGAATGGTTAATTATTAAGCCACTTTCTTTCTATAATTAATAGAAGAGTATTTAATAAATATATTATTTCATAATGCATTTGAATAAGAATTGGAAAGATTATAAATAATTGAATGGCTATTTGTATTATAAATATATACTAAGTATGTACAAAAATATATTAAGTGGTTAAGTTATTAGATATATAGTTGTTGGTGTTTAATTAAGGGTTTATATGCAAATGATGGTTTTTCTTTAGTTTGGTACATCATTTGTTGATGTGTGCATAATATGTTTGTGGGAACCTCGTTAAGGTGGGATTAGGATTTCCTTGATTTTAAGATATATGTTTTGAGATGAATGTGTAAGTTTATGATAAGGAATAATTGATAGTAATAAGTTTTGATATTTGGTTTAGGTGTTACCAGCCCTTAGGCCTAAGCTTCTTCGACTTTAGGCTCTCTATTCCTCTACTTTTAGGTAAGGGATAAGTTATATGAGCATTTGGTAAGTCATGAGATTATTTTAGTGTATTATGCATTAAAAGGTTTTTGATTAGAGATATGAGATATAATCATGTTTCAGACAAAGATATGTTTATGAGCTTTCAAAAACTTATGTATATGATTTAAGCATATTTATTCTATTACCAATTCCACGAATATGATGTTTAAAGAAAAGAATGGAAATGCTATTATTGTGAAATGTTATGCAAACTATGAATTTCAGTATAATGTATAAGTATGAAATGTTTTCGGGTTATGTCCTCTAGTGATCTGAACTCGGCCAGTAGGGGTTAAATTACTAGTTTTCCATAGAAAATGTTATATGATTGGCCATTAAAAGTGGAGAGCTCTGCTGCACCCGCCCTTGTTGGTAACGGCCAACATATGGAGAATGCTAACCTACCCCCATGGTTGAAGATATGTATTATGATGTGATGTCGGGAATACTTGGCATTGTGAGAAATCCTAGATGCCTAGCACAGTGGTGCTAGAAGCCTCCTAATTATGTATAGACTTATCAGATATGGACTAACCAATATGTTATAAACAACTATATTATTTTATTGATCATGAGAGAATGATTTTGTTTAAATGCATTATGAAAAGTTAAAAGCTCATGAAAAGAAGTTTCTGACAAAAAGAAAAGTTGTTCTTTAAAGATAAAAGTTTCTGAAGTTCTTTTGTGTTTCAAAGATAAAGAATCTGATGAAAATATTTTAGTGTTTTGTAAAGATAAAGCTTCTGATGAAAGTACAAGTATATGTTAAAAATTTTCAGATATTTGCTCTTTATGAAACGCTAAGTTTTATGACTATGAAAGTTATAATATTTTACGAGAAAAAGTTTATAAAGAAAAGTTTTCTTATTTGTCAAGATGTTTCTAGTTTATGACAAAGTTACCAATTATGGATTTCAGTTAAAATGATTATTTTGTAATGAGAATATATATATATATATATATATATATATATATATATATATATATATATATATATATATATATATATGTTTGTATGTATGTATGTATATGATTTTAAACAATCAATATTATATTTGGTGACTTTGTAATAAATGAAAGAAATTCAATCCGAAAGGTTTTAGTAATATTATTCAGATAAGAAAAAATGAGAACAATTATTTTCCTAAGAAGAACGTATAAATTATTATTATGAATAATATAAAATATTATGCATGAAAAGATGTTCTCCTATCTGAATATTTATAAAATGAAATAATTTGATTTACATGCATTCTTATTAAATTCTTGTGTATCTTACCCTTACTAAGCTGTGTAGCTCACCCCTTCCATTCTTTCAGTCAACAGGTTTTATTTTGGAGCAAAAGGAGCCTTAGTCGAGTTTTGGAAGGAGCTGGTTTTAGTTTTAAAAGTGTAGATCCCAAACTAGCAATTTGATATTTAGCTTTGCATTATTGTGTATTTTAGGATCTAATGAAAATTGTGTACTTTAAAGTATTAAAAGATGTATTATGTGAAATTCTAAATTTGAATAACAGGTGGATTGAGTTATCTCTTGAAGTACAATTTAGATGTTCTGAATATCAAGTGAAAGTTATATCAAGAAGTAAAGAAACAAGAATGAAAAGAAAGAGAGAAGCTTTTGTAAAAAGTTTAGTTGGTTCTTGTTAATATTAGGTTTAAGCTTGATATTAGCATGCCGGTTATGGTCACAAATTCGGGTATTGGGTTTCGGACGTGACAATAACCTTTCGCTAGATATCAAATTTGTTGTGTCTGTAGAGTATATAGACTTTGTCTTATGCATTAAAAAGTAAAAACTTTTATTTGTTGTGACTTTACTAAAAACTTTTTCAACAAATCTAGTTTTTTATTTATTAAAAATAGGTTTTCTTTATTTGTCATATATTTAGTATAAAATCAACCAAAAATTATGTCTTTTGAAACATGCTAAGTATAGAAGCTACCAAAACATTATGTGGCATGCACCTAATTAAATAGACACTAAATTTGATCAATTATTCTTTGAATTCACTTGGATAATATTGTTGATCATTTCATTCATATTTATCTTCAGCCCCTTAAATATGATTTTTTAATTCTAAGATTTATTTTTTATTTTCTAAATTATTGAAAATGTTACAATTATCAATTTGTTAATAGATTTTTTTTTCAACAAATCTAGATATTTATTTATTAAAGATAGGTTTTAGATATTTGTCATATATTTAGTATAAAATCAACAAAAAATTATGTCTTTTGAAACATGCTAAGTATAGAAGCTACCAAAAATTATGTGGCACCTAATTAAATAGACACTAAATTTGATCAATTACTTATTTTAATTCTTCAAATTCACTTGGATAATATTGTTGATCATTTCATTCATATTTATCTTCGGCCATTTAAATATAATTTTTTTATTTCTAAGATTTATTTTTTATTTTCTAAATTATTGAAAATGTTACAATTATAAATTTACACGCAGGTTATAAATGTTTTATACATAAAACATCAACTAGACATACAATATCACAATCATCGAATTAAATAATTAATTTTGAATTTGTAATACACAACTTGACTTGGCTCATTTACAATCTTACATAATCGAATGAAGACAATCGTGCTCATTCATAGGAAACTAATAAGAATTGCGCACCATGCGAATGGTGGATCTCAATGTGATGAATACCAGTGTCTATTATTCCCAATCAAAGTTGATGAATATGTACATAAAATAAAATAAAATAAATATGATGTATAGGTAATGTTGCAGACTTGCGTGTAACCCATTGATTGCTTTTTAATTTTGATTTCCATAAAAGTAGGTGATATGATTACAATGTTTTAAATCAAAATGGGCAGTGGGTGAGACCTGATTGTTGCTTGCGGGTCATAAAGGTAATTTCCTGTAGACTGTGTAGTAGGATTTCTTGGGTTTCAAAGCATGATACGTGAAGTCAAGACTTGTGGGCTTGTATCAAAAAAAAAAAGAAGACTTGTGGGCTAAAGGGCCCAATCTGTGAAGTAGAGATACAGATGATGGGTGGGCCACAGACACATTTTGTGATTGGCCCAACCATAATATGTTGAGTGAGAAGCTCCCTATAGCTAAACAGCATAAAACCCCTTTGCAAGCTTCAGTTCTAGCTCCCATATCATTTTTAATCAACCATATGATCCTATCCCTGCAATGAATCAGATCATTATGGACTCCTGCATTTTGCTGCACCCAAATATGGTAGATGAATGCAGCCCAAGCAAGCTTATAGATGATAGATGATACCTGGGCCTTAGGATACGTTTTGTGATGACAAAGTTTATGGGCTTTGTTGGGCTTGCGGCCGAACCAGAGTATTTTGAGTGAGAAGCCCATTTCGTGTAGAGACCCCTAGAGCTAAGCAGTACCTGTTCTTCATTGAAATTCTAAAACCTTGCAAGTTCCAGTTCTAGGCCTAACATCGTTTTTAATCAACCATATGTCAGATCAATATGGATTCTTGCATCTCTTTGAATCCAAATATGGTAGATTAGAGAATGAATCCCCTATTTATGTTGGGAAAAATAATCAATTAATACAACAACACATAACTAAATAACTTCTTTTTTTTTTGTGCAATTTCAATGGGCACTTAAAATAAATTAGAGAACTTAATAACCAACACAAACAAAAAAATCCAATAACAATCCACAATCGAGACACAAATTTTTACGTGGAAAATCCTCCAAAGAGAAGGAAAAAACCACGGAACCTAGTCCTGTAAAAATTTTCCACTATTGAATAATGAGTTTATTTACAACAATTTTTTCCAATACAAATGTTGAAGGGTACCAAAACATCAAGAACACAATTCTTGGATCAACAAATGTTCATCATGATAAGGTGGATTTCAATTATATCAAGAAGAAAGGATCTCATCAAGCAACAAGCTGCAGAATAACCAAGTACGTTTTCAACAGTTGCTGTCATGATCTTCTAGTAGAAGAGTAATCATGAAAAAATGATCCCTCCAATCCAAATGCTCCTTGCAGAATACACAATATATCAGCATTGTAACCCCAATTTACCAACCTATTCACGAGTTATTATAAAAGGGGCCCTATTCTTTCTCTTCTTCCAGGTTACCCTTTGACTGAATCGAATCACTGATACATTTTCTAAGGCTTCAGCTGCACCTTAAGAATCAGATTTCTGCATGTAAGTTGATGATTGGAATGAAACTATTGGAGATTTGTGCCGAAATTGAAGACTTCATTCGTACAATGAGCTTCACTACAAGCAAAATTAAACATCTGTCTATTTAGTTCTGGATTTTAATGGGAAAAACAAAATTCAATGTGACACAAACAGTTGGAAAAACAAGAAATTTTTTCACCATTCCATAGTTATTGGCTTATTGCTTTTTAGCATTCATAAAGCTTTATGACGACTCATGAATTGTTTGCGTGATAACACAAGATGTCTGATTGATATGATATTTCAGAAATTTCTAACGGTATAAGTTTATAACTCTATGGTATGCTAAGTACTCTAAAACAATATGAGGCTACTCAAAGCATGTTTACAAAGTAAAAGCCCTGAAGAAACAAACCTTTAATGCGGAAGTACTAGGAGCCATCTCATAGTGAAAATCACTCTCTCTTTTTCCCTGCACCAACAACTAGTTATTCTAACATGAGTCATGAAATATATATTATTCGGCTAATGTGCAAACTAGACCCCTAAAGTTTGGAGAATTTTGGATTTTACATCCTAAAACTTCAGAATTTGGGTTTTACCCCCCTAAAGTTATATTTCGCTTACATTAACAATCTCTTCATCCATATTTTCCGTTAAGAACCCAACAACCTTATCTTAATGCTTGGGTTTGCTGATAGAAACAGGTAGTAAAACCTTATGTATAATAAATGATTGCAGTAAATGAATGCCTGAATATAAATCCACTTTCTAGAAAGTTGCATCGATAATGATCATTCACCATGATGTTATCCAAATATCACCAAATGCCAAATTTCATTCTGTTTTTTTGAAATCAAATATAACAAAAACAAAGTTGTCATCTTATAATTTATTCTCATGTACAACTTATTAGAATAATGAAAAAATTGAAGGAATTTTGATGTGAGGGATAAAAAATGACAGAGAGCATGGCCTGGAAATAAGAGTGGATGGTCAAGAGTAACTCTTGTGCCTACAAATGAATTTTCCAAAATATCATAAATGAAAAAGACAAAGATTGCCCCATGAGTGATCTTAGGCTACTCCTCACCAATTCCCACTTGGAAATTTTCCTCTAAGTGGAGATAACTTGCAATTCTCAGTTTCTTTTAAGTCTTCAAGACAAAACATCCATCAGGAAGTGATGTTAGATTGGAAGCATCTCACAATTACAATTTCTTCAAGTGAGGTAGTAATCTTTTTGCTAACATCAAACAGTCTTCATCCATTCCAACCTGTCAAAAATAAGGTTGAGAATTAAAAATTAAAAGAGAGAGAGAAAAACAACACTATTTCTATCATCTTGCAATCAAGTTTTATAAAAATTCCAAACAAATGAACCAATTAACCTGATCTACAACGTTTGAAATATGTATCACTTTATTTATTTACTTTGCTTACTTTTGGTTTGAAATTTGTTACATTACCCACCCGATGTTAGCTCCAAAAAGCATTTGTAACCCACCTTACTCTTTTCCATTAGACAGACACTTTTTTAGACAAAAAACATCAATAAAATGAATTAATGAGCCTCTATACAAAAACTTTCTCTTACCCGCATGCTTGAAAGAAACATGCATTATTAACCTCATTTCAGTATTCATTTTCAAAGAACTTGCATAGAGACACCAATAACTGATAAACTCACTAAACCTGAAACAAAAAGGAATAACAAAGAGAACCAGACTGATATTTGATCATTTCAAAGGGTGTTTAGAAAGCAGATACATGAACGAAAGGAAACAGTGGTTTGAAATCCCTTTGAATCAACTGAAACCGGATCTCAAGTTTTATTATATCAAATCGGCATTATAAGCATTTGCCAAAGTGAAAAATAACTTTCCTAGCGTTTCTAGACAATATGAGATAAAAGTATATAAAAAATTATAGTTATATTGTAGGAATTACATAGTAACTGATTTTATGTGATTAGTATCAAACTCAGAATCATGTGCAATCTGTTTCACTTAAAAAACTAAGTACAATGAAATAAAATTATGATGTTATTGGGTTTGCAATAATTCAATATGAACAAAAGATTCACTAACAAGTCAGTAAAATATCTCAAGTATGTGCAAATATAATGAACAACCATCCCTGAAAAGTAATAGCTCTGATTGAAAAAGGCATATTGATCCCTACAACAGCATAACCACCAAATTTAACCAATTTAATCAAATATTAACCAGGATTATGCATATTTTCCCCCCTTTTTTTTCTCTCTTTGTGTCCCTTCTTAATACGCGTATCAAATCTAGAATGAAAATTTATTGAAAATATTCAATAACCTTTGATTATATATGTGTAACCAAGTACCTTAACCACATCAGCATCTGAAATCCTAATCGTTTCCAAGTGATACATCTTGCGACCATATTCCACATAAAAATGCTCCAAATTCTTCAGATCATCGACACTCAATAGATGATTTCTGATATTAAAACTGTTGACAGATCACAAGGCATGCAATTAAAATAAAATAAAATAAAAAATAAAACAAAACTCTGAAATAATTAGACAGTTTGGTTGCTGAGAAATCAAAAAAATTGGACAGGAAATTCTGTTAGTCTCAAATTTTTTTCTTATTAGAAAACCTCAGAAAACCAAAAGCTTCAATAAAGTGAGCCCCATTGAATCCTATGCCATCGTTGATTATATAGAAAATCCATAAGAGGAACAGAGATATCATTTGTCTTCCCAATTTTTTTTTATTTATTTAGAAATTTAAAAAAGAAAATAGAATTCTAAAAAGTTCTCTTCTTTCTTTCTCCAACTGAAATTTAATAAGACAATTAAAAAAGCAAAGAATGGGTACCAAGACAAGAAGTTATTGAGCTGGTCGTTGTAGCACTTGTAGAAGATGAACTGGGAACACTCTGATTATCTTGGATAAATGGACAAATAAGGGACATGAGTGATCTTAGGCCAATCCTCTCCAATTTCCTTTTTGCATCTTTTCTTTAGGCAGGGACAATTTACAATTCTCAATTTTTGTAAAGATTTGAGATAGTGCATGCCATCAGGCAAGGCAGTTAGACTGGGGCATCTAACAATTTCAAGCTCTTCAAGTGAGGTGAGATTGCAAATTGACTCTGGCAAAGTCATCAAATTGGGAAAGTCTGCAATTGTCAGTACCCGTAAAGATGTGAGACAACTAATCCCAGTAGGAAGTGATGTCAGTTTAGAGGCGCATCTAGCAATTACAAGATGTTCAAGCGATGTGAGCTCACAAATCCACTCCGGCAAACTTATCAAATTGGGACATGCTGAAATGATGAGCTTTTGTAGAGTGGCAACATGTTGAAGACCTGCAGGGAGAGACTCCAGCTTTAGTAGGCTCTCAAATCTCAAAGACCGAAGGCAATTGAGGTGTCGCCATTCCATGCCACCATCATCAATGTCACTTAATGATTTGAACTCATCGCAATTAGTAATCCATAACTCCTCTAAGGAAGTGAGATATTGCATGGCTCGAGATAGAGATGATAGTCCAGGGCAATTGATAATCACTAAATTCTTGAGAAAATTTAGATTTGAGGCCTACTCATTTGGTAGAGATTCCATATCCTTTATAGATCTCAAAAAACATAGACTTTAATCTAGAGAGAGGTGAGGAGGAGGAAGAGGGAAGTGAAGAAGCCATTGTCATTGTTTGTTGCAAAGGCTTCCAGCTGACATTATCTAGATATAGTTGTTCTTCAAGATATGGAAACAAAGGCATGAAAGTTAGATTAGGACATTCAGAAATTAATAAAAAAGAAAGACGAGGAAATGAAGGCAACAATGGGTGATATTGATGATGTGAGTGATCATGATTTGGTGTTGATACAACAAAATCCCTCCTCCTCCACCATCCTTTCAGTTTACGGCAATATTCGATTGTGAGTGATTTTAGTGATGGGAAGAATGTTCTTGATACTATAGATGAAGTAGGCACCTCCTCACTTATATCACCAGCTGATATGTGTTCTAGATCATCCATCATTGAAGGCACTAGACGTTCCAGAAATGGGATTTGAGACAACAATGGTAGATGTTGACATCTTTTACAACTCTCTATTGTTAAATCAACAAGATTTATGAGCGAACAAAGCCAACTTGAAAATTGCACACCCCCATATCCTTGCACAAATAAACATTTGAGGTTTTGGTGTGGTTGGAGGCCTTCTAATGACTTTTCATCATCATTATCTCCATGAGACCAATATAAGCTTAGTCCTTCAAGATGTTGCTTTTCCCTTAAATTCGCAGCCTTAGATTCTGAGTTAGCATCTTCCATTCGTTCCAAATGTGTGATATTTAGTGTTCCTCTTAGGTTGTTTAGCTTATTTAATTTGCCTAGTCCACCGATGTGCTTGCAGGCCTTGCTCACAACAAATAATGATAATGTTCGAAGAGAAGTTATTTGCCCGAACCCACGAGGCATATGACTCAAACCATCGCAATCACTATTATCAAGATATTTGAGGTTGACCAATTCTCCAATTTTTCTAGGGAATTCTTGAATATTCGTACATCCACGGAGTTTTAGTGTTTGCAAATTCCACAATCTGCTAATAGAATCAGGGAGAATGTAAATACTTTCATTTCAAGAAAGATCCAAGTACTTTAGATGTATTAACTTCCCAAGAGAATTTGGGACTCTAGTAATCTCCAATCCATGTAATCTCCAATCCAGTTTATCTAGTTTCTCAGTGTTGCATGTTTTCTCACCTCTAATTGTTAATTTTGCCATGCTAATTAAACTGTAGGGCAGACTTACTAATCCCATAGCACAAATGTAGAATCCCTTGACAAACAATCTTAAGTTTCCAAATTGCCAGAGCTTGTGCCAATTGATCTTGTACTAGGATTTCTTTGCACAGAAGGTGAGTCAAAATTTGCCATTTTAATCAGCCTTTATTTGGCTAATATTTTTACTCTTTTAAGTCATCTTTTAAGAGACACTTTGAATGAACGAAAAAATATATACAGATCATATAATTACTTCACTGAACGTGAATGGTGAATGGTGGTTGCCTGCATATGAATTCAGCCTAGCAATAATCCTAATTAACTGTTTTACATTGGGGTGCATTTCTTCATTAAAAATAAAAAATAAAAATAAAAATAAAAAAACATGTACGGTGCATTTTCTTTGGATCCAAGTCAATTTTGTTGAGATGAATACTTCTTTTCTGGTTTATTTTCCCTCCTTGTAAAGTAATACTTCCCAGTCGGAAAAGGAATTATTACAAGTATATTTACTGCTTAAATCTGGAAGATCTCCATATACAATATTGGGAAAGTACTGCCAAAGAGGTCTAGTGTACATAATTTACATGTATTTGTCTCCACTTGCAGTTTCTCCACCTCAAATTTATTTTGAGATTTCCAACATTCAAGCAATCACAGTTTCCCTTGCTCTTGAAGTTGCTCCTGTGCAAAAACAATGTATGTATGTTAGAACCATCGCGGTGAAGAGCAATAGCAAAATAATAATAAAAAGTACACAAAAAATAAGGCATCAATAAAACACATGGCGATGCTCTCTAGATTTATGCAAGCTATTAGTCAAAGCTGTTGATTCAACTCCAGCATAACATGGGATGAACACAAGTCCACTCATTTCAACCCCTTTGAATTCATGCAATTAAAAAAACCAAATAGAAGTCAACAAAGTCCTATCCCCCAACTATTCGGGGTTGACAACATATCAATTTTCAACAATCTAATATAATTACGACCATATGTTCACTTAAAATCCTGTGATCCTATGGTACCCAAACCCTGTAGTTGAACATGCCTCACCGATGTATATGCAGTGGCATGTAAACAAACAGCTCCAGACAGTCCAAAATGGTGGAAAATCTTTAACAAGGTGAATTTGACAGTTGGCTCCATACATGCAGAGAATTCCAGAGCCCATGTAATGCAGGTCAAATCATGAGGTAGCAGGGCCGTTTCGTTTGAGTCAATCTTGTATTTTTTCTTGTAGCACCTTCCAATGTAAATGAAATTATATCCCTATCCAGCACAATCATCTTCTATGTACAACCCATCTCAAATGATTCTCATCGTACGTTTTACAGTTTGCTGCTATCTTCAGCTACTCACAAATGCATCAGATGTCATTCAAACCATTGTAGTGTTATCAATCATCCATCTACACATTCACAAACTCATTTCATGGATATAATTGCCTAGCATTTGGTACTGTCAACTAAAATAAGTTTCCATCCCTAAATTTGAATAGTATGTAGTTGAGCACATAACATCCCAGATGCACCTCTATTTCTGCTGTCCACATCAGCTAATCCATGTCTCTTTCAATCTTTCCACAGTGAAAGTGATCACTATTGAGCATCACATAACTATCAATTTCCATTGCTTCCTCTGTTATAATCTTACTTTTCTTGGCCTTCATTCAGTTTATTCCGTGTCAATCCTGTTTGTCCTAAAGTTTGATTTTTCAAATCTCTTGAAGTTCCATTATGAAGTTATTTCACATTTAGCAGGACACAATGTAAGAAAGAAAATGAATCCAAATGCAATCGATGTAACACTGACCTCTGTTACAAAGAAGGCATGAAATCAAAATGGAACTCTGCGGGGCATCTCAACAACTGCAACAGGATCCGGTGACATTGTTTTTGCATCAATTACATTCACCGATGATTTTCTGCATAATTATGAATGAAAATTGACATCATCATGATTAATATTCAAGCTTAAAATCTGAGTCAAGAAAATTAGTTAAATAACTATGGCCAAAGCATCTGAAAGAAATCTATGACTGCGTAGAATACATCGGTAAGTTTGCACAAGGGATGATGCTGAGATAAGGGTTTTATCATGCATAAAAGTTGGATGACGACCAGGAACAAGCTTTAGTAAAAGAGAAAACAGCAACATATTAATATTTCCTCCTCTGATTAATCTAAAGAACCAGATTTTACTAAAAATTGGAGAATTCAATAACCCTCTTATTGAACCTAATAAAGCAAAAAAATTGATAATCAAAAACAATTAAGCAGTAGATTAAGAGAGAGAATATAAATTTGTCAATAGTTTGAGGAAGGAAAGTATTACCTAGTATTCTCATCGTGGGCAACAAATATTAAGTAGCCATCATCTTCTTCAGAAGTACTGCTAGGCACACGAGGGACATAAACAGCCTCAGAACCAAATCTGCCAGGTCCCAAGTCATAGATGCCTAGAACATTTCCTCCAACTTCAAGCTTTGTTTTTCCAGTGTCTGGTTCAGCATGCAGATCAAATTTGATTACCCCAGTCACTTTTGCAATGCTGTCAAGTATGGTTCCGTATACATATCGTTGTCACCTGATAATGCACCAAAAAAATTAGATGGAAAACATAAGAAGGACATAACACCCAAGAGAACAAAATAAACTAAGCATGGAAACTAGCAAAATCATAAAATTAGTCTACAAAATAAAAGTGGGTTTAAGAACACATTCAAAAAAGAGAAAAGATCATATAAATATAGTCATTCATTATCTAGCTCCTCCCTTCCACTGCCAGAATGAACAATTTTGCAATCTCGAATGGATCTAGTAACAATAAACAACCCAAAATCTCCCATTACAAACAGTTGATGAATACTTGCCAGTGTAGCTCTCATTCACCCTAGGAAAATCTACAGCAGATGCAGATAATTTCTTCTGTGAAGCTAGACCAGTTTTCATGTTGAATCTCGTCTCATACCTGAAAAGAATAGTAACTATCAGAACAACCTATGTGTACATAAAGCTTTGCCTTATCATAAAATGGGTGAAGGTGTCCTACAGCTCATTTGTGAAGTTTTCAAACTTTTCTTTGACAAGCCCATTGACCATGTCCAGATCTGGATTCTGAAGTCGACAAGTGATCAGAACAACTTCATCCTCCTCCTCCCAAGCATTAGCTAATGAAGGAAGTCATCGAAAAGATTAGTATGGATATGTGAAAACAGAATAAATATTAATTTTAGCTTAATCATGAACCACACCATTATGGAATATGAAGCAATTTGGAAGCTCAAACCATCTGATTTGCAGCTCATCCTTTGCATACTGAGGAAGTACACCAAAGCGAGCCTTTTTTGTTGCATCAAATCTGAATATCAGCTTGTTCCCCTTCACCATTTCCTGAAATAAAATGTAAACAATTATTACGACTTCCATGTGATGTGATTGATATGATGCTCAACAATGCTATCAGAAACTTTCCTGTATAGGTCACTTTTCCAACTTTCACCTTGTGCCCAGCCCACCCCCTAAAAAGAGAACCAGCAAAGATTATAAGATTTCATCTTGGGATCAACTGTGCATGCTGAGGAGTTGTTCCAGAATTATGGAATGTTTGAAAGAAATTATAAAGGTTTTTTGTTTTTTTGTTTTTTGATAAGTAAGAAATTATAAAGGTTTAAATTCCAAGTACCACACCTGAGACATAGAATGATCTGAACATCTGTTTCCATTAAAATTGTTTACTCAAGAAGGATATATAAATTTCACATATTGATGCTCATGACATCTACAGATATTAAGATAAATCAATGTCAAAATCCTGATGCAAGACTTTTTCAAGCCCATTTTAGTTAAGGCACTTCAATTTTAGATTTTACATCATGTAGTTCAGCAGTACCAAGTTTGTGCCTGAATTTTGAGAAACTTCAAAGACAATAGAATTACTTCAACAATACCAAAGAGTGGGAAAGACAAGCAAGCTTCTTTTTTTTATTCTTTACAATAATCAAGATACCCTAATGGGATGATGGAGACAGCTGTACCATACTTGTGTCAAAATACACTCCGCGAGCATTGTATAAGCAAATGATTTCAAGCTTATTGAGAGGTAAAAAGACTAAGACTAAGATGGATGACCCTAATGGATGATGCAGCCAACTGAACCATACCTGTATTTTAAAAAACGCTCCACAAACATTGTCAAAGCAAATGGTTTCAAGCTTACTTATGTTCAAATTGTTATGTTGCAGGCCACATTAAAGTGTAGGTACAGCTATCTCTTATAATCAAAATGTCAAATATAGCTGGTTACACAGTAGTGGGTGAAAAGGTGAATTAAATGATAAATTTAACTTTCACCCCCCCCCCCCCCCACCCCTTGCAGCGGTCTCTTTGGGCAGGGCTCCTCCTTTAGCCTGGGGTTGTTCAGAGAGGCTTTTCATCACTATGCATGCCAACTTTATTTATTTAATATCATGGTATTTTGTAACAGGAACAACTTACAAGAAACATACCTTTGGTCTGAAATACAATGGAAGATCCATGAAAATTGCGTAGTTCTCAATAATGGCAAAGTCATGCATCATGATGGGTCCGATATTGTTATTGGTACTGGGTCATGCATGAAACCATCTTTGGAAATTACTCTGTTGGTGATATATGGTGGTGTATGTGAATAGCCAAATGTAAACATTTCGCCTGCATGAAGGTTCTGTAAGTTAAAAGAACTTCTTTCATTACCACGGTCACTAAATTGCTTTTATGAGGATGTCTTACCAGTGAATGGGTCAACCTTAGGATGAGCAGTAAAAGAATGTGATAATCACTTGTCATAGTCCAGCATACCAAGTGTTTGGAGATCTCCATCCTCCAAAACTTTAACAGCATCTGAATAAAGCAATGAAGACAATTTCAATCCCACATCAGAAGCAAGGACATACCACCAAGTTACTTGATGGAGTCCAAATATGACAAAGAAATCGGCATTTCTTAGTATTTCTTTTCGCCCACCATGAAAGTATAGAGTGGTTACTTAATATGAATGGCAATCCAGAGGAAGACCAACCCTTTTCATTTTAATTTTTCAGAATGAAAAACACAAGAAGAAGACAAGCTTACAAGGTTTATCTGCCTTAGAAAGTGCTAGAAGTTTCCCATGATGATACACCATAGCTGTATTAGCTGTACACAGGAGGCAAATACTTAGTGTCTAGCACTTCACACCAGGATTATCTAAACACGAAAAAAAATAGGTAGAGACACACATTTAAAGACAGACTTTGGCACAGTGCATGTATCAGAGATATTCAACAAATATTTATGTGCCTACTAAAGGAAGAGAGCATATTCATTAAGCCATACACACTTCTGGCTCAGCTGGTAAAAGGCTAGGGACAAATTGGTAGGTTTTAAGCTCAAATCTTACCCGCCATTTTTTTTTTTTTTTTTGGGTATTGCCGGGGTGGGAGGTTGATAGATGAAATAAAGGAAATAAATAGTGCAAGTGTGCAACACAATATTCGGCACATAAATAAATAAAAAAAAAAAAGAAAAAGAAAAAAAGTTGAGCAATGTAATCTTAGGTAAACATATTTGCCAGGCTAGGTCTGAAAGAAGTATGTATCTGAACACTTCATTCTTTGAAACCTAGCCTTGTACCTGCATCCTAATATATGGGGACTTGATGGATAGAAGAACTATACACACACTATTAACCAACAAAAAAGAACCTGAGCAACCAGAACATTAAGCAAAATTATACATGGGATAATGTTTTTGAACTCTACTAAAAATTATGTGCACAATTTCACCAGATTTATTTTCATTTGAGCAAAAGTTGCATACTAGACTAATTAACCTGTTCCATTTCCGTATGTGACATCTAATACTTTCAACTTTGTTCTCAGAATTTGCATGTGCACCAAGAGTAATCCAAACAGCCCTTTAAGATCTCCAATCTGTAATGACATTTAAAAAGGAAAAAAAAACATTTATACAACAGGACCAACAAATCAAACATATGCAACTGATGATTATCTATTCAAGATTTTTAATTATACACAGGCAAAACATGTGATCAAAAAAGGGGGTATATACTAATGACGTGAACCATGCCAATGAACATACCAGAAATAAAAATAAGAAAAAAGAAACCCACAGCTTACTAGTATACCTTCATAAATTTAGCACCTCCAAAATACTCTTCTTGTTTGATCCAAGATGTCCTTACATAGCGGGAGACATAGGTTGCCTTCCCATCTTTGATGCGCAAACCATGAATCATACTGAAAAGTTAAAGATATCAACTAATCCCTTCTTGCTTGAACAGACTAGTATTGGATAAACTAACATTCATGAACCTCTAAAATTAAAGAAAAAGTGGAAATAATGCAAAACACAGTGGAACATGACCAATTTCAATATATCCAAGAGCAGCAATCTAGCAAGGATGGCTAGATTACTGCTCTTGGATAAATTGAAATTCCTCTTGGATATATTGAAATTGGTCATGTTCCACTGAACAAACAGACACCCACTTCACCAAAACCAAACAGAATTTCAAGACTAAAATAGTGTAACAAACATCATGAAAATAAAAAAATGCTTATCAAAAAAAAAAAAATTTCATGAAAATAGAAAATGACATGGGTAAAGTACAGTCAAGTTTCCTTTCCCCCTTCACTAATAGAGTGACACCTAAGCTTGCCAAGGGATCATAAAGAAGGAGAACAAGCTAAATATCTTCTTTTGAATCCTGATGATTGAACATATCACCAGCATGTCCAAAGTTGTTTTGATCACATCATGATTATTTTTCACTCTTTAAGACCAGGTATTCTTAGAAATCATAAACAATTGTAACTCACTAATTAGCATGGCAGTTGCATTCAATAAGATATTCTGGCTGGCATACACCCACATAGGGAAATATCAAAATTTTCATTCTTAAGAAGCTCAATTTGGTGATTCATTGGCAGGCTCGATTTGGCAATTCATTGTAGTTAAACAAGTAAAACTTCAGCATTTAATGTCAAGATAGTATATGTATCAACTGGAAGGAACCTCAAGCAACTGTGGAAGAGGGAAAAGAACAAGTGTATCATTTTACCTCTTAGAGGACTTCAATTATGTAAATTCAGTCACTAAAAAATTATTCATTTGGCTCCACTGCCAAACTGTAGTTGTGTCAGAACAATCATGATATTTTCAATGAAATTTCTCAGAACTAAGCACCACATATAAAATCCAAATGATCTTGGCCAACTAAAGAATGAACTACAAGGGTTTACTGCTCATATAACCACCGTATATGATGACTCAAGAAAATTGAAACTTCACTATATAGAGCAGCCAATTGGCATTTTCTTCTTTGTTACATGGAGCTTTTTCCTTCAGAGTATATGACAAAAATACTTTTATACTGTAGAGAATTGGGCGCTGTGTAGCCACTAAAAAGCAACCATAAATTAAACACACAATGCAGAGAAACTTTAATGATATTCTGGAGTGGGAAAAGTGATACTGAAGTTATATCTTCAAACTCTTTCTTCATAAAAACTTAAAAGAAATACTCTTTTGAATACGGGAACAGAAAATCACGCACCCATCTCCATCAAACCTGCAAAGAGAGAAACAAAGGAAATAAGCACAATGGTCATCTGATCAATATCTGAATTTCATTCACAAGAACTAAAAAAAAAAACCCGTTCATATAGAGTAGTTAAATGAATATTCTTCTTCACTTAGAATTAAGTCAAGTAATTACAGTAAATAGTTCCACAGACAGGCTTATATATTAATTAATTAATTAATTAATTAATTAAAAAAAGACATACCAGTGATATCCAGCAACAGGAGAAAACTTTGGGTTAGGACCCACCCTAACAAACTCTCCGTTTAAGCAATCCTGTAAGACATATTCTACATTCCATGTCATGGGCAACAGAGGCAATAAGATGCAGCTTAATGCATTGGAGGAATAAATGAATAATTGGTCAAACCGTTGGCTACATTTACTCAAAATGAAATATATATACATTTATCGTAACGAGATAGCACATATCAAACTCAAGGTGAGAGGAATTCTTCAAATTGACAGGTTATTACACGACAAGGACCACTATTACCCAGCAACAAGGCTGTAGTATAATACAAAAGAAAAACCTAGAATGGTAACAGGATGCCAAAAATTGCTCAGTTCAAGGACGTGAGGCTAAACAAACAACAATAACAAAGCCTCAGCCCCAAAAATTTGGAAGTGACTGGCCAAATTTATTCTTCTCCACCATTCTATGTCTTCTTATCTAATATATTTCTCTTTTGCTGGCTTGCTTGTCAGTTTACCATGAACACATCTAAACCACATGGATATGATTGTTTAGTACATATGTCTAAACTTCTCATCCTCACTCCATGCATAAAATCTTAACTTTTCCCATATCTTATATAAAGTCTTAAAAATTCCAACACCAGATTTTTGCAACCAACTTATTCACTAAAAGCAATATCGCTGCTTTCCCAATTATACTAAAGCAATATCACCAGAAAACAATAATGAACACTCTTTAGCTTTGCACTGCAAAGCATAGCCTCCAAGCACAAGTTGCGCAACATTCACAGCTCCTAATCATGGGGCTTTCACATCAAACATTTTCCCCACAAGCTTTGAAAATCAGCTAATGTCTACAACATGTGCCTCAAACACTAACTAACTATAATCAATTATTAAGTGATAAGTTAAATAATATTTCCTTCATAGCTGTGCAAAAAGTTAATGCATTTTTAAACTCCAAATCATCAAAAACATTTTTTTTTTTCAAATAAAGTATCCACGTATCAAATTTGTATCACTCACTCAAGTACGAAAAAACACAGTACATCCACCATATTTGCATAGAAAATTATGCCGTATCAAGATTATTGCAACATCACACAGCGAAATAACCTAAAATGTGCTATAAACACTAAATGGAACTCCCAAACAATTTTAGAAAGAAATGTTGAAAATTCAAATATAGCACTTTGTTTGGTTGGTTGATCAAGTAGACCTTTCATTTTATAAAATACCAAGCAGAACCTCAACTCACATACATAAATACATACATATGCGTCATAATCCTCTAAAGTCATAACTTCCCTCCACACTTCTAAACAAGTAAGTTAAATTTTCTCACCTCATCATCATTTAAACAAAAATTTACTGACATTATTGTTGATGTGACAAAATCTTGATTAAAATCCTTTACCATGGAGATTCTAAAATCACATCCATTCATTTTAAAATGAGTGTATCAGATTTTGCCGTGTCATCAACATTTAAAAAAAAATATGTGGACTATCATCATTTGGTATCTGTTTAAATTATAGACGATAGGGCATAATCCAATCCACTCTTTTCAAAATGGATGAACAAGACTTTACTCTAGATGGTCCAAATCTGGCAAAATCTAAACCACCCATTTATTACTTACTTCATAGTAAAATCCTTAAGATCCTAACAATTTATAACTAAACTACTAGTAGCTAACAATTCATAATCAAAGAGTGGTTTAACATTTGCCACATCATCAACATTTTAGCAAACATTTACTACCATTATTCAGCATGAGTGATACTAACTATATAGTCTTTACAAACTGATGTGTCACCAATTATAAAAACATAATTCTAACGCTTAATGCCATATTGACACGTCAGTTCGTAAACCTTAAGCAATAAAATTTGTAATCTTTATCATTTTCCATCAATTGTCACTAATTACTGCACACTCGTTAATGTATATAGTCTGTACACATCACCCATTTCGCATGTTATAAAATACTATCGTATCTATCCAAAAAAAAATATATATAAACAACCCATTTCACCAATTCACCATGTCATTGGAAACTATTGATGAGGTGGCAAAATCCAAACCACTAAGAACACGTTTGGCATTGGCTTAAAAAATCAGCTTTTTTTTACTTTTTGGCTTACCATTGTACTGTTTGATACTATTCCTACGTCCGACACTGAACTATTCCAGCTATTTTTTAACTGATTTTATCTAAATAAGCTATTACCAAACAAATTATAAATTTCCCAATAAACGAACGGTTAGGATTTGAAGTGAATTATACAGTACAGAAAAAAAAAAAAATGGATAATTGTACGCACCGGAAGGTGGCCTTTGACGAGAAGGTCAGTGGTGGGTGGGGTCTCTTCCCGAACAGGAGCAAAGTTACCGGAGAGATAGTGGTGAGGCAGAGAAGAGTCGTACATGAGCTTCACGATCAGTTTTTCAACAAAGTCGATGACTTTTGATGTCAGGCCATTGTTGGGCTTTGGATCCACCGCCACAATTCCCCCTCCTGCTCCGCCGCCGCCGCTGTGCTTCTGCTTCTCCTCCGCCATGTTTAGAGAGAGAGAGAGAGAGAGAGAGATTGTTTTTTGGTTAATGGTGTGAGACTGTCTGTGCGAGTGAGTGGGGTGGGGGGTTATATACTTATATTGGAGGTAGTGTGGATTACGTTTATGTTTATGTTTATGTTTTGTCTGTTTGCATGTCAGGTTTTGTTTGGCGAAAGGTGGTGAGCGGTGACACGTTTCGTTTTTGTGATAGGATCAATATCTCCAGATTCTATTGAATTGAGGGAAAATTTAGGCACCTTTGGACCATTCATGTCACATCAATACTTTATAAATAACTTTATCTATTTGTGTATAATTGTATAATTTATATAAGTTTGTGTATGATTGTATAAATTTTTAATTTTGTTACTGTAATTGTTATATTTATACTATTAATTTTGTATTTAGTTGTTTGTTTTTTCTTTATGTATTTCAAAGATGAACGAAGAGAGTCAGTGATGGTTATTGTATAAGAAAAAAGAGAAACAATTAAAAAATTAAAAAAATTAATTTTTAATGAAATATAGCGTAAAATAGATAAAATGATATTAGGTGTTTTGAAAAGTGAATATAAAAATTAAAAAAAGTGAGCTCATAAATAGAAATTTTTGTATAAATTGACATGAATGCTTTTAAGTAAGTTTATCCAATTGGGTTACCCAATACAATACAATACAACACGTATTTAAAATTTGACTTGTATTTGTATCTAATGGGTCCATTGAATTGCACCTAAATCATATCCTATTGACTCATATTTGTATCTAACGGTCCATTGCATTGAACCTAGGTCATATTCTATTTGACTAAACTTGGGCACATTGTTACATTATTCAATACACTATGAACATTGTTATGTCACTATCTATATGGATAGTTATTCATTAAAAAAAGAAAAATCTACATGCATAGTTAAATCATATTCAGGCGGAAGTTTATTAGTCAATGCTATTGTAGTAGTTTAATTGATAAAGTTTTATTGTACATTATAAATCTTGTCAATACATAAAAAATCATAATTGGTATCTTAACATGTTTTTTTATTAATTTATAATCATAATTTGTTAATAAAAACAATTTTTTTGTTAAAGGGTGCCAAAGTGTCCTTTTGAAGGAGGAATTTAGTAGGTCTACCAAGAGTTTTATAATTCAATTGAATTGACACTTCTCAGAGTTTTTAAGAAATTTAGAGTTCAAATCTCTTCACCATTGTTATAACCATTAAATTATAAATAAATAAACACTTAAAATGAGGAATTTATTATCCCACTTCATTGGGTAGTAAGAGCTAATAAAAAAAAATATTCTTTTAACTAAGAGTTGCTCAAGTCTCTAAAAATACATGATTGCAATAAAAAAAATCTTCAACCTTAAAAAATGTACTTCATTACTCATTAGTGGAACCAACAATCATCAAAGGTTCCAATCCAATCAAATTTATCAAAAAAGTGCATAATACATTACAGACAATATCCATAATAAGGTAGAACATTAAAGAAAAAAGTCCAAAACCAACAAAACAAAAGGACAACAAAGGGAACAAACTCTATATCACATAATTGATTTTAATTTTGTTCTTAGGTGATGTAACATTGCTTATATTGTGTTGATTAATATAGTCAAGCAATTACATTTAATTGGCGAATTTAAAGTTGAACACATAAGATACTACGGTTAAGTTTTGTCCCTCTTAAAATGTGTGAAAATGGAGAGAAAGAGACTATCATATGGTGGTACATTAGTATTGACTGGTGCAACCTAATACTATGAATGCTAGTTGATTGAGAAGTGCAACCTAATCACTTGGGAGCTCCATGGTCATAAGAATACAATGGTGTGTGAAGAAAGTTAAGGAGTTTTTTTTATGTGACCTACAGTAGTGCTTGAATATAATAGGTAAGTGGAATATTTTTAGAATGAAAGTAGACACTAATCGATGTCTGGTTGTAGTTATTGGAGAGCATGAGTTGTTCCTCTCTTAAACAAGAGGGAACTCATTCAGAGACTAGAAAAAGGTTGGCATGTGAGACTTTCTCACATTTTGGGTAAGAGTAGATAAGTGACTTGACCTTTACCCAAAAATGGAGTTCCCATGTTCCTTAAATACTTTTGATTTTGGTGTTAAAATGATGATTCTTAGCCGAACTGAGGATTTTGACCTCAAATGGGCATTTATGCCTGATTCATTAGTTAAGGGATCATTAGCCTTCATGAAACAATGGTAAAGTTTGGTATAGAGGATTCTTCTGATCACTTGTCTGTGACAAGGCACAGCCGCAAAAGAGCTTTGAAGGGTCTATTTATGGGGTTGGAGTTGCAATTAAGTTCAAGTACAACTTTGGCATCTAGCTCTATCTCTATTGGTTGGATACTGAGTTAGCTAATTTGAATTAGACCATCCTTGAAGCCCATAATTTTGCCATAACATTCATTGCAAACCCAATGGCTTTTGACTGTCCTCTAATCCTGTTTCCATCAAACTCATGAATTAAACCCCCTCCCTCTACCTTCGGGGGTTACCTAATGATGATACATCTGTGTTTAACTTGAACCATCTAGTGCTTTGAAAATAGTAATCCTACAAGAAGTTACCATATTACAGGTCCATTAACTATGTGGCACAATGATTCAGGCAAAAAGATAGAACTGTAACATGGTTTAAATATGTTCATTGACTGTGATTAGCTTCAGCAATATAAGCACTACTAGTCTGTGAGACCATGATAGGACTGTTTGACAGCCAGAGTGTTTTTGGCATTTCAGTAAGTTGTGTAAGATGTAATTGACCTGTTTCTTAGGTAGCATCAAGCTTATTTAATACATTTTCATTTGTAGTGTTGTAAACAACATCAATTACTGTTGCTCTTTCATCACTAAGAAAAGATTATATACCACAAAAATTTGTTGTGGATGTAAAGCACGTAGAACATAAAAAGATAACATTCACTTCTGCACATGGGCTTCGAAATGAGACCTTTAGCTGTAGATCTTTTTGATAATCTAACAAGTAATGGCACTGAAGTCTAAGGCTCTTGACTAATGGGGTATCCTTTGAGAAACCACAAAAGTGGTCAGCCGTGAATGCTATGACTAGTTCTAAACTTGTTCAATATGGTAATTTTTCATAATGTGGAATTAGTTCTAAATTTATCATTTTGGCATAAAAATTAGTACAAAATACTTTCCTGAAAAGCTAAACTTATGTTCTTGTAAGGTTTACACCAATCAAATATAATCATCATCGACTATTCATAAAGAGGTTCTAGGACTAGTTAAGAAGTATATATTAATCCAATTTTGTGGTTTGTAAAACACAATAATCTGGAGGGATCAAGCTATTGAAAGGCATTCTTGCATGTTTGACAAAATGCTTTATCAGCTTAGTATATAACCTTCTACTTCCCTTTTATAAAGTACTACAGCTAGCAAATCCTAATGTTTGGGGTAAATCAATTCATAATCCAGTTAAATCTATAATGACATTTTTAAAAACTAATGTTTCCAGGTCTTTTCAATGCGCATCAACCTGTATGTTTGAACAAACCCCAACAAGAACTCATTTTGTAACCTGGAAACCTTTGGAGCATTAGGCATTAAGTGCTTCTTCTGAAATCAATGCCAGAGAATGTTTAGCCAAATTTGTGAGATGCAATAGAATTTGAAGGGCTATAATGCATTTCAACTTATCAAATAATTTTCTAGTTATAAAAAAAAATAGAAAAACTCCTCTTGATTTATAATCAGCTTTTGAGATTCATGAAATTCATCTTTAAGTTTTTGCAGAAAAACTTAGTGCTCAGGCAATCTATATTCCATTTCTTGTCCTCTTTTTTTTTTTTGGATGAATGAGGAAATTTTATTAACAGAAAGACTGAAATCTACACTTCTGCAGAAAAAACAGCCAGCCCCTGCAGCAAAAAGACAAGCTACCAAGCTAAGCTAAAACAGACACAGACCAAATTAACTAAACAGCACCCTATCCTTTATTTATTGACATTTTAAAACCTGCTCTAGTTCTAACTCTCACTGTGAATAAGATCATTATGGACTCTTGCATTTCTTTAAATCGAAGGTATAGGAATTTCAAAATAATTTGGCAAGCACTATCAACACAAACAAAAATATCCAGCAACAAACCACAATTAGGACACCGATTTTTTACGTGGAAAACCCTCCAATGAGAAGGGAAAAACCACGGGACCTAGTCTAGTAAAAAATTTCCACTATTGAATAAAGAGTTTACAACAATTTTCTCTAAAACAAATGCTAAAAGCTACCAAAACATTGAAGAACACAATTTTTAGATTACAAAAAATTTACATCACACTAAACTCAATTTCAACAATAACAAGAACACCAAGTGGGCCTTAGCATCTGAACAAATGGAGAGGAATTTCAAAAGACAAGCTGCAGATTAACCAAGTACTATTCCAACACTTGCTGCCATAATCTTCTTGTAAAAGAGTAATCATAAAAGAGATGATCCCTACAACACTCCAAATGCTTCCTGTAGATAACACAAGATATCAGCATTGTAATCCCAATTTACCAATCTGTGATAAGTTATTATAAAAGGTCCATACAAGCTACCCTTTTAGGTTCAGATCATTTTTTTCAAATGCATATTGCTAGAGGCCAATCAAGAATGATTGCAATGATGATGCTGTTGCATCCTCAAGTTAGGCAAAGCTTAACAGTGATAGGGAATTGTGAAAAATTGACATGAGTTAGTTATTCAAGTGAGCCAAAATGGCCAAAAAAGTTATTTTCCCCAAGTTTGTAACAGTAAGCAATGGGAACATAACCCAAAATGTACAAAGAGATTCCACTAAAATTGTGTGTGCTTCCAATCACATGAAAAAAAATTGATTTTAAGCTCTAGAGTCTAGACCATTAAACTATGGTAGACAAAACGTTCTTTATAAAAGGTTCTAAATAGGCTCAGCTATTTTTGCCTAGTTTTGTTTTGTGCTTCCAATTTGTTCCTCATCTAGGATCAAATCAAGTGAGAAATCGTCAAAAGTCATAACACAAGAAGAACAAAGAAGTAAAGGAAATGAATTACCATTTGAATAACCCTCTCCCAGCTATTCAAAGTTTATTGGAAAAATTAAGGACTTGAGGCTTGGGCAAGGCATTTTTCATGTAAAGACTTTGAAACAAATTGGAAATAGGATGTGAGACAAAATGGCCAAAAAAATATTTTTCCCAAGTTTGTAACACAATGTACAAAGAAATTCCACTAAAATTGTGTATGCTTCCAACCACAGGAAAAAATTGATCTTAAGCTGTAGACCATTAAACTATGGTAGAAAATAAGATCATAATAGAGACAAAACGTTCTTTATAAAGGTTTTGAATAGGCTCAGATATTTACGCCTAGTTTTGTTTTGTGCTTCCAATTTGTTCTGCATCTAGGATCAAACCAAGCGAGAAATCATCATAATACAAGAAAAACAAAGAAGAAGAGGAAAGGAATTCACATTTGAATAACCCTCTTCCAGCTATTCAAAGTTTATTGAAGGAAATAGGGATATATGCATCTTTCATTTTAATTACTTTTTCCTTTTGGGTCCTTCTTAATGTGCGAATCAAATATATGGAATGAAATTTTATTCAAAATATTCAATAACCTTTGATTATAGAGAGTGTAACCAACTACCTTTCGTACTCCACCATCCAAAATCCTGAAAGTATCCAAGAGAGGCATATTGCCACCATATTCCACAGATGATTCATCGAATATCAACTGTTGACAAACACAAGTCATCGAATTAAATAATGTTAATAATAATAGAACTTCGAAACAATTCAACAGTTTGGTTGCTGAGAAATCAATCAAATTGGCCAAGATTCTATACATCTCATAATTTTTTTTAATTATTAGAAAACCAAAAGCTTTGCTAAAGTGAGCCCCATTCAATTATATACATTGGTTCCTATATTTTTGAAATCCAAAAGAAAAAATTCTTTTTTTTCTTCAAAAAATTGTATTGAAATCAATAAACGATAGAGAATAGAATTCTAAAAAGTTCACTTTCTTTCATTTTTAACTGTTTTCTCAGCCAGTAAACAAAAATTCAATACAAAAAAATGGGTATATGGAATGCGTACCGGAAGTGACATGTGTGATCTTGCCCCAATCCTGACCGGTTTCCTTTTCGCATCTTCTCTTTAACTCGGGACAATCGACAATCTCCAGGTATTGTAAAGACGAGAGATTGCGCATCTCGTCAGGCAGTGATTTCAGATTGAGACAGTTGTCAATTGCAAACGATTTAAGCGAGATAAGATTCCCAATCCACCGAGGCAATGTTTTCAGATTCTCACAATGTCCAATATAGAGATTTTCCAGGGTTGTAACGTGTTGAAGACCTACAGGTAAGGAATTCAGTTTTGGAAGGCCGATGAATTGCAGATCAATGAGGCGATTGAAATGTCGCCATTCCATTTCGTCCACGTCACTTCCCAGATTTAACTCCTCGCAAGAGAAAATGTCTAAACGCTCGAGAGAAATTAGATTTGATACCCACCCATCTGGCAGAGACACAACATCTGGCAGATTTAATATCCCCATAGATTTTAACTTGGAGAGATGGGAGGACGAAGAAGAGGAGGAAGAGGGAAGTATTGTCTCTTGAACAAACTTTGAGCTAACGTTACTTAGAGTTAGGTCTTCTTCGAGATAAGGAAACAAGGGCATGGAAGTCATATTAGGACAATCTTCAATCCAAAAAGAAGAAAGACAAGGAAATGAAGGCAGTGACCGGTTATGCTGATGTTGTTGATGATCTGTCATTGAAGCGCTCCTCCACCATCCCTTTAAGTTAGGGCATTTCACAATCCAAAGAGACTTTAACGATGGGAAGAAGGATAAAGTAGAAACTTCCTCACTTATATCACGATCTGATATGCATTCCAAATCTTTCATTTTCTCAAGCCATAATCTTTCTAGAAATGGGAGTTTAGACAATGGTGGCAGGTGGTTGCATCTGTCACATCTCCTTAAGGTGATTTCAACAAGATTTTCGATGGAAGGAAGCCAACTTGAAAATGTCACACCAGTGTAATCACACACTTCCAAAATTTTGAGATTTGGATGTGGCTGGAGACTATCTAATAACATCTCATCGTGTCCTTCTTGGTGAGCCCATGTTAATTTCAGTTTCTCAAGATGTTGCTTTTCCCTTAAATTTTTGACCTCGCAATCTGAGTTAGCATCTTCCAATTGTTCTGAAATTTTGATCTCAAGCGTTCCTCTGAGGTTGTTTAGCCCATTCAATTCACCTAGTCCACCATTATTCCTCACAATGAATAACGATAATGACCGAAGACCAGTCAGTTTCCGTAATCCTTGAGGCAATCTCAACTTAAAACAACCTCTATCATCAAGGTGCCTAAGGCTAACCAATTTTGTGATGTCCCTAGGCAATTGTTCAAGATTACAACATTCTTGAAGTTTTAGTGTTTGCAAATTCAACAATGTTGTAATTGAATCAGGAAGAGTTTTAATAGGATTAAAAGAAAGATCTAAGTACTTCAAATATATAAACTTCTCTATGGAATTTGGCATTATTTTAATATTCAATCCATGTAAATCCAATGCACGCAACCTTGGGAAACTCTCAATTAGTGCACTCAATTTGGCATTATTTTAATATTCAATCCTGTATGTCTCTTGTGGATAAGAATAATTTTTATAAAAAAATGACCTGCAAAGTAGATTCTTGAAGCACTCATCTGCAACATCTTCTAATTGCTCTATATTATTTGGCAATTGGATTAACCCAAGTGCCATCCATAGTTGAATCAATTCCATCCTTCCAAAAATGTAAGATTTAGGAAACAAAGAACAAAAGGCAAAACAACCTTTAATATATGATGGAAGATGATCATAACTCAACCTTAGAATTGAAAAGGTATTACCACCCCCTTGTTCAATTACATTTTCTTGTACCTTATCCTTGATCTTTAACCACCTGTCTTTTTTCTCATAGTATAATGCATTTCCAATGGACTCTATTGCAAGGGGTACTCCTTGACATTTGCCTACAATCTCCCTTCCAATTTCTACTAGTTTAGTGTTGTTGGTCTCTTGCCTGTTTCTAAATGCTATTTTCTCAAATAAAGACCAAGAATGGTCTTCAGAAAGACCATTAAGAGCATATGTTGAAACAGGACGTGTAATTTCTGCAACTAATTTGACTCGTGTAGTTATTACAATCTTACTTCCCTTTGCACCTCCAATTAAAAGGCTTTTAAAGTCATTCCAGTTTTTATAATTTTCATTCCACACATCATCCAACACAAGTAAAAATTTCTTTTGATAAATTTTGTTAACAAGTTCCCTCAATGGATCCATGTTGTGGACTTGACCCATGAGGACTTCAGGATTAAACTTACGACGTTTCTTTCGCATTAGTTCCATGCTATCATCTTTATCAATACCATTTATTAGTTTTTCAGCAATTGTTGTCACCTTGAAGACATCTGAGACCCACACCCATATTTTTAACTCAAAATGTGCATTGACCTTTTCATGATTGTATACATTTTGAGCAAGTGCGGTCTTGCCTATCCCCCCAATTCCCTCAATAGCAATGACGGATACATTCTCATCATTATTAGGCTCCAATAAAAGTTTTATGATGGCATTTCTATCATCATCTCTCCCAATAACTTCTTTATTTGGTAAACATGGGATAGTCTCCCTGTTCAGACTCACTTGAGGCTTCACATGGCCCTCATTAAAATGAAAGTTATTTCTATCTTGCGCCATTGCAATTAGAGTTTGCCTCAATTCGATTATTCTAAGACTCATCTTACGATTTCTAAAAACAAGTGGGATACTTCTAAAGAAATTGCGTACCTTTTCTGCAGTATTCCCACTCGTCTCTTCTTGCTGCAAAGCTAATTCAACGTGGAACTTATACTCACCCAACAAGTCATCTGCATCATAAAAAGCGTCCTTGAGCTTTTCAAGCCAGTCACTGGCTTGATGGTTGCGGTTCGGCTGCTCCATTGCATCCAGAAGGACAGCTTGTATTCTGGACACTGTGTTCTTGATGCTTTCAATGTCATCTTTAACATTCCACAGTGGTCCAAACTTTTCAAAAGCCGCAGAGCCCAAATTTTCAATTATGGTCTGTGCAACTCCGCAGAGGATTGCTTCAGCCATTTTTTCGTAGTGAGAGAAAGGAAGGCTTAAAGAGCGAGAGGGAAGCAAGAGAGGGCGGTCTTCAAGTGGTTCAGTGCTAGAGTCTAGAGAGTAAAAGAAAAACTTTCTATTGAGTGAAAGGAAGGCTAGAAGAACGAGAGGAAAGCTTAGAGAGTGAGCTTGAAGTGCTTCAGTATTTTAGAGAGTGAAAAGGATTGCTTCAGCCATTTGTTCGTAGTGACTAATGAGACAAAGGAAGGCTAAAAGAGTGAAAGGGAAGCAGAAGAGGGTGGGCTTCAAGTGCTTCAATGCTAGAGTGAATGAAAAACTTTCTAGTGAGTGAAAGATAGGCTAGAGAAACGAGAGGAAAGCTAGAGAGTGAGCTTCAAGTGCTTTAGTATGCTAGAGAAAAGAAGATTTAAAGAGCGAGAGGGAAGCAAGAGAGGGTGGGGTTCAAGTGGTTCAGCGCTAGAGAGTGAAAGAAAAGCTTTCTAAAAGAGTGAGAGCTTGAAGTGCTTCAATATGCTAGAGAGTGAAAAAAGAAGGCTAAAAGAGCGAGAAGAATGCTAGAGGGTAATGTTGCTGTGAAGAAGGAGACGAGTAGGACCGAATATTTAAAGGGGAAGAAAGTTACCGTTACTAGTTTTCCTTTATGAATTTTCTTAGAAGGTTACATCAATCATGCATAGCTTTATGTTTTTTCAAAGAAACTCACCGTTACTAGTCTTCCTTTGTGAATTTTCTTAGAAAGCTACCGTTATATCATGCACAACTTTATGAATTTTCTTGGAATGTTACCGTTATCATGCATAGGAAAATGAGGAGGCACCATGTGGTGGTGTTGACTGTTGAGCCCTTTTGCACTGAAAGAAAACCCTTTTTGCATCAATGAAGTTAGAGCCAATTTTCTTAGAACAATCACGCTCACGCATAGGAAAGTAACAGAGTTTTCGGAGGCAGATCCAAATGAATAATAATGTAGGACTAACATTTTGCCTTAAAAGCCTTCAAAAAAAAAAAAACATTTTGCCTTAAATGTCTAGCCCAGTCCTTTTGCTTTTTGAATAAATACACGCATCTTTGCTTTTTGAGAAACAGAGCATGGCTGGAAAAAACCGAGCCTACAAAGACGACGTGTCGTATAACAGATTCCAGAGGATCAGAGTGTTTAAATTCAACGCATTGCAGAGAAAAATAAAAGAATGCTGAGTGGATTCGATACCTGACTACATGATGAACTAATTCAAATCAATTATATTTAAGCAAATATAAAAAATAAAAAATCAATTCTAATTTTTTTTTTTTACCCCCTCATTTTGTTTTATTTAATAAAAACAATAGGAGAAAATTGGCAAATGCCCCTTTCATGAAAAAAAATCTAGCATTTTGCCATTTTTTCCAAACTAATTAGAAAAATGCCCTTGTTTAGAAACTCGATTTTCTCAAAATCGAGTTAGCTCTATAGTGGCGTTTTATAGAGCCCTATAGTGATGTTTTAAGGATCTATAGTGGCGTTTTAAAACTCGAGCTCCATGAACTCAAGTTTTATGCAAGTTTTTTTTTGTTTTACTTATAGTGGCATTTTTTATTTTTATGAAACTTAAGTTTATGGAGCTCAAGTTCCAAAACACCACAATAGATTTTTAAAATGCCGATATAGGGCTCCTTAAAACGCCACTATAGGGCTAACTCGATTTTGAGAAAATCGAGTTTTAAAACAAGAGCATTTCCCTCATTAATTTGAGAAATAGGACAAAATGCTAGATTAAAAAAAAAAAAAAAAAAAAAAAGAGAGAGAGAGAGGGTAAAAGCCCATTTTCTCCAAAAACAATGATGAAGCAAGGATTTTTTTTTTCCACCATGACTATCTGGGTTTTCTTGGATAATGTGGAATTGGTAAAAGAAAATGTACAAAAGCACAACTTTTACAATAATTTTGAAAATTTTAATGGCAGTGTGAGACAACACTGATTGTTGAACATAAAGGAAAAAAAAATTGGGCCCCCCTAGCCCAAAGAAAAAAAAGGAATTTTTTTAATGATTATATATATATATATATATATATAGTTATGTCTAGAATTTTGTCTCAGTCCTTTTAAAACTTAGACTCTCTCTTAATTAGCCTAGCCTAACTAGCAACTACCAAACTCAAAAACTTAACAAAATCGAATAAATAAATAAATAAATAAAAAATCTCAATCAGCCTAGTATTAGAATACTAGCAGTAGGTGTTCTAAATGGTAAATATTTAGTATTTAGAACCAAGGAAGTCGACACCGTATCGTACCGGCCGCACCGGCCGGAATATTTCGTACCGGCAAGCATTTCAGTACACAAACCCCCCTGTTTCGTACCAAAAAAATACCGGCCGTACCGGCCATGTACCGGGCGTACCGGCCAATTTCGGGCAATACCGGTCGGTACCGGGCGTACTGGCCCGTACCGGAAATTTTTTTTTTTATTTTTCTATTTTTAAGTTTTGTAATTTTTGAATTTTTGTTAGGGCAGAATGATAACTTATTTGCATTAACTTATTAGTATTATTTGTTTTCTTAGTATGCAATGGTAACTTTTAAACTTTCTATATTTTATATTGTATTTTTTTTCTTCTTTTAATTGATATTAAAGTCTAAAACCATGAATAATTAGTTCTGAATTGAGGAAATATTTTATGGTAAACTTTTATATTTATTATAACACACACACACACACACACACACACACACATACATACATACATATATATATATATATATATATAAAATAGCGATAAACCTGAAACGGTACACCGGTATTGACCGGTATCCGAAATATATCGTACCGCTGGCCAAACTGGTACAGCCTCCGGTACGGTATTGACTCCCTTGTTTAGAACACCAAATATCAAAAATACTACTGTACGAGACATTTCAAATGCTATATTTAAGTAGCCAAAGTAAGTTTTGGTTTGTGAATATATATATATATATATATATATTTTTTGCAACAGTTGATGCGCTTAAGAAACAATATTATTTTGTATTTTTTTTTTCTTTGTTGGTAAAATGGTTGCATCTTAATGTACTAGGAAACAATGATTTTGTGTATTGATCTTAGTTGATAGTTTGTTAGTACCATATGAATATTTATTTGGATTTTTTTTTCTTTTTATACTTCGGCCTCCCTAGCTTGAAATCTTAGGTTTGCCCCTACATTAAACACTATCTGAAATGACATAAGAACATTCACATCAAGCATTCTAAAATTTTTAGCATTCACATCTACATTAACTATATCATAGATCACATTCATCAAAATTCTAATGCTAGAGCATTAGCACCAATTGTTATAAAAATAAATAAATAAATAAAATTATATTTTAACATACAAAAAATTTACTTAATCTATCTTAGCATAGCATTTAATATTAGACAATACATCTTATATCTTATTTTAAATTTTTTTTTTTTTTGAGAAAGTATCTCTTATTTTAATTCGTCGCTCATTAAAATAACCAAAAAAGACACCTGCCATGTAGTAGAAGTGTACTATAGCATGTGTTAATATAATTTGGCATATGACACGTGATGAAGATGTATTTTTGGTATTTGATGTTTTAGCATTCGGCACACCTCATGATGCCAATGCTCTAAATTTTCTCTGACCAACTATAGAACTTGTTTTTTTCTCATGTAAATTTGAAAATAAACAGTACATAAGTTGACCTTTATCAAGTAGTAAGTTTTCAAATTTGACTTGACAACGAATTACAAATATAAAACATTTAAATTTGGTTGATAATGAATGTAAAATGTTTAAACTTGACTCAAGCTTGAACCAATCCTATAAATAATGTTCATGTTCAAGTTCAAGCTCATTAAAAAGTTTTAAAACTTGAACTTGGCTAGATTCATTAGTCAAGTTGAAGCTTAAACTCAAGCTTAATATCAAGTTTTTGAAATTAAAATCCAACACAAATATATTATCAAGCCCATATAAAACTTATTGGTTTGCACAAGTATTCACTACTCCTAATTACTTAAAACCTTAATAAGATACGAGTGTAACAGGGAAGAAAGTTACTAGTTTTCCTTTATGAATTTTCTTAGAAAGTTACATTAATCATGCATGGCTTTATGTGTTTCCTAAGAAATTTACCGTTACTTCTAGTCTTCCTTTATGAATTTTCTTAGAAAGCACTAACTATATCTAATATTTTTTTATCATCGCTAAACTATTGAAAGAATATCTTTAAAATATTTATGAACGAAAAACAGTAACAAAAAAAAAAAATCGTGCAAATTTTAGAGAGAGAAAAAAGATTTAAGCCTCACTTAAAAAAAAAAAAAAAAAAAAAACTCCTCTCAAAGCTCTAGAAGGAGGGCACACACATACGTATCATTCAACTTCTATGTACGCAAATTATAAATGTTTTGTACATAAAAAATAAAATATCAACCAAACATACAATATCACAATTATCGAATTAAATAATTAATTTTAAATTTGTAATACTCAACTTGACTCGACACATTTACAACCTTACATAATCAAATGAAGACAATCATGCTCATTCAAAGGAAACTAACAAGTTAAGAATCACATACCATGTGAACGGGGACCTCAATATGAAGAAACCAAGTGCAGAGATCATGTTCCTTCAAGAAGAAAGACCATTCATTAAAAAAAAAAAAAAAAAAAAAGAAGAAATGACCAGGCTGCTTCAGCCTTCAATCGTGTCACCAGGAAGACCAATGCTTGTGATTGTGGGAAAAGTCAGCAATAAGTGACAAATGGAACCCAATAATAAAAGAAGAAAAGGGGTCATCACAAGTTGATAAGAAATAGCATAGGTACGTTGGTTTTGTCTTCAGTGAAACAATGTCTTGGTCTCGTGTGACACATTGAAATTATTTTGGGAAACAACCATGAAAATACAAGCCATTGTTAGACTTTGAATATTACCCAAGGGCAATGGGTCATCAAGCATTTTGGTCGTGGCATTACAGATCAATTAATGCAGCCAATGGGCCCACGTCCAACACTCACTTTTCAAATCCTACATGCTCGTCCAATTACTCAAAATCGATTGAATTATAAATGGCATAAAATTGTTAAAATTTAATTATTTTATTAGTTCAAAAAACATATATGAGATATACTTTTTATTTTTTTAAACTTTAATTTATTAAGAATAAAAAACAAGTACAATAATCGGTAAATTACAACTATTACTAAAAAACAAGCTTTAAGAACAATAGAAAGTTTATTTAGTAGAATGAACTGCGAAGTTAAGAGATTTCCTAACTTTGCATAATTCGCAGTTAACAAAATGCAAACTTAAATTAAAAGCATTACTCATGATGGTAGAAATAGACCGAATCACTTAGTTCTTCTTCTCTAACCAGAGTATTAAAACATACTTTTGTATCCCTTCCCACATTACACCAATTTTCAGACCTAGGCAAGTCTAAACTTTAAAGCCCACAAAATTACAATTGCTTTAGCTTCGACAGAAGTGCATAAGTCATAAATCTTGGTCCAAACCATTAGCAGCTCACCAATTGCATTTTTGACCATCACAGTTAGGAGGTGAAATCATGTGACTAAGTGAGACAACAACAATCACATTTAGTTTTATATAGTTTCTAGGAGGGGTTTCCAAGACTATGTGAGACAACAGCATCCACATTTGCAGACTTAATGTATTACAATTTACTCCTAAATTTTACCCTTGCTAATAATCATAAGATATAAATCATAAGTGTAATGTGACTATTTAAAACATCTCAACATGAATTATTCTTATATGAAAAGGATAAAATTCAGTCAACAACTCTGAGATTTGGGTTAGTGTGAACTACATACAAAATATTTCAAAATTGACCAACTCAATCCCTAATAACCATGAGAAAAGGGAGAATAATGAGTAATTTTTTCGAAACCAAGTTAGGTTAAGGACCAAGTTGGTTAATTTAAAAATATCTTAAACCTGGCTGGTATTAGCCTAAAACTTTGAGGAGTTAATTGTATTTTACCTTATAAAAAATGACCATTACAAATTAACAAAATATAATGAATATTCTAGCTATGTATTAGTACTTGGATATTAAAATAGTACTTAATATTCACGTGAGTATAATTTTATAGTCTAGAATAATTTTTAAGTAATATACATATATACACACACATATTATTTGTTTGTGCATACATAATATGTTCATATCAACATATATCTACAGACTACAGGGCACTGTAACACAAATGGTGAAGATTTTGATACTTCAAATGATGTGGTTTGGATTATTTTAGCATGTGTCATTACATAAAAATGCTCAATAAAGTGTAATTGATTTTTTTTTTTATCATTTTTATATTTTTCATAATAATTGTATCAAAAAGTAACTTTGGTATCACATAAAAAGTCACAATTGTTGCCGTTATGTCAAAAGTTGTGGTTTACCACGTGAAGCTTAGAATTTTTTGTATCCAAAATTTATAAATCTGATTTTTTAAGAGATAATAAATGTTTAATACTTTAATTTGTAATTTTTTTTATTGATTTAATTGTTATTTCTTTTCATGCCTTTCCAATCTCTCAAATGACAATATAAAAATCAAGTCTACAATAAGTGAAAAATAAAGTTGAGCAAAGCTCAGTGTCTCAATCACGCCACACCAATGACCAAACACACAACGGAACCTGTTGGCTCAGGCTCATGTCTCTATCAGTATTTTCATTTACAATTCGAACACAGCCACGCGTGTCTTAAACCGTGTATTTTTCACCCAGTTGTTATTGGTAGATTTGTAATGAGTAATGCTATCACCATTGAAAATGGCACAATTTTGTGGGTCATATCTTCACATGGCGATTTGTGATTGATGAATTTGTGTCCTCACATTGCCTATTGACATATCTTCACTAATCACAACTCGCCATGTGGTGAGTTGTGGTACAAAGTTGTGCCCTTTTTGGTGGTACTAGTATTACTCATTTGTAATAGACAAAGTTTGATTAGAGCATTACCATCTTCAAATACTACTTTATCTATTTTACCAATTTATTTCACAACTCACTCAATATTTCAATTCTTATTTTTACATACAACTCAATAAAATAATATAAACTACCTTACAAAATAATAAAAGTACTATTTTGCTCTCTTTTTTCTAACTCTCCTTTTCTCTTCACCCACAACCACAAAATTAAAAAAAATTATTTTTCCTTTACAACCCATGAACAGTAAAAGGTTGCATATATGTAACCATACTATGGCAAGGTGGCAAATTTTTTTAAGAATACAAACCCGAATGAAGTGGGTTTTCAGTGTCTTGGGTTGTAAAATAGTAACTGGGGATGTTTAAACTCTTATTAAAAACAATTATTATAACTATATATTTTAAAATTATAATTGTTGAATTGTATATATTTTTTATGTTCTTATGCCTAATTTTGTATCAATAGAATATTATTTATTATTCAATTCATAAAATATGAAAATTTTGAAATTTAAACACTTAATTGAAGACACAGCTATTGATTTTTTATTTTCTTAAAATTTTGCAAGAAAAATGTAATTTAAATGTAGATTTGTCAAAATTCACATTGTAAAAATTACTATAACCAAGTCTGTCATATAACCCTAATTTTGACCCAATAACAATTTTTTTTTTTGCACAAAAAATTTATAATAATTTTCATAATAGTTGAGTTGACAAGTTTTTACCAATTTTCATTTAAATCCAGTAATAAAATAACATTCCGCTAGATATTAAATTTGTTGCGTCTATCGAGTATATAGACTTTGTCTTATGCATTAAAAACTAAAAACTTTTATTTGTTGTGACTTTACTAAAAACTTTTTCAACAAATCTAGTTATTTATTTATTAAAGATAGGTTTTAGTTATTTGTCACATCATATCATATCATATTATATATAATAAAAGTTAGGCTTAGATGTCGTGATTACGCCCCATGACTTCACTAAATTGCAGAAATTTTATTAAATTTTTAGATTTTTAAAGAATTAAAAAGAAATAGTATATCACCGGGACTCTAATTCATTTTTATCATTAAATAGTTTATCTCTTTATAAAAAATAAATAAAGAAATAAAAAACTGCTTCACGTCTGCTTCATGTAAGATTGTAGGTATAGATTAATATTAGATTAATCAAAAAAATATTATATAGTAAGCATAAAATAAAAACTACTTCATGTAAGATTGTAGGTAAATTAATACTAGATTAATCAGGACTCTGATTCATTCTTATCTCTAATTCATTGTTATCATAAAGTAAGTGTATCTCTAAAAAAAATGAAATAAAAAACTGCAAATTAATATTAGATTAATCAGGACTCTAATTCATTCACATCTCAAATTCAAAAAATCAAGACTCTAATTCATTGTTATCATAAAGTAGGTGTATCTCTTAAAAAAACAAAAAACATACTGCTTCCCATAAGTTTTTTTTTTTTTTTTTTTTTTTGGTATTAAGTTTAACATAAACAAAATTAAAAAAAAAAAAAAATCTAATAACAATCTAGCTAATAATATTAACTATTTTTTTGGGATAAAGTATTAAAAAAAACTAATATGTAATTAACCTAAACTTCTTGATTTGGTAACTTTAAGGAGTTTAGAGTATTTGACTTTTACTTGAATTCCTTTTCTAGGTGGAGTATGTATATATATACACTGTTAGTTGGTATAGTTTTTCATTCTCCAACTTATTGTATAGTTTTTATTTATTTATTTATTTAGGCTTCCATTTTTCTACCTACAATCATGTAGGTATGTATTTTTTACTCTAATTTTTTATTATAACCAATTAAATACGTTTTATGTATTTGTTGCCTTTTGTTTAAGCTAATTTCCTTATGTTTTTTCTTTTTTTTAGGGGGTAATTTCCTTATGTTTGATCTAATGCATATGTTAATGGTTTGATCCAATTTAATTATTTTGTTGTCCAATATATATGTAAGTTGTTGTAGTAAATTCCAATCATAGACAAATTTACATACAATTTTGCAATCTATATGGTACTTTGTTTTTTTTTTTTTTTTTTTTTTTTTTTTTTTTTTTTTTTTTTTTTTTCAGGTTTGTCAAAAAAGATTTCAAGCATCCTAAGAAAGGTTTGTAATCTAGATGTAGAACTTTGCAATTTTTTTTAATTAGATACTTATTTGGTTATAATAATTATATATATATATATATATATTCTACAAGTTTTAACATAAAACCGTGCAACACCCGGGCCTTCAACTAGTATTTAGTATAAAATCAACAAAAAATTATGTCTTTTGAAACATGCTAAGTATAGAAGCTACCAAAAATTATGTGGCACCTAATTAAATAGACACTAAATTTGATCAATTATTTATTTTAATTATTTAAATTCACTTGGATAATATTGTTGATCATTTCATTCATATTTATCTTCAGCCATTTAAATATAATTTTTTTAATTGTAAGATTTATTTAGGATACCATTATTGCTTGCTGTGGCCATCTCTTCGTCCCAAACAATAAATCATGCCTTGTCTCTATTTATTTTCATTCATATTTATCTTCAGCCATTTAAATATGATTTTTTAATTCTAAGATTTATTTTTTATTTTCTAAATTATTGAAAATGTTACAATTATCAATTTGTAAAATATTTTTTTATTATCACTAAACTATTGAAAGAATATCTTTAAAATATTTATGAACAAAAAACAGCGACAAAAAAAAAAATTCGCACAAATTTTAGAGATAGAAAAAAGATTTAAGCCCCACAAACAAAAAAAAAAAAAAAAATCCTCTCTCAAAGCACTAGAGAGCACGCGCGCGCACACATATCATTCAACTTCTATGTACGCAAATTATAAATGTTTTGTACATAAAACATCAACCAGACATTCAATATCACAATTATCAAATTAAATAATTAATTTTTAATTTGTAATACTCAATTTGACTCGGCACATTCACAATCTTACATAATCGAATGAAGACAATCACGCTCATTTATAGAAAACTAACAAGTTAAGAATCCCGTACCATGTGAATGGTGGACCTTTTTTTATTTTTTTTTTATTTTTATTTTTTATTTTTTTAGAGTTGAATGGTGAACCTCAATATGAATAAACCAAGAGTAGAGATCACGTTGCTTCAAGAAGAAATGACCAGGCTGCTTCAGCCTTCAATCATGTCACCAGGAAGACCAATGCTTGTGATTGTGGGAAAAGCCAGCAATAAGTGACAAATGGAGCCCAATAAAATAGAAGAAGAAAAAGAGATCATAATAAGGAGTAATTTTTAGTTATTTTAAGAGCACAGAAAATGGTGGTTTTTTCTCACACATTTATAATAAAATTCACTTATTAAATTCATGATAGAATCTTCTATAAATATGAGAAGAAAGACCATCATTTCACTATTCTCTCTAAAACTAACTAAGAATTTTCCTAATTGTCTTCATTGAAACAATGTCAGGCCACTTGTGAGTTTGTGACACATTGAAATTATTTTGGGAAACAACCATGGAAATCCGAGCCAGTTAGACTTTAAAGACTTTGAATATTTACCCAATGGCTCATCAACCATTTCAGTCGTGGTTACAGATCAATTATTGCAGGCGAATGGGCCCGAGTCCAACACTCACTTTTCAATCCTATATGCTCATCCAAATACTCAAAATCGATTGAATTATAAATGGTTTAAAATTGTTAAAATTTAATTATTTTATTAGTTCAAAAAAATATGAGATATACCTTTATGCTTTTTTAAACTTTAATTTATTAAGAATTAAAAAACAAGTACAATAATCGGTAAATTACAACTATCACTAGAAAACAAGCTTGAAGAACAATAAAAAGTTTATTTAGTAAAATGAACTGCGAAGTTAAGAGATTTCCTAACCTAGCATAATTCGCAGTTAACAAAATGTAAACTTAAATCAAAAGCATTACTCATGATAGTAGAAATAGACCAAATCACTTGGTTCTTCTTCTCTAACCGGAGTATCAAACCATACTTTTGTATCCCTTCCCACTTTGACATTACACCAATTTTCAGACCTAGACAAGTTTAAACTTTAAAGCCCACAAAATTACAATTGCTTTAGCTTCAACAGGAGTGCATAAGTCGTAAATCTTGGTCCAAACCTTTAATAGCTCACCAATTGCATTTTTGACCACCACAGTTAAAGAGGTGAAATCATGTGACTATGTGAGACAACAACAACCACGTTTAGTTTTATATAGTTTCTAAGAGGGGGTTTCCATAACTATGTGAGACAACAATATCTACATTTGGAGACTTAATGCATTACAATTTACTCCTAAATTTTACCCTTGCTAATAATCAGAAGATATAAATCATAAGTGTAATGTGACTATATAAAACATCTCAACATGAATTATTCATATATGAAAAGGGTAAAATTCAGTCAACAACTCTGAGATTTGGGTTAATGTGAGCTACATACAATATATTTTAAAACTGACCAACTCGATCCCTAATCACCATGAGAAAAGGGAGAAAAATGAGTAATGGTTTTGGAACCAAGTCGGGTTAAAGACTAAGTTGGTTAATTTAAAAATATCTTGAACTTGGTTGGCATTAGCCTAAAACTTTGAGGAGTTAATTGTATTTTACCTTATAAAAAATGACCTTTACAAATTAACAAAGTATAATGAATATTCTAGCTATTTATTAGTATTTGGATATTAAAATAGTATAAAAAATAGTATAACCTTGGCTATCATTAGCCTAAAACTTTGAGGAGTTAATTGTATTTTACCTAATAAAAAATGACCTTTACAAATTAACAAAGTATAATGAATATTCTATCTATGTATTAGTATTTGGATATTAAAATAGTACTTAATATTCACATGAGTATAATTTTATAGTCTAGAATAATTTTTAAGTAATATACATATTATTTGTTTGTGCATACATAATATGCTTATATCAACAGATATCTACGGACTACAGGGCACTGTAACACAAATGGTGAAGATTTTGATACAACAAATGATGTGGTTTGGATTATTTTAGCATGTGTCGTTACATAAAAATGCTCAATAAAGTGTAATTGATTTTTGGCGTAAATGCACTTTTAATCTCTACATTTTTCACCTTTTTTTTTTCATTTTAGTCCTTACATTTTGTTTTTACCATTTTTAGTCCCTACGTTAATTAGAGTTAGCTCTTCTTCGAGATAAGGAAACAAGGGCATGGAAGTCATATTAGGACAATTTTCAATCTGAAAAGAAGAAAGACAAGGAAATGAAGGCAGTGACCGGTTATGCTGATGTTGTTGATGATCTGTCATTGAAGTGCTCCTCCACCATCCCTTTAAGTTAGGGCAATCCAAAATCCGAAGAGACTTCAACGATGGGAAGAAGGATAAAGTAGAAACTTCCTCACTTATATCACGATCTGATATGCATTCCAAATCTTTCATTTTATAAAGACCTAAACTTTCTAGAAATGGGAGTTTAGACCATGGTGGCAGGTGGTTGCATCTGTCACATCTACCAAAAGTGATTTTAACCAGATTTTCGAGGGAAGAAAGCCAACTTGAAAATGTCACACCAGTGTAACCACACACTTCCAAAATTTTGAGATTTGGATGTGGCTGGAGGCTATCTAATAACATCTTATCATGTCCTTCTTGGTGAGCCCATGTTAATTTCAGTTTCTCAAGATGTTGCTTTTTCCTTAAATTTTTGACCTCGCAATTTGAGTTAGCATCTTCCAATTGTTCTGAAATTTTGATCTCAAGCGTTCCTCTAAGGTTGTTTAGCCTATTCAATTCGCCTAGTCCACCATTATTCCTCGCAATGAATAATGGTAATGACTGAAGGCCAGTCAGTTTCCATAATCCTTGAGGCAATCTCAACTTAAAACAACCCCTATCATCAAGGTGTCTAAGGCTAACCAATTTTGTGATGTCCCTAGGCAATTGTTCAAGATTACGACAATCTTGAAGTTTTAGTGTTTGCAAATTCAACAATTTTGTAATTGAATCAGGAAGAGTTTTAATACTATTAAAAGAAAGATCTAAGTACCTCAAATGGATTAACTTCTCTATGGAATTTGGCATTATTTTAATACTCAATTCATGTAAATCCAATGCACGCAACCTTGGGAAACTCTCAATCAGTGCAATCAATGTTGACTCATCCATGGCACTAGATGCATTCTCACTATGTGTGAACAGAATTGTACGTACCTGGCTGCTTGCTTTAACTAAACTTAAACTTTTAGTAAAAGATGAGACACTAGAAAATGATACATGATGAGTTTTTTCATCCAAATAGTCAAGTCTACAGTCAGCCCCTGCAATTGATAGTGCAAGATGATGATATAAATCATGCATCCTGTATGTATGATACAAATCATGCATCTTGAATGTATGATATAAATCATGCGTCCTCCTGAATGTCTCTACATTATTTGGCAATTGGATTAACCCATGTGCCATCCATAGTTGAATCAATGTCATCCTATCAATCTCGTAAGATTTAGGAAATAAAGAACAAAAGGCAAAACAACCTTTAATATATGATGGAAGATGATCATAACTCAACTTTAGAATTGAAAGGGTATTACCACCTCCTTGTTTAATTACATTTTCTTGTACCTTATCCTTCATCTTTAACCACCCATCTTTTTTTTCAAAATATAATGCATTTCCAATGGACTCTATGGCAAGGGGTACTCCTTGACATTTGTCTACAATCTCCCTTCCAATTTCTACTAGTTTAGCATTGTTGGTCTCTTGCCTATTTCTAAATGCTATTTTCTCAAATAAAAACCAAGAATGGTCTTTAGAAAGACCTTTAAGGTCATATATTGAAATAGGACGTGTAATCTTTGCAACCAATTGGACTCGCGTGGTTATTAGAATCTTACTTCCCTTTGCACCACTGATTAAAAGGCTTTTAAAGTCATTCCAATTTTTATAATTTTCATTCCATATATCATCCAACACAAGTAAAAATTTCTTTTGATAAATTTTGTTAACAAGTTCCCTCAATGGATCCATGTCATGGACTTGACCCATGAGGACTTCAAGATTCCATGCTATCATCTTTATCAATACCATTTATTAGTTTTTTAGCAATTGTTGTCACCTCGAAGACATTTGAAACGCACACCCATATTTTTAGCTCAAAATGTGTATTGACTTTTTCATGATTGTATACATTTTGAGCAAGTGTGGTCTTGCCTAACCCCCCAATTCCCACAATGGCAATGACGGATACATTCTCATCATTATTAGGCTCCAATAAAAGTTTTATGATGGCATTTTTGTCATCATCTCTCCCAATAACTTCTTTATTTGGTAAACATGGGATAGTCTCCCTGTTCAGACTCACTTGAGGCTTCACATGGCCCTCATTAAAATGAAAGTTATTTCTATCTTGCGCCATTGCACTTAGATTCTGCCTCAATTCGTTTATTCTAAGACTCATCTTACGATTTCTAAAAACAAGTGGGATACTTCTAAAGAAATTGCGTACCTTTCCTGCAGTATTCCCACTAGTCTCTTCTTGCTGCAAAGCTAATTCTATGTGGAACTTATACTCACCCAACAAGTCATCTGCATCATAAAAAGCGTCCTTGAGCTTTTCAAGCCAGTCACTGGCTTGATGGTTGCGGTTCGGCTGCACCATTGCATCCAGAAGGACAGCTTGTATTCTGGACACTGTGTTCTTGATGCTTTCAATGTCATCTTTAACATTCCACAGTGGTCCAAACTTTTCAAAAGCCGCAGAGCCCAAATTTTCAATTATGGTCTGTGTAACTCCGCAGAGGATAGCTTCAGCCATTTTTTCGTAGTAAGAGAAAGGAAGGCTTAAAGAGCGAGAGAGAAGCAAGAGAGGGCGGTCTTGAAGTGCTTCAGTATTTTAGAGAGTGAAAAGGATTGCTTCAGCCATTTGTTCGTAGTGACTAGTGAGACAAAGGAAGGCTAAAACTTACAAAGAGTGAAAGGGAAGCTGGAGAGGGTGGGCTTCAAGTGCTTCAATGCTAGAGTGAATGAAAAACTTTCTAGTGAGTGAAAGATAGGCTAGAAAAACGAGAGGAAAGCTAGAGAGTGAGCTTGAAGTGTTTTAGTATGCTAGAGAATGGAAGACTTAAAAAGCGAGAGGGTAGCAAGAGAGGGTGGGCTTCAAGTGGTTCAGTGCTAGAGAGTGAAAGAAAAGCTTTCTAAAAGAGTGAGATCGAAGCTTAAGAGTGAGAGCTTGAAGTGCTTCAATATGCTAGAGAGTGAAAAAAGAAGGCTAAAAGAGCCAGAAGAATGCTAGAGGGTAATGTTGCTGTGAAGAAGGAGACGAGGAGGACCGAATATTTAAACGGGAAGAGAGTTGCCGTTACTAGTTTTCCTTTATGAATTTTCTTAGAAAGTTACATCAACCATGCATAGCTTTATGTTTTTTCAAAGAAACTTACCGTTACTAGTCTTCCTTTAAGAATTTTCTAAGAAAGCTACCGTTATATCATGCACAACTTTATGAATTTTCTTTTTTTTTTTTGGTAGAAAGAGGAAATATTATAAAAACTAAACAGGAACAAACCGGTCATAGGCCACCCCGGCAGAATCAAGACTCAAAAGCAAGGAAACATCCGCCGGGGGGTCTAAGAAAATTACAAAGTCTTAACTTTATGAATTTTCTTGGAATGTTACCGTTATCATGCATAGGAAAATGAGGAGGCACCATGTGATAGTGTTGACTGTTGAGCCCTTTTGAACAGAAAGAAAACCATTTGGACCCAATAGTTCCCTTTTTGCATCAACGAAGCTAATGCAAAATTTCTTAGAACAATCATGCTCATGCATTGGAAATAACAGAGTGTTCAGATGCAGAGCCAAGTGTAGTGGTAACTGGTAACAGAGTGTTTTATATATATGGCATACTAAATTACTAAGGAAAGGCTAAAGAGTGTCCTAATAAATGAAAAACAAGTAATTAATATTTTAATAATTTTTTTTATTTCCCATAAAAATGGTATCAAAACTTTCTTAATATAGATTATTAATGAGTGCTTTAAGGACACTCGTTAGCATGACCCAATTACTAATAATAATGTAGCACTAACATTTAGCCTTGAAAGTCTAACCCAGTCTTTTTTCAATTCCCAATAAAAATTTTTTCAAAATGGATGATTAATGTGTGCCCTTAGAGCACACATTAACCGGACCCTTTGAATAAATACACACATCTCTATTCTGTTCTTTATGTATGTATTTGAGAAACAGAGCATGGCGAAAAAAAAAAAAAAAAAAAAAAAAATATGAGAGGCCTACAAAGGCTATTATATGTAGATAACAGACTAACTATATCTAATACCCCATCAACTCTGTACACGTGTCCACTACTGCAAATAAAAAACAAAAAATCAATTATTGTTTTCACTTTTGTATTTTTTTTTCCCACTCATTTCTCTCATTTAATAAAAGCAAGGATTTTGTTTCCACCATGACTCTCTGGGTTTTCGTGGGGAATGTGGAATTGGTAAAAGAAAATGTACAAAAGCACAACTGTTACAACAATTTTGTAACGTTTTTAGTGGTAGTGTGAGACAGCAATGATCGTTAAACATAGCTTTATTTTTACTTTCCATTGCATCGAAGTATCGAGCACCGTGTGAACCTACCTTGGCCCTTCTTTACACGATTAATATATATATCTGTGCCCCGTTAAACACTATCTAGTACGGCATAAGTAATTAACTATATCATACATTACATCCATCAAAATTCTTACGGCAGAGCCATTAGCGCCAAATGGTCTGAATTTTTTTTTTTTTTTTTTTTTTTTTAATTTTAACATACTAAAAATTTACTATATCTATTTTAGTAGAGCTTTTTTTTTTTTTTTTTTTTTACGAGCATTTAACATTATACCTTACATCTCTTCTTTATTTTAATACATTGCTTATTAAAATAACCTAAAATAACACCCACCATCTGGTAAAAGTGTACTATAAGATGTGTTAAGATAATTTGGCATATGACACATGTGATGGAGATCTATTTTTGGTATTTGGTGTTTTAGCATTTGGCACACTTGATGCCAATGCTCTTAATTATTTCCTCTAACCGATTAGTTATCTCATTCTTCAAAATGTTTTGGTATAACTTTTTTTTTTCCGCGTAAATTTGAAAATAGACTGTAAATGAGTCGACCTTTATTAAGTAGTAAATGTTCAAATCTGGCTTGACAACAAATTACAAATATAAAATGTTTAAGTTTGGGTCGATAATGAATGTAAAATGTCTAAACTTAGCTCGAGTTTGAACCAATCCTATAATAAATGTTTGAAGTCAAGCTCGTTAAAAAGTCTAAAAGCTTGAACTTTGCTTGATATAAGCTCAAACTCAAGCTTATATCAAGTTTTTGAGCTTGAAATTCAACACAAATATATTATCAAGCCTATATAAAGCTTATTTGTTTGGACAAGCAATTACTACTCCTAATTACTTAAAATCATAGTAAGATATGGATTCAATTGTCAAACTTATATCAAGCTTATTCCCAAGCCTATAAACGAGTTTAGGGTCAACTTGTTTTGTGTCGAGCATCAATGTTCATGAGTTTGTTCATGAATATCTTTTTTTTTTCTTTTCTTTTTTTCTACTTAGACTTGGCTCGTTTATTAAACAAGCAAAAAATGTAGGCACAAACTTGATTATTTAAAAAACAAACAAACATAAATGATCATTTTATTGAGTCAAGTCCAAGCTATTTGTGAATGGTTTGGTTCATTTATAATCCTACTTGAAAATCAAGTAGATTGGGGGTGCAATATATCTTTTATTTATTTATTTTTTTTTGAGGGGAAAACAATGGATCTTTATTAATGAACGCCTACCAAAATCAGTTTGTAAAACAGAGTGAACCTATGGGTGCGAAATATTTGTAGTAGTTAAAGAGTTACAAACAATGTTAATTATGTTAGTTTAACGTTACAATATTTCTTGGAATGTTACTATTATCATGCATAGGAAAATGAGGAGGCACCATGTGAGAGTGTTGACTGTTGAGCCCTTTTTCAACAGAAGAAAACCGTTTGGACCCATATAGCGCCCTTTTTGCATTTACAAAGCTAGAGCCAATTTTCTTAGAACAATCATGCTCACGCATAGGAAAGTCGCAGAGATTTCAGAGGCAGATCCAAATGAATAATAATGTAGGTCTAACATTTTGCCTTAAAAGTCTAGCCCATTCTTCTTTGCTTTTTGAGGAACAGAGCATAGCGGGAAAAGCAGAGCCTACAAAGGCTATTATATGTGGATAACAGACTAACTATATCTAATATCCAATCAAATACATACACGTGTCTACTGCTCCAAATAATCGTTACCACACTTAACCAATACGACTTGTCGTACGAATATGCATTAATAAAAACGACTGCCGTATTACAGATTCCAGAGGACCAGAGTGTTTGTATTCAAAACTTTTCAGGGAAAAATAAAATAATGCTGAGTGGATGCACCAATTCAAATCAATTATATTCAAGCAAAAAATAATAATAATAATAATTATAGTTTACGCTTTTGTGTTTTTTTCACTCTCATTTCTCTCATTTAACAAAAACAATGATAAAGCAAGGATTATTTTTCCCAACCATTTCGTGGGTAACGTGGAATTGGAAAAGCAAAAGGTCCAGAAGGACAACTTTTACAACAATTTTGAAACATTTAACAGTTTTAGTGGCTGTGTGTGACAGCAATGATCGTTGAACATAGCTTTATTTTTATTTTCCATTGCATCAAAGTCTTGAGCACCTTGTGAACATAGACCTCTTGCCATTCTTTACATGATTACGCCATTTATTATAATATATGTTTGTGCTCCACTCAACACCATCCTAAGTAATTAACAATGTATCATACATCACATCCATCAAAATTCTAACACTTAACTAGTTATTTTTACTTACCAACTACTTATCTCCTTGTTTCTAACAAAATAGACAAGAAATTAATAATAATGAAAGTGAAAAGACTAGTATAACTAGTTTTATTCTCATGTAAACTTGAAAATAGACAATAAATAAGTCGACTTTTGTCAAGTAATAAGTGTTTAAAATTAGCTCAACAATGAATATAAAATGTTTAAGTTTGACTTAATAATAAATGTAAAATGTTACAAAATACAGAAAGCATGCAAATATGTAAATGGGGGAATACACAACAAATATTTAAAGAGAAAATTTGTATTTTGTTTGATACGATATAGTTATTAAATTTGTTATGTTACGAAATTTTTTACCTCTTTCTTTTATCTGAATTTAATTTAAATTAGAAGTTCGGAGTAATTAGCTATGAATTTCCATCTTTCATTAAAGAAAAGAAAAGATGAATTCATTAAAGAAAAGAGAAGATGAAACTAGGTAAAGGGATTACGTTCCTTGAAGAAGAAAAGTAAGCAATGATATAAATGGTATGTACATTACATAAAACATGAACTAGAACAAACAATATCACAATCATCTCCATCATTTTCTTTTGGGTGAGAATTATCTCCATCAATTCAAAACTTCGAAACACATATAATCACCAAAAAAAAAAAAAAAAAACACTGATTTACTGAAGTCAAATGGCATAGAAATCAATACATGTATGTCGCGCATCATGTAGTTGTGACACATTTTATACAACACATCACCGCTGTATCATTAATAAAATTCACTATTATCAACATTTAAAGGTGAAGTCTCCGCAATAAGAAAACCTTGTGAATTTCATAAACAGTATTGCTGAACCTTCCTCAAAAGTATGCACCTTCCAAACCACATGGGCTTGGTCTATGGCATGGAGGGTAAGTCATTAGAGAGCTTAAAAAGTATGGGTCATAAAGGTCGTTGTGTCTAGTAGGATTTTATGGGTTTCAAACTTTCAAAGCATTTTAGGGGTCTTGGAACACATTTTGTAACAAATACATCAATGGGCTTCATTGGGCATGGGGACCAGCTCGAATATGTTGTGTGAGAAGTCTAGTTCGTGTAGAAACCACTAATTAAATTCATGTTTCAATCTATTCATTGACCATTGAACAAATACACATATTTCCATTCTCTCACTACCTTCATGGAAATTTGGCGAGACAGCGATACTTTCATAAAAAAGATGGGGTCTGATAATTCTGACATTTCTAATGGAATCTGAATGGGTGAGCCATTTCTTTAGTGGGTACACATTTTGTTGAAAGTTGAAACTCAATCACAGAGTTTTTGAGTGAGAGAGAGAATGAGATATTTGAGAGGAAAAATCTCTTAGATTGATTTGTGTATTAAGCTTAAGTTAGTTATAATTACAACATCTCTATTATGTTCTTATATGAGAAACAGAGCATGGGGGGAAAAAAGAGAGCCTACAATTGCTATTATATGTTAAAAACAGACTAACTAATCTAATACCCAATCAAAACCATACACAAGTCCACTGCTTCAAATAATCGTTACAACACTTAAACAAGGCTACTTGTCGTAGGAATATGTTCTAATATAAACGACTGCCGCATAATAAAGTCTAGAGGACCATAATAAATAAACACTTAAAATGAGGAATCTAGTGGATCCCACTTCATTGAGAAGTAGCAACTAGTAAGAGCTAATAAAAAAAAAATTTTCTTTTGACTGAGGGTTGCTCAACTCTCTAAAAATACACGACTGCAATAAAAAATCTTCAACCTCAAAAATGTATTTCATTACTCATTAATGGACCCAACAATCATCAAAGGTTCCAATCCAATCAAAACCACTATGCTCCTTGACACAATGGTCACTTTACAAGTATTAAATACTTGTGAGAGTGTAGCGAAAAAGTCGGGGTTCAAGTATCTAGGAAGAGCTTCACACACATATACATTTAGATTAGACTAAAGTAGAATTTCTATTTTGTATTAAAAAAAAAAAAATCCAATCAAATTTATCAAAAAAGTGCATAATACATTATAAACAATATCCATAATAAGGTATAACATCAAAGAAATAAAATTAACTAAGTTTACCTTATCAATAATATATATATATATATAATAACTTTTTCTTTTCTATTTTTTTTACAATATTATATAAAATGAAAGTTTTTTATTTAAAAAAATTATTTTTTATTTACTTCTTTTAAGGTTGTCATGTAAGTTCTTGGAAACCCCATATTTTTTCCATGTTATCATTCTAATATAATTTTTATTTATTTGATTTTTGGATTATAAATATTGCTAAATATTTAATTTAAACTGATTAGAATTTGCTTTTTTTTTTTAATAACATAATCCAATAATTAAAAAAAACTTTGATCTTCTACAAATAAATTCTAATTAAATTAGGTATGCCATTTTCTACAAATTTACACGTTTACTTTTTTAAAAAAGTACTGATTAAACATATACTCCAATCATATATAGATATATTTGATCAAATTCTCTCTCTTACCAGAGAATGGGCTATTTTCGGTTTCATTAATCCAATAGGATCAACATACAAAATTTACATTGTAAACACTAAATAATATATACATGAAAAAGTAAGTAATCTACTAATATGTATGCATAAAATAAAAAGATAACATGTTTTCTTCTTTGGAACGAAATCATCTCATCGGTACAAAGTTAACCTTGTGTGCTGCCTAGCAGTACCTCAATTTGTTTTTAGATAAATTATAATTTAACTCTTCTATTTTAGGTAGTTTAAATCAACCCTAAAATTTTAAAAATTTCAAATTAGGCTAATCCTAGTAATACACTCCTTATCGCACACTCACACACACCTTGTTTAATTATGTTTTGAAAACAAAATTTCAGTTATAATGGTAAAATAGTAAAACACGGTTTCGAAATTTTAACTGAAAAAACACAATTTCAGCTAACGTGGCATTGTGTGTCTCATACACATTGTGTGTAACTATCGCTATTCTTTTGCCATAACACTTAAGTTGCAAACCCAATGGCCCTTGAGTGTCCTCTAATCCAGTTTCCAAAAGAGTCATGAATTAAACCTCCTCCCTCTGCCTTTCGAGGGTTACCTAATGATAATCCATCTGTGTTTAACTTGAACCATCCGGCGCTTGGGAAAGAGTATTGCTACAACAGGTTACCACATTACAGGTCCATTGACTATGTGGCACAGTGATTCAGATTGAATATTAACATGGCTTCAATCTGTTCATTGCCTATGATTTACTTCAGCAGAATAAGCACTACTAGTCTACTAGTCTATAAGACCATGATAAGGCTGATTGACAGTCAGGGTGTTTTTGACATTTGAGTAAGTTGGGTAAGATGTAATTGACCTGTTTCTTTGGTAGCATCAAGCTTATTTAATACATTTTCATTCGCAGAGTTGTAAACAACATCAATTACCATTGCTCTTGCATCACTAAGGAAACATTATATACCACAAAAATTTGTTGTGGATGTAAATCACGTAAAACAAAAAAAAGATGACAATCAATTCTGCACATGGGCTATAACGCATTTCAACTTGTCTAATAATTTTCTAGTGTAAAAAAAAAAAAAATATATATATATATATATATATATATAGACCTCTAGCAGATTTTGAGATTCTTGAAATGCATTTTAAAGTTTTTGCAGCTGACTTTGTGCTCAGATAATTTGCATTTTATAGTTTTAAAGTTCTTGTCCTCTTTTTGTGGATGAATGAGGAAATTTTATTAACACAAAAGATTATTGCATTAAGTTCAAAAGACAGAACACTACATTTCAGCAAAAAAAAATAGCCAGGCTCTGCTGCAAAAAGACCAGCTACCAAGCTAAGTTAAAACAAACAGAGAGACCCATATAACTAAACAGCACCTTATTCTTTATTGACATTTTAAAACCATTGTAAGCTCTAGTTCTTACTCTCACCTCATTTTTAAATCAACTATATGACAATTCTCACTATGAATAGGATCATTATGGACTCTTGCATTTCTTTAAATCCAAATATGGTAGATGAATGTAGCCCAAGCAAGCTTGCTCAAGGTAGATCTCAAGCCTTTTCCCATTGAAGAATGAATCCACTATTTATATTGGGGGAAATTTCCAATTGATACCATAACAAACAATGGAATTACTTCTTTTTTTTTTCTCTCTCTCTCTCTCTCTCTTTGTGCAAATTCAATAGGAATTCAAAAAAAAATATGGCAAGCACTATCAACACAAACAGAAATATCCAACAACAAACCACAATCAAGACACCAATTTTTTACGTGAAAAACCCTCCAATGAGTTGGGAAAAACCACGGGACCTAGTCCAGTAAAAAATCTTTCATTATTGAATAAAGAGTTTACAACAATTTGCTCTAAAACAAATGCTAAAAACTACCAAAACATTGAAGAATACAATTTTAGATTACAACAAATTTACATCACACTAAAGTTGATTTCAACAATAACAAGAGCACCAAGTGGGCCTTAGCACCTGAACAAATGGAGAGGAATTTCAAAAGACAAGCTACAGATTAACTAAGTACTCTTCCAATCCTTGCTGCCATAATCTTCTTGTAAAAGAGATGATCCCTACAGCACTCCAAATGCTCCTTGCAGATAACACAAGATATCAGCATTGTAATCCCAAATTACCAGCCTATGATGAGTTATTATAAAAGGTCCATACAAGCAACCCTTTTATGTTCAGATCATTTTTTGAGGTCAATCAAGAATGACTGCAATGACGATGCATGTTGCATCCTCAAGCTAGCCCAAGCTTAACAGTGGCAAGGAATTGGGAAAAATTGCCATGAACCAGTTATTCAAGTGAGACAAAATGGCCAAAAATAAATATTTTGTAACAGTAAGTAATGGGAACATAACAAAAAATGTACAAAGAGATTCCACTAACATTGTATATGCTTCCAACCACATGAAAAAAATTGATGTTAAGCTCTAGACCAATAAAGCATGGTAGAAAATAAGATCATAATAGAGACAATATTTTCTTTATAAAAGGTTTTTAATAGGGATATATGCATCTTTCATTTTACTTTTTCCTTTTGGGTCCTTCTTAATGTGTGAATCAAATATATGGAATGAAATTTTATTCAAAATATTCAATAACCTTTGATTATAGAGAGTGTTACCAAGTACCTTTCGTACTCCACAGATGATTCATCGAATCTTAACTGTTGACAGAACACAAGTCATCGAATTAAATAATGTTAATAATAATAGAGCTTTGAAACAATTCAACAGTTTGGTTGCCTTGAAATCAATCAATTTGGCCAAGATTCTATACATCTTAGATTTTTTTTTTTTTAATTATATTATTAGAAAACTTTAGAAAACCAAAAGCTTTGCTAAAGTGAGCCCCACTCAATTATATACATTGGTTCTTATATTTTTGAATTCCAAAAGAAAAAATTCATTCTTTTTTTTCAAAAAATTGTATTGAAATCATTAAACGATAGAGAATAGAATTCTAAAAAGTTCACTTTCTTTCATTTTCAACTATTTTCTCAGTTGGCAAGCAAAAATTCAATTAAAAAAATGGGTATATAGAATGCGTACCGGTAGTGATATGTGCAATTTTGTTCCAATCCTGACCAGTTTCCTTTTCACATCTTTTTTGTAACTCGGGACAACTGAAAATCCCCAGACATTGTAAAGACGTGAGATCGCGCATCTCATTAGGCAGTGATTTCAGATTGTGACAGTCACCAATTATAAGCCTTTCAAGTGAGATAAGCTTCCGAATCCACCGCGGCAAAGTTTTCAGATTCTCACAGTGTGAAATTGTAAGCATTTTCAAAGTGGTAACGTGTTGAAGACCTGTAGGTAAGGAATTCAGTTTTGGAAGGCTGTGGAATTCTAGATGACTGAGGCGATTGAGGTGTCGCCATTCCATTTTGTCCACATCACTTTCTAGATTTAACTCCTTGCAATGCCAAATGTATAAAGACCCGAGAGATATTAGATTCAATGTCCACCCATGTGGCAGAGACACAACATCCTCCATACAAGATATTTCCATATGTTTTAATTTAGAGAGAGGAGAGGAGGAGGAAGAGAGAAGTATTGTCTCTTGAAAAGGCTTTAAGCTAACGTTATTTAGGGATAGGAATTTTTCTAGGTAAGGAAACAAGGGCATGGAAGTCATATTAGGACACCCACGAATCCAAAAAGAAGAAAGACAAGGAAATGAAGGCAGTGACTGGTCATTCGGATGTTGTTGATGATTTGGCATTGATGCGCTCCTCCACCATCCCTTCAGGTTAGGGCTTCCACAAATCTCAAGTGACTTTAGCGATGGGAAGAAGGATAAAGCAGAAACGTCCCCACTCATATCACGATTTGATATGCATTCCAAACCTTTCATTTCATAAAGACGTAATGTTTCCAGAAACGGTAGTTTAGACAACGGTGGCAAGTGGTTGCATTTGTCACATCTACTTAAAGTTAAATTAACAAGATTTTCGATGGAAGAAAGCCAATTTGAAAATGTCACACCCGTGTAACCCCACATTTCCAAAATTTTGAGATTTGCATGTGGCTGAAGGCTATCTAATAACTTCTCATCATGTCCTCCTTGATGAGCCCATGTTAAATCTAGTCTCTCAAGATGTTGCTTTTCCCTTAAATTTTTCGCATCGCATTCTAAGTTTGCATCTTCCAATTGTTCTAAAATTTGGATCATAAGTGTTCCTCTGAGGTTGTTTAGCCCTTTCAATTCTCCTAGTCCACCATTATTCCTCACAATGAATAATGGTAATGACCGAAGACCAGCCATTTTCCGTAATCCTTGAGGTAGTCTCAACTTAGAACAACTTGTATTATCAAGGTATCTGAGGCGAACCAATTTTGTGATGTCCCTAGGCAATTGCTCAAGATTACAACATTCTTGAAGTTTTAGTGTTTGCAAATTCAACAGTGCAGTAATTGAATCAGGAAGAGTTTTAATAGGATTAAAAGAAAGATCTAAGTACTTCAAATGTATTAACTTCCCTATTGAATTTGACATTATTTTAATATTCAATCCATGTATATCTAATGCACGCAACCTTGGGAAACTCTCAATCAGTTCACTCAATGTTGACTCATCAATGGCACCAGATGACTTACCATGTGTGAAAAGAATTGTACATACCTTGCTGCTTGCTTTAACCAAACTTAAAGTCTTAGTAAAAGATGAGCCACTAGAAAATGATACATGACGAGTTTTGCCATCAAAATAGTCAAGTCTACAATCTGCCCCCGCAATTGATAGTGCAAGATCATGATAAAAATCATGCATCTTGAATTTTAAGACTCGTCCATAACCATAATCCCTTACTTCATCAAAAGAGGACCTACAAAGTAGATGGTTGATGCACTCATCTGCAACATCTTCTAATTGCTCTCCATTATTTGACAATGGGATTAACCTATGTGCCATCCATAGTTGAATTAGTGTCATCTTATCAATCTCATAAGCTTTAGGAAACAAAGAACAAAAAGCAAAACAACCTTTTATATATGACGGAAGAGGATCATAACTCAACCTTAGAATTGAAAAAGTATTACCACCCCCTTGTTCAATTACATTTTCTTGTACCTTATCCTTGATCTTTAACCACCCGTCTTTTTTCTCGAAGTATAATGCATTTGCAATGGACTCTATGGCAAGGGGTACTCCTTGACATTTGTCTACAATCTCTCTTCCAATTTCTACTAGTTTAGGATTATTGGTCTCTTGTCTGTTTCTAAATGCTATTTTCTCAAATAAAGACCAAGAGTGGTCTTTAGAAAGACCTTTAAGAGCATATGTTGAAATAGGACGTGTAATCTTGGCAACCAATCTGACACGCGTAGTTATTACAATCTTACTTCCCTTTGCACCCCCGATTAAAAGACTTTTAAAGTCATTCCAATTTTTATAATTTTCATTCCATAGATCATCCAACACAAGTAAAAACTTCTTTTGATAAACTTTGTTAACAATTTCCCTCAATGGATCCATGTTGTGGACTTGACCCATGAGGACTTCAGGATTAAACTTCCGACGTTTCTTTCGCATTAATTCCATGCTATCATCTTTATCAATACCAATTATTAGTTTTTCAGCAATCGTTTTCATCCCAAAAACATTTGAGACACACACCCATATTTTTAGCTCAAAATGTGTATTGACTTTTTCATAATTGTATACATATTGAGCAAGTGTGGTTTTGCCTAACCCCCCAATTCCCACAATAGCAATGACTGAAACATTCTCTTCATTATTAGGCTCCAATAAAAGTTTTATGATGGCATTTCTATCCTTATCTCTCCCAATGACTTCTTTATTAGGTAAACATGGGATAGTCTCCCTGTTCATACTCACTTGAGGCTTCACATGGCCCTCATTAAAGTGAAAGTTATTTTTATCTTCCGCCATTGCAATTAGTTTCTGCCTCAATTCGATTATTCTAAGACTCCTCTTACGATTTCGAAAAACAAGTGGGATGCTTCTAAAGAAATCGCGTACCTTTTCTGCAATATTCCCACTTGTCTCTTCTTGCTGCAAAGCTAATTCAACGTGGAACTTATACTCACCCAACAAGTCGTCTGCATCATAAAAAGCGTCCTTGAGCTTTTCGAGCCAGTCCCTGTCTTGATGGTTGTGGTTCTGCTGTTCCACTGCATCCAGAAGTACAGCTTGTATTCTGGACACAGTGTTCTTGATGCTTTCAAGGTCATCTTTAACATTCCACAGTGACACAATCTTTTCAAAAGCCCCAGAGCCCAAATTTTCGATTATGGCCTGTGCAACACCGCAGAGAATTGCTTCAGCCATTTGTTCGTAGTGAGAGAAAGGAAGGCTAATAGAGCGAGAGAGAAGCTAGAGATGGTGGGCTTCAAGTGTTTCACTGCTAGAGTGTGAATGGAAAACTTTCTAGTGAGCGAAAGATAGGCTAAAAGAGCGAGAAGAGATCTAAAGGGTGAGAGCTTGAATTGTTTCAATATGCTATGGAGAGAAAAGGAAGGCTAAAAGAGCAGGAAAAAAGCTAGACGGTCAGAGCTTGAACTGCTTCAATATGCTAGAGAGTGAAAAGGAAGGCTAAAAGAGCGAGAAGAAAGCTAGAGGTTTGGTATGGTTTTTCTTTCCTTCTTCTTCTTCTTTGTCCTTGGAGTTTTTTACTTCTGAACCTCTTATGTCCATGGTTTCTTCTTACACGTTACAATTTGCTGGATTGCTGTACCTCCTACCACGTGTGTGTGGCGGTAAAGCCACTTTTGTGGACCAAAAAGATAAGAAGCAATTTTGCTTCTATATTAAGTCTTCGAATAGTCAAAGATGGTGGAGAATTTGTGGTGTAAAAAGACAGCTATATCAAGCTGTAAAAACAGCTTGTATTCACATTGCCTCACCGCCATTTTCCACCGCCTCTCTCCTCCGTATATACATGTCTTTTGTCTTCATAATATCTATCCCAATTTTTGAAGGTAAAATCCGAGGAAATGTGCAGAATACCTGTGCAATAGAGTTGTATATGGTCAGTTGAAGATAGGATTGAGAGAGGGGACTTTAGGGACTTTGAGAGGGACATTGATGATAATGAGACATTGGACGATAGTGAACCTAATGCAGACAATGTTCTTAGTATCCAAAACAATACGGACACAATCCTTGGCTACGCACCTCCTGCTTTGTCATTTTCTGCAAATATTTGGGAAAATATGGTTGATCCTTCACATATGGAGATACCATTTGTGTCTACTTGGAGAGAGGGGATGAATTTGTACAAAGGCTTGACTTTTGCCAATAAAGTGGAGGTGCAGCGTGTATTAACAAACAAACAGTATATGATCAGTAGGTCGACTACGACAAAACTTTGTGCAAAATGCATGGATGAGTCATGCAAGTGGTATGTCTGCGCAGTCATGAAGCCCAATCTCCAGAGACTATGGATGGTCACCGTGTACAAGGGTCCTCACACATGTATACAGACTGGGATGTGAAATGATGGTAGAATGATGAATTGTAACTTTATTGCATCAGACATCCTTAAGAAGTTAAGTGAGGATCACACTACCCCAATTAAGTATCTCAGATCTATGATAGAGTCGAAATATGAGGGCCATAAGCCTTCTTACTACAAGGTATGGGATGCGAAACAAAAGGCGATTGGGAAGCTGTTTGGGAATTGGGAAGAGTCTTACCAGAGGTTGCAAAAGTTGCTTATGGCATATATTGATATGGATCCGACTACCGAAGTGTTCTATTGTACGACATCCACCGATGAAAATGACACCGTATTATTGAATTATGTGTTTTGGTCTTTCGGTCCAAGCATTGATGGATTCAAATATTGCAAGCCAGTTATCAGTATTGATGGGACCCATCTGTATGGTAAATATCAGGGAAAGTTGTTGGTTGCAATGGCAACCGACGCTAACAACAAGGTATTCCCTCTTGCCTTTGCTGTTGTGGATTGTGAGTCAAGGTCCAGTTGGAGGTGGTTTTTACAATGCCTCAGAGATACGATTGGCCACGTGATACCCGACGAAGGCATTTGCATAATTTTTGACCGACATCTCGGTATCAAAAATGCCATCGCAAACTGGCCTAGAAGGGATGATGGAAGAACACGGGTATTTCATAGATATTGCCTTCAACATGTTGCTAGCAACTTCAATACACATTTTCAGAACTTGACTCTAAAGTCAGCTTGCTTGAAAGCAGGATATGCTACTCAGGTAGTTAAATTTAATACCATAATGGAGTCCATTAAGCAAGTGGAAATGGAGGCCATTCGGAATAAGAAGAAGGTGACGGGGAAGGATGGGAAGGAAAAGAATCAAGATTATCTTCCATACACATACCTAATGAGCGAGTCTGTGGATATGTGGACCCAATTACATGATGGTGGAAGACGTTTTGGGGCAATGACAACCAATATATCAGAGTGCTTCAATGGTGTACTTAAAGGTGCACGGGGCCTTCCTATTGCCGCATTGGTTGAGTTCATTTGGTCCAAACTTATTGAATATTTCCATGACCGGCACAAAGAATACCTCAATCGCCTGTCAGAGGGTAAGAAATATAGTCAATATGCCTTTGACAAGTGGGAAGGAAATAAGCTTAAATCTGAGAAACACTATCTCAAGCCATTTAACAGTGAACAGATGATATCTCAGATAGTTACTTCATTCACGTGTAGCGCAGGAGGGGGAAACCATAGTTATGAAGTTCGGATACGGGAAAGAACATGCAGTTGTAGGAAATGGCAAAACATAGGGATCCCGTGTTCACATGCAATTAGAGTATGTGACTATTTGAATATTGATTCGACCGCATATATTCACCCATGTTATGCTCTGGACAATGCCTTTAACATTTATCAGCATGCATTTGTGATTCCCAAGTCACAATCATTGTGGAGGGATCCCATAGGGCCAAAGTGGTTGCCTAATCCAGCATTGTTGGGGGCCAAAGGTCGACCAGTGAAGTCAAGAATAAGGAATGAGATGGATGGAGTGAGGAATAAGGATCGAGGCTCGGGATGGCGGAGGGAGGATGCAGATTTGATAGAGTCAACCCAAGCAAACATGTGGATTGTGTCATGCTTCCGGGCATAACCGTAGAAAATGTCCGCAGTCCCATGGCGCTTCCACAAGCAGTAATGTTTCACAGTAGGTAGGTAGATGGAAAAATATTATGCATAGGTTAAATATAATTGTTGTTCATTCTACCATTAACTACTGTTTTTACTACTTCTCTCCTAACGTGATTAGTCTACGTTTTGCAGGCATGCTTCCATGGACGCCGTTTTTGTTGTGTGAACTGCTGATCTTAGGAAAAGTGACTACGTTGTATTGGCACATTTAACTTTTTGGTTTTTGTTGAATGTACTTATAATTCTCTACCCAATGTACCTCTATGAAGATTGTGATTTGAGTAGTACGGTTAGAATTGCAAATTAAGGATGGTTGCGCATGTTTAGAATGTTGATATATTGAGAATGCCTTTTTGTTGTGATGCAAATGTATTTGCATTGTAAAACTATATTTATGAATAGAGCGTAACAGTTTCTATAGCTTGGTGCGAGAATGCCTTTTGATGTAATGGTTGTGCATTTACATTCTCAACTTCTATGCCTCTCAATGAGTGTTAGATTACATTCTCAGCTTCTTTAGCTATGTTTCTCAACAGGTGTATGTACACATTTCAGTTCTTGATTTGCCTGCATGTGCAGGAAAAAAAAAGGGCAACCAATCTGCTTGAACAGGGGATTCGGCCAAGTAAAAAAAAAAAAAATTTCCCAGTAGAACTGGAGTTTATAAAACTCGAGTTCCACTGGGAAAAACAGAGGAAACAGGGCAACCCCTTCTGCCTGAACAGAGGATTTGGCCAAGTAAAAAAAAAAAAATTTTCCCAGTGGAACTCAAGTTTATAAAACTCGAGTTCCACTGAGAAAAACAAAGGAAACAGGACAACCCCTTCTGCCTGAACAGGGGATTTGCCCAAGTAAAAAAAAAAAAAAAAAAAAAATTCCCAGTGGAACTCGAGTTTATAAAACTCGAGTTCCACTGCGAAAAACAGAGGAAAGAGGGCAACCCCTTTTGCCTGAACAGGGGATTGCCCAAGTAAAAAAAAAAAAAAAAAATTTCCCAGTAGAACTCGAGTTTATGAAACTCGAGTTCTACTAAGTAAAACTCGAGTTTATAAAACTCGAGTTCTACTGGGGAACATTTTTTTTTTTTTTTTTTTTACTTGGGCAATCCCCTGTTCAGGCAGAAGGGGTTGCCTTATTTCCTCTGTTTTTCCCAGTGGAACTCGAGTTTTATAAACTCGAGTTCCACTGGGAAATTTTTTTTTTTTACTTGGCCAAATCCTCTGATAGAGTAACATAATTTTATAAATGTCACACTTTACATTAAACGTTTTTTTTTTAAATCACTCGTACATTAGTTAATTCTACTTTTAATTTGACTTTTGAGGAAAAAAATATTGCTTTATTATAAGATCATTGATTTTATATTCTAGTCAACTAAATTATTAAAATAATTTGTCATCACATAAGGGACCTAAGTTTAAATGGCTGTCTATACCAAAAGCATAAAATAAAAACTAAAAAGTAATCATTATGGAATAAGCATGAATGAATAATTGAATACTTGGTGAATACAACAAGAAGACTTAATCCCAAAATTTTGGGATTGACTACAAATTCTCAACAGACTAATCAGGGAATTGTATCTCAAGATTTTGTATGAATTACTAAAGTTGGTACTGTATAAACTCCTTTAACTTTGCAACTTCATATGTTTTCAGATTTAGATCCTTTACATGTTTCCTAGTTTATATAAGCAGATTCCCATCATTGATTGTGTACAGATTATCACAGTAGTGATTGAAGTTTGTAACCAAAACCCCAAAATTAAGGAGTACATTACTGCATCAACATGTGGAGGTCGAGGAAGAAGCAGATTCCCCTTTATTAGTAAGTTAGTTATACACACATAGGGTTGGTGTTGAATCCATGATCTCCTTCTTCACTGCTCTTGAGATTCAATGGTAGCAAGTTTCTTCCACAATGCCACCAACTCTTCCCCAGCATCACATATAAATGTAGAAGCTTGCCTGCCAGACAATTGCTCGTTCTGACTACATGAGTGCATGACATGACACAAGAAAACAGACGAGCTACAAATTGCATCTGATAGAACGTCAATTGCAGGATTAGAAAAACAACATTTCAGCAAATTTAAATTACCCACCATTAGAAAAACAACATTTCTGATGGAAGCTCAATGACCTGAAAAGATAATGACAAATCATGAATAACCATTATATCAATCAACCACCTAATATGCCTCCCTAATCAAGGAAGTAATAAGGAGACACAATAAGCATTGGAGTTTAAATGCAGAAAGTAAAAGGGTACACGAGGCAACCTCCTTTATCTCTTTAATTTGCTGGTCAAGACCACCAATCATGTCATATGTGGAATCTGGAACCTTTTCAACTTTCATGAGGTTGACCAATGGATCAACTTTGCTTGGCAAGATTAAATGAAGCACATAACTGTCATTACAGAGAACAACTCTTGTTGATGGAGTTATCTTGGTGATATCAATATTTTTATCAATGTCAACAACATATTTCCCTTCAGGATGAACCTAAGAAACAAGATGAAACATTACATAAAAATGTATTCAAACTGTTATCAAAACATCTCTTATTAACAAAAAGGCACTCCTTGTGCATGTAGTAGTCTATTCCCTTGCTAAAATATAATTACTTTTCAAAAAAAGAAATAGTTAAAGCGCAGCTGCAAATTTACAATTGAGTGCATTCATATAGGAATATTACTTACCTTAACTAAAACCTTATTCTTCCCCATTACTTTGACAACTTCACCAACATATGATCCAGGCTCCTGAAGTAGCTGTAATTCTTCCCTAAGCATTCTCACTGCCAATTTTTTAGATAATGTGACGCAGGACAACCAGAACAAAATTAAAATAACAATAAAATAAAGGGATATGACCTAGGAGTCAGCACCTAGGCCTTGCTTGGAGTCAGCACCAAGCGGGGAAACCACTAGGAGTCAGCACCTAGGGTAGACCTGGAGTCAGCACCAGACCAAAGAAAGACCAAACGGCCATTGTTTTCATTCATCAAAATCAACTATCTCCTCAAGGAGTACAATAGGTTGCTTATAAAGGATTGCTAAACCCTAGATCTAATTGGCTAGGAAACCCTAATTGCCTTATTACAAAAATAACCTTACTTCTAAATTAAAATACTAAAAGCCCAATAACTAAAAGCCCAATAAACTAATAGGACCTAAAACATAAAAATACAATAGGCTTGCAAACATAAATAATACTAAGTAATAATCTTCTTGTGTCTCCCGCATCATAATGTCATTGACCAAATCCTAACCAAAACTTAAGAAACTAAAAAATATATATCTATAAACATAAAACAAAATTACTGCAATTGATTAGATGCAAACTTTATGCAATCAACTTTAAATAAATCCATCAATCTTAATGACTAGCCACCCATCCTAATTCCTAAATGAAGAGAATAATAAAAAAAGAAATGAAAAATAAGTTAGTGTTTAGCATCCCATGACAACCATATCCACCCATTACAATGCCATGACATTTGAGCCAAAACATTGATTCAATGACATCCTGATAATTGAATAGAAGTTGCAGACTCACCATAAAGCACTTAACTTCCTGATGCAATGCCAGACATGCCTTCAATCGATCTACATTTTGACCTCTTCCTGCTCATGACAGGACAAGCATTTCATACTACACAAAGCTAAGAAACTATTTCATAGAATCAAGCATCAATCAAATCCCATGACCATTTATGCATATGATATATGCCCTTTCATATTTTTCTAGGCAAATACCAAATGCTTTTGGTTGCAAAGGAAATACATCGTTCTAAGAACGTCAGAACACAGAATTGAACCAAAGTATACTTGTTTGAAGGAAATTGTATTGTATTATGCATTATTAGTTCCAGCTGGTTTCCAATTCTTAGAAAATTGAGGGGGAGAGAGAGAGAGAGGAGAATCTTCTTGGAGAGCTATCCACAAGTATGATGAACTTTTTTTAATTAAAAGTATGATGAACTTAAACAAAAACCTGGAAGGATCAATTATCTTCTAAAAAAAAAAAAAAAAAACCCTATCTATCTACTGCATTTATATGCAAAAGAAAGCAGAGCGCCATACAACAGTCATTCTTTCGACTCGTTTAATTCGTATCAACAAAGCTCTATGTATCAATGTCTGTCACTCTTTTGAATCATAATTAGAAGGAGCTTCATCGTCTGTGACCAAAAGAATCTGCTTTTCTTTGGATTGTTCCCCCACTTTTGCATCCTTGTAGTCTTTAGGAAGCACATTACAGTTAATGGTGTGCCACACTGGTCTCTCTTCTTGGAACAATCTGCCAGGTCAAAGGTGATCACCAGACCATGTATGCAATCCATCCACAAAATACATGCAGACATAGAACACCGGGCACTTTTAGCACCACAAAATGATATGCTTCCATCAGAAAAGAAAACACTCCTATTTTTCTCTCATTTAATTTGCACGTTATATGGAGAGAGAGAGAAACACTTACGAGTGCTTGCAAAGCGTTGGGCATTGAACCGTAAGTGCGTACTTGCAAGTGGACAGCTCTGTAATGGAACTAATCATAGCTCTGGTATCTGCACATACAAATCTCACCTGCAAATGAAAACTAGAAAAGATTGAGCATAAGTGAGATGGGAAGGAAAATTGAAAGCCACTTGATTTTCAATTACTTCATACCTCAGTCTCTCGTGGCTGATTGGTAAGATCACACATGGTTCCATCTGTATACTGATGAGCATGATACCTACATGAACCATTTAATATAATAATCAGTATCATCTCTTCCTCCTCTTTTAGTTTTCTAGGCCAAAGCCCCTTTCTAATTAAAAACAAGTTTTCCCTTGAACCTAACCTATCAATTATCATATTAATAAAATCATACCTTTGGGATGCATCTTTTGAGTGGGGATCTTTCAATTCAGAAATATCAGAGAGATTCTGGTTGAAAGCAGCTGTGGCCTCTGCATCATACTGATCTAAGACAAACTCCTGAACTTCCTGTAATGAAAGAAAAACTTATCTGATTAGCACATGATTCTAAGAATTTTCAGGTCTTCAACACTCTGAAATAATTTCAATAGAGGAATCATGATAACTGAAATTTACAACCACCTAGTGCTATTGCTACTACAACTGCTGCTGCTAAGAATGATACTGCCACGACTACAACTATCAATGCAATGATGGTTACAAAATGAAATCTTGGACAGATATGAATCCAATCTATTTGAAGCTTAAGCAATAAATTCATTAAGTGGGACCCACCAAAACTACAGTCATAGCCCAAAAAACACCAACCAAAAGTTTATTAAGATACTGTTTATTTGATTCATCATATGCATATTACTGTATTAGAGCACTTCCTCCCATAAAACCATCATGCTCTGATTTAAGAACATATTACCAAAAACAAATCAGTGACAAAAAGCAACTACCAAATAATGGCCTAGTATAACAGAAGAGAATCTATTTTTTGGCTAAGTAATTAAGGAGGAGGAGAGAAGTAGATGAACGCCTTATAGGCCCCAAGCCCACCCCAAAAGGAGTACTCTACGAGAAGAGAACCTTAGAGCCACTTCAGGAATACCTTTTCATCCTCCAAATGAACTTGACGTAACTTTTTCTGATAGCAAAATTCATATGACCACCAGCCTTCTTGCTGCATAAAGGATTTGCTAACATTAGAGGATAATTCAGGTAGATGCAGGATTATTAAAGCAGGCATAATTCACAGAAACAAGTATTGCAACTTAATGTGACCTACATAATTCCAACAAAGAAACAAGTATTTTTAATTTAAGTAACTTTAAAAAGTATCAGTCAACCAAGGCACACAATCAAGATAGTTTTTGGGTGACAGATCCTAACTCTGATCAAGCATCGGTCCTTCAGTGCTTCAAGCAGCTCATCTGGTGTCTTCAATTAATTCGTTTTTCGCTTTCCACTATCATGCTGCTTGTGTTGTGCTGAGTAACTGGCTTTCCACTCTTGGCTTTCTCCACCTTAGGTAAAAAACATAAAAAATTCTCCCCATTTTTATTGGGCATAACCACAGACTCCTGATTATCATCCTGTCAAATAAAACGCAATTATTAGATCAAACTTTCACAGTTTGTACTTTCTCTTCTTCAATTAACATAGAAACAATAAATTTTGGGCACAAAGAACTTGGAAGGAAACCAGATAAGCTGGGCAAGTAACAAATCTGGGATTAGATTGTCTTCAGAAAGCTGGCAAGAAAGCAAATCTGACAATTATGAATTCAGGTCCAGGAGATTTGGGAAAAGCAATCTCACAAAATTGCAGAACTACTACAATCTTGTTTAGCTTTATGTAAGTACTTTAATGCGGAACACAAGAAAAAGTATACGTTGGAGATGGTAATCTAAATTGCTTCAGTTATCTTTATCTCTTTAGGCCTTTATGGCACAATACTTCATCCAGTCTTTGAGAATATATACATATATAAAGTAATGTTCCAGTGGTCAACAAAGAAATCATTTCTAACCTGCCTAGCAACAGCCAACCCATCAGCAAGAAGTGATGTTGTCAACCAAACCTGCAAGCAAACTTGAAATGCAGCCATGGGTGTTGACCCCAAGCGTGCAGCCATTGATGCAGCCAGAGTCACACAGAATGTCGCAGCAATGACCCTCATTAATAGTAGAAAACCTGGAGTTCAAGCCCAAAAGAAGAAAAGACTAATGGGGTATCAACTTTAAAATGTCCAGTATTATTTTATAATGCAATGGTGAAATCTATAAAACAATTACCATTTTTAGTGATAAGCTAAAAGAAATAGATGGAAAACTTTTATGTAAAGGCCAAAAACATTTTAGAGACAATTCCATTTTGTCTCAACTTTATTTAAAATAAATTAAAAATAATAATAAAAAAACCAGAACTGGCCTTTTCAAAAAATTAGCTTACATGTATCTTTTTGTTACACATTTATAAAAGCTTCCAAAAACTATATATTTTGTCTCATATTTAGCAAATAAGCTACCAGAAACTACAAATTACCAAATGTTATAGTTATTGAGTTTCTTGATTAAAGTCTGTTGGCATTATCATTTTCAATCATTTATGTTTTTTCTATGTTAGTTACTAATTGCAATGCTAACTGAAATTTGGGGACTACCAAAATGGAGATGGCGGAATGACACTATGCCAGATAAGCTATAAGTAAATAGGATATGAATAAATATATAAATAATTTATATATATATTAAACCAAACCCAAGGGATGGGGCGGTCAAAACCCATCCTCCCTTCAAGGCAGAGAAATCGTAGGAGGGTTAAGTAGGTAGGGACATTTTGCCATCCTTATCCCAATGAAATGGATATTACTTTATTTCCTACAGATACTGCTCCATCTAACAAGTTACTTTTCTATATTTAAGTGGATACGCCACAACACCGGTCATGTTACATCCAAAGCTCTCTAGCCAAGAAGTACAGATATGAGAGTGAGCAAACTCAAGTTAAAAAATTTTAGATTGTAAACAATATGTATTAGTTTTTGGTAAAGCATTTCTTAAAGCAAAGTTATACCCTTACCATTTTTAAGAAATCGACCAAATTGCAGATGCTTGATACTTGGAGGTAAGAGATCAACTTTTTCCATTAATTTCCACAAGAGTATAACTGAAATTAGGTGTCACGCCCCAAACCCGATACTCGGATTTGTGACCATGACCGGCATGCTAATACCAAGCCTAAGCCTGATATTAACACGAACCAACTTAAACTTTTACAAAAGCTTTCCTCTTTCTTTACATTCTTGTTTCTTTACTTAAAAGATATAACTTTTCCTGTGACATTCAGAGCATCTACACCATAATCAAAAATAATATAATCCACCAATCATTCCATTTCCACATTATCACATAATACATCTCTTAATACCTTAAGGTACAACTTTCATTAGATCCTAAAATTCACAATACTGCAAAACTAAACATCAAATACTACTTTAGGATCTATACATATAAACTAAAATCAGCTCCTTCCAAAACTCGACTAAAGCTCCCTCTGCTCCAAAATAAAAACCTGTTGACTGAAAAAATAATAGGGTGAGCTGCAAAGCCCAGTAAAGGTAAGATATATGAGAATGCAATAAGGATGCATGTAAATTCATTCATTTCATCTTATAATTGTTCGGATAGGAGAATATCTTTTCATGCATAGTATTTTATACTATATATAATAATAACTTATATGCTTTTCGTAGGAAAATAATTGTTCTCCTTTTTCTTATCAGAATAATATTATCGAAACCTTTCGGATTAAATTTCTTTCATTTCTTACAAAGTCACCAGGTATATTTTCATTACAAAATAATCATTTTAACTTAAAATTAGATAATTGGCAACTTTGTCTTAAATTGGAAGCATCTTAAAGAATAATAAAACTTTCCTTCATAAATTTCTTCTTGTAAACTATTATAACTTTCATAATTATAAAATTTAACGTTTCATAAAGAAAAACAGATATCTGATAACTTCTTAACATAAACTTGTACTTTCTTCAAAAACTTTATCTTTATAGCATAACAAAACTTCAGAAACTTTTATCTTTAATGAACAGCTTTCTTTTCATCAGAAATTTCTTCTTTTCATGAGAGCTTTTAACTTTCTACAATGCATTTAACAAAATAATAATTCTCTCATGATTAATAACATAATATAGCTGTTCATACATAACTTATTGGTTATTCCATATCTGATAAATCTGTACTTATGAGCGCGGATGCACCGCCATCCTCATTACATACTTTAATTGAGCGCGGACGAACCGCCATCCTCAATGCATACTTTAATTGAGCGTGGACGAACCGCCATCCTCAATACATTCTTTAATCAAGTTCAGATTACCAGAGGACATAACCCGAAAACATTTCATACTTATACATCATATTGAATTTTCTTATTTTACATAACGTTTCATAATAAAAGCATTTCCATTGTTTTTCTTCATCATGTTCGTGGAATTAATAATAGCATCAATATGCTTAAATCATATACATAAATTTTCGAAAGCTCACGAACATATCTTTGTCTGATAATGCTTACATTTCATATCTCTAATCAAAAACATTTTAATACATAATATACTTTAAAATAACCTCATGACTTACCAAATACCCATATAACTTATCCCTTACCTGAAAGCAGAGGAACCGAGAGCCTAAAGTCAAAGGAGCTTAGACCTGACGACTGGTAACACCTAAACCAAAATATCAAAGCTTATTACTATCCATTACTCCTTAACATAAACTTGTGCATTCATCTCAAAACCTATCTCTTAGAATCAATGACATCCTAATCCCACCTCAAAGAGGTTCCCACAAACACAAAATACATTCATCAAACGTCATTACGTACCAATCATAGAGAAACCAACATTCTCACATTAATAGCATATCTCTAGAAGAGACAACTTCATTTCAAAAAGGTACTTTGAGCTTAAGGCAATAATGCATGCATAAACATAAACTCTTTTAGGCATAGTCATGGAATCATATACACACATAAGGCAACATATCACATGCTGAACAAAACAGATTCATAAACACAACCGTCGAATGGTTTAGAAACCCTCCTTTAGGGTACTAAACCTTGAACCAAGTCATAGAAAAATTAATCTATGATCTAGACATATCAAATGATGAGCATATTAAATTATAGCTCAAATCATTCACCCTAACTTTAGAATTAAATTCTCAAAGTTAGGCATGTCCCTTACTGTTCACTGTTTGTCACAGCAGCATATACTTCAATTGTAAAATACAAATGGACTACCAAAACACATTCAAACCTCATGAAAATTTACAGAGCAATTCCCCTGTATGTCCAGTATATACCATAAAAATTTCGTAGTCAAAGCATAAAACCATGATTTATTAAAAATCATACAATACAATGTGTTCAAATCTGTCCTGACAGAAACTCATGCAAATTAGAAATTAAATCATTATTTTTCTATTCATCCAAATGCTGTGAAACCACTTCCACAACAACCATACATGTCTTAGGGTTCATAGAAAATAACCCTAGCATCCAATTCACTATATACAATTTAATACATATTTTTCTTGTTGTAAACCTCAAATCTGTCACAGAGACAGCTTCAGTACATATTCTTACAAAATCATCAACAAATAGCAATAGGCCTTAATTTCATTTGGGTATTTTTATACTTATACAATACATATTGAAATGCCCTAATCAGCACCCAATAGACCATAACACCATCAACTTTCAAATTACTAAAATAGAATCACAAGATTAGCTTCTAAAATCAGAACAGAGAACAAAGAAGGAAAATAAACAAAACAATTTTACTATCAAAACACCCAAAAACATATGAGGTTTAAATTACTTACCCACACACTTTGAAGATGAAACCTCAGTGTTTAGGCTCTTAATTTCTTCTTAGAGAGATATCTATGATTTTTGGTGAGAGGGTGAAAGAGAGTTACAGCCGTGTAAGAGCAAGGAAGAAGAGAGAAAAAAGAAAAGGGCTGGACTTTCTGGTCTGGTACAGCCAAGAAAATAAGATAAGGGAGAAGACTTTTGTCTTCCTTTTGAGTGTGTGAACCCGTGGACATGAGAGGAGACTTAAGAGAGCTTCCTAGCTCTTTCCTTAAGAGAAAAGAGAGTAAAGTGAATGAGGAAATTCAGATTTTCTTTGCTTGGACCCGTATGAAATGGAGAGGTAAATATCTTCTTGGAAGTTCTAGTTGCATGGAAAAGTCAAAGAAGAGAGGTGGAGCTTGTTCATTGCATGGCCAGCCAAGAAGTCTTTAGGTATGACAACATGCATAGTACTTTGGCTTAAGGTGTGTGGAATTTCCATTGGTTGCATGTGGGTGAAATTCTACTATACTATCCCATGCATCATGCTTAATTAAAACACCTACAACTATATCTATATCTATATATATATATATATATATATCATAACTTAGCCACTTAATTAAACACCAACCACTATATATCTAATAAATTAAACTGCTTAATATAATTTTGTACATACTTACTTAATATATATACATAATACAATTAGTCATTAAATTATTTATAATCATTACAATTCTTATTCAAAAGTATTATAAAATAATACTTTTATTAAATACTCTTGAAAGTGGCTTAAAATAATAATTACCTATTTAAACACATAGTTTAACTATTAATTTGGGGTCGGGGTGTTACATTAGGTACCTATACAACAACAACAACAACAATAACCATGCCTTAGTCCCAACCATGAACATGTTAAAAACATAAAAAGCAAGTCCCCAGTCACAATACATGCGAAATACTCTGTGGAGAAAGATTAGATTACACTTACTGAGATATAACATGTGCAATGGCTGCCCCACTGATACCCATATGGAAAACAAACATAAATAGTGGATCGAGTATAATGTTTGTTACATCTCCTGCTACTGCAATTGATAAGATTAAAAAATAATCAAAATGGAGTGATGGCAGAAATTGTTTTGTATTTATTATAAGCTGAAAAAGATAATTCATAAGTTGAACTGTTCCCATCTGCTAAGGTATACCAGTGGCGTATAAAGGTGTTGTTGTGTCCTTAAATCCACGAAACACCCCTTGCATGGCCAATGAAAGAAGAACCGCAGGAGCACCAAGTGACCTCAATGTCAAGTACTGTTGTGCAGGAGTTAGCATTGGAGAATCCTATATATAAATGATAGCGCAATGCTGTTATAACATTGACATAGTAATAAATCAAGGGACTTGAAATTAGAGGAAACACACAGTAAATCATATATATATATATATATATATATTTAAGTAGAAACAATAAGAAAATTTAGCACAATAAGTGCTAGATTTACTTATTACTTTAACTTAAAGAACTTACAGAATTAACTCCCATGAAGCCTAATAGAGGTTTTGCTCCAAATATGAGGAATATGGCTTGAATGAGGCCAAGTATGCTGCCAATAACTAATGCTGATGAGGCTGATGGAATATGCCTTCTTTCATTGTCAATCTTAACTATTTCAAAGCTCCCACCATTTGGTTGTGACTTGTATGCATTCTCACATGTATCTGATAGATAAAATTTGAAGGGACCAATATAACTTACTACATCAACTTAGGTAGTGTATGAACAGTAAAAAGTATCTGAGATTTAAAAAGATAAAACCAATGTTTTATCATTAAAACTGCTTAAAGAGTGAAATAAGCTATGTTGCATGGACACTGACACGGACACGACACGGACACGGAGATACGGCAATTTTTGAAAAATAAGAACACGACACGGCGGGGACACGGCGGTTAAATAATTAATTAAATTTTATATTTAGGCATAGTTTTTAATATTTTTAGACATAAAATACGTTTATGTCTAAAATTTAAATTATGTAAGAATTACAAATAAATAAATTAACACCCAAATTAATACAATAATATACATAAAATGTTTATAATACAGACCAAAAGTTTAAATAGGTTACGTTCAAAAACTAATAATAATACTAAAAATAATAATATAAATTATTTTCTTTTAAACTAATGGCATATTAATGACATCATGGCATTGATATGTGGTGCTCAAAAGTTTAAATCTGAAATGGGTAGTTTGACTTTCACGTGGGTTGGCAGAAGACACACAAAAGAGGTAATATATAAAAATGTATTATAAAAGTTTAAATGAACAAAAGAAGACAGAAGGCAGCGTTCTGCGAAGAAAAAGAAAATGAAAAAGAAGCAGAAGAAGAAGAAGAAGGAGAGAGGAGGAGCTCGCCGATCGGAAGGGACAGGGCATGCCGGCACAGCGTCGACGTCTATGGAGTTCTCCGATCGGCCCGATCTAGCTCCGGCGACGGACAGAGGGCAGCGGCAGCGGGCAGAGGTCAGAGAGAGGGTGGAATCTGTGATTTTATTTTTATTTTTTTCACTGCTGGCGTGTCGGACGCGTCGGATCCGCGTCGGCGCCGTGTCGAAGCCGCGTCGGCGCCGTGTCGGAGAAGCGAAAAAAAAAAAAAAAGGGACACCGCCGAACACCGGAATCTGGCGCGTCGTGGCCGTTCCGGTGTCCGATACGTGTCGGACACCGACACGATGCCAAAAATGGCGTGTCGGTGCAACCTAGGAAATAAGAGAAAAAAGGAAAGTATTCCATTTTTTGGAATCAACTCTTTCTCTTCCCCATTCGTAGTTGAACCTGTTTCCAAGTGTTCACAATCCTGTGCTTCATGGCTCACACTTCCAATAGCATCTTCCTCTGCAACAAAAGATGTAGTGACACTGACAAGTGGGAATATTGCAATCCCTGATACTTGATTGAATAGAGCAATCGAAACTCCTACAGTTGCAAGTTCCACTGGACCTGTATGGATTAAGGCAACTCCATTAATCAGTTTCTGCAATAAAAAACATTCTATCCAAAACAAAAGTATGATTACATCTAGAATAATATTTTACTTTTTAGTCCATACGTATAACTTAAAAAAAGTCCATGGTTGTGACAACAAAACCTAATCTTGTGATAAAATCATTCATTTATAGTCTATTTTTGTCATCTTAGCAAATGAATGTAGAAACATCAAAAAGCGAAGGCACTTTTGGCACGAGAATATACTGAATGAATAACAAATTTTATGAGCAGCTCTGTCAAACTGTTACAGCATCTACTAATGGGCTAATGGGGCAATCTTACTGCCAAGTAACACCTTGGGCTGTCCTTAACATTATTAAATTACATAAAATAAAAGATAAGGGGCAGCTGCAGAAACATATGACCAACCAAAATTTAATAGAGTAAACAATGTATAAACCTAAGTGTGAAACTCATTTTATACTTGGAATAGAAAGCATGGAATGGTGAAGGAAGATGATTTCTCATTCAAGACCATGCCTCATAAGCCAAGCAAAACAGTGAAGAGAAATGGAAATACCTATTTGGCCAATGAATGCTGTGTCAATAAGAGAAGCAATAGGGTCAGCTGCCAAAGCCAGTGCAGCTGGCACAGCAATCTGTGCTATTTTTGAACCAAGTTCGTCCAGTTTAAAAATTTGTCTGCTCATAAAGTAGAGGAACCAATCATTAGATCTTACATACAAAGAAAAAAAAAAAAAACCCAAATGATATTTTATAAAAACAAGTCAACCCATTATCCCGCATGTGAACAAATACCCAACAAAACAAAAATTGCTTAGCATCAATTAGAGCTTGCTTTATCCTAAAGTGTAAGCTCCTACTTGCAGTGGTGGGCCATCATTAATCATGTCACATTGAGTTCATTTTAGAAAAGTAATTGAACCATATTTCTGTTCAGTTGTTACTCTTCATTGAGAAATCATTATATATATATATATATATATAAAGTTCCAGACAACTAATGAAATTATTTGTAGGGAAACGCCTAAGAGCATGACAAAGCAAAACTAGTGCAACTTACAGAATACATAATTAGCTTTACAAATTTGTTTATTATTTAATGGGGAAATTTAAAGAACGTAAAATCTCCCTCATCTCTTTATACATGTGTATTAAAAATATAATTTTGAGCTAAAATACAGATGATTAGCTTAAATAGCACCCCAAAAAAAAAAAAAAAAATTAGTCTACCTGCCAATTTTAAACCAAAAGCTAACCAAAGAATCAATAACCTCCTAAAAAGGAGGTGCATATGGGTAAATGCAAATTAAAAAAGTAATACCTTGCGTGTTTAAAGAAAATGCATATTGGAATTCTCCTCTCATCCTTGGATGGATATTGATAATCTTCTTCAGACATAGTAGAGTATGCCAGTTCACCAAACTGCCTTTATAGCCGGCTTCCAAGTTCCTTGGAGTAACCGGACTTATAAAAGCCTATGTTGCCACAGAAGAAAGAACAATTATAATTAATAACAACTAGTCGCTAACCCGTGCGATGCATGGGATAATTAAATATATAAATTACAAATATTTATTTTGCTTGAAGGTTCTTTGATTTTAAAATGGATAAAATGACTATTTCTTTTTTTTATAAACAACAATCTTTATTGAAATGTATCCAAGTACACACGGAATATCAAACAAAGGAGTAACTACACTAAACATACATTTTTATAAAGGAATCTACATGTTTAGAAGCTCTAATTGTACATGCCTGAAAATGTTTTTAGATTGTTGGAAAAATAACAATATTTTGAATTTGCTCAATAGAGACACTTTTTTTTTGTGTGTGTGAATAAAAATATAGTGTAGACTTTATTAATAGTATTATCATTAAGTAACAGGTACATCATTGTCTATAAGACTCATAATACATAGAAGGGACTCCTCTAGCCAATATATTACATCAATAGAGTTCTTTGCTTCATATGCTACTTTGAGGAAGACGATATGTCGGATAAGAAACATATATTCTTGATAGAACGCTCAAGCCCGCTACTATCATTAAGGATCTAGGCAATCCGCAAATTAGTGGTCCAACTGACTTTAGTTCATCTATCAGATTTTTGACTATACACTCTACAACTTTTTGAAGCCCCAAATTCACAAAGCACTACACTTTGTAATCTTATAGCCTGCACTTCAATATGGTCATTCCCTACTTCTAATTTTACACACATTGCTCATATACATTGGCTTGCACTATCACGAACAGCTACCCCTAATCCATACAATCTATTGTTATGTGGTCCATACAAATATTCTACAAAAAAGTACAGCAAGCTCATATGACATCAAGTGCAACCAATCAAATAATTCAGCAATTTAGACCCAACAAATGGCAATCCAAAGCCTTACATTTGGGAGGGAAAAAAAATGACAATAATAAAATGCAGGACCAAACATATTTTATCAAACATGTAAAGATGACACAAACTCAACAAACATACAAGAAAGTCAATGCTAAACCCAATAGAATAGATCACACAATTCAATCCTAAACAATAACAGTTGCACAAAGTAAACCAACATAAAAACCAAAAAAAAAAAAAAAAAAAAAAAACACAGTATTCTCATCCAATCCTGGTCCAAACAAACACCATACTGATTCTAAAGTAGAAATAACAACATTTTGCCAATTGGGTATCTTAGAAATACAGTACCCTTTCAATTAAAACCCAAAAAAAAAAAACAAAAAAAAAACAGAACACAACCACACCAAAAAACACATACACAACTATTTGCTAGCTTTTAAGAACAAAAAAAAAAAAAAGCAAAACGATCATTTTGTTTTGACAGAAATGGTTCCAAAAAAGTGCTCCACAAAAATTAATGTTTCTACATGGATCAAGTTTATGTCTTGATACAAACTTACATACATAGACAAATATGTATTAATTTGGTAGAGTTAAATATGTATTAATTTGGTAGACTTACATACATACATAGACAAATATGTATTAATAGAGATAAATTTTCAAAACTCAAAATCCATCATATTTCTCAAAAACCAATTGAATTCAACATACAAAAACTATGACATTTGAGAATTTACCATGACATATATCACACGTGCACCATCCATAACACAGTAATTTGCTGCATGCATCTTTAACAAACCTCTTTTTCAAGGTTCACTAATTTTGCGTTTTTTAACCCTCGTGTAATGTTTGGGCAGGGGAGGAGGCTGCGGGGCATCAACCTTAGGCTCATCATCGTGCTGCAAAGACATTAGGTGCATACAATCAATATTCGGTGTAATGATAAGAGTAAATAGAATATTACAAAATAGGCGTAAACATCGTAATTAATGTTATCGTACCATAGAGCTGCCTTTGTGTTCTATTTTGTGTCCACCTGTCCCACAAGTGGGTGCTCTTCTAGCACGTTGCGGTCTACCTCGTGGGGGTGACAGCTGATGAGGGGGATGCTCGTCCGGTACATCAATATCTGACTGTAGCATGTCAATCCCAACCGGAGGTCCTAAAGGGTCAGATGAGGATGAGGTAGGTGGGTAATGATACTCTATGTACAGGCCAGGAGTAGGGATCATTGTCGTGGGTTCAATACGGGGTGGGTCCATGGGCAAAGTGAGTGCACTAGAGCTGGTGGGTGGGTATAAGGGTGTCTCAGGGTGCATAGCAGGGGTCAAGGGACTGGGCTGCAAAGGTGGAGTGGGTGAAGGGACCTCAGCCTGAGGAGATACATCTATCATGGGTGGAGGGACCTCAGATTGAGGAGATGCAACTAGGATGGGTGGAGGGACCTCTGGCTGGGGAGATACATGCGGGATGGGAGCACAGCCCCTAGCTGCACTTGTGTTTGGGCTTGCTGTAGCTAGCCGACCACGGCCCCTAGCTGCACTTGTGCTTGGGCTTACTGTAGCAGGCCGACCACGGCCCCTCGCTGCACTTGTGCTTGGGCTTACTGTAGCAGGCCGACCACGGCCCCTCGCTGCACTTGTGCTTGAGCTTGTTGTATCACGTCGACCATGGGTCGGTGTAGTTGCGGGTGCTGCACTTGTACTTGGGGTTGCAGTAGTTGCTAATTCAGTCTCAGTATGGTTATTTGCCTACCCAGTGGCTGTAGGATCACCACCAAGCCCAGCCACATTATATAGGATGCGCCGAACATGGTTGTGTTCTCGGCTGCCTGCAGGAAGCCAATTCAACAACGCTAAATGGCTTTCAATCTGAAACAAAGAAAGAACCAGTCTAATCAGAATTCTTTACATTTATGTAACAATTATATAATGCATAATATAGTACGTATTACTCTACTTAAATACTCATCTAAACTAAGAACTGAAAGTTTTATTATAAGTCATGCAATAGAAACTCTTTTTAATTGGATGTCAGTCAGATCAAACCAAATTTGTTGAAAGAAGAAATCAATTGATTCTACGTTCGTACATGTACTAAATAAAAAACAAAGCAAGCAATAAAATATAATTAGAACATATTACCATCTGATGTAATCTAGCACTGTTGCGGTCGACATACTTTACAATGACCGGACGGTACCATTGGTAATAGTCATGATAGCGGTCCATCTCACCAATCTGAAGAGGTGCATGGCAAAGTCATTGTTCTCTGCTATTCCATGAAATGATATACGGTTCATGCTCCTGCCTCCAATTCTTCTCCACCTTCCCACGCAAGTCTATTCTATGCAGCCTTTCATCGAACACAACACGGTCAGGAACCTCTTGCGCCAACCCAAACTGTCGAAGGACACGGTCCGGGTGGTGTGTCTCCACTATGCAGAAACACACAAGCGGCACCCTTGCTGTCCACGTACCCCTCCCTGCAACGCAGAAGTCAGGAAGGTGGACGAAGTGTGCCTCGTATGGCTACCACACAATCTACAATAGAAACAAAAAACAATTATCATAGCATCTTAAAACGTGAAACAAGGGAGAATACATAGATGCAAGGAAAAACAAAAATTAAAACAGAAGATATGTTCAAGTATGAAGCAATCATATTCTTAAGGAAAATTAACATAACCGAACAGAATATTTGAATATTATTACCTGGTTCGGCTTCATTATAACTAATTGCTCACGATAGTAGACCAAGGCCATCTCGGATGGCCTACTCTTCGAGCCTGGCACCCGCACCCACCTACAGTTACGAGCGAATAACATAAGATAAGTAGCTACTTAGTTACTAAGAAGAGTACATTGCATAACACACTAAATTTCAAAAAATACTTACTTAAAGGCAAGTGGAGCATACGGCCACGGGCCGTAATCACATCCAGGTGGGGGCTCTATCCTCGGGCACAAGAATGGCAACCTTGCCCATGCCCAATACTGGACCAAGGTGCACGCCCCACCAATCTGCGATGCCCCTTTCTCGCTTGCCCGACACAACTCTCTATACAACTAGGCCAGGCAACCACTGCCTCAGCTATACTGTGGCGGATCATGAAGGTTCCGCAGTTGCTCCAAAAACATCAGATGCACCCTATCTCCTGACTTGTCCATAAAAAGCTTATCCCCTAGTAGCGCTAAAATATAGCACCGGGCATACTTGTGTATCTGAATTTCCGTTGCGTCATCAGGCAGTGGCGCTGCAATGGCCTCAACAAGGCGGCTGATAAGAATTCTTTGCCCCACCAAGGTTTTGTTGTCATTCACCGGAATAAAACCCAGAAACTCCATGCAAACAGTGCTCCAAGTTCCATCTACCACAACAGTCGGCCCAACCAAGACCTCACCGTCTATAGGAAGTCCGAAAATGACCTCCATATCTTGTAGGATGATTGACATCTCACCGTGTGGAAGATGAAACGTATGAGTCTCCAGCCGCCATCGCTCAACTAGGGCCGTTATAAGGCAATTATCTATCTCTTTGGAAGGGGCCCTAAACAATCCTTCAAGCCGTAGCAACTTAATAATGTCAATCACCCGATTATCTCGCATTTGAACGTTTGCCATCTCCTTAGTGCGACCACGGCACGTAAGTTGGCCCGGGTCCTGCAAAATCAATAAAAATTATAGCAGTTGTTAGAACTATAAATACAACTTTGAAAGAACTTGCTAACTAAAAGTCAAAGATAACGTAAAAATTAAAGCAGTTGTTAGAATTAGATATTTCACCTCGCCATTCCAAATGTCCTCTGATCGATGATGTCGTTGTCGCGTCAACAATGACCCATTACTAGGACCAGGCTCCAAGATCTGTGGCTCGTCATCAATCTGAGGCTCCATACTGCAAAGAGTGCTACTGTGAGATCATTAATAGTTTGGGGGCAAAGGAATGCTATTCTACATGCAAGGAAAATCTATACTGAAGAGTAGCTTATTGGCATTATTTAAAAATTGATGCTAAAAGAATGAAAAGCAAGAAGAAGTACATCTATAACTCAGGATGCTAGTTTCACACATTCTTTCATAACCGGGCAACTAACGAAATTGTTAGACTACTACTGTTATTTGGAAAGGGTGTTCGATTTGCATGTGTACCTAATCTATTTTAAAAGGAGTGCCCATTAATTCATTGTTAACCTGCCTATGCACATGAAATATTCCACAAGAGTACTCAGTGTCTATTAAATAATTTATTTCTAATTTATTTATAAGTAAATAATACTATGTACGACAACATTGTTTTGTAGTTAGAAATTTCTTCCACTGATCAACACATAAACCAGTGAGGGAAGAGATACGTGAGCACTGAACCAGTTAAACAACATTCAATGATAGAATCTAATAATGTCTTCGAAACTATAAGAAACATGTCATATGTGAGTATAGAATAAGTTGGGATAATATTCAACATTTCTCCCTCAAGAATCATGTTCCTTTGGCTTTGGGACTGTTAGAAGTGCTGGTCTTTGATTCAATCCAAAGAGATGCACCTGGATTCTAGAGCTAATTGTCCAAGCTTGGGAAATTATAGAAAGTAGCAGTGTCTATGGGTCGGGTTGGAGGGTTTTTTTTTTTTTTAACCTGTGAAATAATTTTCAAAATACCAATATGAAGTTTATTTTATATAGTGAAATAATTGTAATAAAATATATATATATATATATATTTGGATGGATGGATGGATGATTGGATCAGATGGTTTAAAAAAACTATTAACCTCAAACCCAACGCTACTGTCCTAGTGGTAAAGGATCAGATGGAGTCTAAACTCATATTCATGCACTCTGTGGCATAAACCATTGAACACCAAACAAACCATATACTACTAGTCCACAACTCAATAACAAGTAAACGGCCCCATGTCTCCCCAACTACATTCACATATATAACACAAAGAATCCTACCTTAGAAAAAAGAAAAAAAAAAAAAAAAAAAAAAACACACACACACACACACACACACACAAAGAATCCATTTTTACATATAACACTAATTTAACACAGCAATCTGTTTCTTTAGTAAATTATCACTAGTTAAAACTCCCCCAATCCACAAAAAGAAAGCAACTTTAGGTGATACATTAGATCTCCAAATTATTATTATTATTATTATTATTATTATTATTATGATGGGAAAAGACTTGAATAGTAATTTTTTAGGGATAAAGAACTACTACTCAAAAAAAAAAAAAAAAAAAAAAAAAAAAAAAAAAAATCCCTACTGTATTGGGTAGTTAAAAACTATACTAGTTATGATCTCCCTTAACACTTACCTCATCCGCAAGTGAAATATAAAATGGACAATTTGAAACACATTTGAGTAGTTAAATGGGTAATTTTGCCTGACCATGACTATATTGTAGTGTGCCTCTCATAGAGACAATACAATTGTAGGTCTTCCATCCTAAAAAGAAACGAAAAAGACTAACCAATTTGAACACCCATTACCAACATTACTCCAGCCTCTTCACTTTCCCAAACAAGCAATTTATCCAGTGATAGTGACCACAAAAACAACATGTTTGGTACTCATATCACCAACATTGATGTAATAGCCAACCCAAATTCAAACGCAGCTCATAAAAGTTGGGTAAACCTGTAAGTTATAAGATGCAATTCACATACTCAACCAGCCCCATGTTTGGAGGTCTCAATCCATGTAACTGGCAGATGAAATAAGATTCTCAATGCCACTGCCTACAAGGTTTGAACATAGATCAAGTACTCTAATCCTTTACCACTAGGACAGTAAAATCTCAATTTATTTTCCATCAGCTCATAAAACTATTTTTTATTTTTTCAAACCCAATCTATCGATCTATGGAAACCAAACCATGAGTCATTCCTTATTCCCATGGCTGAACCAAATGTGGCACAACCCCAACACCATGTCCATGCTCAAATACAGATGTTATGCTGTAAGTTCTCATTTTTTTCAAATGAATATTCTCTCACTTATTACTTCGCAACTCATAGTTCATAGAAGCATTTCAAACACATAATTTGCATTACAAACCCACAAATGAAAATACATACAGAAAATAAAAACAAACACAAAACAAATCAAATGAAACCCAAACAAACTAGATTAAATATCAATGTAATCCAGATATTAACACTTTTTACACTATCCAACAATTCGAATGCTCAATTTGTTAAAAAAAAATCTTTTTTTTTATTTACTCATTTTCCAAACAACCAAACAGAATAATATACCTACATTCACTGAAATGACATGAATCACCAAAATCCAAAAAGATCTGAAATTGAAAAACGAAATAGGTAACATCATGAAATTCCAAAATCTAAAATTGGAGAAAGAGAGAGAGAGAGTACCTTCGGCACGGTGGGTCAATGGGAGCAGTACTAAGTTTGAGTGGCTGAGTGTCAATGGGAGCAATACCTTCAGCACGGTGAGTGATTTTGAACGCTTCAGAGTGAGCCACTGAGTTTGAGAGAGCGGAGCGTCTGAGAGTGAGTGATTTTGAATGCTTCAGAGTGAGTGCGTGAGTGAGCCACTGAGTTTGAGAGAGCGGAGTGTCAAAGAGAGTGAGAGCTTTTGAAAGTGTCTGAGAGTGAAAGCAGGTTTGAGAGAGCGGAGTGTCAAAGAGAGTGAGAGCAGGTTTGAGAGAGGGAGCAGTGTCTGAGAGTGAGAGATTTTGAAAGTGGCTGAGAGTGCAAGTGGTAAAAAACGTGTTTCTAAAGTCTGAGGGGAAGATTACATTAACTAGAAATCGAGTTTTATAAACTCGTTTTTAGAAAGCGAGTTTCATACACTCGAGATCCACATGGATAACTTTCGCTACATCAGTATATAAAAAACCCCAAAAACGAGTCTTAAAGGCTCGATTTTTTATTGGATCTCAAGTTTTAAAAACTCGAGATGCTATTATTATATATACTCTCGTAACCGGACAACTAACAAAATGCTTAGCATATTGAAGTTATTTAGAAAGGGTGTTCGTAAAATCCTATTTTGGGTGAAAAAGAGAGAGAGTCTTTAGAGAGAAAAAAAGTGAGGTTTCTCCTATATATTGTCTTTCCTTTTATTAGAGAGAGTGTATTTTCTCCTATTATAAGAGAGGGTATTGTCAATTGTGCTCTCCCTTTTTAGAGAGAAATTGTTGTAATCCTTTTGCAATGGTGAAATCCTTCTACAATTTGCCCGTGGTTTTTCTCCTAATTTGTTTGGGAGTTTTCCACGTAAAAATTTTGGTGTTCATTATTTTTCATTTTTCTCATTTCTACTTCAGTTGAAATTGTGTGCCCCGTACCACAACGTCCTAACAGTGTGTTGCTCATGTGTTCTGGCCACCATCAATCACCCACTTGATGTGGTTTTCTTTGTTTGCTTGCAAAACACTTCTTGCTATTTACATTATTATTTATTGCTCTTTACTCTGCTCTATGTTTTTTTTTTTTTTTTTTTTTGGGACCAACTTATTTCGACTCCCACCTGTCACCAAAACAACTTTAATTATTTATTGCAAGTTCTAGTTAACTCGGTAAAGTTTTTTATAGTTTTTTGAGGGTTAAGTTTTTTTATAGTTGAATAAAAGATCTGTAATAAGTTTAAAGGCTACTACTTAGTTTGGATTAATTCATACCTTACTCTAGGCTTGTATGCGGTTTGGTTCAATTGGTTTTGGAGGAGTTTTTTACACCACACCTATAAGGTGCGGTTTTCTCCTATAACTAGTTGCACCTCTTCTATAGAAGGAGAAAACTGGTCTACATAAGGTGTGGTGCATTCCATCAGTTTGGTGCGGTTAGTTCGATTATGTGTGTTGTGCTTTTAAAGAGAAAAAAATATCTTACACAGTAGAACGGCACCGTTTCACCTGAAGGAGGAGAAGAAGTTTTTTTTTTTTTTTTTTTTTTTTTTTTTTTCTTTTTTGAGAAACAAACACACACAAAAGAGAGGGAAAAAAGATTATAACACAAAGACACACCACAATTCTTCCAATTAAATGCCATAATAATTGAGTTGAGTATATAAAAAAATAAAAAATAAAAAAAAGTCTAAAACGCCACAGTTTAAAAAATAAAGAAAGCTAGGCACAAGTTCATTAAGGTTTAACAAGTGAAGGAGGAGACTGAGTTGGTCATTAAATGGTTTTAAAAATAAAAGTTTAAAACCACATGGTATTATTAAAGTATATTATAATATAATATAATATAATATAATATAAATCCTGGTGTCTTCTTCTTCAAAATCAAGTTGCATACGTTTCTATCAAAAAAAAAAAAAGCCAGGCAGCAAACGTGAATCATTCAAACACGTAAAACATATAAATATAAATATAAATATATATATATATATATATATTTATATATATATATATATATTTATATATTATATATCGGTTGGTTCGGTTTCTCTTCGGTGTGCAAATCTTGTAGCCGATCACTAGTGGAGCCTTCCGTCAGTCAAATCAGTGCTACTCCGGCCGGTTTTGTTTGCACCGGTTTGTTCTTGAACAGCCCTAACTCACACTTTTCATAGCATTTAAAAGAAAGGACAAAACTTAGGTACATTACTTTAAGTGCTGTTCCTTAGGTTCCCCTCTTAAGATTCAGCCATGTGGCTACTTAACTAAAAAATATACTTCCATCTCTTAAAAAAAATCTACATTGCTGAATTTTAAGAGGGAAACCTAAGAAACAGCTGCTAAGTACTATATCTAAGTCTTGCCCTAAAAGAAAATGATTCTAGTTGTGGAGTTAGTAACATGTTGTAATTATCTCTAAAAAAAATTACTAATAATCTCACTCTTTTCTTAGCATAAAAAATTTAAAAAAATCAATAATAAAGAAATTTAAATTAAATTAAGTTTTACTTGTGTCTATTAAACAAAAATAAATAAATATTTAGTATAAAACCATTAATTAGATCATTTTTACACTATTATTAATATACATTATTTAGATTTACCTCTCTCTCTCTTTCTCAATTTTTTTATTTTTTTTTATTTTGAGAAAAGAGAGAGAGAGAGAGAGAGAGAGATATCTCTTTTAATTATGACTACCACATTCATTTGATTGAAAGACCATAGTTTAGCTTAAAATTTTCTAATTTTCATTCTTTTGATATTTGATAGACTAATGTTAATTGTGTTAGTTTAAACTATTTATAACTCATTCAAGTCAAGAATCTTGTGTGGGTTTTAACTTGCCCAATTGGTAAAGTTTCTGATAGTTGAATAAGAGATCTGGGGTTCAATCTCCACATACACCAAAAACTGATTGGTGTATTAGTTTGATGATAAAGAGCTATCATCAGGAGTAGACACTATAAGTTAAAACTCTCTCTAAAAAAAAAAAAAAAGTCAAGAGCCTTGGAAGCTAGTGATATAGTATGTTCTCCCATAGTAAATACTATCAAATTATTAAGAAAGAAATTAAAACTCATTATCTTTTTAGAAAGCAACCCGAAATTAAATAAATTTGGATTAAATTAGGTTAGATATTTTATACAAATTCTCAAATTTAAATTTGTATTACTAATACATATTAAATAAATATGTATCATCCCTAAATAATTTATTGTCAATAGTTTCTTGTGGCAAGCATGGCCAGTCATCACTAGGCTCACTATTTAGCATGGCCATTCTTCTTCTTTGTCCTTACTTCTTTGTCCTTTTTACAGTATTTTACTTTTGAATCTCTAAGTCCATGCTTTCTTTTTACACGTTACAATTTGCTAGATTGCTCTAACTCCTATCACGTGTGTACCTCACATGTTCTGGTCACCATCTATCACCCACTTCAATGTATTTACTATTCTTTTTTTTTTTTTTTTTTTTTTTTTTTTTTTTTTTTTTTTTTTTTTTTGAGGATCTACTATTCTATTTGTTAATTGTACCATTTCATCAGTTTATTTTAGGACAATAACATTTCATTCATTTCTTTCCGGCTTCCAAAATGTGACTTTTGACACTTTATGTGGTTTTCTTTGTTTGCTTTGCAAAACACTTCTTGCTATTTATATCATCAATTTTTGCTCTTTTCTCTGCTCTTTTTTTGGGACCAACTTATTTTTACTCCTACTTATCACCAGAATAACTTTAATATCTATTGCAAATTTCAGTTAATTCAAGTAAAATTAAAATACGTTGATTTTTTATTTTGGATAGAAATTGAACACTAAACTAATTCTGCTTAAATTAAATTTTATTTCCTTAAATAAATTATAATTAAATTTGGTAAGTTTTTTTTTTTTTTTTACAAAATTGCTAACTTATTTTTTTATTTATTAATTATGTATGTATGATGTATCATATGTATCTTTCTTTTCACGCGACTTGACTAGTTTGAAATAAGTTGGTTAATGTTTTGAAGATACAGTAAGAATGCAAATATGTAAATGAGGAAATATACAACAAATATTTAAAGAGAATTTGTTCGATAAGAAACAGGTATTAAATTTGTAATATTACAAAATTTTTTATCTCTTTTATATAAATTTAATTTAATTTGGAGCTTCTGAGTCATTAGCTACGAATTTTTTCTTCTTTCATTAAGAAAAGAAAATATGAAACCAATTAAACGTGGAGATCACGTTCTTTCAAGAAAAAATGACTAGGCTGCTTGGATAGGGTTTTTCAAACTCCTTTTATATATTTTTATTGGATGTGAATTCTGAAAATATAACCGTAAGATTGTATGTTTTTTATGTTTTAAATACATATGTCAAATTTTATTTAAATTGGATGTTATTTACTATTCGATCAATAAATTTATTTTCTATACATAATTTTAGACCACAAAAACTAAATTTAAACATTTGATTTATGACATAGCTTTTGTTTTTTGATTTTCTTGGAATTTTATAAGCACGAAAGATATAATAAAATATGCAATCTAATAGTTAGATTTTTAAAATTCACATCTAATAAAAAAAATATCGAAAAAGTTTAAAAAGCTTTTTTTTTTAGATTGCTTCAGCCATCGGTCATGTCCCCAGGAAGACCAATGCTTGTGAATAGTGGCAGAGTCAAAATTTCAATTTTTTTGGGGGTGGGGGGGTGGGGGGGAATCAAAAGACAATAATTAAAAAAAACTTAAAATTATTAATCGATATTATTAATAAAATTATAAACAATAGTAATTGTCATAAAAAATATATTGAAATTTAAGTCACTGTAAAATAATTAAACAATTGTAAAACAACCAATTTATAATTACTAACGATTAATGTAAGAGATTAATCTATATACACAAATTTTTGACATCTAATTTGATTCCTTATAATAATTTGAGAAAATAATTTTTCAACGTTCTTTCTATGAAAAAAATAAGAGACAGAGGTGTTATTATGTGTAAAATTTGAGTTTCACCTGTGGTACCTAAAATGAAGGGAAGGAATTTGGATAAGTGAAAAAAAAAAAAAAAAAAAAAAAAAAAAAAAAAAAATCCTTGAATGTTGGTCAAAGTGCACACAGGCTTTAACTTAAAATAAATAAAAGGTGATAGTTGGTGCCCATTTATTTTGGTGTTAGGCTAATTGATAAAAGCGGGAGTAGTTCTTTTAGTAACACTACAAAATTTTATAATATTTTTATAATAAATTGAGATGTTAGTACATCATAGGTCAAAATAAAATAAAATAAATTATTCTAAGCTCCATTCCAAGTTTCCAACTAAAAGTTAAGTATGAGTGTTGTGAAAAAGATTGTTAAATTTTATTGTATTTCTAAACTTACTTAGTGGGAGATATGTTTTTTTATTTATTTTTTCATATCATAGTACAGTTTGTATATGGTAGAAATAAGAAAATATTTCTTTATTGGAGGGAAAAAAGAAGAAAAGGGGTCACTAGTTCATTGAAACAATGTCTTGGCCTGACACTTTGAAAATATTTTGAAATTAGTTAGACTTTGAAGGCTTTGAATATTTACCCAATGGGTCAAAGCATTTGGTCGTGGTATTTACAGATCAATTATTGCAGCCAAATGGACCCAAGTCCAGCATTCACTTCTCAAATCCTATATGCTAATCCAATTACTCAAAATCGATTGAATTATAAATGGTTTAAAATTGCCATAATTGAATTATTTTATTAGTGTCTCAAAAAAAATTTTATTTATTAGTTTGAAAAACACATACAAGATATATATATATATATGTGTGTGTATTAAAAACTATAATTTTATTAAAAATCTAAAACAAGTACAAATAATTGCACATGCATGCTTCTAGAACTGTAGGAGGCAGATTATAATTATTACAAGAGAAATTAGTTTTAAGAGCCACAAAAAGTTTAGCAACAGAATGAAATTCAGAGTTAAGAGATCTTCTAATATAGCAAAACTCATAGCTAACAAAATACAAATTTAATCAATAGCATTACTCTTTACTCTCATGACAATAGAAATAGACCAAATCATTTAGACCTAGCCAAGTTTAAAGCCCACAAAATTGTAGTTGCTTCAGCTTCAATAGGAGTGCATAAGTCATAAGTCAATTGACAAGATTTTATTGATTCTTATTTAATTTCACCACTAACATCATTTTTTTTTTACCTACTATCAATTTTTCTCATGGATATAAAATTTGTTGTATCTAAAGACATTCACTTACACATATTACATGAATTTGCTAAAACCTTTTTAAATAAAACTAGCTTTTTCTTATATTAAAATAAGATAGTTTTTAGTTTTTGGAATGGACTTAGGTCCAGTGCATGCACAAAAAGCATTGGACCTATTGAAATGTTGACACGTGTCAAATATTTGCCACGTGACAACATCACAATGAGTCCAATGCTCTTGTGTACTAGATCCAATCCTCACCCTAGTTATTTGTCACACATTTAATATGAAATCTATAAATAATTATATCTTTTGAAAAATACCACGGAAAGAAGCTACCGAATATTATGTTACACCAATACAGACACTAAGTTTGATCAATTATTTATTTTAATCCTTTAGATTCACTTGAATATTTCCGTTGATTATTTCATTCATATTTATCTTCAGCTATTATTTATTTGATTCTAATATTTATTTTTTAATTCTAATATTTATTTTTTATTTTTATAAACGGTTAAAATATTTAAAAGTTAAATTTTTTTTTCTTTCCTAAGTTATTAAAAATGTTACACTTATCAATTTTCAATTTTAAAATTTCTTTTTTCCACCCAAACTTTTGTAAAACATTCTTGTTTTGGTCACCAAACTATATTGGAAGAATATTTTTAATAAGTTTACAAATAAAAAATGAAATTTTTAAAATTTAGCAACCAAAAAAAAAAAAATTTCAGGTAAATATCAGGGACAAAAACAATATTTAGGCTTAAAAAAATAAAAAAGACTCATTTAGCTTTTGAGTTTGCTGAACCATACTCATATATATATGCACCTCCCAAACCACATATTCCCTTTTATTTTTCCTTGATAAACCACGTGGGCTTGGTCTATGGCATGGTGGATAAGTCATTAGAGGGCTTAGAATAGTATGGGTCATAACGGTTGTTGTGTCTAGTAGGATTGATTTTATGGGTTTCAAACTTTCAACGCAAGTTACGTGAAGTCAAGACTTGTGGGCTAAAAAGCCCAATCTGTGAGGTCTATATAGATGAACCTGGGTCTTGAACACATTTTGCGATAAATACATCTATGGGCTTCATTGGGCTTGAGGCCCAACTCGAATATGTTGTGTGAGAAGTCCATTTCCTGTTGAGACCACTAATTAAATTCAGCTTCAATCTGACTATGATTTGCTTCAGTAGATAAGCACATAGTCCATGAAACCATTATTGGACTGTTTGATATTTAGGATGCTTTTGACATTTGGGCAAGGTGTTTAAGAAACTTAAGATGGAACTGTCCTGTTTCGTTGATAGCATAAACAACATCAATTGCTATTGCTTTTGCATCAATAAGGAAACATTATATTGCACAGACATTCATTATAGATGGTGTAAAATATCTAGAAAATAGAAGGATAACAATCACTTTTGGAAATATTTTCCTGAAAAGCTAGAACATGGTTCCTATGTGATTTACACAATTGAATATAATGAAAACCAGGGGCGGCTCTAAGACCAACCCAGGGGGTTCAAATGAACCCCCTGACCTGGCCCTAAAAAAAAAAAAAAAAATTATATATAATTTTTTTTTGACCCCTATAATAAAAATATGAACACCCTAACTTTGAAATTTTTGTTAAACCCAATTGAAATAAGTTTGAACATGATCCTTAGTTTTTCTCCTTGTTTGATTTGTATTTATGTTTTCTTAGTTTTTCTCTACGTCTGATCAAGTATTTTGATAAGTGCTCTATACATTTCCAAGTCCATGAAATCTTTTACTGTTTACTCCAATTCCAAGAGAGTGACAATGTGCGTATTTAAAAAACCATACATTTCATAAGCAAAATTTTATTACTGGAGTATTATTTTTCTTAGTTTCACACTTACTCCAAGGCCCAGCCATACTCATAAGTATGTTACTATTCTTATTTATTTATTATTTTTTATTCAATTGATATAACTTATAAATATAAATTATATAATAAGTTATTATTAATTTGATAAAACTGTATAATTAGTTATTTAATTCTATTCATTTATGCATCCAATGATTGTTGTCTTAATGATCTTTCGAATGTTAATATTTTTTAAGATTATTGTACAATATAATTGTGTTTTATTGTACAATAAAAAAAAAAAAAAAAAACAAAACAAAAAAGAAATAATCATTAAAAAAAAAAACAAAAAAAATAATCATTTTAGTTTTTACTCACGCCTCCCCCGCCAATAAATTCATGGCTTTGCCACTATTGACCCCGCCTCCCCCGCCAATAAATTCATGGCTTTGCCACTATTGACCCCCCTAAATAAAAATCCTGGAGCCGCCACTGATGAAAACCTATTCATAAAATGGTTTTAGGACTGAGGGATTAGGCTATTGAAACTTGAAAGGCAATCATGCATGTCTGACAAAAAGCTTTACTAGCGTAGCCTTAGCAGAAGCGGATGGTATATAACCTTCAACTTCCTTTTCATTTAGCAAATCCTAAATATCACGTTTAGTGTTTGTCAATTGTGAATTCAAAAGACAGAACGCTATACTTCAGCAGAAAAATTATACAACCAGCCCTTGCTGCACAAAGACAAGCTACCAAGGCTAAGCTAAAACAGACAGAGAGACCCATGTAACTAACCAGCACCCTATTCTTTATTGACATTTTAAAACCGTTGCAAGCTCTAGTTCTAACTCTTAACATCATTTTTAAATCAATTATATGACTATTCTCAATACGAATAGGATCATTACGGACTCTTGCATTTCTTTAGATCCAAATATGGTAGATGAATGTAGCCCAAGCAAGCTTGCACAAGGTAGGCCTCAAGCCTTTACCCATTGAAGAATGAATCCACTATCTCTATTGGGAAAAATTGCCAATTGATACCATAACACACAATGGAATTACTTTTTTTTTTTTTTTTCTTCTTCTTCTTCTTCTTTTTTTCTTTGTACAATCTAGTAGGAATTTCAAAAAAAAAAAAAAAAAAAAAATCAAGCAAGCACTGTCAACACAAACAAAAATATCCAGAAACAAACCATAATCAAGACATCGATTTTTTACGTGGAAAACCCTCCAATGAGAAGGGAAAAACCACGGGACCTAGTCCAGTAAAAAATCTTCCACTATTGAATAATAAGTTTACAACAATTTTTTCTAAACAAATGCTAAAAACTACCAAAACATTGAAGAACACAATTTTTTGATTACAACAAATTTACATCACACTAAAGTCAATTTCAATAATAACAAGAACACCAAGTGGGCCTCGGCATCTGAACAAATGGAGAGGAATTTCAAAAGACAAGCTGCAGATTAACCAAGTATTCTTCCAACACTTTCTGCCATAATCTTCTTTGTAAAAGAGTAAGCATTAAAGAGATGATTCCTACAGCACTCCAAATGCTCCCTGCAGATGACACAAGATAACAGCATTATCACCCCAATTTACCAGCCTGTAATGAGTTATTATAAAAGGTCCTTACAAGCTTCCCTTTTATGTTCAGTTCATTTTTTCAAATGCATATTGCTAGAGGCCAATCAAGAATGATAGCAATGACGATGCATGTTGCATCCTCAAGCTAGCCAAAGTTTAACAATGGCAGGGAATTGTGAAAAATTGCCATGAATTGGTTATTCAAGTGAGACAAGACAGCCAAAAAAAAATTATTTTCCCAAGTTTATAATGGTAAGCAATGGGAACATAACCCAAAATGTACAAAGAAATTCCACAAAAATTGTGTATGCTTCCAACCACATGAAAAAAAAATGATGTTAAGCTCTAGACCATTAAACTACGGCAGAAAGTAAGATCATAATAGAGACAAAATATTCTTTATAAAAGGTTTAGGCTTAGATATTTACGCTTGGTTTTGGTTTTTAATTCCAATTTGTTCTACATCTAGGATCAAATCAAGTGAGAAATCATCATAAACAAGGGAGAAGAGGAAAGGAATTAGCATTTGAATAACCCTCTCCCAACTATTCAAAGTTTATTGGAAAAAGTAAGGACTTGACCAAGGCATTTTTCTTGTAAAGACTTCGAAAAGGCACATTCATCAGCTTCTATAAAAATCATTAGAATAAAAAAGCAAATAGTATGCAACTTTTTCCTTCTTAGTGTGTGAATTAAGTATATGAACGGAATTTTATTCAAAATACTCACTAACCTTTGATTATAGAGAGTGTAACCAAGTACCTTTCGTACTTCAGCCAAAATCCTAAAAGTATCCATGTGATTCATCGTATTTCAACTGTTGACAGAACACAAGGCATCGAATTAAATAATAATTATTATTATAGAACTTTGAAACAATTCAACAGTTTGGTTACTTTGAAATAAAACAAATTGGCCAAGATTCTATACATGTCAGATTTTTTATTATTAGAAAACTTTAGAAACCCAAAAGATTTGCTAAAGTGATTCCCATTCAATTATATACATTGGTTCTTATATTTTTGATATCGAAAAGAAAAAAAATTCATTCTTTTTTTCAAAAAAATTGTATTGAAATCAATAAATGATAGAGTAAAATTCTAAAAAGTTCATTTTCTTTCATTTTCAACTATTTTCTCCGCTAGAAAACAAAAATTCAATACAAAAAATGGGTATATAGAATGTGTACCGGAAGTGATATGAGTGATTTTGTGCAAATCCTGACCGGTTTGCTTTTCACATCTTCTCCGTAACTCGGGACAACCGACAATCTCCAGACTTTGTAAAGATGTGAGATCTCGCATCTCATTAGGAAGTGATTTCAAATTGGGACAATCATGAATGGTAAGCCGTTCAAGTGAGATAAGCTTCCAAATCCACCATGGCAAGGTTTTCAGATTCTCACACAGTGTAATTTGGAGCGTTTTTAGGGTGGTAACGTGTTGAAGAGCTGCAGGTAAGGAATTTAGTTTTGGAAGGCTGTGGAATTCCAAATGACTGAGGCGATTGAGGTGTTGCCATTCCATTCTATCCATGTCACTCCCTAGATTTAACTCCTTGCAACGGAAAATGCATAAATTCTCGAGAGAAATTAGATTCGACGTCCACCTATCTGGCAAAGACACAACATCCTCCATACCAATTATATGCATAGATTTTAATTTGGAGAGAGGAGGGGACGAGGATGAGGAGGAAGAGGAAAGAAGTGTCTCTTGAAAAGGCTTTAAGCTAACGTTATTTAGGTATAGCATTATTTCAAGATAAGGAAACAAGGGCATGGAAGTCATATTTGGACACTCACGAATCCAAAAAGAAGAAAGACAAGGAAATGAAGGCAGTGACTGGTTATGTTGACGTTGTTGATGATCTGGTGTTGATGCGCTCCTCCACCATCCTTTCAGGTTAGGGCTTCCCGAAATCACAAGTGACTTTAGCGACGAGAAGAAGGATAAAGCACAAAGCTCCTCACACATATCACGATCTGATATGTATTCCAAACCTTTCATTTCATAAAGGCGTAATGTTTCCAGAAATGGGAGTTCAGACAACGGTGGCAAGTGGTTGCATCTGTCACATCTACTTAAAGTTAAATTAACAAGATTTTCAATGGAAGAAAGCCAACTTGAAAATGCCACACCAGTGTACCCCCACACTTTCAAAATTTTGAGATTTGGATGTGGCTGGAGGCAATCTAACAACATCTCATCATGTCCTTCCTGATGAGCCCATGTTATATTCAGTTTCTTAAGATGTTGCTTTTCCCTTAAATATTTGGCCTCGGATTGTGAGTTAACATCTTCCAATTGTACTAAAATTTTGATCCTTAGTGTTCCTCTAAGGTTGTTTAGCCCATATAATTTGCCTAGTCCACCAAAATTCCCCACAATGAATAATGGTAATGACTGAAGACTAGTCATTTTCCATAATCCTTGAGGCAGCCTCAACTTATAACAACCCTTATTATCAAGGTGCCTGAGGCTAACCAATTTAGTGATGCCCCTAGGCAATTGTTCAAGATTCCCACATTCTTGAAGTTTTAGTGTTTGCAAATTCAACAACGTAGTAATTGAATCAGGAAGAGTTTCAATGGGATTAAAAGAAAGATCTAAGTACTTCAAATGTATTAACTTTCCTATGGAATTTGGCATTAATTTAATATTCAATTTATGTATATCTAATGCACGCAACCTTGGGAAACTCTCAATCAGTGTACTCAATGTTGACTCATCCATGGTACCAAATGACTCGCCATGTGTGAAAAGAATTGTACGTACCTTGTAGCTTTCTTTAACCAAACTTAAAGTTTTAGTAAAAGATGAGACACTAGAAAATGATACATGACGAGTTTTTCCATCCAAATAGTCAAATCTAAAGTTTGGCCCTGCAATTGATAGTGCAAGATCATGATATAAATCATGCATCTTGTATAGTCCATAAAAATAATTGCTTGCTTCATAAAGAAAGGACCTGCAAAGTAGATGCTTGATGCACTCATCTGCAACATCTTCTAATTGCTCTATATTATTTGACAATTGGATTAACCCATGTGCCATCCATAGTTGAATCAGTGTCATCTTATCAATATTGTAAGCTTTAGGAAACAAAGAACAATAGGCAAAACAACCTTTTATATGTGGCGGAAGAGGATCATAACTCAACCTTAGAATTGAAAGTGTATTACCACCCCCTTGTTCAATTACATTTTCTTGTACCTTATCCTTGATCTTTAACCACCTGTCTTTTTTCTCCAAGTATAATGCATTTCCAATGGACTCTATGGCAAGAGGTACTCCTTGACATTTGCCTACAATCTCCCTTCCAATTTCTCCTAATTTAGTGTTGTTGGTCTCTTTCCTGTTTTTAAATGCTATTTTCTCAAATAAAGACCAAGAGTGGTCTTTAGAAAGACCATCAAGGGTATATGTTGAAACAGGACGTGTAATCTCCGCAACCAATTTGGCACGTGTAGTTATTACGATCTTACTTCCCTTTCCACCACATATTAAAAGGCTTTTAAGGTCATTCCAACTTTTACAATCTTCATTCCACAGATCATCCAACACAAGTAAATATTTCTTTTTATTAATTTTTTTAATAAGTTCCTTGAATGGATCCATGTTGTGGACTTGAACCACGAGGACTTCAGAATTAATCTCGCGACATTTCTTTCGCATTGGTTCCATGCTATTATCTCTATCAATACCATTTATTACCTTTTCAGCAATTGCTTTCACCTCGAATACATTTGTGACACACACCCATATTTTTAGCTCAAAATGTGTATTGACATTCTCATCATTGTATATATATTGAGCAAGTGTGGTTTTGCCTAAACCCCCAATTCCCACAATAGCAACGACTGAAACTTCATTATTAGGCTCCAATAAAAGTTTTATGATGGCATTTTTATCATCATCTCTTCCAATAACTTCTTTATTAGGTAAACATGGGAAAGTCTCCCTATTTAGACTCACTTGAGGCTTTACATAACCTTCATTAAAGTGAAAGTTATTCCTATCTTCCGCCATTGCAATTAGTTTCTGCCTCAATTCGATTATTCTAAGACTCATCCTATGATTTCTAAAAGCAAGTGGGATACTTCTAAAGAAATTGCGTACCTTTCCTGCACTGTTCCCAATCGTCTCTTCTTGCTGCAAAGCTAATTCAATGTGGAACTTATACTCACCCAACAAGTCATCTGCATCATAAAAAGTGTCCTTGAGCTTTTCGAGCCAGTCACTGGCTTGATGATTGCGGTTCTGCTGCTCCAATGCATCCAGAAGGACTGCTTGTATTCTGGACACCGTGTTCTTGATGCTTTCAAGGTCATCCGTAATATTCCACAGTGGTCTAAACTTTTCAAAAGCCGCAGATCCCAAATTTTCAATTATGGTCTGTGCAACTCCGCAGAGGATTGCTTCAGCCATTTGTTCGTAGTGAGAGAAAGGAAGACTAAAAGAGCGAGAGGGAAGCTAGAGCCTAGAGAGGGTGGGCTTCAAGTACTTTTTTTTTTTTTTTTGAGGGTGGGCTTCAACTACTTCAGTGCTAGAGAGTGAAAGGAAGGCTAGAAGAATGAGAGGAAAGCTAGAGAGTGAGCTTGAAGTGCTTCAGTATGCTAGAGAAGGAAGACTTAAAGCGCGAGAGGGAAGCAAGAGAGGGTGGGCTTCAAGTGGTTCGGTGCTAGAGAGTGAAAGAAAAACTTTCTATTGAGTGAAAGCTAGGCTAAAAGAGTGAGATGGAAGCTAAAGAGTGAGAGTTTGAAGTGCTTCAATATGCTAGAGAGTGTAAAAAAGAAGGCTAAAAGAGCGAGAAGAAAGCTAGAGGGTAATGTTGCTGTGAAGAAGGAGCCGAAGAGGACCGAATATGTATGGGGGAAGAAAGTTACCGATACTAGTGAGTAGTGATTATCAAAAAAGTTATCGATACTAGTCTTCCTTTAAGAATTCTCTTGGAATGTTACCGATACTATTCTCATATGCATGGAGAAAACAACAAGAGTGTCAGACACAAGTGTTGGTAGTTATTACTACTTGTTCTGGCATAGTATTGTAGGACTAACATTTAGCCTTGAAAGTCTACGACCCAATCTTTTTGCTATTTGAACTCCCTTCCTGGAAATTTCGCAATACCAATATCATTCATTGGGTCAATTCCGTCAAAATGGTAGGTTTGACAATTCAGACCTTTTAAGCGTGCGTTTGGATAAGAATGGGTAAGAATGAAAAATTAAAATTATTTTATTATTTAGTTTATTTTTGCTATTATTTATGGATCCCTCTGTATTTTTTGGTACTATTAATGACTTCACTGTACTATTTTAATTCACTTTTATCTTTATCTACAGTACTTTCAGCAATAAATTTTCAGTTTCAGCAAAATAAACGGTGTCCAAATATACCCTAAATGGAATCTGAATGAGTAAGCCATTTATTCTGTGGGTACCCATTTTGTTGAGAGAGAGAGAGAGAGAGAGATATATATATATATATATATATATTTATGATTACAACATCTCTGTTCTGATCTTATATGAGGAAAAAAAAAAAACAGCATGGCGGGAAAAAACAGTCTACAACGGCTATTACATGCGTATAAGAGACTAACAATATCTAATATCCAATCAAATATTTACATGTGTCCACAATCTCTAATAATCGTTACAAAACTTAACCAAGACGACTTGTCGCACAATTTTTTTCTAATATAGACGTCTGTCGTATAGAAGAGTCCAGAGGACCAGAGTGTTGCATTCAACACATTTCACCTATACAATTTATTCAGTTTGGAAACCATTTCAGAACAAAATATGAGAATTCTGAATGGATGCGATACCCAAATTCATGATGAACTAATTAAAATCAATTATATCCAAGCAAAAAAAAAAAAAAAAAAATCATTAATAAAAACAATGATAAATGAAGGATTATTTTTTTTTCCACTCATCTCTCTCATTTAATCAAAACAATGATAAATGAGGGATTATTTTTTCCACCATAACTATTTGGCTTTTCGTGAGGAATGTGGAATTAGTAAAATAAAAAGTCTGAGAGCACAACTTTTACATGTATATCTTGATGCAGTTGATTGTGAATGGTAAAATTAATTATTCACCGCACATAATTGTGACAAAATTGTGACAAATAATGCAGTCTTATAAGAATGTTTAATAAAAATCTTCAAATGTACAGACCCTTGAAAATGTTGGAGCAAAGCCCATGCCCCCACCCATTTAATGTAAAATTAGAAAATTAAAAGTTGCTAACTTATTGCTTGTCCCAATTAGCCCAGAGTTACAGTTCTTTGATGAATCATGCCTTTGTCTTGATCATTAACTGCAAAGACTTTTAAAAAGTACTATGTAGTATCATAGCTTTATCTTTGTTTCCAACTCGATCTCTGTTGAAGATTGGTTTAGTTTAGCTTGGTATTTAACACTGTAAACGACTTGTAGTTACTCTGTAAACTACTTGTAGTTTAATAGCTTTTAATTACTTCAGTCTATTGCCACGTGTATAGAAGTTGGCACCTGTGTAGTTAGTATTAGTTAGTTGACTTTCTGTTACAGCTTTACTCTTTTGTATCTTGTATATAAACAACAGTGTAAGCTAATTATAAAAATGAGGAATTCATTTTTCACGTTCCCACTTCTTGCTCTGCATTTCATTTCTCTGTGTTGAGCAATCATTCATCATAGAAGTTTTGGATCGTGGAAGAATTCCAACATGGTATCAGAGCTCAGAGAACCAATTCCCTCTGGTATTCTCTGAATTTTCTTCGTTCTTTTCTCGCGAATCAAACAGGTTTTTCATCTGTGTTCTTTCTTGATTCGCGCACTTTGTTTTCTTCTAAATCTTGATCTAGGGTTTTCGATTACTCTATTGAAATTCCATAATTGATTCCTGAGAATTAGGGTTCTTCAATTTCTTAATTGTAATCTCTGATTTCTTGGTTTTGTTTGGCCGATATTGTTCTGAGATTGATTCTGGTAATCAAGAAGGTTAATTTTTTTTTGTGATCAAGAAGGTTCTTGATTGTCGTGATTTGAAGTTACTGTGTTTTAGGTTTTCTTGTGTTGAAAAATGGCTGATGATACTTCTAGTACCTCTGTTCCTGTTACTCACCATGTCGTTCATCCATGGGAAAATTCCTCTAGTCCGTATTTCTTGACTAGTAGTGATAACCCTGGTGTATCCCTTGTTGTGGAGCGTTTGACGGAAGAAAACTATAATACCTGGAGTAGGGCTGTTCTGATTTCATTGGATGCCAAAACCAAAATTGGGTTTGTAGATGGATCAATTCCAAAGCCTCAATCACCTGATCATCCATGTTATACAGCTTGGTGTAAGTGTAATAGCACGGTCTTAGCTTGGCTATTCAATTCAATTTCCAAAGACCTACAGCCTAGTGTAGTTTACTTCAAGACAACAAGGGAGGTTTGGGTTGATCTACAGTTTAGGTTTTCCCAAGGCAATGGGCCTAGGATCTTTGAGTTAAGAAAAGAGGTTAGTTCTTTGGTTCAAGAAGATATGTCTATCAATGCCTATTACACCAAATTCAAGGGTATTTGGGATGAGTTCACTGCACACAGAAATTGTACTTGTGGTCACCAAGTGGAAGATTGCACAATGTCCTTTCTAATGGGGTTGAATGATACCTACTCTGCAGTAAGGGGACAGATTCTTCTCATGGATCCCATTCCTTCCTTGAGCAAGGTTTTCTCTCTATTGCTTCAAGATGAAAGGCAAAGAAAGGTTGGAGCAGGAAAGAAATTTCAAGTTGACACAGCTGCAGCCTTGGCAGCTTTGGGAAACAAGTACAATGCCAGGAATTTCAACAAAAACAAGGCTGGGAGACCTCAGTGTACTCACTGTGGTGCCATGGGACATGTAGTGGATAAGTGTTACAAACTACATGGCTATCCACCTGGCTATAAGTTCAAGAATAAGGCTGGTTCAACCACTTTTGCCAACAATGTCATTGCTGTTGACCAAGGTTCTGATGAAGGAGTGTCTTTGACCAAATCAGAATATCAACAGTTGATTGGATTGCTGAATTCTCAGTGTCATTTTGGCACTCAAGCTCCACTTGAAACTGCAGTAGAGCCTCCTCAGGTTGCCAACATTATTGCACAATCTTCCATTGGACTTCCAGGTCATGAGCTCTCAGGTATTTGGTCTTGTCCCTCCTTAGAGTATTCTGTGTTTTCTTCTACTGTTAATATTTCTCATCTCAATCCTACTGATTGGATTCTTGATAGTGGGGCCACAGATCACATGGTCCACTCCATTTCTTTTTTTAAAACCATTACTTCTACTGTTCAAACTTCAGTTAGGTTGCCTAACGGAGACATGGCAAAGGTTACACACATAGGAACTGTACAAGTTTCAGCTTCTTTGATTCTTGAAAACGTTCTTTGCATTCCATCATTTTCCTTTAACCTTGTTTCTATCAGTAAATTGACTCAAAATCCTTCCTGTTGTTGTATATTCCTTTCCCATTACTGTTTTGTACAGGACTTACAGCTCTGGAGGATGATTGGGTTGGGTAAGAAGCAAGGTGGACTTTACACTCTGCAAACCAATACACAGATTGCTTTGCCTAAGTCAGTTTCTGATATTTTGTCCAAACTGTCTTCCCATGTTTCTGTAAACAATGTTCATTCTTGTACTTCTGTTTCTTCCAATGATGTTTTTAGGCTATGGCATTGTAGGTTAGGTCATCCTTCTTCACAAAGATTAGCTTTGATGAAATCCATTGTACCTAACTACAATTCTTGCAATGCTAATAAATCTTTTGAATGCAATGTGTGTCCTTTGGCTAAACAAAAGAGACTTCCTTTTCCTCGGGCTTAAGCAAGCCAGCAGGCAGTGGTTTGCAAAATTATCATCCACTATCATTGATCTTGGTTTCCTTCAATCTAAATCAGATTATTCTGTGTTTACCAAGGTCAACAAAGGTTCAATCATCATTCTTTTGATCTATGTGGATGACATATTAATTGCTAGTAATGATGTAGATGCAGTCAATACCTTCAAGCAATTCCTAGATAATAAGTTCAAACTCAAGGACTTAGGTACTTTGAAGTATTTTCTAGGACTTGAGGTTGCTAGAACCACCAAAGGACTGACTTTATGTCAAAGAAAATATACTTTAGAACTGTTATCTGAGACTGGTTTATTGGCAAGCAAGCCTGCCAGCATTCCAATGGAGCAATCTGTGTATTGGTTTGCAGAGTGTAAAGTCCACCTTGCTTCTTACCCAACCCAATCATCCTCCAGAGCTGTAAGTCCTGTACAAAACAGTAATGGGAAAGGAATATACAACAACAGGAAGGATTTTGAGTCAATTTACTGATAGAAACAAGGTTAAAGGAAAATGATGGAATGCAAAGAACGTTTTCAAGAATCAAAGAAGCTGAAACTTGTACAGTTCCTATGTGTGTAACCTTTGCCATGTCTCCGTTAGGCAACCTAACTGAAGTTTGAACAGTAGAAGTAATGGTTTTAAAAAAAGAAATGGAGTGGACCATGTGATCTGTGGCCCCACTATCAAGAATCCAATCAGTAGGATTGAGATGAGAAATATTAACAGTAGAAGAAAACACAGAATACTCTAAGGAGGGACAAGACCAAATACCTGAGAGCTCATGACCTGGAAGTCCAATGGAAGATTGTGCAATAATGTTGGCAACCTGAGGAGGCTCTACTGCAGTTTCAAGTGGAGCTTGAGTGCCAAAATGACACTGAGAATTCAGCAATCCAATCAACTGTTGATATTCTGATTTGGTCAAAGACACTCCTTCATCAGAACCTTGGTCAACAGCAATGACATTGTTGGCAAAAGTGGTTGAACCAGCCTTATTCTTGAACTTATAGCCAGGTGGATAGCCATGTAGTTTGTAACACTTATTCCACTCCCACATTGTCTGGTTCTAAATATTTCCTTACTTTGGTAGATGATTACAGCAGGTGCACTTGGGTTTACTTAATGAAACGTAAATCTGATGCATCCTTGCTGGTCCAGTCTTTTTTTACCATGGTTATGACTCAATTTAAAACTTCCATTAAGATTTTGAGAACTGACAATGGTCCTGAGTTTGCCATTGAATCTTTTTATGCTTCTAAAGGTGTTGTTCACCAGTTATCTTGTGTTGAGACACCACAGCAAAATGCAGTGGTTGAGCGAAAACACCAACATTTGTTGAATGTAGCTAGAGCATTAAGGTTTCAAGCAAATTTACCATTAAAATTCTGGGGGGATTGTGTTTTGACTGCCACTTACCTTATCAACAGAATTCCTAGTCCTTTTCTTTCTGGTTTAACACCTTATGAGAAGTTGTTAGGTCATTCCCCTGCTTATGATCACCTTAAAGTCTTTGGATGTTTGTGTTTTGCTTCTACATTGCATAGGAATAGAACCAAATTTGACCCTAGAGCCAAAGCTTGCATTTTTCTTGGCTATCCTTTTGGTTCTAAAGGTTACAAATTATATGATTTGACCACTAAATCTTGCATTGTACATTTTCATCATTGGTGAAAATGTTCCTGACCCAGCTCTTTATAGAAGATTAATAGGCAAGCTCCTATACTTGACACTCACACGGCCTGACATTTGCTATGCTGTACATAAACTTAGTCAATTCATGACTGCACCTAAAGTGCCTCATTTGCAAGCTGCATACAGAATCCTCAAGTATTTGAAGAGAAGTCCAGGCCAAGGCTTATTTCTTTCTGCAGAATCAGAATTGAAGCTAAAATCATACTGTGATGCTGACTGGGCAGCATGCCCTGACACTAGGAGGTCTGTTTCTGGTTTTTGCATCTTTCTTGGTGATTCTATGATTTCTTGGAAATGTAAAAAACAGCAGGTGGTCTCTAGATCTTCTGCAGAATCCGAGTATAGGGCCATGGCCACAGTGACAAGTGAAATAGTTTGGCTCATCTCATTACTCAAGACTTTTGGTTTAGAGCATACCCGGGCTGCTTCTATCTACTGTGACAGCAGGGCAGCTTTATACATAGCAGCTAATCCAGTATATCATGAACGAACAAAGCATATAGAAGTTGATTGTCACTTTATCCGAGAGAAGATACAAGCTGGTACAATTAGAACTTTCCATATCCCCTCAAGACATCAACTTGCTGATTTTTTTACTAAAGCCCTTGGGCACAAACAATTTCATTATTTGTTGTCCAAGATGAACCTACTAAACATATATAGTTCATCTTGAGGGGGAGTGTTGAAGATTGGTTTAGTTTAGCTTGGTATTTAACACTGTAAACGACTTGTAGTTACTCTGTAAACTACTTGTAGTTTAATAGCTTTTAATTACTTCAGTCTATTGCCACGTGTATAGAAGTTGGCACCTGTGTAGTTAGTATTAGTTAGTTGACTTTCTGTTACAGCTTTACTCTTTTGTATCTTGTATATAAACAACAGTGTAAGCTAATTATAAAAATGAGGAATTCATTTTTCACGTTCCCACTTCTTGCTCTGCATTTCATTTCTCTGTGTTGAGCAATCATTCATCATAGAAGTTTTGGATCGTGGAAGAATTCCAACAATCTCAAAGCAAACAATGCAACGAGGGATCGATCTTTTTTAATTTTTTCCCCAGAGCTAGTCTCTGCCATTCCCTAGAGCCAGTCTCAAAGCAAACAGCACCTTAAACTAAAGTTCCCATTTCATCTATCTCATGCAAGTTTCAGAGCTCGTTAATCGTACTAAACAATGCTCCTTTAAAGCATAATTGTTAGTATTGTACAATACGCGATAGATAAACTCCCTCCAAATAAAGATTTTGAGAGCATCTCTAGATCAGCTCTCATAGGAAAGCTCATCTCCTTAAAAAGCCCAAATCTAACCATTGTCAAAGACGTTGTCCTTTAAGCTTGGTGGCCAGTATACCCGCTGGATGTAAAGAGGCTAGATAAAGACATCTTTCTGTTCAGTTTTCATTTTCAGCACAACAGTAAACCGTGTACGAAGCATAAGAAAATAACAAAGTGTTCGGACCCATGTGTAGTAATAATCAATGTTGGACTAACATTTAGCCCTTAAAGTCTAACCAGTTCTTTTTTTTTTCTTTTTTCTTTTTTTTTTTATACGCACTTTTTCCTCCTTTGACTTTGAGTCCCTTCCTAGAAATTTTGCGAGTCAGCCATATTAATATCACCGTGACAAAAATGAGGGTCTAAAATTCAGACCTAAAATGGAATCTGAATTAGTGAGTCATTTATTCAGTGAATTCACATTTTGTTGAAACTCAATCACAGAGTTTTGAGAGAGAGAGAGAGAGAGTAATTTGAGCCTCTTGAGTCTTGATTGATTTCTGTAACTTAATTACAACTTCTCTGTTGTTCTTACAAATATGAGAAACCGAGAATAGCGGGAAAATAACAGAGCCTACAACGGCTATTATCTAATACCCAATCAAATATTTTAGATGTAAACACTACTTCAAATAAATGTCCAGAGTCCAGTAGTATGTGTTCAAATTTAGCTCGACAATGAATATAAAATGTTTAAGTTTGGCTTGATAGCGAATGTAAAATGTTTAAACTTAGCTAGATTCACTAGTTAAGTTGAGCTCGACCTCATTATCAAGTTCAAACTCGAACTTAATATCAAATTTTTGAACAAGAAATCCAACAAAAATATATTATCAAGAACACATATAGCTTATTGGATAGGACAAATAATCACAACTCCTATTTACTTAAAATCTTAGTAAGATATAAGTTTATTTGTCAAACTTATATCAATCTTATTATTGAATAAAAGAGTTAGGCTCAACTTGTTTTGTATTGAATACTAATGTTCACAACTTTTTTCATGAACATTATTATTATTATTATTATTATTATTATTATTATTATTATTATTTTGCTTGGACACTTGTTCATTAAACAAGCAAAACATTTAGGCTCAAGCTTCTTTTTTAATAAATAAACAAACATAAATGAGGTTTTTATTGAGCCAGGTCTAGGCTGTTTATGAACAACTTGGTTAATTTATAACCTTACTTGAAAATCAAATAGGTCGGGGGTGCAATATTTTTAGTAGTTAAGGGTTACAAAAAATGTTAATTATGTTAGTTTAAGCTATTTATAACTCATTCAAGTCAAGAGCCTTGTAAGTTAGTTATATAGTATGCTCCCCCATTGAATGTACTATCAAATTATTAAGAAAGAAATTGTAACTCATTATCTTTTTAGAAAGCAACCCAAAATTAAATAAATTTGGATTAAATTAGGTTAGTTATTTTCTACAAATTCTCAAATTTAAATTTGTATTTATTAATACATATTAATTAAATATGTATCATCCCTAAATTTTTTATTGTCAATAGTTTCTTGTGGCTAGCATGGCCAATCATCACTAGTAATAATATAAAACTAAAGCCTACATTTTTGTTGAAAGTTTGCATTTTTGCAAGTAATCATTCTATAATATATATATATATATATATATATATTAATTTGGTTTTTGGAGTTACAAAATAGTACAAAACTATATAGTTTAAACTAATTAAAACTTATTGTTTTATTTTTTGAATAGTAAACAAATTCTACTTTAAATTGAAATTTATTTCATTAAATGAGTTCTAATTAAACGTTAATATTCTTTTATAAAAAAAATGTTACGTTAATATGTTGAGTGAGAAGTCCATTTCGTGTAGAGACAACTAATTAAATTCATGGCTTCAATCCATTTATTTACTAGGATTTACTTCAGCAGATAAGCACATAGTCCATTAAACCATGATAGCTAGGGCTGATTGACATGTTTTTTGACATTTGAGTAAGTTTTATGAGATGGAAAACTGACCTGTTTTGTTGGCAGCATAAACAACATCAATTTCTATTTCTTTTGCTGTTGGAATGGCTTGAATTGTCAAAATTAGTGACTTGACATTAATCAACAAATCATTAAATGGCTTGCATGCCCATGTCAGAAAGTTTGCATGATATTCAACCAATTTCATGCGTGAAGAAATGCAAGAGCTTGCATTAAATGTTGTCCTTCATGAATTGTCAAAGAAGATGGGCAAGAACAACACTTGACATATGCAAACCAAATTCATGCTTCTTTTCTTTTGGCCGAAATGGATGGCACTTTGGCCATAAATGCTTGCCATTTTCTTTTGACTTGATAAGTTTCATGTGCTGAAACTAGTGGTATATCGGCAGAACATCTAGCTATAAATAGATGGTGAATTTGAGAGAAGATGCAAGAGAAACAAGAGAGAGTTCCTACGTGAGATAGGATAAAGCAAAGAATTTCTTTTGTATGTGCGCACCAGAGATAGGAAGTTAGAGTGTCTTGCAACTTAATTGTCTAAATACAATAGGGTGTTCTCTATTTATCTGTGAGAGAACTAAGGGTGTATTTGGGGTTTGGGTTTGTGTGAGAGTGTCTTCAAGCTATTGTTATAATCTCCAAAGTTATAGTGAAACTTTATTCTGTCGCCTCCTGTGGATGTAGGCATATTGCCGAACCACGTAAATTCCTTGTGTCATATTTTCTTCTCTCTCTTCTTTAATCTTGTGTAAATAGATTATTTCACCAATTTTCACAGCATTTGCATCACTAAGAAAACATTATATAGCACTGACATTCATTCACTGTCATTGTAATAAGAAGATAAATATAGATAATAATCACGTTTTTCCTAGGAGCTTTGAAAATATTTTCCTCAAAAGCTAAAACTTGGTTCCAATGTGGTCTACACAATTGAATATAATCAAAACATATTCATAAAGTGGTTTTAGGACCAGTTTAGAAGTATACTAAACTAGTTTGGATAATATGAAGGGTTTAGGCTTTTGAAAGGCATTAATACACATTTGAAAAAAAAAAAAAAAAAAAAAAAAAAAGCTTTATTAGCTTAGTAGAACCAGATGATATATAATCTTCTACTTCCTTTTCATCAAGCAAATCCTAAATATCATGTTTAGTGTATGTCAAATGAGAATCCAATCAATCTAGAATGACATTTTTAATAGTGGATGTGTTTCCATGTCTTTTCAGTGTGCATGAGCATATTTGAACAGACACCAATGGACTTGATTTGCAACCTAGAAAGTTAGAAACCAATTGTAGCACTGGGCAATAAGTGCTCCTTCTGGGATCTATGCTGAGCACATTTAGGTAGATTTGTGCAATGCACAAGAATTTGAAGTGCTTGAATCAGTTGAATGTACTCCACCTTGTCTATGAAATTTCTAGTAAGAAAAACCACTTTCAGACTAAGCAATTTTGAGATTACATCCTTTTATTGCAAAGACCAAGAACCAAAACTTCCAAGGGAGCTGCAAGGGCTAAGTTCCTAAGTTCTTTTACACTTATTTCTGGTTTGTTTATGTAAATACTTTATGATCAATTTATGTGCCTTGATATGTACTATCTTGAGTTCTTGATCATAGTCTTAACTTTTCCTCAGCTACGCTTGTACTTGTGCTTATTCGTGCCCCGAGTTGCATGCCTTAAGCTTTTTACAGGTTTGCTATGGCATATACATGCTCCATTCTTTATCAACAAAGCCTTAAGCAATTGTGGGAGCAAAGGTTGGTGGACAAGCTAACCAAGTATATATGCACATTTCATAGCAATGGCCCATCCATATTCTGCAGCAAGAATGGCCTATCCTTTTCATACCGGTTTCAATTGAAGTTTTAGTTTTCCCATGCTTCTTAATATTCCTCCGTTAAAATTGCGGTAGGTTTGTTACTATTAATATGATAAAGATGCTATTTTTGCATTAATGTAAAAGCTACTACCTCTACTTAACCAATGACAAATCTCACCGAGGTAATTAGATAGTAACTAAATGCCATGATACGTAAATTTTATCTTTAATCTTCGCGCGTGTGTGTATATATATATATATATATATTTGAAGTATACTTAACTGAAAGATCTTGGATTTTGTGAATATATCATTTTTCACCAAATTGATGACATCTCTGTTGCTGCCTTAAGTACCATTTTTTTTTTTTTTTTTTTGAAAGCCCTTAAGTACCAATTTTAGAATTTAAGAAATAGGTATATTGGTTAATAGGTAATACCTCAGTTCATAAATTTAACTAGGTCCATTTCATATTTTCATATATAGAAATTCCTTACACACCAAGTTTCCAATACTTAAATGGCCAAAAAAAAAAAAAAATTTTTTTAGAACTGTGGTGCTTTGGCCCAATGACCTTAGTCTATTTTGGGCACCAGCCCTCAATTAATTTGTTCTCTGGTAATGTTCTTGGCCCACAACAAAAGATCCCAGGAATAGTCTGTCGCTATGATGAACCAAGTATTTGTATTGATCCGTTGTTATGCTACGAGTTATTGGCCAAGGATGTATCTAATTGACCGAACTTCCCTTCTTGAGTTTCAAGCTAGATCTCAGTCCCCAAAGATTTATGTTCTCACCTTTCTCTCATATCTCTCACCCCAATTTTTCCAACCCCTAAATACCATATCCTCATTCCCCTTTTATACTCTCTTGTTGGTGGAGCCCTCATGATGGCAGAATCTTCTGCACGTGTGTAGGGCCCACCGCTTCAAAGGTTAAGATGATTCCTTGGGTCTATAGCATTGTTTTTGCCTATCAAATCAGTTATCAAAGGTGGGACCGAGCCTTCTGACATTAAGAGGATTGCTTAGTAACTTGTGCCTGACACTAGTTAGGTACTTGAACGTAAGTCTATCTTCGAGCCTCCTCATGTCCTCGACGTAGATTACAGATCTTAACATTTGGCCCATCTCCTAATTTGCTTATCCTCAAGCCGAGCCCAATCTTTAGAATGGGACTACTCATCTTTTCAACCCAACTTTAGAATGTGCCTACCTCATTTTCCACCACAAGAACCATCCTGATACTACTCCACCCAAGCGAATCATTAATCCAAGTCTCTAAGTTAACCCATTTTTTACTTGCATTTTTCCTCAACTTCTCCCAATAATTTTCTTTTTAAAAACAAATTTCTCAAATAGATATAAGTTTCTTGTGAAATATATTGACTAAAGGAAGGAACACAAACATAAGGAGTTTGCACCAAACAAGAGAAAATGGAATTCCTTGTGAAAATTCTCTTTCCCTAATGGATTCCAAGAACCAAACAGTACCTATATATAGCTTATGCGTGGAATCTCTCTCTCTCTCTCTCTCTTGGTGATAAATATGTCTCTCTTAGAATCTCTATCTCCTCATTTTTTTTTTCTTTTTTGGTGAAAAACAGTACCTATAACCAAATTTTCTCTTTTTTTTTTTTAGTCATACGCTTGTCTCAGCTTCTCTCTCAAAATCTCTATCTCCTCTCTCTCAATCTCTCTCCTTTCTCAGCTCTTTAAGCTCTGCCTGCAATTTAAGTAAATGACCCTTAAGTAAATTCAAGCATCTTTGTAGTTCCGAGATTTCGGAGCCTGCAAAATGGAATAGACCAGCACTGAGAGTAATTCCAGACACTTCACAGAAACTAGACTGAATAGATCAAAATGGACCAAATTCGACCGACCTTGACTGAACTAGACCAAATGGACTACAATAGACCAATTGGACTGAAATGAACCGAATTGGACCCAAATGAACTGAATGCACAATTTCTTTAAACAAAAAATGACAATAATATACAAACTTCTTTTTTAGATGGTTACAATATGTTGTTAATCCTGTATTTCAAACTTTTTCTCCTAAACCTACTAGCACTAAACGGGAAATGAACAACACTATTTTCCTTTCTTCTAGCTCAACAAAATGCATGGGAATTAAAGCAATGGCTAATCTCAATAGCATTGTTCAACATAGCAGAAATAGAGCACTCAACACCAAGCAACCCCAAAGAGGTGTTTCACTTTCCCCTCAACATTTCTTTGTTTCTACCATGAGTACAATCCGCCATGAGTAGAAACAAGGAAGACAAATCTCATTCATTGCAACATATTTTACTAATATTCTACAAGATATGATTCCTCCACTTGATAATTTTACTCCTATCAGTCAATTTAACTGGTCATACCAATTATCATCTACCAAAAAAATAAAATCTATTTCACAGTTCTAGACTTCTAGTTATGCCAATTGTCTTCAAGAACTTCTTAAGATCTACTTAGCTAGTGCAGCATATACATGAATTTTGGAAATGATTGAACAATGATTTTGGGCCATGGTTGCAGATTTTCTAGTTGTGACATATATTACAGGTATAATCCCTGTATATATTATCAATAAATTCCACTATCAAAAACCGTGCACCACCCTTGCCTCACATGATCATTTGCTTGTGCCAGGCTTCACACACATAGCTTACTGTGAATTTCACTAACAGTGCTGCTGAACCATCCTCATATCCACCTTTCAAACCACATATTCCCTTTTATTTTCCCATGACAAATCACTTCGGAGGATATATCATTAAAAAGCTCAGCATAAATTAGTATGGGTATGAGGGCATTCTTCAAGAAATCAACATTTTCGTGCATATCTTGATCAGTTGATTGCTTTTGATTTCAATCGAAGTAGGTGATGTGCTTACTGTGTTTTCAATCTAAATGGGCAGTGATATAGATGATGCCTGGGCCTTAGGACACACTAAGTTTATGGGCTTTGTTGAGCTTGAGGCCGAACCTGAATCTGGAGTGGGAAGCCCGTTTCAAGTTGAGGCCCCTATTCCTTAATGAAATTTTACAAGCTTACATGCTCCCATTTTAGCTCTCACATCTTTTTTTTTTTTTTTATTCAAAATATAAATTTTATTCTAACTTAATCTATGTGTATATGTGTGTAAAACTCCCTCCCAGAGACTTGAATCCTAACCCTTACTCCCACACCCCACAAGTACTTATACTTGTAGAATGACCACCACACCAAGGATTCACGATGGTGCTCTCACATCATTTTTAATCAGCCATATGATCCTATTTTCTATCCCTACAATAAATAAGATCATTATGGACTTTTTGCATTTTGTTTAATACATATATATAAATGAATTCTGAATATAGCCTAAGAATAAAAAAGCGTGTATAAAGTTTATTACATGGAAATATCCAACAACAATCCACAACCAAGACGGCAATTAATTATATGGAAAACCGTCCGGGAAGGGAAAACCCGCAATACCAAGTCCAGTATAAATCTTCCACCACTGAATAAGGAATTTTCAACAATCTTCTCTAGAACAAATGCTAAAGATACCAAACCATTATGAATACACAGCTCTAGGATTACAACAAAGATTTACGACACTAACGTGGATTTTAACAATAACAATTAGCATCTGAGCACATAGAGAGGAATTTCAAGCAACAATCTGCAGACTAACGAAGTATGTTTTCTACAGTAGCTGCCATATTCTTCAAGCAAAAGAGTAATAAACTAATAATAATAATAATAATAATAATAATAAAAATGATCCCAATATCAGCATTGTCACCCCAATTTACCAGCTTGTCCTGAGTTATTATAAAGGTTCCCTACTCTCTTTCTTCTTCCAAGTTACTCTTTTATGCTCAGTTCATTGTTTCAAATGCATATTGCTATGAGGCCAATTACGAACTACTGCAATGACAATGCATGCTGCATCCTCAAGCTAGCCAAAGTTTGAAAATGGCAAGGAATTGTGAAAATTTGCCATGGATTGGTTATTCAAGCCTGATAGCAATGGCCAGAAAAATATTTCCCAAGTTTATAGAAATAAGCAATGGAGAACATGACACAAAATGTAAAAAATAAATTCTACTAAAATTGTGTATTCTTCCAACCACATGAAAAAAAAAATGATGTTAAGCACTAGACCATTAAACTATGATAGAAAATAAGACAATAACAGAGACAAAAGATATATTTTGTAGACAATGTGTTCTTTCTATAGGTGAAATTTGATTATGATGACCATAAAAACCTATTCAAGAAAATTGACTAAAATGAAGCACTGATATATTTCCAGGTTTCAAAGTAGTGAATTTTTTTTTTTTTTTTAAAGAGGATTTGAGGGTAATTTTTCAAATACTCAAGTGAGGACAAATCGAATCATGTTGAGCTCAACCCAAACACTTTAAACATATATATGTATCTAAAGAAATATTTTAAAACCCCTAAAGCAAAACATTGTACTTGACTTCTAAACAAAGCTTTCGTTTCCCAAAATTAGTGAACATATAGACTCAATTATCAATATTTCAAACTTAGAATCTTAGAATCTTAGGAAAGAAAATACAGTTAGAGAGAACAATTTTTCTATCATTAAAACCTAGGAAACATACTCGTCTGCATATATCAACCAAACAAGATTTTCAAAGCAAAAGAATTCATTTAAGGAACTCTATATTCAACAAATTAGATATTTAATCCCAAAGGGGATAAGAGAATCCAGGGATGAGAAATTTAAGTTTTAAGTGTTAAGTTAATTAAAACTTCAAAAAGTGTTTGCCTTAACCCCCCGTTATCTTTAACCACCCCGCTCAAATTCCATCAGGTCTAGTAGATATTCAAATTATCTTAACGATTTTGTCAACCCCCTCAAGGCTCTATAGATCTCCTCTCTCTCAGAATGCCTCTCATCTAAGGAATAGAACTCAACAACAGAATCGTTGACCTCAATCAAGCTAAATCCTGGCAATTTTCTCAACCCTGTATGCCTCATTGCAACTTTTAGTCGTGCAACATCTTTCCATCTCCCAAGATCCCCATAGATATTTGACAGCATAACAAAATTTGAGGGGTTCTTCGGTTCAAGTTTGATAGGCTGGTCAAGAGCCACTTCAGCCAACTCAATGTTTTTGTAAATCCTACATGCCACAAGTAAGGCAGCCCAAATAACAGCATCTGCTTCCATGGGCATCTTCCTCACAAACTCTATTGCCTGGTCTAAAAGACCAGCTCGGGCAAACAGATCAACCATACAACCATAATGCTCAATTTGAGGCACAATTGTATAATCATCAACCATTGACTGGAAATATGAAAAGCCATCTTCAACTAAGCCCATGTGTGTACAAGCGCACACGATACCTATGAAGGTGATTCCATCAGGTGTTTCTCCAGCATTTTTCATCTCACAAAACAGATTAAGGGCGTCACTCCCATGTCCATGCATTGTTATGCCATTGATTATGGTGTTCCACGTAATCAAATCCTTTCTACCCATGCTCTTGAACACATCAACAGCATTTTCTATAATTCCACATTTTGCATACATGTCAATCAAAGCATTCCCAATGTAAAGATTTCCCTTATATCCATTACTCTCTGCATACGCATGAACCCACTTACCTAAATCAAGAGCTCCCAATCTTGAACAAGCAGACAACACGATCACCAGTGTGGCATCATTAGGAAGCACATTACCCTCAATTAGCATCCTTTTGAATGTCTCCATAACTTCAAAGAATTTCCCATTTCGGGCATACCCTCCAATCAATAATCCATTCCAAGAGAAAATATTCCTCTCAGGCATCTCTTCAAATAACCTCTCACATGCCTCAATTATTTGCATAACCATTCAACACCGTATTCCAAGACATCACATCCCGGTTAGGCATCTCATCGAAAAGCTTCCACGCTGCTACCATATCACCCAATTCAATATAACCCGAAACCATAGTGTTCCACAACACAACATCTCTCTCAGGAGCCAAATCAAAAAGGTGCCGTCCAGAAACCATATCGCAACACAAAATATACCCACCAATCATCGAAGTCCAAGCAACTACATTCCTCTCAACCATCTCACCAAACACCTTGTAAGCCTCTCTAACTGCTCCCCCACCCGCATACATATCAATCAACGTAGTTCCCACAAATGGGTTTGCTCTAAACCCACCCTTTATTGCCACACATTGCACTTCCTGGCCTTCCACATATGCATTAAACAAAACTAAAACTTCCCTAAAAGACTCATTTGACTAAACAAAACTAAAACTTCCCTAAAAGACTCATTTTGAGCATACCCTTTGAACATTGCATTCCATAGCGCAATATTCGGCGGTCAGGAATTTGATCAAACACTTTGCGTGCATAAGCCATTTTCTTGAGCTCAGCACAAACTGTAATAAATGTTCTTGGGATGAAGTAATAGTAGCCATTATTGTGTAGGAAGCTGTGAGTAATTATCTGGGTTTGGATTTGTTTGAGTTGTTTTAGAGCCTTACATGATTGCAAGAGCGCAATGAGTTTTTCTTCAACAAGCCTTTGTGGGGGCTTTGTGGCTAAACTTATAAGCTGAATTTTCGATATTTTAGAAGCAGAAAGCTGTGTGTTAGTGTGCACTTACTGTCACGGCTTAACGAAGAAAGGAAAATGAATTTAACCCCTTTGATTCGGAGGAGAACTACAACTAATAGGCTGTTCTGTTTGTGTTTCAGTGTTCGTGTTTTTTTTTTTTTTTTTTGAGATGTGCTTCGGTGATGTAATGTAACAGTGAAATAAAAATTTTTTTTTTTTTTTTGGAGAATCAAAATAAAAAAATAAGAATTAGATTATATACGAAGGACTTGGTTTAGGTCTCAATCATATTATAAGGCATAATTAAAAGTGAACACATGTTATCATCTTTGAATTTTAATATTTGTGTATTTTCTTAGTTTTGTGAATAGTAAATTTTATTATTTAATTAGTGAAATTTACAATTATGTGAAATGAAAATAAATACGTATTTATTATACTTATAAAGTATTTAGTAATTATCCATCGATTACATATAGTGAAATCTCATTGTGACAAAAGAAAGGGCCAAAAGAAATGTTTAGCATGCTCCAGTTCTAGTAATCAATGAACTATACGATCCTATCACTACAATCAAAATAAGATAATTATGGAATCTTGCATTTCTTTGAATCCCAATACGGAAATGAATAATTTAGCCTAAGAAAGCTTGGACAAGGTAAGACCTCGAGCCTCTAGGTTTGAAGAATGAATCCCCAATTTTAGTTGGGAATAATAACCAATTAATAGTTAACACAACAAGATTATATCTTTTACCTCTTTGTGCAAATTGAATGGGTCCTACAGATAAATCAGGCAAATACAATAATTAACTCAAGCATAAAAATCCAACAGCAATCCTCAATTAAGACTTCGATTTTTTTTTTTTCCCCAAAACCCCTTCAATAAGAAGGGAAAAACCATTAGACCTAGTTTAGTAAAAGCCTTCCATTCAACAAAAATTTTTTTTTTTTTAAATTCAGCAAAAAAAAAAAAAAAAAAAATTTAGTAAAAATCTCCCACTATAAAATAATGAGTTTATAACAATTTTTTCTAGAACAAATGCTATCTCAAGAAGCCCCAAAATCTGTTTCTTGCAAATTCTTGGCATGTTTCTAGAAAACATAATTTTTTACTTATTTATGGTTATAATTTAACCTATTTTGCAACAAAAATCAGAGAGAATGTCTTGGAGAGCTTTGGCAAATAAGAAGATATCCTCTACAAATGAACTGGATAGACAAACTCATTGTTAATTTGTACGACTCAATAAACAAACCCATTGTTAATTTGTTATAACTCGCTAGCTTTGGAGCTCTAAACTTCTTGTACATGGTCCATGGACCCTTCACAAACAACCCCTCCATGTCTATGATTAGAACATTTGACCGGCTCCCAGCACCTCCTTGAAGGTTTTATTTGCAGTAAACTCACTGGGATGGAACGTTTTGTGGTTTTCGACTTTGATTACACATTGTTAATAACACTGGATAAAGTCTCAATCTCAATCAATCGAGCATCAATAGAGTATTTGTCAAAGTATGGCTCTCGATCAGTTGAGTATTGGTATGCACATAATGAACTTCATTGAGTTGCTTCTATACAACTCTATCTTGTATACTTGAGCAACTTATTACATTATTTTGTCAAGAAATATTACCAATCTAAAGTCCAAAACTTCAAGATGTAAAATTTAAAAACTCCCAAACTTTAAAGGTGTAGTTTGCATTTTACTATTTTATTTATTTCTTTCACCCTTTTCTCTTAGGATCCGTTTGGGAGTTCATAAGAGCATGGAATGAAATAATCATAAAGGAATGGAAAAGAATGGAATGCAATGAAATGTATTTAAGTAAAGGAAAAGGAATGGAAAAAAATAGAATTGAATAGAATTAAGTAACTTTGATTGGATGTTTTAAAATAAAGGAATGGAAATGAATGAAAATGAATGGAATGTAAGTAATATTGTTTGGAAACAATATGGAGGGAATGGAATGGAATCATTTTATGACAATATTACTATTAGACCCTTATTTTAAAATAAATGATTAAATATATAAGGGTATTTTGGGAGTTTTAGTAAAAAAATCATTAAATCTAATTCTATTTCCTCTCATTCCTCCCAATTTCGGGGGCAATGAAAATTTGAGATTTTAAGGGAATAGATAGGAATGGGTGTTCCCTCTTACCCATTCTATTTCCTCCCACTTAAACTCCCAAACAAGGGAATGAACTTTCCATTTCCTCCATTAAAACTCCCATACAATGGAAGGGAAGAATATTATAAAATTATTCTTTTCATTCATTTTCATTCCATTCCATTCTATTCCATTCCCTCCTCCCAAACGAGGCCTTAGGCTCCGCTTGGGAGTTCATAAGGGAATGGAATGGAATGGAATAAAATAGAATCATCATAAGAGAATGGAAAAAAAATGAAATGGAATGAAATGAAATGTATTTAAGTAAGGGAAATGAATGGAATGGAATGGAATTAAGTAACCTTGATTGGATGTTTTAAAATAAATGAATGGAAAGAAATGAAAATAAATGGAATGTAAATATTCTTGTTTGGGAGCAACATGGAGAGAATGGAATGGAATCATTTAATGACAATATTAGTATTAGACCCCCATTTTAAAATAAAGGGTTGAATATATAAAGGTATTTTGGGAGTTTTAGTAAAAAAATCATTAAATTTAATTTCATTCCCTCCCATTCCTTCCAATTTCGGGAGGAATGAAAATTTGAGGTTTTAAGGGAATAGAAAGGAATGAGTGTTCCCTCCTACCCATTCTATTCCCTCCCACTTAAACTCCCAAACAAGGGAATGAGCTTTCCATTCCCTCCATTAAAACTCTCAAACAAGGGAATGGAAGAATACTCTAAAATTATTCTTTTCATTCATTTTCATTCTATTCCATTCTCCCCTCCCAAACGAAGCCTTAATGAAATCATGAAATCAATGATAAACAAAAAAAGTCTTTGCACTATATCTGCTTGGATTTCCGGAGGATGTGGAACTAATAAAAATTCTCAAATACAATTTTGTGCACATAGTTTACTGCAGAGTATAAGGTATAAAATATTGGATTGGAGCCAAGCCCCTTACCTTGATAAGTATATAATAATAAAAATAAAAAGTTTACAAAGATAATTTTTTTTAGAATGAAATTTACAAAGATAACCTAAGAATACAGATATAAAATATATGGCCAAATAATGACACATCGAAAGCAATAATTATAATGTTCAAGGAAAAAAACTTAGTTTTATGCAATAGCCGATTGGGGTAAAATGCTAAAGGGAAGTAGGGGCAAATTTAAAACACAGGGCAGGAGTGGCATGCCATCCTCTAGATCGACCGATCTAGTTTGATACAGTTTAAGGCCTTAGATAAAAATTTTAAGGGAACATTTTTAAAAATATTTAAATATCATTTCAATAATTAATATTTATTTAATATTTATTATTCTTATTTCCTGAGGTGCAAAATTATTAATTAAATTATGTACTTTTGTTTGGTTAATATCTCATTTTTAATTGATAATTTGAATGATTCACTTAAACTTCTTATTAAGAAATGAATTTAAGCTTTTTTGATTTGTTTTGTTTAGTTTTTTGTTTTTATAATAAGTTAGAAAGAATTGAAGAAGCTATTATGAGCTTAAAGAAAAATGGAGATGAAAAATATATCATTAATGATTAATCTTTTTTTTTTTTTTTATACAAGATAGAAATTTTACTCTAGTCTTATCTAAGTATATATGTGTGTGAAGCTCCCTCCTAGAGACTTGAACCCCGGCCCTTTCCCCTCACATCCCACACCCCACAAGCACTTATTCTTGTGGAGTGACTACCGCACCAAGGGTGCATGGTGGTATTAATGATTAATCTCTTGATTCAATTGTACAAATGCTCTTTTTTTTAACAACTAGTTTGGATGGCATATGTTTCCCCTTAATTGAGAAAATTAAGATAAAACCTTTATTTTAAGAAGTATTAAATCCTGTACTTAAACTTAGGATAATTATTTAACATATGAATATCTATTTGCCATAATAGTTTCTTAGAACCTATTTGTTAAAAGCAATATCCATTTACTAAAATATTCTAAGAATCGTATAAATATATATATATATATATATATTCTAAGAATAATAATGAATTTTATCATTTTCCAAGAATAATCAATTGAGTTTTGCTAAGATATTGTCACAATATTTAAATTTTAGCTATGAACGATGTTATATGTTACAACTGAATGTATTATCAAATATTTGCAATTATTTACATGAAGATTTTGTTATTCATACTTCCATTGTTATCATTTTACATTTTAAGAATCTAGCTACAATGTTTAGCTTAGTTTTTAATGAACACCCATTAGAAAATAAAAAATAAAAAACAAGATTGCAAAAGGCATGTGTCATTTAAGTTTGCATTAGATAAAATTATACGATTTAAACTAAGTCTTTAGGTAACAAATAGAACACCCTATATCACAATTCTAACTTTCAGTATGACTACCCCATAAAACTCAAAATACACAAAGAAAATTTTTGGGATATTAAAATTTATTAGGAATATTTTAGACATTGCACAATGGAATATTTTAGGAATCATAATATAAGGGGTATTTGCTCAGTTTTGAAGTTTAGGGGGGAATGAATCTACACCAAACATAAACATGCCTTTTTTTAATTATTATTTTGGTTGTAAAACTGTGTTTTTATTTTTTTTACTTTAAGTAGTGCATTTAAGAAAAAAAAAAAAAAACAAAAAGACGAACAAAAAACCAGCCTAAGAAAACTGTGTTTCAAACTGTGCATGAACAATGAATTTTGACTCACCAAATTTGATTAAACTGAAAAAGAAGTTTAGAGCGTGCCAAAATGTCACAACATTTTTCACAATACCTTTATTTTCAACTATGGTGTATTTCGGTATGATATTTTATTTATCTTGACCTATAAGAAACTTACACCACAGTAGTTGTGAAAATATTGTGATAACAACAAAATGTCACAACTTTTTCATAACACAATACCTTATTTTATTATTTTATTTTATTTTGATCTGTACAAAACTGACATCTATGTAAGAAAATTTTCATGATATCTTTATTTTTAGCTGTGGTTGGTCCTCTAGTCTCATATTTTATTATTTTATTTTAACCTATAAGGAACTAATACCTTAACAATAGTGACAATTTGTTGTATTTGTATAACAACTCCTAAACCAAAATAAGCATATAAATATTTAAAAACAAAACAAAAATGAACTGGTGTACTTGAGAAGGAAAAAAAAATCTATCTTGCCAGATTGACCAAAAGACTTGAATAAGTATGAAAGGTTTTTTAGTAGCATTAGAATGAATTCAAAAACTTAACTACACCAAAACACTATTCCTAAGCCTATTTTTATATAGTTAATAGAATAGAAATAAACAAGCACTAGCATCCATGTTTTTATAACAGGGAAAAAAAAAAATCATATTGTAGTTAATTTAGCCCAAAAGTCACTTACATCCGCCAATGCAAAATTGTGTAAAAATACATAATTGCTACATAACTGTGTAAATTTACACTGACACTATTTAAAGTTTTTTATTATTTCTTTACATATCCGAGGATGAAGAAAGAAAGTAAATAATAGTTGTTGTGTGTGAAGAAAGAGAAACAGTTAAAACATCAAGAAAATTTGATATTTTAATTAAATGTGGTGTAAATTGTAAAATAGATAATCTGGTGCAGGGTGATTTGAAAAGTGGGTGTATAAAATAGAAAAAATAAGTTATTATGCTAAAATATACATGAATTTTTGCACGACCTAATGGGAATACTCTAACCAATCAAATTACAACGTGTTTACATCATGTGGATTACTAAATGATCACGATGAATTAGAGGATTGTCAATTGTGCAGGACTTGTAGCCTTCCATTTGGAAACCTAAACAACAATGAAGTATTATTTGTTCGACTTGTCGTTTCTAGTAGGTGATGGCTATATGACTTGTCGTTCTTCACTTCTTCTCTCGTCACGTTTTGCATATCTTAACTTGTAATACTCCACGAAGAATATATATTGTGCACTCTCATCTGACATAGAAGAGTGGTGAATTGATTGAAACCAAGAGCTTAATTCAACAAGATGACCGCAACTTGATGAGCAGAGGAGACATGAAGGGTCCTAATTGTTAGAAATATGTGGTTAAATGATTAAATTTACCATATTCCAATAGCTTAAATTTTTGGAACAATCGGTAATTTATCATGGTATCAGAGTTCCATTAATAGCGTCCTCTGTGAGTTCATCTTCCTTTGCAACAACAAGCTCTACTACAAGTGCTATGGTTGCTCATGGTGTTAATCCTTCTTTGTTGCTTTTGTCAAACATGGTATCAAAGCATGAGATTCTAAGTTCGATCCTTGTCTCCTTCACTCTACTTCGCATTTAAATTCCCATGTGTTGGGCCTCTCCTATTAAAAGTTAGTTTCGGCCCATACATGAGAGGAAGTGTTAGAAGTATCTGGTTAAATAATTAAATTTACCATATTCTAATAACTTAAGTTTTTGGGACAATCGGTAATTTAACACTAATAAGCCCATCTTGAATTGTATTAGGTAACAATCAATTCCATACCTCTAAGAGACTTAGCTCTTATATGCCTTAGGCCACGTCGGCTCTATTTGCATTACAAATCTCCAAACCCATTTGACAAGCAGTTAAGGTATAGGAATTTTGCATCCCAACCTAAGAAGAGTCGACCAATTGCTAAGAATTTGTAGCTTAACTGGTTGACACCTCCTCATATTTCCAACGGAAACATTTGGGGTTCAAATCCCACGTTACCCCAACTATCAAATTATCCAAAAAAGAACACAAAAAAAGGACTTATCTAGAAAAGTGCTTCCCACCACATTAAGTGCATATATGAATATATGATAGGAATAGAGATGAAAATTGATAAAAGACTTTCTTTGGGTGGAATACAAACCACTGTACAATAGCAAATTCTTCAACACATGGCCTAATGCCATAAACGTTTATTTAAAGAGCAACAATCCCCTAAAATAACTAGATATAATTACTAGATAACTATTCAAATATTCAAATAGAGATAAGATACTTAGATAATTAGAACTACTCAGATAAAGATAGGATAACTAGTAGAAAAGATAAGAAGAGCCAATAAAGACTCTCAAAGGTTGGTCAATAGTTGGACTCTCATGAGACATTTACATAGTATCCCATCAATATAAGATCCAAGGTCTTGGTCACTCCATAAAAAATCTCCTCCCTGTCCTAGTGCTATACTTTCTCACTTTGGTAATCCACATTCCTTCTACAACAAGGAATTGCATGACCTTAATATTTCGGCATTTCTCCTTCTTGCACTGCACTGTTTAGATATGGAATTATATACACACAGGGACGGAGGATGTATGAGAAAAATTTTAAAAATATTTTAACACTATATATAAATATTTAACATTTTAATTATTAGCCTACAAAAATGGGACTCAGCGCCCCTGAATATTTGAGGTAGTCCAATGATGTTCTTAAAAAAATATTTGAGCTAGTCCAATGATGCATATTTATGAAAGTTTGTATAAACTAATAAATTAGTATCATAAGTTAGCCCCCCCAGACAAAAATTTCTAGCTGCAGCCCTGTATACACAGATATGAGTTGTTTAAGCATGGAATTGTTTTAGTTTGTGTTGTGCTCTGTCTGCTGTTTTGTCAGATTTCCCTGTACCGTGCTGCTGTTCTTAGCTTGTTTCAGCGAAATTCACTTGATTATCCAAAAAAAAAAAAATGAGACACAAAATTACAAGACCATTGGAAGCTAATGAAAATTTCAGTAGGCTAGTAATACAGAAGTGAAAGAAACCAGTTGCATCATTTGCTCCAACTCCAACATGCTTGGACAGCGGAAGTAGAAATGAAAAATTGCATATTATGTCAAGAAGCCAACACTACACATTGTTATTTAAAGTTTAAACAGTATCCACTCTTAGCAATTTTTGACATTCTACTACACAAAAGCACAAGCCTTGCTCAAACTATTGATGCAGCAAATTCATAGTTTTAAGAGACGATATTGGTGGCTTTTGTTGTGTAATCTGTTTTTATTTATTTTTACAATAATTTAATTTATAATTAAAAAAATAAAAATTTAAAAAAATAATTAAAAAAAAAAAGAGAAGAAGAAGGAAGAAATAAAAGAAAGGAACAAACAATTTTAACGTGGTTCAGCCATAATGGGCCTACATCCACGAGTCTATTTTATTTATCTATTTCTCGGTGTCTCTATGTTACATTGCTCAAATTATATACACAGCTTTTAGGGACAGGATCCCTATAGACCCTCAATCTGTATTGATGAATATAGCCGTTAGTTTCCTTGTGTAGTTGTGTCTCTGATTTTGAACTCTCTGACTTGGTTGGTGTGATTTTCATATGAGTTTGGTCAAAAGTCTTTGATTTGGTTGGTGAAGTTTCCATTTCAGTTTGGTCCTTCCCAATATAACCTGCAAGAGTGAGTTACCTGGTTTAGTAATTAGTAAAAAAGTCCATAGTATAATTATCAACTTAAAGCTTTTGGAACCATTGATAGTTTATCACAATAACAAAGTAGATGTTCAAAGCCCATCTCCGCTCTACCTATCATTAAAAAACTAAAAATACCATGTGAAACGTTAGCATTTGCAATATTTTGACATGAACATAAAGCTAATGCTTCACAAGGAGTGAGGGATCTTAAGCTATAACCGAAACTATGTCGTAATTGGATTGCTACCACCAAACTTTCGTCTTTGTCCATTCCAGCCTATGAAAATTAAGTTTGAGGATTAAATTTATGAAATTTAAATAATAAAAAAAAGAGAGGAAAATAATAAAGTTTTATTTATATACTGTTGGTCTTGTGCACTTTAAAGGGAGATGCATGATGGAAACAGTGGAGTTAAATTCTTTTCAATCAACAGAAACTGGATCTCAATTTTTATATTGTTGGTCTTCAGAAGTATCTGCCATATTAAAAACTCTATTAATTCATATGGTGACAGAGTGAAATGAGATACAAAATTACTAATTTCATGATTGCTTTGGTTATAGAGTAAACAGCATCAAACTGGGACTCATTGCCAACATGTTTTACCTATAAAACAACTATAGTGAATAAAATAGTTAGATGATTACCTTCACAATATTTCAATATGAATAAAAGATTAATGCCTCATGAAGAATTCGTCAGATATGTTAAGCACTAGTCGCCCAGATTATGAAACTCTCCTTCAACATGTACAACTCTGAGTTTATCCATGCCAAACTACCAAACAGAAGTTTGAGATCATAAATAAATACATTTAAAAAAAAAAAAAAATCTATCCACTTGCATAAAACTTTCTAAAGGTTTGAAGCAAATGAACATATTTTTTTATCAACTAAATATAACTATGAGGACAGATAATGAAAAATAAGGTTTTTAATCTGAATGTGAGGAAATACGACAAGATAAGGATTGAAACACATACCACACAAATTTTCATTTGTTGCTACATAATTTTAGTACCAACTCACTTTGGGGAAACACCCATTCTTGTCAATTCAGGTATTTTGAGTCTCTCTAAATTTTGCCCCTAATTAGAATCAGTTGAATAAGATCACTATACCTCTAATTGAAAGAGATAAGAGGAAATTTATACTTGATTAACATACAGAAAATTGAATGTTCTGAGGGGATGTATGGACCTATAGATACATTGGAACAGATTATTCTTCTATAGTACAAGAACTCGTGGCATGTGAGCTGTATTGGGCCATTTCCCACCAATTTCAGTATGGTATCATTCTAATGAGGAAAAGAACATATAGCAAAGTTGCTAATATTAAGCTTTGTATTAGTTTTATTTAGAAAATTAACTCTGCATTGTACGTGAGGATTCAATTCTATTTCTATCTCTTCTTCCAAATGACAAAATTTGTAAAAACTGCTTTATTGATTGCAACTGTTTGCCAAATATGGTGCATAAAGTAAAATCCATCTCAGCACTTGTGCATACCTAAACTCAAATCTGAAATAGGTAGTAAAAACTTATACATAATAAATAATTGCAGCAAATGAATGCCTGAATATAAAACCACTATCTAGAGAGTAGTTGTAGATGATGATCATTCACCATCTACAACTAGTTAAAATAAAGAAACAGCTGAAGGATTTATGCATCTTTCCTCTTTTTCTTCCTCTTTGGTCCCCGCTTTAAGGAAATCGTATCTATCATGAAATTTTTTATGAGAGGGATAAAAAATGAACACAAAAACAAGATAATCACCTGAGTTGTAGACTTGCTGCACTTGCCAAAAAGGTTCTGAATAGGCTCAGGTATTTACGCTTGGTTTTTTTCTGTGCTTCCAATTTGTTTTGTATCTAGAATCAAATCAAATGAGAATCATTAAAACACAAAGAGAACAAAGAAGAAGAGAAAAGACATTAGCATATTGGTTGACTTAACCACCAGAATGTTGAATGCCACAAATCCAAGATCCCACAAAAACACCATTTCAAAATATTCAATAACCATTATAGATGCTAGTAACAAATTAGGCTGTGAGAGGGATGGTGTTCTTGAGGAAGAAGTGGATGACAGAGAGCATGGCCTGGAAATAAGAGTGGATGGTCAAGAGTAACTCTTGTGCCTACAAATGAATTTTCCAAAATATCATAAATGAAAAAGACAAAGATTGCCCCATGAGTGATCTTACGCTACGCCTCACCAATTCTCTCTTGGAAATCTTCCTCTAAGTGGAGATAACATGCAATTCTTAGCTTCTTTTAAGTCTTCAAGACAAAACATCCATCATGAAGTGATGTTAGATTGGGAGCATCTCACAATTACAATTTCTTCAATTGGGGTAGCAATCTCGTTGCTAACACCAAACAGTCTTCATCCATTCCAACCTATCAAAAATAAGTCTGAGAATTAAAAATTAAGAGAGAGAGAGAGAGAGAGAGAGAGAGAGAGAGAGAAACACTATTTCTATCATCTTGCAAACAAGTTTACAAAAATTCAAAACAAATGAACCAATTAACCTGACCTACGACGTTAGAAATAAAAAAGATGAGAGCGAGATATTTATCCTTCATTTATTCATTTTGCTTACTTGTGGTTTGAAATTTGCTACATTACCCACCAGTGTTAGCTCCAAAAAGCATTTGTAACCCACCTCACTCTTTTCCATTAGACAATCACTTTTTTAGACATAAAACATCAATAAAATGAATTAATGAGCCTTTATACAAAAAACTTTCTCTTACCCGCATGCTTGAAAGAAACATGCATTATTAAACTCATTTCAGTATTCATTTTCAAAGATCTTGCATACAGACACCAATAACTGATAAGCTAACTAAACCTGAAACAAAAAGAAATAACAAAGAGAACCAGACTGATATTTGATCATTTCAAAAGAAGTTTAGAAAGCAGATGCATGAACAAAAGGAAACAGTGATTTGAAATCCCTTTGAATCAACTGACACCGGATCTCATGTTTTATTACATCAAATTGGCATTATAAGCATTTGCCAAAGTGAAAAAGAACTTTCCTAGCGTTTCTAGACAACATAATAATGAGATAAAAGTATATAAAAAATTATAGTTATATTGTAGGAATTACATGGTAACTGATTTTATGTGATTAGTATCAAACTCAGAATCATGTGCAATCTGTTTCACTTAAAAAACTAAGTACAATGAAATAAAATTATGATGTGATTGGGTTTGCAATAATTCAATATGAACAACAGACTGATTCTTCACTAACAAGTCAGTATAATATCCCAAGTACGTGCCCATATAATGAACAGCCATTATTGAAAAGTAATAGCTCTGACTGAAAAAAGGCATATTGGTCCCTACAACAGCATAACCACCAAATTTAACCAATTTAATCAAATATCAACCAGGATTATGCATATTTCCCCCTTTTTTTTTTCTCTCTCTTCTGTCCCTTCTTAATATGCGTATCAAATCTAGAATGAAATTTTATCGAAAGTATTCAATAACCTTTGATTATAGATGTGTAAGTAACTTAACCACATCAGCATCTGAAATCCTAAACATATCCAAGTGATACATCTTGCGACCATATTCCACATAAAAATGCTCCAAATTCTTCAGATCATCCACACTTAATAGATGATTTATGATATTAAAACTGTTGACAGATCACAAGGCATGCAATTTATATAAAAAAATTAATAATAAAAAAAAATAAAAAAAAAACTCTGAAATAATTAGACAGTTTGGTTGCTGAGAAATCAAAAAAATTGGAGAGGAAATTCTGTTAGTCTCAAATTTTTTTCTTATTAGAAAACCTCAGAAAACCAAAAGATTCAATAAATTGAGCCCCATCGAATCCTATGCCATCATTGATTATATAGAAAATCCATAAGAGGAACAGAGATATTATCATTTGTCTTCCCAGTTTTTTTTTTATTTAGAAATTTAAAAAAGAAAATAGAATTCTAAAAAGTTTTCTTCTTTCTTTCTCCAACTGAAATTTAATAAGACAATTAAAAAAGCAAAGAATGGGTACCAAGACAAGGAGTTATTGAGCTGGTCGTTGTAGCACTCGTAGAAGATGAACTAGGAACACTGTGATTATCTTGGATAAATGGACAAATAAGGGACATGAGTGATCTTGGGCCAATCCTCCCCAATTTCCCTTTTGCATCTTTTCTTTAGGCAGGGACAATTTACAATTCTCAATTTTTGTAAAGATTTGAGATAGAGCATGCCTTCAGGCAAGGCAGTTAGATTGGGGCATCTAACAATTTCAAGTTCTTCAAGTGAGGTGAGATTGCAAATTGACTCTGGCAAAGTCATCAAATTGGGAAAGTCTGCAATTGTCAGTACCCGTAAAGACATGAGACAACTAATCCCAGCAGGCATTGATGTCAGTTTAGAGGTGCATCTAGCAATTACAAGATGTTCAAGTGATGTGAGCTCACAAATCCACTCCGGCAAACTTATCAAATTGGGACATGCTGAAATGATGAGCTTTTGTAGAGTGGCAACATGTTGAAGACCTGAAGGGAGAGACTCTAGCTTTAGTAGGCTCTCGAATCTCAAAGACCGAAGGCAATTGAGGTGTCGCCATTCCATGCCATCATCATCATCATCATCATCAATGTCACTTAATGATTTGAACTCATTGCAATTAGTAATCCATAACTCCTCTAGGGAAGTGAGATATTGCATGGCTCGAGATAGAGATGATAGTCCGGGGCAATTGATAATCACTAAATTCTTGAGAAAATTTAGATTTGAGGTCCACTCATTTGGCAGAGATTCCATATCCTTTATAGATCTCAAAAACATAGACTTTAATCTAGAGAGAGGTGAGGAGGAAGAGGGAAGTGAAGAAGCCATTGTCATTGTTTGTTGCAAAGGCTTCCAGCTGACATTATCTAGATATAGTTGTTCTTCAAGATATGGAAACAAAGGCATGAAAGTTAGATTAGGACATTCAGAAATTAATAAAAAAGAAAGATGAGGAAATGAAGGCAACGATGGGTGATATTGATGATGTGAGTGATCATGATCTGGTGTTGATACAACAAAATCCCTCCTCCTCCACCATCCTTTCAGTTTACGGCAATATTCGATTGTGAGTGATTTTAGTGATGGGAAGAATGTTCTTGATACTATAGATGAAGTAGCCACCTCCTCACTTATGTCACCAGCTGATATGTATTCTAGATCATCCATCATTGAAAGCACTAGACGTTCCAGAAATGGGATTTGAGACAACAATGGTAGATGTTGACATCTTTTACAACTCTCTATTGTTAAATCAACAAGATTTATGAGCGAACAAAGCCAACTTGAAAATCGTACACCCCCATATCCCTGCACAAATAAACATTTGAGATTTTGGTGTGGTTGGAGGCCTTCTAATGACTTTTCATCATAATTATCTCCATGAGACCAATATAAGCTTAGTCCTTCAAGATGTTGCTTTTCCCTTAAATTCGCAGCCTTAGATTCTGAGTTAGCATCTTCCATTCGTTCCAAATGTGTGATATTTAGTGTTCCTCTTAGGTTGTTTAGCTTATTTAATTCGCCTAGTCCACCAATGTGCTTGGAGGCCTTGCTCACAACAAATAATGATAATGTTTGAAGAGAAGTTATTTGCCCCAACCCACGAGGCATATGACTCAAACCATCACAATCATTATTAACAAGATGTCTAAGGTTGACCAATTCTCCAATTTTTCTAGGGAATTCTTGAATATTCATACATCCACAGAGTTTTAGTGTTTGCAAATTCCACAATCTGCTAATAGAATCAGGGAGAATGTAAATACTTTCATTTCGAGAAAGATCCAAGTACCTTAGATGTATTAACTTCCCAATAGAATCTGGGACTCTAGTAATCTCCAATCCATGTATATCTAAAACACGCAAGCTTCTGAAACTCAAAATAAGCGTATTCAACATTGATTCATCCAAGACACTGGACTTGTAGTCACCAAATGTTAGAAGAACTGTACGTAACTTTTTGGCTTTAACTAATAAATTTAAAGCTTCAGTAAAACTTGAGCAAAAGGAAAATGGACAAGATACATGACGGATTTTATCATTAATGCTTTTTCCATCAAAATCAATGAGCATGCATTCCTCTCTTGCAACTAATTCTGCAAGATCATGGATTAAATCATGCATCTTGTATACTCCAGGAAAATTTGCTACTTCTTCAAAGAAGGACCTCCAAAGTAGATCATTGAAGTACTCATCTGCAACATCCTCTAAGTTTTGGTTTTTGTTCGATGAATGGATAAACCCTTGTGCTATCCATAGTTGTATGAGTGTCACCTTATCAATCTCATAATCTTTAGGAAACAAAGAACAAAAGGCAAAACAACTTTTCAAATGTGGAGGAAGATGATCATAACTTAATTTTAGAATTGAAAAAATGCCACTCTCTTGTTGAGTTACACTTTCTAGTACATTATTCTTGACATACAACCATTTATGCTCTGATTCCTCCAAGCGTAACACACTTCCTAAGGACTTTATAGCGAGGGGTACCCCTTGACAACTCTGTACAATCTCCTTTCCAATTTTTACTAGTCTAGGATTGTTGGTCTCTTGCCCTTTCCTAAATGCTATTTGCTTGAATAAAGACCAAGATTGGACTTCAGAGAGACCATCAAGAGTGTACATTGCAACTGAGCTTGTAATATCTACAACCAATTTCATACGTGTAGTTATTACAATCTTACTTCCCTTGGCACCACCCATTAATAGGCTTTGCAAGTTCTCCCATTTGCGAGGATTTTCATTCCACACATCATCCAAAACAAGTAAGTATTTCTTTTGATCAATTTTTTTACGAAGTTGATGTTGCAATTGATCCATGCTGTGGTCTTCAGGTTTCTCACCAATGGCATGCAATATTTTTTGAACAATTACTTTTACATCAAAAATATTAGAGACACACACCCACATTTTTAGCTCAAAATGTGTCTTGATGATCTCATTATTGTATACATATTGAGCAAGTGTGGTCTTTCCTAACCCCCCAATCCCCATAATGGCAATGAATGAAACATTCTCTTCCACATTAGGCTCCAATAATAGTTTCATGATGGCCTTTTTATCATCTTCTCTCCCAATAACTTTTTCATTAGGTACAAATGAGTGAGTCTCTTCCCTCTTTAGACTCAAAACATGTTTCTCTACTGGGCTTACTTTCAAGTTGAAGTCTTTGTTATCCTTTGTTATCGCATCTAATCTCTTCCTTATGTCCTTTATTTTAACACTCATCTCATGACGAAAAGCAAGTGGATTTGAAATTGAAAAAAACGTGCTTACCTTTTTTGCCATTTTATTTCCACTCACTGCTCTTCGCCGTGAAGCTTCAGTTGAGAACTCGCTCAACAAGTCATCTGCATCATAAACAACGTCCTTCAGCTTATCGAGCCAGTCTCTGTCTTGATGGTTGTGGTTCTGCTGCTCAGCTGCATCTTGAAGTACAGCTTGGATTCTGGAAACAGTGTTCTTGATATTTTCAAGCTCATGTTTGATTCCCCAAAGGGATCCAATCTCTTGAAAAGTCCAGGAGCCCAAATCTTCAATCATTTTCTGTGCAACGCCATAGATGATTGCTTCAGCCATTTATTCTTAGTTGGAAAAAGGAAAACTAAAAAGAGTCGCAGGAAAGCTAGAGGGTTGGCTTGAAGTGCTTCAATGTTTGATGATGTTAATGTTGCTGTGAAGAAGACAACCGAGTCTTGGTGTGAATAAATGTAACTATTATTAGTTTAGATTTTCTTAGAACAATCGTTATCATGGAGAGGAAAATAAGACGAAGCATCATGTGAGTGTGGGGCCCTTCTAGTCCATAAAACCGTGTGGACCTTAGTAGCTGCCCTTTGAATCATTCAAGCTAAAACCACACGTCAGAGAGCTTAGCATAAATCAGTGTGGGGTTGGTCTATTCTATTAAAAAAAAAGAAAAGAAAAAGAAAAGAAAAGAAAAGAGGAATATGTAAGGTTCTTTTATTAACATAAAAGAAAATGAAAAATCAATTATTAAAACTAAAACAATAATAATAATAAAAATATATAGGGGTAATTATATTCCTCTTCCTTAAGGTTTGGAGAAATGACACTCTACCCAAAACTTAAAATGATTTGTTTGACCAAATTTTGTTAAATTAATATTAAAATATTGTGAACTAACCTACCTGTGCTTAAGGGTAGATTTCCAAAATTATCCTCAATTTTAGAATTAAAATCTCTCATTTTAAAATTTTAAAATTTTAAATTAATGTGTACAGGAAAAGGCCCAAAAATTCATATATTGGGTCTTGGACCTTATCCGAGGGCATTATTACGTCCGAGGAGAGACAAATAGAGTAGAGAAATTCTAATTTAAGGTCTAAAGCAGGAAATAAATGAAGGGTGGTCCAAGGAGCAATCCCTCCTCGAAAATAGTTGATACTCCTCAAATTTGAGTTCCAGCGGTAAAGAATGATCTCCCTAGAAGTTCCAGGGATAGAGACATACCTCTGAGGCACACAAGAGTGAAGGAGACTCAAAAATATCTAAGGAAAAGTTCTTGTCACCGCATAAAATGCATTGTAGCTATTTTTTTAGCAGCATTTATATAGAAAAGACCCTTGAATAGTGTTTTCTTGATTGCCGCAACTCACAGAGGGGCCAGAAGAGGTATCTGATGGGACATACACTCAAGTGAAGGCTTAGGTGACTAACAAGTGTATGATTAAGATGGTTTGAAAAGGAACTATATAATGTGAGAGACTTTCCATGAGAGGAGGATCGAAAAAGAAGCGAAAAAGAATATCTATAGCACTAAAAAACTGTATTAGGACTAAATTCTGTTGGTTCGTTTTATAATCGGTCTCCTCGGACAGGCATTTCATTCAGTTTTTGCGTGCCTTTTTTACTTGTTCATCTTTGGTGTAAATACACTTTTGGTCCCTACATTTTGAGTCATTTCTCGATTTGGTCCCTAAACTGATTTTGCTCTTAAGTCAGTCCCTGATTTTTTAAAATCGTTTTTAAAATGGTCCATGCCGTCAACCCAGTAACAGAAAATGCTGACATGGCAAACGGTGTGTACTGTGTACACAGTAAATGCTGACGTGACTAATAAAATAATATTAAAAATTTTGATTTGGCATTTTTTAATTGCCACATCAGCATTTAAAATGCCACATCAGCATATAAGTTAATTAAAAAGCCAGGTCAGAAAATTAAAAAATTAAAAATAAACACTAATGTTATTAAAAATAAACATTTAAAAAAAAAAAAAACAAACAAACAAACGTTGAATTCTTTTGTTATTTTCTTTTTATTATTTTTGAAAGAACATGGTAACATGTTCTTCATGTTCTTTGGCTAGCCCAGAAATCATCAAACCTCCAAAGTGAAGAAATCATCAAACCCACGTGAAAATACCAACCTAGAACCCAACGAGTAGATGCCGGACGAACCCATCCCCACCACCACCACCACCATTAAACCCACACATCCCACATCAAAAAATCAGCCACAAATCAAAAGCAACCACCATCGGCAACCCACAAATCAGCCATAATACCTACAACAAAAAATTAAAGCAAAAAAGGAAACCCAGCAACCCCAACTAAAAAAGAAAACCCCAGCAACCCCACTCCACCACCGCGGCACTACACACCACCACCACCAGTAAACCCACCGCCAAAAAAGGAAACCCAGCAACCACCAACAAAAAAAGAAAACCCCAGCAACCCCACTCCACCACCGCGGCACTGCACACCACCACCAGCAGTAAACCCACTAATCAAGCCACATCAAGCCACCGATCCAACGATCCAGCACATCAAGCCACATAAACCCAGATCAGAAACCCAAACGATCCAGCCCCACCCACCACCGGACCAACCACCACTTCACAACGACTCCCACCAATCTCAGCCCATCTCTCTCTCTAAACTTAGATCAAAGCCAAATCTGAAAGAGAAAACCGAAAGAGGGAGATCTTGATCCGAGGAAAAGTCGAAATAGAAAGCGAGCTTCAGACCAGATTTTTGCAGAAAGAGAGAGGGAGAAGAAGCTTGATCTGCTCGCCGTTGGTCTGCTTGTGAGCTCCGGCGCGTGGTGGAGAAGAAGGCTTAGTGAGCTCCGGCCATGGACAGTGGAGAGTGAGAGATTTCCATGGAGCGTGAAGAGAGTGAGAGAATTTGAGATTAGTCTTTAGTGTAGAGATTTTTTTAAAGCTGATGAGTGATAAGGATAAAGAAAAATAAAAACAAAATAAAAAAGAATTAAAAAGATAACGATTTTTTATTTTTTAAGAAATGATTTTAGTTTAAATTAGATTTAAGGTTTTTTTTTTAAATTTAATTTACTTTTTTTAAAAAAGTCCTGAGTTGGCTTTTTTTATTAATTTAAATGCTGATGTGGCATACTGACGTGGTTTTATTGGTAATATTTTATTAACCATGTCAGCATATAAAAGCCAACAGTGCATTCTGTTTGCCACGTCAGCATTTTCTGTTACTGGGTTGACGGCATAGACCATTTTAAAAACGATTTTAAAAAATCAGGGACTGACTTAAGATCAAAATCAGTTTAGGGACCAAATCGAGAAATGACCCAAAATGTAGGGACCAAAAGTGTATTTACGCCTTCATCTTTTACATCCTTACTAGCCGTTGTCAAATTTGCAAAAGGCCTAGTTTTTTCTCCCACTCTCTACAAATTTATTGTACTGGGCTTATTGAGCCCACTTCCCATATCTTTTGGACTTGGGTTACAAATTGTGACCCTACAAAGTGTATTTTAAAATATTAAGTAATGACTTTTGCTTCCTCTCCCCCCCCCCCCCCCCTCTTTTCTTTTCTCAATGAGTTATGGAGAGATTTGTCGTTTCAAATGTTTTGGTATTTGATAAATTTTGTATTTTTATTCTAAATTTATGAGTAATGTTTTTACTAACCATGATTAAACATTTATAAAGAGATTCTTAAAGAAATTTAAAATATGTTGTCATTAATATAAACAAAAGGGGAGAGTGTTGATTATATATATATAGGGCAACGCAATCTGCTTCTAGTTAATACAATAACACGCAGAGCAATTATTTCATTTTTTTCCCCTTAGTACAAATTCGATGGTCACTTCAAATAAAGTAGGCACACACAATAATAAACTCAAATAGAAATATCCAACAACAATCCACAACCAAGATGTCGATTCCTCCAATGGGAAGGGAAAAACCGCAAGACCAAGTCCAGTATAAATCTTCCACTATTGAATAAAGAGTTTACAAAAATCTTCTATAGAACAAATGCTAAAGACGCCAAATCATTATGAATACACAGCTCTAGGATTAAAACAAATATTTGTGACACGATAATGGATTTTGACAATAACAACAAAAAAAGATATCGCCAAGTGGGCCTTAGCATCTGAGCACATAGAGAGGAATTTCAAGCAACAATCTGCAGACTAACCAAGTATATTTTCTACAGTTGATGCCATATTCTTCAAGTAAAAGAGTAATAATAATAAAAATGATCCCAATATCAGCATTGCAGCCTCAATTTACCAACCTGTCATGAGTTATTATAAAAGATCCCTACTCTCTCTCTTCTTCCAAGTTACCCTTTTATGCTCAGTTCATTGTTTCAAATACACATTGCTATGAGGCCAATTAAGAACGACTGCAGGCAATGCATGCTGCACCCTCAAGCTAGCAAAAGTTTGACAATGACAGGGAATTGTGAAAATTCACCATGAATTGGTTATTCAAGCCAGTAGGCAATGGCCAGAAAAATATTTTCACAAGTTTATAGCGATAACATGACACAATGTACAAAGAGGTTCCACTAAAATTGTGTACGCTTCTAACCATATGAAAAAATATTGATGTAAAGCTCTAGACCATTAAACTATGGTAGAAAATAAGATAATAATAGAGACAAAAGACATATTTTGTAGACAAGGTGTTCTTTCCAAAGGTGAAATTTGATTATGATATATTTCCAAGTTTCTCATTAACTGTGTAGGGAATTATTATTTTTTTCTAAGAGGATTTTAGGGTAATTTTTCAAATACTCAAGTGAGGAAAAATCAAATCAGGTTGAGATTAATTCAAACACTTCAAACATATATATGTTTTTAAAGAAATATTTTAAAACCCCTAAAGCAAAACATTGTACTCAGACTTCTAAACGAAGCTTTTGTTTCCCAAAATTAGTGAGCACATAGACTCAATTATCTATATTTCAAACTTAGAATCTTAAGAAAGAAACTACAGTTAGAACAATTTTTCCATCATTAAAACCTAGAAAACATACACGTCCACATATATCAGCCAATCAAGATTTTCAAAGCAAAAGAATTCATTTAAGGAACTCTATATTCAACAAAATTGATATTTAATCCCAAAGGGGAATAAGAGAATCAAGAGATGGGAAATTTAATTTTTAAGTCTTAAGTTAATCAAAACTTCAAAAAGTGCTTGCCTTAACCCTCCTTTATCTTTAACCTCCCTGCTCAAGTTCCATCAGGTCTGGTAGGCATTCAAATGATCGTAATGATTTTGTCAACCCCCTCAAGGCTCCATAGATTTCCTCTCTCTCAGAATGCCTCTCATCTAAGGAATAGAACTCAACAACATAATCGTTGACCTCAATCAAGCTACATCCTGGCAATTTTCTCAACCCTGTATCCCTCATAGCAACTTTTAGTCGTGCAACATCTTTCCATCTTCCAAGATCCCCATATATATTTGATAGCATAACGAAATTTGAGGGGTTCTTCGGTTCAAGTTTGATAAGCTGGTCAAGAGCCACTTCAGCCAACTCAATGTTTTTGTAAATCCTACATGCGCCAAGTAAGGCAGCCCAAATAACAGCATCTGCTTTCATGGGCATCTTCCTCACAAACTCTATTGCCTGGTCTAAAAGACCAGCTCGGGCAAACAGATCAACCATACAACCATAATGCTCAATTTGAGGCACAATTGAATAATCATCAACCATTGACTGGAAATATGAAAAGCCATCTTCAACTAAGCCCATGTGTGTACAAGCGCACAGGATACCTATGAAGGTGATTCCATCTGGCATTTCTCCAGCATTTTTCATCTCACAAAACAGATTAAGGGCGTCACTCCCATGTCCATGCATCGCTATGCCATTGATTATGGTGTTCCACGTAATCAAATCCTTTCTACCCATGCTCTTGAACACATCAACAGCATTTTCTATAATTCCACATTTTGCATACATGTCAATCAAAGCATTCCCAATGTAAAGATTTCCCTTATATCCATTACTCTCTGCATACGCATGAACCCACTTACCTAAATCAAGAGCTCCTAATCTTGAACAAGCAGACAACGCAATCACCAGTGTGGCATCATTAGGAAGCACATTACCCTCAATTAGCATCCTTTTGAATGTCTCCATAACTTCAAAGAATTTTCCGTTTCGGGCATACCCTCCAATCAATCCATTCCAAGAGAAAATATTCCTCTCAGGCATCTCTTCAAACAACCTCTCACACGCCTCAACATCCCCATTATTCGCATAACCATTCAACACTGTATTCCAAGACATCACATCCCGGTTAGGCATCTCATCGAAAAGCTTCCTTGCTGCTACCATATCACCCAGTTCAATATAACCCAAAACCATAGTGTTCCACAACACAACATCTCTCTCAGGGGCCAAGTCAAAAAGGCGCCGTGCAGAAACCATATCACTACACAAAATATACCCACTAATCATCGAAGTCCAAGCAACTACATTCCTCTCAACCATCTCACCAAACACCTTGTAAGCAGCTCTAACTGCTCCTCCACCCGCATACATATCAATCAACGTAGTTCCCACAAATGGGTTTGCTCTAAACCCACCCTTTATTGCCACACATTGCACTTCCTGGCCTTCCACATATGCATTAATTTTCCCACAAGATTTCAAAACAATTGGGAAAGTAAAGCAATTGGGCATCACATCCAAGCTCTTCATATTACTAAACAAAACTAAAACTTCCCTATAAGACTCATTATGAGCATACCCTTTGAACATTGCATTCCATAGCGCAATATTCGGCGGGTCAGGAATTTGATCAAACACTTTGCGTGCATAAGCCATTTTCTTGAGCTCAGCACAAGCTGTGATAAATCTTCTTGGGATGAAGTAATAGTAGCCATTATTGTGTAGGAAGCTGTGAGTAATTATCTGGGTTTGGATTTGTTTGAGTTGTTTTAGAGCCTTACATGATTGCAAGAGCGCAATGAGTTTTTCTTCAACAAGCCTTTGTGTGGGCTTTGCGGCTAAACTTATAAGCTGAATTTTCGATATTTTAGAAGCAGAAAGCTGTGTGTTAGTGTGCACTTACTGTCACGGCTTAACGAAGAAAGGAAAATGAATTTGACCCCTTTGATTCCGGGGAGAACTACAACTAAAAGGATGGTCTGCTTGTGTGTCTCAGTGTTTTGTGTTTTGGATGTGCTTTGGTGAAATGTAACTGTGAAATAAAAATAAGAATTAGATAAATCTTATACATTAATATGTCAAATTTTAAATTTGAAAAATAATTGAATTTTTATCTAATTGCATATTCTCAAAAATTTATGAATATTCTGAAATTTCAATATTTGTGTATTCTCCAAAAATTTATGAATATTCTAAAACTCCAATATTTGCGTATTTTCTCATCTGATGTGAATATATCCTGTTATTTAGTTAGTGAAATTTACTATTACAGCTTGATGAAGATTCATATGTAAGCTAAATATTTTTTTTAAAATAATTAAAACAAAATTATTAAATAAAAAGTAATAATAAATTCTAAAATCATATTATATATAATAAAAGCTGGGCTTAGACGCCGTGGTTGTGCCACATGGCTTCACCAAATTGCAGAAATTTTATTAAATTTTTAGAATTTTAAAGAACTAAAACCGAATAGTATACTACCAGGACTCTAATTCATTCTTATCATTAAATAAAACTAGTATGTAACCCCGTGCTACCGCACGGGAATAGATATATTATTAATCATGAGTTTATTCATGTTTAAAAGGCTCAGTTAAGTTTAAATTCATATTATTAATCAGAAAATTTCATTAACAAAACTTAGTAGTATATATATTTTACACAGAAAGATGAACCTTGGTGACAATGTTTATCTAAAAGATCCATTCACGCTTTTGAATTTTCAATCTCTATTGGTGATTGAAATTTGGTAGCTTAAAAAATTTAAAAGTTAAAAAAAAAAAAAAAAAAAAAAAAAAAAAAAAAACACCCTCAGAGTTGCACTCATTTTGTAGTTTTACAATGGGTCATTTTGTAACATGATGGGCATTTGTGTGAAGAAAAAACCTCTAAAGTTCCATGGCTGATAAAAAAAATTCTCTCAAATCTCTTTTTATAGAGAGATGGGTTTGTGCGTGTTTTTATACATCCTTCATAGTTGTATTATCAAGAAGCAGGTCCAATGGATTTAGATGGGTACTACCGATTCCCAAAGCATGAGTGTTTAATGTGTTATTAATTTCATCTCATTGGCTTCTACACATGACAGCAAAATTAAAAATAATTAGATTGTACACGTGTATAGTAAAATTGGACTCCAATTTCAGATTCTAATTGAATAATTGGAATGATAATATATGATAGTAACAACAATAGAAAAATTCAAATAAAATTTCGGATTAAATTGTAACAATCTAAATAAAAAATTCCAATAGAAAGACAGGGTGGAGTGATCCACTCCAAGAAGGCAACCAAACTTGCGTAAATATAAAATAATAAATCTCTCTCCGGAAAATTTACATTGTTCATAACCTTTACCTTCACTGAAAATTTTAAAAACATAGTACTCACATCTGCCATCCAGGCATCTACAGCCAGGTCCTCTCCAATTCGTGTGAGATTCTATTGATCACTAAGTTCCTTTGCAGCCTACAAAAAGTATCATCCATCGGTCCACAGCAATGCTTTCTTCATTGTTATAGGTGCCAAGCCTGAACAAAAAGCCAAATATAAGGATATTGAATTTTAGGCATAATGTGCATCTAATCACATATTAGCAATTTATAACCAATGTAAAGATGCAAGTTTTGTAAGTGAATAGTAAACAAAACTCAGTGTCAAAACCAAGAAGAAAGCACTTTAATCTGAAACTTAGTGAAAATGTAAAGATGCAAACTTTGTAAGCAATTTATAACAAAGATGCAAACTCTGGTTTTGCTATCTTTTTGGAAATTATGCAATGTACCCAAACTAAGTTCTTATCACCAATATTAATCTCTTTGATTTTCACGTTTGATTGCAAAATCAAGAAAAAACTTAATTAGCATAGTAACTCACTTGACCCAATACATAGAAGTGGTTTTAATGAAAATGAGGCCACATACATTTATCTTTTTGGAAATTATGCATTGTACCCAAACCAAGTTCTTATCACCGATATTAATCTCTTTGGTTTTCACGTTTGACTACAAAATCAAGAAAAAACTTATTGAGCACAGTAACTCACTTGACCGATACATAGAAGTAGTTTTAATGAGAATGAGCTCACATACATTTAACCACATGATGCAAAATTCAACTTCAATTTCAGATTCTAGACACATGGCACAAAATTATAACTCTAATTAGGAGTATATGTGGCACACAATTAGAGTTTTAATTTGGAATTCAATTTCACACTCTCTCTGCTTCACCTATTATTATATATATATATTAGATTAACATTATTTTTTTATTTGTTAGGATATATTTCTTAAATTAAGGGATAATATTTAACATACAAAAATTTAATTTAGATAATATTTATCATCTAAATTTTCAAAATTTTAATTCTACTCTAAGTAAAAGTCTATTTTAAAAATTTTCTAAATTTAAATCTCATCCCATGCATGTTTCTATTTTTCTCAAATTGCAACTTAAATTTTATTAATTATTATTATTATTAAATTAATATAGATTTTTCAAAAATAAATATTTTTTTTTGTTCTTATCTTTTTTTTCCTATAATTTCTAAGTTGATAAAAAAATTTAATTTGAAATCACTTCTTTGGATAAAGTTTGATAGACTTAACTTCTTCTCATCCATTAAAAAAAATTATTCTTCTTTTTTTCCCCAATTTTTGATTCCTACAGTTTGTCTTCTTCTTCTTTTTTTCTTTTTTTTAAATAAAAATTATTCTTCTTTTTTTCCCCCATTTTTTGATTTCTACAATTTCTCAATTTGTTATTCTTCTTTTTTCTTTTTAAAATATTTAGATAAACACAATTAAAAAAGAAAAATATAATTAAATAATTGATACAACTTAATTACCTATAATAAATATTCTAAAGTTACATTATCTCTTTCTTCTAATCAAATATCATCTTCCTAATGAGATTTTATATAATAAAGTTTAATTGGAACTCTACTTCTTTTACAAAATTTTTATTTAGATAGTATTTTTCATCTAAATTTTCAAAATTTTAATTCTACTCTAAGTAAAAGTCTATTTTAAAAAATTTCTAAATTTAAATCTCATCCCACACATGTTTCTATTTTCCTCAAATTGCAACTTAAATTTTATTAATTATTATTATTATTATTAAATTAATATAGATTTTTCAAAAATAAATATTTTTTTTTTGTTCTTATCTTTTTTTTCCTATAATTTCTAAGTTGATAAAAAAAATTTTAATTTGAAATCACTTCTTTGGATAAAGTTTGATAGACACAAAAACTTAATCATTTAATATCAACTTAACTTCTTCTCATCCATTAAAAAAAATTTATTCTTCTTTTTTTCCCCAATTTTTGATTCCTACGGTTTGTCTTCTTCTTCTTCTTCTTCTTTTTTTTAAATAAAAATTATTCTTCTTTTTTTTCCCCCATTTTTTGATTTCTACAATTTCTCAATTTGTTATTCTTCTTTTTTCTTTTTAAAATATTTAGATAAACACAATTAAAAAAGAAAAATATAATTAAATAATTGATAAAACTTAATTACCTATAATAAATATTCTAAAGTTACATTATCTCTTTCTTCTAATCAAATATTATCTTCCTAATGAGATTTTATATAATAAAGTTTAATTGGAACTCTACTTCTTTTACAAGTACATGTGAATATAACACTATTTAAAGTAGATCAGTTATTAGATTTTGATATCATGATACGTAAATCAATTCCATTGCTACAAGGGAATGATATCAATTTCACACTTTCATTCTATATACACAGCATGTTGCAGTCTATCCCTTTCTTCAATTTTTTTTCTTATTTACAAGGTAAATTTCTATCTTCCTCAATCTAAAAACTACAATAATATTTGTTTATAATTTAATCCGTTGTGCTCGAATATGGTTCTTGGGATTTTCTTAACTTTTGTTACGGTACATATTTGATGGTTTCTTTTTTTGAGAATTCTAAGATTTAGATTTTAACTTCACACCTCCATAAATTAAACTAACATTAGATTTTTTGTTTATATCAACTTCTTTTATGTGGAGTGGGCATATATATATATATATATATATCAAATAATTCATAGAACCCTACAATTTTTTTCTCTATTCATCTCTTCTTCTATACGTATTTGTTTACTCTAATTTATTCATCTCTATTCATATCAACTATCTTCTTTTTATTTTTTTATTCATTGTGTTTCTATTTTTCTATTGATGTAGTTCAATTATTGTTTAAATTCTATTATTTTTATAAAGTATTTTAGATAATGCAATTCATTTCAATTATTGATATATTTTTTTAATTTGGTGTTTTTAATTGATTGTGCAGATTATTTCCAAAAACAGCAACGTTATTAATATTTTTTAGATTTAAAAAATAAATAAATTATATGGTAATCTAAAAAATAAATAAATTATATTGTATATATACGTTAAAATCAACTTAACATTATATATACGTTAAAAACAACTTAAAATTTTTAGCATTATTAGTTCATATTTTTTATATTTTCAAAAAAAAAATAAAAGATATAATATTTTTTTCTTATCTTCTTTTCCTATAGTTCATAGTTCCACAAATTAGACTGGCATTAAACTTTTTGTTCATATCAACTTCTTCAGTGTAGAGTATATATATATCAAATAATTCATAAAAAATACCTACTATATGATTTTTTTTTTTTTCTTTTATTCTTCTATTCTTCTACCTACAACCTTGCAGGTATGTGTTTGTTTACTCTAATTTTTTATATATTTGTTTACTCTAATTTCTTTCATCAAATTGAATAGGTTTTGTGTATTTTTTTGCCTTTTGTTTAACCTAAATTTATTAAGTTTTATCTAATTCATATGGTTATGGTTTGAGAATCAATTATTAATAAATTTGATGATAAATTGTTTTATCTATTTTATTATTCAATTTTACATAAATTCAAAAAAAATTTCCTATTTTATTTAGTTTATACATGATTCTTGATTAAGCCGTGCATCGCACGGGCATAATACTAGTATGTAAGTAATTTTAATAAAAAAAACTTACACTAAGTTTCGATCGTGTAGAGTTTGGACATTATTAGTGTTTATCTATTTTTATATTTTAAAATTCTTTTTGTTCTTTGCGTTAATTTGTTAATATGAGATACGGAATGAATTTGATCATGTCTATTTGGGTTATGCCATAGCCAACACAAATAATAATAAATAAAATAGTTCTTCAATACATTTTTTTTTCCTAATGATAGTCTAATTAAAAAAAAAATCAACAGACTCAAAAATTAAATATAATAATCAAAACTCAAAATCAAAACATACACGAAAGAGTTCAAAAATTGAGAATAAAAAAAAAATTTAGATAATAGAATCAAGAACTTAAATGGGTGTCCATTGTTTTGCTTCTTTATCAATAGCAACTCTAAGAATATTTTCAGGAGTGGTCATGAAAAAACTTAAATTACACAAAATTTAATTAAAAGAGAACTTCATATATTGATTAATAAATAAATAAATAAATAAAACACACACACACACACACACACACACACACACACACACAAATACATAAAGTCTTACAATTTCTTTCTACAAATTTTTTTGTTTTGAAATTTTTGTATGATAGTTTCATTACTAATGTTGCAAGTTACATATCTATCAAAATTTTAATTAGATAAAAAATTTCTTGGGATTTTTCTTTTTATTTGTAAGGACCTAATATATTGTTAAGGAGACTAAAGTTTAAGGACAAAGTTTGGCTACAAACTTAATTATACCCCAAGGCTACAACTCTCATTAAATAAATTAACATGACCACATATTTTGAAAATCAAATTGTTAAATTGCATGTTCTTTTGTAATTTTAGATTACCAAAACTCAAAATTTAAATATTTAATTGATGACATAGCTATTAATCTTTTATCTTCTTGAAAATTTTCAAGTATGGAGGATATAAAAAGAAAATGTAATCTATTTGTGGATTTGTCAAAATTCATGTATAATAATTATAAAAAAAAAAAAAAAAAAATTGACTAGAGTTATAGTCTTAGTTTAAAACCAAGTTTGTTACCAAATTTTATCCATAATTTAATTATGTTGGGTCTAAAAAAATTAGGGTGGTCACATATATTTTTTAAGGATTAAAATTCATAAATTTGTAAAATTTATATATAATATTTTTTCTAGGTCAGGGTAGTCTTGTGACCACCCTGATTTGAACGTAGAGATGCTGGTGTTCTTTATAGTAAACTTCATTTGGCATAATATCCTTCATGCAAATTCAGAGGTAAAGAACAATAAGTAAGCTGAATTTATTAAATTAAAACAATAAGCGTGATGAACAATAAGTGTAAGTTGCAAATTCAAAAGTAAAGAACAATAAGTAAGTTGAATTTAATAATTAAATCAATAAGCATGATGAACAATAAGTGTAAGTTGCAACTTAGGAAAAAAAAAGTGAAAAAAAAAATACAAAAAAGTGGAGTGTAATATGTGGGATTTAATTATATGGATGACTTTATTGGTTAAAAGTGATTATATCAAAAAGTCATGACTTAATATATAAAAGTAAAGAAAAATGAGTAAGCCGAATTTATTAAATTAAAACAATAAGCGTGATGAACAATAAGCATAAGTTGCAACTTGGGAAAAAAAAAAGTGAAAAAAAATACAAAAACATGGGGTGTAATATGTGGGATTTAATTATATGGTTGACTTTATTGGTTAAGAGTGATTATATCAAAAAATGATGACTTAATATATATATATATATATATGTATATTTGTTCTTAAATTTTGATAATAGACTATTAGTTGGAGTAGAATTTAAATTTTTAAAACTTAAATGATAAAATTTTATCTAAATTAAATAATTTTAAAATCTTATCCCTTAGTCAAGAGTCTTTTAGCTTAATATCCTAATAAAATATTAATTTAATAAGATGCAACTTGTTAAAAAAAAAAATAATAGTAAAAAAGTGAGTTGTACGGCATTTAAGTTTAGAAAATTTTGATGATAGACTTTTAGTTTTATTGAAATTAAACAGTTGTTAAATATTATTCCTTAATTTGAGGAAATATATCATAAAAAATAATATAAATTAATTTACTAATTAGTTGTTCTTAAGATGTTGATAATAGACTTTTAGTTGGAGTAGAAGTCAAAAGGTTTTTATTTTTTTATTTTTTTATTTTATATATATTTAGAAAGAAAACGTGAGGTTTTGTCTAGAATTTAAGTTTAGAATTTTTTATAATAGACTTTTAGTTTGAATATAATTTAAAATTGTTGAAGTTTAAATTATATGTTTGATCTAAATTAAACAATTGCTAAATATTATCCCTTAATTTGAGGAATTATAACATAAAAAATATTATATTAATTATTTGTTCTTTAGACTTTTAGTTGGAGTAGAAGTCAAAACATGGTTTTTTTTTTTTAATGAAAGAAAATGTGGGTTGTTGTTTGGGATTAAAGTATAGAATTTTTTATAATAGACTTTAGTTTGAATAGAATTTAAATTTTTTGAAGTTTAAATGATAATTTTTACCTAAATTAAACAATTGTTAAATATTATCCCTTAATTTGAGGAAATATATCCTAACAAATAATATAAAATTAATTTATTAATTAGTGAAAGTAGCCACTTGGCGCAATTATGGCTTCTAAGCTCAACTTTTATATATAGTATATGATATGATGTGAGATGGAGTAAACATTTTTTGTATTCCTAAAGTTTTATGTAATAAACAATCAATTACATATTCTCAAAAAAAAAAAAAAAAAAAAAAAAAACCATCAATTACATAGAGTGAAATCTCACCATGACAAAAGGCATGTTTAGCATAATCATATTTTAGCTTATGCAATAGGGGCCTTAAGAGCACTCACATGATCAGTGCTTATATAATAGAAAAAGTATCACATTTTAACCAGCTCAACCTAAAATTCACCTATATCAGGTTATGCAAAGTTGTGTAAAAAAACATAGTTTCTACAATAACCACACTATTCATTTTGTATTTATTTTAATAAAAGGAAAATAATGGATGATGATTATAGTGTATAAAGAAAGAATTTTTTTATAAATTCAAGGAAAATAGATATTTTATTGAAATGTAGTGTAAAGTAAATAATATGATATGAGCTATTTTGAAAAGCGAGGATGTAAAAAAAAAAAAAAGAAGGTTTTTATACTAAAATTGCAACTGAGCCAAACCTTAAAGTATATATTTGCAATTTTAGCCTTATATAGTGTGTATCTTGGATTAGCTATAATAGCTCCTGTACACTGTAATAGCTCCTGTAATAGCTCCTATAATATGATGCTCCTCTTGATGAATATGGTAACTATATATTTTTTATTTCACATTAAGATTTTGATTTTTATACATAAATAGTTTTAAATAATTTATATAATTCTTAATTTATCAAAATCACAGGAAATTTAAATCAAGCAAAATGGGGGCACTAGAAACAACTGCATGCGGTTTTGAAGTCAATGGAGATGGCTCTTACTCATGGGAATGTTTCTACCATTGACTTCAACAATTCTGTTTCGGTAAGACACACACACCATTTTAATTATTCAACATAAAAATCTGTATTTCTGTACAAAAATTTGACATATTATATATCTGAATTAGGCCACTATATATGCAACCAATGAATCTTCAAGTTGCTTTTTGGGGAATGCAAACAGTACCACCGATGCTACAATCAATTTTCAAGGGAATCAATATATGGTTCCAGCTTGGTCTGTTACCATCCTTCCAGATTGTAAAAATATAGGATACAATACAGCAAAGGTTATTTATATATAATATACACTATACCTGTTTTTTTTATTATTTATTATTATAAAGTGTTTATGATATAGTAAAAGTGTTTGCCTTAACCCTCCGTTATCTTTAACCTCCCTGCTCAAGTTCCATCAGGTCTGGTAGACATTCAAATGATCTTAACGATTTTGTCAACCCCCTCAAGGCTCTATAGATTTCCTCTCTCTCAGAATGCCTCTCATCTAAGGAATAGAACTCAACAACAGAATCGTTGACCTCAATCAAGCTACATCCAGGCAATTTTCTCAACCCTGTATCCCTCATTGCAACTTTTAGGCGTGCAACATCTTTCCATCTCCCAAGATCCCCATACATATTTGATAGCATAACGAAATTTGAGGGGTTCTTCGGTTCAAGTTTGATAAGCTGGTCAAAAGCCACTTCAGCCAACTCAATGTTTTTGTAAATCCTACATGCCCCAAGTAAGGCAGCCCATATAACAGCATCTGCTTCCATGGGCATCTTCCTCACAAACTCTATTGCCTGGTCTAAAAGACCAGCTCGGGCAAACAGATCAACCATACAACCATAATGCTCAATTTGAGGCACAATTGAATAATCATTAACCATTGACTGGAAATATGAAAAGCCATCTTCTACTAAGCCCATGTGTGTACAAGCGCACAAGATACCTATGAAGGTGATTCCATCTGGTGTTTCTCCAGCATTTTTCATCTCACAAAACAGATTAAGGGCGTCACTCCCATGTCCATGCATTGCTATGCCATTGATTATGGTGTTCCATGTAATCAAATCCTTTCTACCCATGCTCTTGAACACATCAACAGCATTTTCTATAATTCCACATTTTGCATACATGTCAATCAAAGCATTCCCAATGTAAAGATTTCCCTTATATCCATTACTCTCCGCATACGCATGAACCCACTTACCTAAATCAAGAGCTCCTAATCTTGAACAAGCAGACAATGCGATCAATAGTGTGACATCATTAGGAAGCACATTACCCTCAATTAGCATCCTTTTGAATGTCTCCATAACTTCAAAGAATTTCCTGTTTTGGGCATACCCTCCAATCAATCCATTCCAAGAAAAAATATTCCTCTCAGGCATCTCTTCAAACAACCTCTCACACGCCTCAACATCCCCATTATTCGCATAACCGTTCAACACCGTATTCCAAGACATCACATCTCGGTTAGGCATCTCATCGAAAAGCTCCCTTGCTGCTACCATATCACCCAATTCAATATAACCCGAAACCATAGTGTTCCACAACACAACATCTCGCTCGGGAGCCAAATAAAAAAGGCGCCGTGCAGAAACCATATCACGACACAAAATATACCCACTAATCATCGAAGTCCAAGCAACTACATTCCTCTCAACCATCTCACCAAACACCTTGTAAGCCTCTCTAACTGCTCCCCCGCCCGCATACATATCAATCAACGGAGTTCCCACAAATGGGTCTGCTCTAAACCCACCCTTTATTGCCACACATTGCACTTCCTGGCCTTCCACATATGCATTAATTTTCCCACAAGATTTCAAAACAACAGGGAAAGTAAAGCAATTGGGCATCACATCCAAGCTCTTCATATTACTAAACAAAACTAAAACTTCCCTATAAGACTCATTTTGAGCATACCCTTTGAACATTGCATTCCACAGCGCAATATTCGGCGGGTCAGGAATTTGATCGAACACTTTGCGTGCATAAGTCATTTTCTTGAGCTCGGCACAAGCTGTGATAAATCTTCTTGCGATGAAGTAGTAGTAGTCATTATTGTGTAGGAAGCTGTGAGTAATTATCTGGGTTTGGATTTGTTTGAGTTGTTTTAGAGCCTTACATGATTGCAAGAGCGCAATGAGTTTTTCTTCGACAAGCCTTTGTGGGGGCTTTGTGGCTAAACTTATAAGCCGAATTTTCGATATTTTAGAAGCAGAAAGCTGTGTGTTAGTGTGCACTTACTGTCACGGCTTAACGAAGAAAGGAAATGAATTTGACCCCTTTGATTCGGAGGAGAACTACAACTACTACAACTAATAGGATAGTCTGTTTGTGTGTTTCAGTGTTTTGTGTTTTGGATATGCTTCGGTGATGTGTAACAGTGAAATAAAAATAAGAATTAGAGAAATCTTATACATTAATATGTCAACTTTTAAATTTTATATTTGAAAAATAATTGAATTTTTATTGACTTGCGTATTCTCATAATTTTATGGATATCCTGAAATTTTAATATTTGTGTATTCTGAAAAATTTATGAATATTCTAAAACTCCAATATTCGCGTCTTCTCTCATCTGATCTTGATGTGAACATAGATCCCATTATTTAATTAGTGAAATTTACTACTATTTGTATTATTTTCGTGCAAGCTTGACGAAGATTCATATGTAAGCTAAATATTTTTTTTAAATAATTAAACAAAATTATTAAATAAAAAGTAATAATAAATTCTAAAATAAGTAAGTAATTTTAATATAAAAAATTTACTTTAAGTTTCGATTGTGTAGAGTTTGGACATTATTAAGGCATATTTGGTACATTGTAATGATTATTACATGAGAATAAGAATAAGTATTACAAGTATTACATTAAGTTGGAATGTAATAAGTATTACTGTTCATTAGTTTGGTGACCATTTAAGAATAAAATTCTGAATATGCATCCACAATTTAGTAGAGTAAAAAAAAGAAAGTATAATTAAATCATTTTTAAGTCAAATTTCCTAAAATATACTTATTTTAGGGTGTTCAAAATAGAGCTATTAATTAACAACAAGGAAGTTTTATTTTCTTTCCTTTTGAAAATGTGACAACTAATGGCTTTTTAGGAAATTTTTTAAAAAAGTTATTGCATAAGGTGAAGGAATAAATATTCAATACTTTTGATAAGGAATAGTTATTCTTCATTTTGAAGAATAACTATTCATAAGAAATAACTATTCATTGTAATAAAAACATAACCAAACAACCGAATAATTATGTCATAGAAATATCTATTATATTATAGTGTCTATTACAGTCTACCAAACATGACCTTAGTGTTTATATATTTTTATATTTTAAAATTCTTTTTGTGTTTTGCGTTAATTTGTTAGTATGAGATACGGAATGGGTTTGATCATTTCTATTTAAGTTATGCCATAGCCAACACAAATAATAATAAACAAAATAGTTCTTCAATACATTTTTTTTTCCTAATGATAGTCTAATTAAAAAAAAAAAAATCAACACACTCAAAAATTAAATATAATAATCAAAACCCAAAATCAAAACATACACAAAAGAGTTCAAAAATTGAGAATATAAAAAATAAATAAATAAATAATAGAATCAAGAACTTAAATGGGTGTCTATTGTTTTGCTTCTTTATCAATTGTGGATCTAAGAATATTTTCTAGAGTGGTCATTAAAAAACTTAAATTACAAAAAATCTAATTAAAAGAGAACTTCATATATTGATAAATATATATATATATTTTTTAAAAAGCACACACACAAATACATAAAGTCTTACAATTTCTTTCTACAATTTTTTTTTTTTTTGAAATTTTTGCATGATAGTTTCATTACTAATGTTGCAAGTTACATATCTATCAAAATTTTAATTAGATAAAAATTTTCTTGGGATTTTTCTTTTTGTTTGTAAGGACATAATATATTGTTAAGGGGACTAAAGTTTAAGGACAAAATTTGGCTACAAAATTAATTGTATCCTAAGGCTACAACTCTCATTAAATAAATTAACATGACCATATATTTTGAAAACCAAATTGTTAAATTGCATGTTCTTTATGTTCTTAAAACACATATCAAATTTCATGTCAATCATCTGTTATTTAACTTTGATCCATAAATTTAATTTTTATGTGTAATTTTAGATTACAAAAACCCAAAATTTAAATATTTAATTGATGACATAGTTATTAATCTTTGATCTTCTTGAAATTTTGCAAATATAGAGGATATAAGGAAAAAAATGTATTCTATTTGTGGATTTGTCAAAATTCATGCACAATAATTTTTAAAAAATTGAGTAGAGTTATAGTCTTAGTTTAAAACCAAAATTGTTACCAAATTTTGTCCATAATTTAATTATGTTGGGTCTAACAAAATTTAGGGTGGTCACAGATATTTTTTAAGGATTAAAAAATCATAAATTTGAAAATTTTATATATAATATTTTTTCCAGGTTAGGGTAATCCTTTGACCACCCTGATTTAAACGTGGAGCTGCCAGTGTTCTTTATAGTAAACTTCATTTGGCATAATATCTTTCACGCAAATTCATAGGTAAAAAACAATAAGTGAGCTGAATTTATTAAATTAAAACAATAAACGTGATGAACAATAAGTGTAAGTTGCAAATTCAGAAGTAAAGAACAATAAGTAAGCTGAATTCAATAAATTAAATCAATAAGCGTGATGAACAATAATTGTAAGTTGCAACTTGGGAAAAAAAAAGTGAAAAAAAACAAAAAAACAAAAATGTAGAGTGTTAATATGTGGGATTTAATTATGTGGATGACTTTATTGGTTAAAAGTGATTATATCAAAAAGTCGTTAATTAATATATAAGTAAAGAACAATGAATAAGCCGAATTTATTAAATTAAAACAATAAGTGTAAGTTGCAACTTGGGAAAAAAAGTGAAAAAAAAAAAAATACAAAAACATGGGGTGTAATATGTGGGATTTAATTATATGGATGACTTTATTAGTTAAGAGTGATTATATCAAAAAGCGATGACTTTATATATGTGTGTATATATATATATATATTTGTTCTTAAATTTTGATAAAAGACTATTAGTTGGATCAGAATTTAAATTTCTAAAACTTAAATGATAAACTTTTATCTAAATTAAATAATTTTTAAATCTTATCTCTTAGTCAAGAGTCTTTTAGCTTAATATCCTAATAAAATATTAATTTAATAAGACGCCCACTTGTAAAATAATAATAATAATAATAATCAATAAAAATGTGAGTTGAGCGGCATTTAAGTTCAGAAAATTTTGATGATAGACTTTTAGTTTTATTTAAATTAAACAATTGTTAAATATTATTCCTTAATTTAAGAAAATATATTATAACAAATAATATAAATTAATTTACTAATTAGTTGTTCTTGATATGTTAATAATAGACTTTTAGTTAGAGTAGAAGTCAAAAGGTTTAACGTGAGTTTTTGTCTAGAATTTAAGTTTAGAATTTTTTATAATAGACTTTTAGTTTGAATATAATTTAAAATTGTTGAAGTTTAAATGATATGTTTGATCTAAATTAAACAATTGCTAAATATTATCCATTAATTTGAGGAATTATATCATAAAAAAATAATATATTAATTATTTGTTCTTAAAATATTGAAATATACTTTTACTTAGAGTAGAAGTCAAAACATGGTTTTTTTTTTTTCAAAAAGAAAACGTGGGTTGTTGTTTGGGATTAAAGTATAGAATTTTTTATAATAGACTTTTAGTTTAAATAGAATTTAAATTTTTTGAAGTTTAAATGAAAATTTTTTACCTAAATTAAACAATTATTAAATATAATCCCTTAATTTGAGGAAATATATCTTTCACATACAATCCATCCATGTCTATTATCAAAACCTCTGACAAGCTCCAAGGCACCTCCTTGAAGGTTTCATTTGCATCCTAAACTCATTAGGATGGAAGGTTTTGTGGTTTTAGACTTTGATCACACATCTATATCTATATAATACTAAAAGTTAAAGCGTAACGTTTAATGTTATTTCGCTCCTATTGAGGCATGTCAGCCGTCATGTCATTACCCTTTTATTTCATAAATTTCTCCTATAATTTCAAAAATTTTTTTCCTAAAATTTTCTCTTAATTTTAAAATACTATTAAAAAGAAAATATTTTCTAGCACTATCTCATCATAAAGCCCAACTTTAATTATATGTAACTTATGTTAGTGTTGTCCACCGTTAGGCCCAAACCTACATGTATCTTACGTTCAACCCAAGTCGAATGGTATTTACTCTTAACGCCAATAACTTTCTGTCTCCCCTCCTTTTGCTCTATCTGTCTTTCACAGTTTCAAAACTTCAACCCTTAAGCTTTTTAACGCCAACCTCTATCTCTTCCATCTTCCAAAGACAGTTTCAAAACTTCTGACTTTCAGCTTTCTACCGCCAACTTCTTTCTCTTCCAAATGCAGTTTCAAAAATTCAGACTTTCAGCTTTCTAACGTCAACCTCTCTCTCTTCCCTCCTTCATCTCTTCTTCAGGTATCTCTAAATCTCAATTGTAAATAAAATGAAATGGATATTGTAAAATAATTTTCAATTGAGGATGCGTTGATGGGTCTCCATGGTTATTGAAAATTCATTTGAAAAGATTTTTTTTTGGTGAAATTATTTCAATAGTGTTATCTATCTATTGTGAATATTCCAACGCAGTGGCTGGCTCCAGGAAAAAAATATGCAGGAAATATCAGAGATTCGACAGCCCCAAAATCCCAATGTAAATACCACAGACTACCTCTGGTAGTCGTCCAACAGTGTTTGACAGCCCCAAAATCCCAGTATAAATACCCACAGAAAGCCTCTGGTAGTCTTCTAACATCGTTGTTTCAATTGTTTATTAATGGGTTGCCTACAATGTGTTTGATTATAGTTGTCAATTTTGATTGTTCATTAATGGACTGCCTACAATGTGTTTGATTATAGTTGTCAATAACGTTCACACTGCTCTGTTTCAAAAAAAAAAAAAAAAAAAAAAAAAAAATCCTCTTGAAGCAACCAAGTTTCAGAAGATGGGAAACTTCAAGTCTTGAAGGATGGGCTTTCAAATTGTCGAAGGTGATTCAAGTGGAAGGAATTGGTGGATGAAGGTACTACCATTGATAATGCCTCTTTCTACATTTAGATTGATGTTCCATTCCTCAATATATTTGTCTCTTTCAATATATGTTGTCAATACATCATCTGTTTTTATGTACCTTGGTCAAATTATTGATTAAACTAATTAGACACTTCCCAAAAAACTTAGCACCAGAAGCCAAGAAATCATTGCCTTTTCACAGAAACCTATTGAACTTGCTCTCAATCTGCTTGATTATCTTTGTTCTAGAACAAACACGTTGGTCCAATAGACTCGAATACCAAACAACAATACAGCACTTATTGGATGTTTGGATTTGTTGAAGTCTACCATCAAATGACAAAACATTTGTCATCCATGAATTGACCCTCACCAAAATTTATCGATTACAGAGCTGCAATCTTATCACCTATAACTTCAAACAATTTGATAAACTGGATTTGATTTGTTATCCATTTATGATTTCGACAATATTTGATTCATGAAAATTGTGGCTATTTAAGTTTTCTTATGAAATTGTTTTTTTTTCAATGGCAGATTATTATTTTCTTTAACTATGAACTTTGTTTCCCCCAACCCCCCTTTTTTTATGGCAAATTATTGTTTTCTTTAGTTTATCAATACTATGAACTTTGGTTTTTTCCCCTTTGTTTCTTAATTCCTTTCAAAGTTTTAGAAGAGATGCTTCAATAAAATGTGTTTGATTGGGTTTTACAGATTTTGTAGATTGGCTTTGACTTTGGGGACATTTTTTTTTTCTATTTCAAGCCAATGCCATTTGGGTTCTAAAGTTTTCTCCCTGTATATCACATCCTTTTCTCAAAGAAAGTCACTCTAAAAAGATTTTGATTGGCAAGTGATATATATATATATATATATAATATGTGAATTCTATTGACAGAATTGAAAAGCCTTATATTACTACAAAGAATATCCTCCTAACATGCAGCTGAATCAACCTAATATAGCCTTTTTCTTTTTATTCTTTCAATTATTATAAAATGTATGGAATGCAGCTATTTAAAAAGAGAATTTTCTGTTTTCCTTATATGACAAAAAGCTTTCAGTTTTGCTTTTGAAGCTTTTATTTCTTTTGCATGCTTAGAGTTTTATGCATGCATTTTGTTTCAGATTTGTTCACTTTATTGAATTAACATCATCTTATGTTGATGTTTGATGATGTGCAATATTATAAGATATCAAAATCCAAGAAAGTCTAAGATCTTTTTTATTTTGGGTTTCTACATAGTAAGAGCACATAAATATGAAAGACAAAACCTACACGTATTATGCATTTTAATGAGTAGGAGCTTTGTGCATTGAATACGACCTTTTAATGAGCAAGACGCTATAGCTTAAGATGAAATTATAAGATGTTATTAGCTTAATTATAAGACCTAAAGTGAGTTAGGTTGCTTAGATTATGTGTAAATGTCATTTTTACTTGAAATCACTTTTGACAACTTTCTTACTTAAAATTGTTGATGTGTAGGTTTAAAGAAAAGATATAAGATTCTAGAAGGAGAATGCTTGGATCAAGATTGTCATAGCATTGAGCAACTGTGATAGTTATTGCTATTGGCATATGTGTAAATTAAATGCCTAAAATAGAGATAGATGTGGCAATAGTGTTTATTGAAATTCTTGATAGTGTCTAATTTGCAAAATAAATTAGAGCAAAAAGTGGATTTATGTAGAAAGGCTGTTGTATGTTGGATTTTTTTTTTTTTTTAACGTAACCTAACAATTTTTTTTTCTTTCTCAATCGCTTCTCTTCCTCTTTCTTTTTCTTGGTGGGCAAATTAGTCTCTCCTTGATTTCTTTTAGTTTTTTCTTTTAACATAAGGTTGGTTAATTATCCTTTTATTTAACTATCCCGTGCATCGCACGGATTAGCGACTAGTTGTTGATAACACTGGAGAAAATCTCACTCTATATACCCACGGGTTCGAGTTTGTGAGGATCAATATATACTATGTTTTAAATTAAGGTTTAGAAAACAAGACACTTATTTCAAATTTAATATGTAACAAAAAAAAAAAACAGTCTTTGACACTTGATTGTATGAACTTCGATCTAGGGTAACTACAGCTCTCAATCAATTATTTTCAAAGTGCAGCTCTTGATCAATTAAGTATCAGTCAAGAATGCACAAAACGTACTTCATTGAGTTGCTTCAATACAACTTGATTTTGAATACTTGAGCAACTTTTTAGTTTTTACAAAAAAAAAAAAAAAAAAAAATCATTTTAGTTTGTATATTATATTGTCAAGAAATACTACCAATCTAAAATCTAACAGTAAGTACCATACATGGATCATAAACTAATTTATTAAAAGATGTCACAAAATACACTATGCATCATGTAAGACATTGGTTAGTTAGATACAGACGAATTAAGTGTCTAATAGAACCTCTCCTAGCTTCAAACTTTTTTTATCCATATCCCAAGCTTCTGTTGAGCAACAGTTGTGCAAGCCAAGAGTCCAAGTCCAGGATGTTGTCTGAATCATAACATTGTCTTTGATCTGTTTGGTTGTGTTTATGAAATGGCAGTCAATTTGAGAACAAGGAAAGAAAAAAAGATGTTTGGGTTATAATTCTTCTCTCTGCCTTTTATTCATTGCTTCTGCTCTTTAAACACACATGGTTTCAAAAGATAATGGCCAGAAAACTAATCTGATCTCCTAGATAAAAGGAGTTCTTATTGAATTCAAATGAGGCAGTAAGTTTGGCTACTCAGCTACTGCTACTCGCTTCGTGTTCTGGGATTACTTTCACCTTGAAGTCTCTGTTATCCTTTGCTATGTCATCTAGTTTCTTCCTCACTGCCTCTATCTTACCGCTCATCTCATAACGAAGAGCAATTGGGTTTGAATTTGAAAAGAAAGTGCGTACCTCTTTTATGATTTTGTTCCCCCTCCTTGCTCTTTGTCGTGAAGCTCTAGTGTCGAATTCTATCACCAACTCTTTTATTTCTTTAACTGCGTCCTCTAGCTTATGGATCAAGTCCTTGACTTGATGGCTACAACTTTGTTGCTCCTCTGCATCCTTACGTACAGCTTCGATTCTAGAAACTGTTTTGTCGAGTTTGTCAAGCTCGTTTTTGAAATCGCAGATTTTTCCAATCTCTTGTAAAATCTGAGAACCCAAATTTTCAATGATCGTTTGTACAAGACCAGAGATGACTGATTCCGCCATTAATTTCTTCTTAGTTGGAAAAAATGATCGCTGAAAAGAGTGACAGGAAAGCTAGAGGGGGGCTTAAATAAAAGTTCTTCAATGTTGATGAAAATGAAGGTAATGTTGCTGTGAAGGTGCGGACTGCGGAGTCACCATTAGCAGTTCTTGTTTTTGCAGTGCTTATCCTAGAACAATGGTCATGTTCATGCATAGGAAACAGTGGGAACTGGAAACTCACTAGTACTTTCATATATGAGAGTGATAGGCCTTTTCTGCACCATATACGACCCAAAAGTATCACTTGCATTTCATCACTGAAGTTGACGTTTAGTCGTGTTCATGAATTTCTTTTTTTGTTGAAACTTTAGAAATGAATTTCATACTCAGTTTTTGACAGAGTCATATTTACTAATTCTATGGCTTATGAATTCAATGAGTGAATCAAAGGCCAAATGTCACATTGTTCTGCCGTAAACAAGTCTACATGTTAACTTCAGTGATGCAATTGCAATCCAAAAATAGGGCCGGGTCATTGCACGCCTAAGACCAAAAAATTTAGTGAGCCTTTTTAATATTACTATGTATTAATTAAATATTATTTAGTTGACCTTTTATTTTATTAAAATCGTTATTGTTTTTTGAGATGTAAAATTGTTAATTAAGTTTTTTTTATTTACATCTCATTCACAAGTTGTTTGGAAAATTTTGTCAATGATTATTCGGCACACTCATAATATATATGTATATATATATTGGTGTATGTGAAATAATTTATAGTTTCAGTTGAGTTTGATTAATATTGGCTCAATATTTTGGGAACCTTCTTGGGGGGGGGGGGGGGGAATGCAAAACAAACCTATATTTTTTTTCTTTTTAAAAAGTTACAATATCATTTTACAATATTAGGACATTATTATACAATTTTTGGGGTCTTTTGCTTAAGCAATTGAGGCCTTAAGAGCACACACATGGGTGCTTGTATAATAGAAAAAGAACCACGTACATTCTAGCCAACCCAGCCCAAAATTCACCCACATTAGGCCTTGCAAAGTTGTGTCAAAATACACTATATCTACAATAATAGTGTAAATTTACACTCACAATATTCATTTTGTATTTAGTTTATTATTCTTTCTTTATGTATCCCGAGAATGAAGAAAAAGAGTGGGGGGTGGTTGCTATGCATAAAGAAAGAAAAATAATTTTTAAAAATTAAGAAAAATTAATATTTTAATGAAATGTAGTCTAAAATAATTTGACATGAGGTATTTTGAAAAGTAAGTATGTAAAATAAAAAAAATAAGTTTTTGTACTAAAATAGATAAAAATTTTTGCACAAATTGATGTAAATGCTCTTAGTGGTCTATAATACAAAATTAATAGCAGAGAAGATCTGTTTGCAACTGAGCCAAACCTTAAAGGATATTTTTGCAATTTTAGCCTTATATAAGTATGCATCTTGGATTTGGCCCATTTGGGAATAAACCAATAGTTGGTTTCTAAGTTCTTGTAGCCGAAATTGAAAAAACCTATCTTGAACGGCCCAGAAGAGAGAAACCATCCTAACCAGATCACAAATCCAACCCGTTTTGATCACAATACCACAATTGTCAATTGTGGAGAGCACCAAGACCAAGTGCCATCTTGTTAAATTTTAATCATGGGTAAGCATCTTTTCCAACCACGTTTTGAAAAAATTCAGTTTGGATGCAGAGAAAATCTCAGGCAAAAGAAAACAAAACAAGATAATTAAAATCACATTTGGTTTTATGCTGTGATGAATTTAAGCAATTAAAATCGACTATTAATGAAGATGAAAAATACATATCATTAATCTCTTTGATTCAATCTGTACGACTCAATAGACAAACTCAATATACATGGACCCTTCACAAACAACCCATTCATGTCTATTATCAAAACCTCTAACCAGCTCCAAGGCACCTCCTCGAAGGTTTTATTTGCATCCTAAACTCATTAGGATGGAAGGTTTTGTGGTTTTAGACTTAGATCACACATTGTTGAAAACACTGGAGAAAATCTCACTCTATATACCCACGGGTTTGAGGGCACAATTTCTATCTGGTTGGCTCTGAGTTTGCCTCTTTTTGCCTCATCAGAGTCGAGTTTGTAAGGCTTCATATATATGTTTCAAATTAAGGTTAGAATACAAGACACTTATATCAAATTTAATACGTAACTAAAAAAAAAACAGTCTTCGACTCTTGATTGAATGAACTTCGATCAAGGGTAACTACAGCTCTCAATCGAGTATTTGTCAAAGTGTGGCTCTCGATCAATTAAGTATCAGTCAAGAATGCACTAAACGTACTTCATTGAGTTGCTTCAACACAACTTGATCTTGAATACTTGAGCAACTTTTTAGTTTTTACCCAAAAAAAAAAAAAAAGTTTTTATATTATATTGTCAAGAAATACTACCAATCTAAAATCTAACAGTAAGTATCATGCATGGATTATAATATAATCTCTTAAAAAATGTCTCAAAATTCACTATGCATCATGTAAGACATTGGTTAGTTAGATACAGACAAGTGAGTGTCTAATAGAACCTCTCCAAGCCTCAAACTTTTTTTAATCCTTATCCCAAGCTTCTGTTGCAGCAACAGTTGTGCAAGCCGAGAGTCCAAGTCCAGGTTGTTGTCCGAATCATAACAGTGTCTTCGATCTGTTTGGTTGTGTTTATGAAATGACAGTCAATTCAAGATGACTTGTCTCCAAGAAAATGAAAAGAAGAAAGATGTTTGGGTTATAATTCTTCTCTGCCTTTTATTCATTGCCTCAGCTCTTTAAACACAACCGGTTTCAAAAGATAATGACCAGAAAACTAATCTGATCTCCTAGCTAAAAGGAGTTCTTATTTGAATTCAAATGAGGCAGTAACTTTGGCTACTCAGCTACTGCTACTCGCTTCATGTTCTTGGATTACTTTCACTTTGAAGTCTCTGTTATCCTTTGCTATGTCATCTAGTCTCTTTGTCACTGCCTCTTCTTACCGCTCGTCTCAAACCGAAGAGCAATTGGGTTTGAATTTGAAAAGAAAATACGTACCTCTTTTATGACTTTGTTCCCCCTCCTTGCTCTTTGTCGTGAAGCTTTAGTGTTGAATTCTATCAATAACTCTTCTATTTCTTTAACTGCGTCCTCTAGCTTATGGATCAAGTCCTTGACTTGATGGCTACAACTTTGTTGCTCCTCTGCATCCTTAAGTACAGCTTGGATTCTAGAAACTGTATTCCCGAGTTTTTCAAGCTCGTTTTTGACATCGAGTATTTTTCCAATTTCTTGTAAAATCTGGGATCCCAAATTTTCAATGATCGTTTGTACAAGACCAGAGATGACTGACTCCGCCATTAATTTCTTCTTAATTGGAAAATGGAACACAGAAAAGCGTGATAGGAAAGCTAGAGGACTTAAATAAAGTGCTTCAATGTTGATGAAGATGAAGCTAATGTTGCTGCGAAGGTGCGGAGTCAACATAGCAGTTGTGTTTGTAGTATTCTCCTAGAACAATAATCATGATCATGGAAACTAACAAAGAAACACTTTCATATATAAGAGTAATAGGCCTCTTTTGCATGAGGTGGTATTATATGAACCGATGCATGATATATTTATACAAAAATTCATGTGGACCCAAAAGTAACACTTGTATAATTGAAGTTGACTTTTAACATTATTGCATTTTCTTGAAAAAAAAATGTGACTTTTGACCTCGAAAGTACCGCTTGCACCATTGAAGTTAACGATCAGCCGGCATTTTATGGAAACAATGTCACATTTGGCCTTTAATGCATACATTCATTTAGTAACTTAGTGGTCTATAATACAAAATTAGTAGCAGAGAGAAGATCTATTTGAAACTAAGCCAAAGCTTGAAGGATATCTTTGCAATTTTTGCCTCATATAGTGTGTATCTTGGATTTGGTCCATGTTGAGTTAGCGGAAGCTCTAATACCAAATTGTTGAACAAAAAACTGAACAAGAAGATTTTATTTAAAACTTGACTCTTTGAATTACGACACTTTACAAGCATTGATGCTTGACTCCCATACATTGATACTAGTGCACTGCAAACAAAGCACTTACTCACCAAATGCACTTGCACACACCTCACTTCTAAACACCTGCACACACTAGTTCTTGACTCTATTTCACTCTACACACTTGCTACCTATGACACACACTTCACCACCTCATACAACTTCACACATCTCTCACATGGTGCTTGATGACACACTTCACTTCACACACACCTCTCACTAGTCTTACACTCTACTTCACAAGTCTCTCACAGCTCATTAGATCTATTTATACTAGATGTATGTTGGTTAGGAAACCAACTTGAAGCTTCTAGCTTCTTCCTTTTTATTGACATTAAATTAATGCCTTTCTCTAACCTTCTAGACACCTTATAAATTTGTGGCTGAAATTCACTAGTGTAGGGAAGCTACTAGACAAAATATGAAAACTATCTTGGAGATAATTCTGGAAAGAGAGTAAGAGAGAAATGTCCAGAATTAGAGAGAAATTTCTAGAGATAGAGATTGTATGAGAAGTTCTAGAAGTTTCTAGAGAATTTCGAAGAGAAGCAAATTGAGTGAAACTCTAGAAATTTTTAGAGACAAGAGAGTTAGTGTTAATTTCTAACAGTCCATTTGGGAATAAAACAATAGTAGGCTTATAAGTTTTAGTGGCCGAACTTGAAAAAACCAAACTTGAACTCCCCAAAGCGAGAAACCCATCCCAACCAGATCACAACTCCAACCCGTTTTGATTACAAAATCCACAAAGCGCCTACCAAGATTTGAGGTGGGAATCAGGAATGCTGAGATTCACCCTCATACACCTTATAGGACATTGATCAATACCACAGTTGTAGAGAGCACCAAGACCAAGTGCCATTAGAGTCCCTTTAAGTCCTCTTGTTAAATTTAATCATGGTTAAGCATCTTTTCCAACCACGTTTTGAAAAAAAATTGTTTGGATGTAGAGAGAATCTCAGGCAAAAAAAAAAAAAAAAATGATAATTAAAATCACATTTGGTTTATGTTGTGATGAAAAATATTAAGAGCTTAAGCAGTTAAAATTGCCTATTAAGAGCTGCAAGAAAAATGAAGATGAAAAATATATCTTTAATCTCTTGATTATGACTCAATAGACAAACTCATTGTTGTAACTCGCTGGCTTTGGAGCTCTAAACTTCTTGTACATGGACACTTCATAAACAACCCATCCATGTCTATTATTATCAAAAACTTTGACCCCTCCAAGGCACCTCCTTGAAGGTTTTCTTTGCATCCTAAACTCAATAGGATGGAAGGTTCTATGGTTTCATGCTTTGATCACACATTGTTAATAACACTAGAGAAAATCTCACTCTATACCCACGGGTTGGAGGCCGCAATTTCTATCTGGTTGGCTCTGAGTTTGCCTCTTTTTACCTCACCAGAGTCGAGTTTGTAAGGCATCATATATATGTTTAAATTAAGGTTAAGAAAATAAGACACTTATCTCAAATTAAATACATAACTAAAAAAAGAGTCTACAACTCTCGATTGAACAAACTTCTGTTGGGAGGTGCACGGCACCTTGAAGTCTAGCCCATATAGGACTTGTGTTTAAGCATTGAAGAAATCCTATTTCCATTAGAAATAGGTGTATGTGATAAATCTTCTTGGGATGATGTAGTAGTAGATTGTGTAGGAAGCTGTGAGTAATTATCTGGGTTTGGATTTGTTTGAGTTGTTTTAGAGCTTTCACATGATTGCAAGAGCGCAATGAGTTTTTCTTCAACAAGCCTTTGTGGGGGCTTTGTGGCTAAACTTATAAGCTGAATTTTCGATATTTTAGGAGCAGAAAGCTATGTGTTAGTGTGCACTTACTGTCACCGCTTAACGAAGAAAGGAAAATGAATTTGACCCCTTTGATTCGGGGGAGAACTACAACTACTACAACTAATAGGATGGTCTGCTTGTGTGTTTCAGTGTTTTGTGTTTTGGATATGCTTTGGTGATGTGTAACAATGAAATAAAAATAAGAATTAGATAAATCTTATACATTAATATGTCAACTTTTAAATTTTATGTTTGAAAAATAATTGAATTTTTATCTATTTGCCTATTCTTGAAAATTTATGAATACTAGTCGCTAACCCGTGCGATGCACAGGATAGTTAAATAAAATGACAATTAACCAACATCACGTTAAGGTAAAAGAATTAGTAAGAGACTGATTTGCCCACCAAGAATTTAAAAGAAAAAAATATTGATATAATAAAATCTAAGAAATTTAGAAATAGAAAATTGGGTTAATAATATGCATATTATAGAATCCCCAAATTCTACTTCAAAACCAAACAAAACCTTTCAAATTCTAAAAATTCATATATAATATACCAAATAAAAATTTACCACACCTTGGGTTGGAAGACATAGGTTGCAGTTTTGATTTTTCTCCAAAAAATAGAGATGCTTCATCTGCTGTATACAATATAAAATAATTATTAGAAATTTCAACCCAAAAACCAAACCCACAAAAACACTATCAAAATATAGAGATTAACCCAAATACTTAGAAGAAAATAAATTCTAAACATAACAAAATAATAAGATAGAATGAAAATTTCAGGCACATATGAAAGCAAATAAAAAAGACAAAACCTACGTTTTTTTTTTTTTTTTTTTAGTTGAGTCTCTCTCCTTCTTATTTTTTTAATTTTAAAGTGAAGTTAAGTTTAGGATTTTGAGATGGTAATTGCTAGGGTTTTAAGGAGAGAAGAGAGAGTCTTACCAGGAGTCTAAATAATATAAATAATTCAAAACATGGAACATTATCAAATTTATAACACCTAATTCCATTATCTTCTACGTTGAATCCAAACAAATAATTAATTGAAATTAATCCAAACAAATAATTAATCAACAAAAATCAAAGCTTTAATAAAAAAACAAAAAATCACATGAACCCAAATAAAAATTCTCAATTAAGCAAGAACATATAAAAGTTTACCACACCTTGGGCTGGAAGACATAGGTTGCAACTTTGATTTTTCTCCAAAAAATAGAGATGCTTCATCTGCCATATACAATATAAAATAATTATTAGAATTTCAACCCAAAAACCAAACCCATAAAAACACTATCAAAATATAGAGATTAACCCAAATACTTATAAGAAAATCAATTCTAAATATAATAAAACAATAAGATAGAATGAAAATTTCAGGCACATATGAAAGCAAATAAAAAAAGACAAAACCTACATTTTTTTTTTTTTTTTTTACGTGAGTCTCTCTCCTTCTTATTTTTTTAATCTTAAAGTGAAGTTGAGTTTAGGATTTTGAGATGGTAATTGTTAGGGTTTTAAGGAGAGAAGAGATTTTGGTATTTTTATGCAAAAAACGTTATTTTAGGTCTAGGTGATTTATTTCCTTGTTTTTAGGCTCTTTTAATGTTTTTTTAGGTCAAATTTGGTTCCTATTATGGTTAGGTATTAATTAGGGCTTATTTTAGAATATATTTTCTTGTCCATCAAGTTTTATGGAGCCCTTAAATAGGCCTCCAAGTTTGTATACGTTTTTCAATATTATTGTTATAAGATATAAAACTTAAAATAAAAAGAATCAAAAATAAAAAGAAAAAGAAAATAGTGATGATGTGGAAAATTGTGAGAGCTTCAAAAGTTTCGGTTTTATATATATATATATATATATAGATTATGAAATTTTAATATTTGTGTATTCTCTAAAATTTATGATCGAATATTCTAAAACTCCAATATTCACATATTCTTTCATCTGATGTGACATAGATCCCATTATTTAATTAGTGAAATTTACTATCATTAGTATTATTCCCGTACGATGCATGACTTGATGAATATTCATATGCAAGCTAAATTGTTTTTAAAAAATAATTACAATAAAATTATTAAATAAAAGTAATAATAAATTCTAAAATAAGTAAGTAATTTTAATAAAAAAAATTTACTTTAAGTTCCGATTGTGTAGAGTTTGGACATTATCAATATTTATATATTTTTATATTTTAAAATTCTTTTTGTGCTTTGTGTTAATTTTTTAATAAGAGATACGTAATGAATTTGATCATTCCTATTTGGGTTATGTCATAGCCAACACAAATAATAATAAACAAAATATTCCTTCAATACATTCTTTTTCCTAATGATAGTTTAATTTAAAAAAATCAACACACTCAAAAATTAAATATAATAATCAAAACCCAAAATCAAAACATACGAAAAAGAGTTCAAAAATATTTTTGAGAATATAAAAAAATTTAAAATTTACATAATGAAATCAAGAAGTTAAATGGGTGTCCATTGTTTTGCTTCTTTATCAATGGCAGCTCTAAGAATATTTTTCAGAGTGGTCATTAAAAAACTTAAATTACACAAAATTTAATTAAAAGAGAACGTCATATATTGATAAAAAAAAAAAAAAAAAAAAAAAAAAAAAAAAAAACTCACACACACACAAATACATATAGTCTTATAATTTCTTTCTACAAATTTTTTTATTTTGAAATTTTTGCACGATAGTATCATTACCAATGTTGCAAGTTACATATCTATCAAAATATTAATTAGATAAAAATTTTCTTTGGATTTTTCTTTTTGTTTGTGAGGACCTAATATATTGTTAAGGGGATTAAAGTTTAAAGACAAAGTTTGGCTACAAACTTAATTGTACCATAAGACTACAACTCTCATTAAATAAATTAACATTACCATATATTTTGAAAATTTAATTACTGAATTGCATGTTCTTTATGTTCTTAAAACGCTGTTAAGGTACATTTTTTTTACACCTAATATTATTTAAATACCACCTATTTATTTTCAAACATCACCAACAAATTATTGGGCTTCACCAAATATTTTTTACCATAATATTATTATAGCCCACAACCATTTTTTTGGCCACCACAAAATTGGGTCACAATATAAAATGTTATAAGACCCGATATTTTTGTAAAGCCTATAATTTAGACTTGTCTCCAAATTATTTATTTTATTGAGCAAGATAAAATCTTATTCTTTTTAAAGCCCAAAGATGTTTATGCTTAGCGATATTTGAAAAGCTCATAATTTAAATATATGGCGAAACAATTTTACTAATGGAATTCAAATCCATAATTAAAGCCCATGATTCAAACCCATGGAAAAATTTTCGCCGGTTCATCCTTTGTCTCCTTTTACACTTCACTTGTGGCAGTGGTTATGTTCCTTTCAATTCTCACATTTGTGTGTAGAGAAAGAGATTTCCGCCACGCCTTACCCTGGAAGCTTTTGCTTGGTTTAACAACATTCTAAATGTCCATAGCTTCTACCTTGGTATCTTTCACAATCGGACATTTCTTCATCTTTAGGAATCAACTAAAATTTGTGTCTTCCACCTCGTATATAGTGACCTACACTCTAGTAACATTGTTTTCTATGGCAATGTTTCCGCTCTACTTTCATTTAGTGTGGGCTATCTTGAAGAAGGTGCCACAACGTAAATACATGGTGAGTATTCCTCACTGGCTTTCGGAAGATTAACAAGTATTTACATTTCTATGTTCTTCAAGAGTCTGATGGCTCAGGTTATTAATGATTGATACACTTTCTCCAATAATATTGATGCAGGACTTGTACTGTGTGTTCTATTTCAATAAAGCAAAACATATATATCTGGGTGAATTGAAAATTATCTACCTTCTTAATTAAGTTGTTGGACTACAATTTGCTATTGGGAGTTCAATTTGTCAGAATGTTCTATTTTTTATTACCATTATGAATTTAAATGTTGTGAATTCAACTTTATATATAGTTTGTAGGAAATAAAAATTTATAGAGTTGGTCAGTTTCATTCAAATTTTGTTAGATTAGTCATTGTCTAATTAAACAAATATGTTGATGTTTTAACATGTAATTCCAATGCTCGCTTCTTTCTGAGTAATCTAGCTACCTGAGCTAGTTAGAAATAGGACTATAAATAAGTCGTGCTATTTATTATGAATAACTAGAGCTTGACTTAAGAAAATATTTGTTTATATTCGTATATATTTAGCAAATAAGCCAATCTCATATTTAAGTTCAGGCTTGATTATTAAACAAACAAAATTCAAACATAATAATATATTTGTGAACAAGTTTATGCGAATGAGACTTGATTAAATGCGTACATAACAGCAAAAAAATCTGACCTATGTATTTAATTATATCAATCTCATTATATTGAGAAAATGTAAAAAGTGAGGACTTAGGAACAAAAAATAGGTTTTTTGCTTTATTTACAAATGTGACAATGAAAATCGCTGATGTTTTCTATTTAGTGTTTGCATAGTACAATTTGAGATGAGATTTTAAGTTTCATTTTTTAAAATTGATGCCACTGCATTTTGTTTTTAAAGTAATGACTTATGAAAACTGTTTTTAAAATGACTTACCCAATAAGCCCTTGCTTTTGGAATATTAAAATTTAAAAGTAAAAACTTGAACTTGCAGATATTAATATTTATTTATTTATTTTTAAACAAGAAGCCAAGAATGGTAAGACCCCACAGAAATCGTCAAAACAAACACTGGAAAAATTTTTTGTGGAGTTTTTGCGGCTTGTCTTAGATCTGAAATTTTGGGATCAAAGGATTTTTTTTTGAGATTTTGCGGTGGTGGAATTTTTTTTATTTTTTTTAACCTGTGTAAAAAAATTACGTAAAAGAGTTTTTTAGATTATTTTAACATGCTGTAGTAACTTTTTGGTAATATAAAATAAAGAACTTTTGCACAACTAGATTGGAATGGTCTTTTCTAAAATTTTAAAAAAAGAAAAAGAAAAAAAAGATTGGATATTGTCATACTGCTGTCTCATAGGCTGAAAATGAGAGGAAATTGAAATGTTTAAATAATGGGACTGGATATCATCCAATATCTGTTTTATATATGGGCTTGGGTTTTTAACTTTTGGAAATTTGTGGGTTGTAAATTTAATTATTGAATAATTGAGTTCTTCTGTGGTAAATTTCATTCTCTCTAAGACAAAAGAAATGTCGCCTAGTACACGGTGCCCCCACACGAAAATAAGGTACATCTTCACGCTAGGAAATGGGAATAGTTTTCAATTTTTGCAATTTCATGCTCATTTTTAGTCAAACCAAGTTTTCCAAATAAATCCAAATCCAAATTTTGATGATACCTTAATAAAAATGTCGAATGAATTCCAGTTACTCTGGATCACACAAATGATCTCGAAAGAGTGTCGGAGGCGCCCCATAGCTTATAGAACTGAGTCTTTCAATGGAGAACATATATAAGTAAAGTTGCATTGCTGCTTTTAATTAACAGATGGAAATCTTGAAAGTAGCAAATCTCAACACAAGCTCTTCAGTGTGACATGATTGTGAATCAACTAGCTCAATATGCTAGGAACCTGTCAGAGTCTAGTTTTTGGAGAGAGGAAACTCCATGTATCATTGAGCATTTAGTGTCTCAAAATGTATTGTTTTTATTCTCGTCTCAATAAAATGAAGTAGTTTTCATAAAAATAAAAATAAAAAAAATTAGAGCTGAATATGGGGAAACAAAGTGCAAGGGGAAAGGGTAAGCATGCTCGCCAAAATTCAACAGAGTACTCGATCTAGCGATTCATCGAATCAAGAAGGACAAGTTTCTTCAAAAAATGTACATGAATGGCGATCCCTGTTCTGTGGTTTTACTTTATAGCAGTTTTAACCTATGCAAAACACCAAAATCATTTTTTAAAATAAACCTTTAGATGATATAAAGGAAAACTATTAAAATAATAGAAAGGGATTAGAAATTACAAATTCTAAAACACCTATATACTGTAAAATTTAAAGATTTCATTGAGGAAAAAAAAAAAAAAAAAACAACAACAACAACAACATCATGAAGCTCATGTATTTCTTCTGTGTGTACTGTATCTAAATAAATATATGTGTTAGGTAACCCGGTGTAGTTTGATTAAATTTGCACAATCAGTAACTAGATTAGCATTCTCTCTCTTTCTCTCTCTCTCTCTCTCTCTCTCAAAAAAAAAAAAAAAAAAAGAAAAAGAAAAAAAAGGTTAGCATTTTTTTTCAATGGTACCAATAATTTATAACTTTTTTCATGCTTATCATACACATTAAATTTTATATAGATTGGATTTAATTTATTATCAAATTTATAGTTTTTTTTTTTTTTGAAAATTCAAATTTATAGTTAACTGTATATAGCATGTTTCTTAAACATAAAAGACTAAAGCTCTGGATAATTTATAGATAAAACAATTCCTAAATCTCTGATAATATATTAGTCCTTGACCGACACAGTTAGTATATATAATAACAATATATAATTCAATTGATACCTTTGGTATTTCTAACAAATGTCTACCAATCATAAATAGCTAGACATTCACTCTTTTCCAATTTACCTATCCATACTACCAAAATAGCATTCACTACTCACTATATATACAATTAATATCATGAGCATGACATGGCATAAAAGTGATATTGCTGCACTAGCTGGACTCTCTCTCTCTCTCTCTCTCTATACTAAGCTTTCCTTATTTATTTGTTATAACTTATAAGTACAAAAATGAAGCCAATTATCTTTGTTTATTGCTTTACAATTGAGGGCCATAATGTATTTGTTACCATAGAATTTTTCCCACATGTTAGTATAATAGAAGAGGGATTTTCACAAGATCCTTCCAATGATGGAACACGAGTTTGGTGATGCAGACATTTTCCTTAATTGTATAATCAGTGACAACTGGAGGTTTACTTTGTTCTGTTTTACTTTATTGTTGGAGTATTTTCATTGCAGGACTATATCTTTGTTGGGGTGGGCTTTTCCCTTGTGTTGACCTGTTTGTTGTAGGAAACATTTTGGGCTTTCTTAAGATTCTTGTTGGGCCTAACCTAGGTATAAAGCATAAAAATGGAATCTTTCAAAATTTCACTTATAGCTTTTGGGTAGGAGTGTGCATGGGTCGGGTTGGGTCGGGTTGAGGGAATTTTTTGACCCGACCCACCATGGTGGGTCAAAAAAAATTCGACCCAACCCAACCCAACCCACATGGGTCGGGTTGGGTCGGGTTGAACCCATGGGTTTGAAATTTTTTTTTATTATTATTAAATTGAATAGAAAAAAAATATAAATATTAATATATTAAAACAACCCAAAGATTAGTATCGATGTAATTCCTTAAGGGCAAACAACACCAATAACTAAACAACAATAATAATTTACTAGAGTTTGTGTGAACTCATTGGCTTTTATATAGGATAGGAAGAGTTGGTTATTTTAAAAATTTTATTAATTATATAATACATATTATATATATAATTAGTATTAGTAGGAGGAACTGAGGAAGTACTGCTCTACAACTGGTTTTTTTTTTTAATTATTAAATATAATATATATATATATTTAAATATATACAAGTGCCCTGGTTTTTTTTAAAAAAATTAATATATAATATATTTTAAATATATATTAAATATGGGTGGGTCGGTGGGTCGGGTCGGGTTTGGCGGGTTTGTAATTTTATGACCCAAACCCAACCCGACCTGCTATAAAAAAAATTTTTGTAACCCAACCCAACCCACCAAGGCCTAAAAACCGACCCAACCCGGTGGGTCGGGTTGGGTCGGGTCGGGTTTGGTGGGTCGGTGGGTTTTTTGCACACCCCTACTTTTGGGTCATATTTTAAGCCCAACATTGAGTCTTGGTTTTGGCCTCCATAATTATTATATTTGTCAAAGTGAAAATTTCACCCCTAACAACCCCTACGTACACTTTGCACCCTAAACTTTTAGAATGCACAGTACCATCCTGGACTATAACCCATGTTACACTTTGCACCCTTCATCAATTCTGTAGTTAAATTGGATAGCATCATATGAAAAGACCTAATTGCCCTTCTTCTCAATCCCTTAAACTACACTCTTTATTAAATTTTACCACCCTAATTAAATCGCACTCTTTATTATACTTTACATCCTAAATTTTGGTTATTCGTTCAAGATAAGGACAAAATTGATAGCAAGGTGCAAAATGTAAAACCAGTAATGATTTTGGGTACTAGCCGTGCATTCTAAAAGTCTAAGTTACAAAATGTAAATTGGGGTATAATTTAGTGTGATAAAATGTAATTACTCTTAAAAATTTTGTTCTTGTGACGTCAAATTATAACTCCACCACGGGGGGTGAAAACTTTCAGGACGAAATATTTAACAAAGAAATGCTTATACAAGTCATTATTGATGTGGGGGAGGGGGGGGGGGGGGGGGGGGGGGGGGGAAGTAAAAGGTACAACTCATTATTCTTTTCTTAAACTATGCAACATTAGCGGTGTGCTTTCTCATTTAAGCTAACAACTCATTAATTTTTTGTTGGACTGAAAAACTCATTAGCTTATTCTTTTCTTAAACTATGCACCATTAGCAGTGTGCTTTCTCATTTAAGCCCTCTTTCTTTTCTTTTTTTCCCCCCTCCCTCTCTTATTTAAAGGTAAGGTTCTAGTTCCTTTCTTTTCTTTTTTAGTAAAGATTAATGAAAAAAATAAATTTTTGTTCAAAAGATGAAAAAGAGACCACCCTAACCACGTATAATTCCTGTTGAAGCAGTTCGTTACACATGGGAGATGCCTACTAACAAGAACAGAATACATTATAAGAGAAGAAAGCAATTGGTCCCAAAACTCTAAGGCGCATACGAATGTAGAAGCTTCACAATAAATGTATAGATTCTTTATATGAGTCTCTATGTATGATGACAGCTATAAAATAATCCTTTTATATCCCCTAGAAATTTAGTGAACGAAACCCTAAAAGTCCAAGTCATCATAGGTCAAAAAATAGATTTGGAATTTCTAGATCTGTGAAACTCGATAAATCAAGAGGTATTGAGCTTATATCAAGGTTCATTAAGTCTCGATAGAATAAAATAATCCTTTTATATCACTCATTTTTAAAACTTCGGAAGCCAATATTGCTCATTTTAAACTTAATGAACTAAAAGCACTCACTAGATAAACTTTAAGGACTAATAATGCATTTTGGCCAATTTGTTACACTATAGTTTGTGGTTGTAGGTTGTAGCATTACTCTTTTTTTTAATAATGCTACAGACTTAATTACAATCATAAACTATTTTACAAATTATTGTTGTAGCCAATTGTTATTGTTTTTATTTGGACTCATAACTAATATTACTTTTTTGTTTACTAATAATCATTCATCACACCAGCAGTTTGTAAAAAAAAAAAAAAAAAAAAACACTTGTAAAGAAGTTTGTATCTCTATTTTTTTTTTAATTGCTTGAAGAAGCTTTCCTTTTAAGTGTAAGATAAACGAAACTTAAAGGAACCAAATTTGACAAAAATATATAACTATGCTAGATGAGGAGCTTGTGTAATAGTTAAAGTCAAAATCTTAGAGACCCCACTAAAATAAGGTCTGTCGGTGTTATCCGAGTACCAAAGAATTTTGTTAATCATTTCCTCAAAATCTTAGAGACCCCACTGGAATAATGTCTTCTTTTGTCATGCAGAATGTATCAAGTGCCAACGTCAGCTCTTCACTTTTATAATTCCCTTTAATACTCTTTTTTTTATTTTTTTTTATTTTCATCTTCTTTAAAATATAAGAATTTCATTCTAATTATTTAGAAAGATATATATACTACTTTAGAAAAAAAAATCTAATTAGATTCTACAATTGAAGTCTAATTTTGCATCATGTGTCATAAATTATTTATTTTTAGAGAGTTTTATTTCTTAATTTTGGAGTCAAATGTGGGATCACATCATAAATATACATCCGAGCAAGTTATTGTGTACAAAACTAAAGAGTATAGAATTAATGAACATAAAAAAAATTTTAAAAATAAACAATTTACATTTTCTACCTTATAATATTTTTACAAGACTTTTTAAAGAGTTAAAAAAAATATATAAGAATGACTATCAATAATATATAAATTATATATATAAGAATTATATTATGCATTTTAATGTATATATTTTAAGTATATCCATGCATATACATAAAGTTACAAGCTAGTTTGGATAACAAATAACAATTGTCAATTAAGATAAACACCAAAAAATGAGTGTAATATGCGAGTGTCAACAAATTAAGAGGTTTAAAAACATTACTGGCATAGGATGGATTGTACTAAAAAAAAAAAACAAAAAACAAAAAAAAAAACAAAAACAAAAACAAACAAACAAACAAATTAAGAGGTTTAATTTATACCATTTACATTAACAATGTTTTTCTCATTGTCATGCCCATGGTAAAAGAGCATTACTTTTTCTTAACCGTTTTTAATACTCAATACTTATTTATATCTTTTTTTACTATTGATGTAAGACAAATAATTGTAACACCCCAAACCCATACCAATGATTTAGATGCAGAATCTGTCTTATAAATAATTAACAATAATATAATGGAACAATGCGTAATTAAATATCCACAATTAAACTTCAACCCATCAAAATCTTTCCTATGAAATCCATAAAACAAAAACTTTAACAATAAAGTCTCCAAATACAATCTCAAAGAGTTCCACAAATAACAAACTCACTATCCTAAGAAAATATACTAAAACCATCAATCAATTAATATAACTCCAAAAGAAGTCTCCAATCTATTTCTCCAATGATCTACTACCAAAAGATATTCCACCGCTCTAATTTGAAAGGGTGGAGAAAGGGGGGTGAGCTAGAAACCCAATAAGAGATTACATAACATGGGGATGTGTTTCAAAACAAAATAATAGTACCATTGACAAAATATAATCTTTATTAAACATTTACAAATAGTTTTAATAATAATATAATATATTCTACAAAACTGTCAGAAAGAAAACATTTACTATAGCATTGTAATCTGTAAATAAAATGATAACCACTTTAATTAGCCAAAATACACTAAATAGGTAGAAACAATATATTATAGTAATAAACAATTTTTCCACTTATAAAGATCAATAACAATAAAACAGTGGTTCAATATGGAAAACATTAGTCAGACAAAGACATAAACTACTAAACACTCAGTTGGTGATTCCCATGGGGAATAATAACACTAACCTCAAAAAGGCAACACTGGCTCCAAAGAGCAAATAATAACACTAGCTCCGAAGAGCAAACGATAACACTGTACCATACTACAATAATACTACATCGGTCGCAGACCAACACTTAACCCTGTGTTGGCAAAAGTTGCAGACTGTCTAGCTGACCATTTGAAAACATTCTTTCTTTATTACAATATTGTCAATATAAACCATATATCATATAATAAATACTTTCTCAAAAATATAGTTTTGAGTCATTCTTAAGTTATACAGTTTCAGAGTAATATACAAGAAATAATAAAATTCAGGTATGTATAAAACATTGACAATGGTATAAGTTTTTGGGAACTTCACTTTTGCAATTATGTATATATAAATATATTTTTACCACAAATATATATAGACAATATGTTTTGAAGTCCAGTTACCTCTAGTTGCTAAAACTCGTAGTTTAGATCCAAAATCAAATGAGTTCTTCCTCCACACCTAAAAGGAAAGGAGTAACACAATTATATAATTAATCCACCTTGACATATACTATAAGGATGTGAGGGACACTTCCTAATAATTTACTAGTCTTTAAACATCGCTACAATCCTCCATAAAATACTACTTCTCCTTACTACAATTATGTCTTTACAAAACATTAGTATCATATATTTAACGACTCAAGGAAAAGCGCTAACCACATCTATGCTATACCTTAAAAGGACTAGCCACAATTGAGGCTCCTTGCAGTTGTTAATAAACCTCAGTTCAACCAAGTAAATACCCGATGTGGGACTCATCACACACCCACACACATCACACAATCAATCAAATTGGGGGTATCATAGTGGCAAAAGTCACAACACAAGATCAAAGGGGGTGCCAATAGAGGCCATTGAGGTGATGATGTCAAAATTTCATGAAATTTGGCAGGTTAAAGGAAATGGCATACTAATCTAGACTCAAAATTTTGAGCATCACCTAAATTTAGACAAATTCCTTCATTAGGGCTCTGAAAACAGTGTTTTTTGCTATTTATAGTAATATTTTTTTCTTTAATAACTTTTAGTTTAAAAGTCAGAATAAGGTCCTGTCTATTTTAAGACGTCTCTTAAAGATAGTATTTTCAATTTCTGCAATAATCTAAAATTTTCTATTTTTGGCAAACATCATTATTTTGCCACCTAATTACATGTTTAGCGCGGATTAGAGTTTTTGGGAGTTTTCATAGCCGTCCTAGGGTTTTTTTTACTATTTAACATATTGCAACCTCCAAGGAAATTCAAAATTTTTTTATTTCTCTCTAGTAAATTCCAGAACCCTATCATATTGTGGATTCAAGGAACCCCTTGTGGATTCGAGGTTTTCATTCAGAAGCTAACATGGGCTTCTTTTTTTTTTTTTTTTTTTTTTTTTTTTTTTTTTTTTTTTTTTTCATTCAGAAAGCAACATGTTTGTTTTCTTGTAGCTTCCGTGATATCAACTATTGTCTTTTTTTTTTTGTCCCTCCTAAGTTTTTTATTTTACAAATTTTCTGTATGACAAGACCCGAGACAAAGACCAAATAATATCATTTTTTTTTCATCCAAACAAAAGATATATTATTCCTCTTTTTATTTTTTATTTTTTTATTTTTAAAATTTTTTTAACAAAGTTTAAATTAGTTGTAACCTAAGGCTACAACCTTACTCAATATCATTAACATTACTACATATTTCAAAAATTTAACCGTTGGATTGCATGTTCTTTACGCTTTTAATACACATCAAATTTTATATTAATCAGATATTATTTACTATATGATCTATAAGATTATATTTTATGCATAATTTTAAATTACAAAAACTTATAATTTAAACAATTTATTAATGATGTAGTTAATGATATTTAATTTTCTAGAAATTTTGCAAATATAGAAGATATAAAAAGAAAATATAATCCAATAGTGAATTTTAAAAAATTCACATTCAATAAAAATATATTAAAGTTGTAGCTAAATTTTGTATATATATATATATATATATATATTGGGCATGGGGTTCATCAGTGAAGCCCATAGTAAAGCTTGGAGCAAAGTACAAACTAATTGTTGTGTTGGTGCAAATGACTATAGCATGAGCCACTCACTTTCCGGCCCGTTAGTTAATTTTTCGAAGATATTCAATCATTAGCAAAAAGAATCCACTAGTATATATCCGCTTTTGCTGTCAGATTACTCATCCTAGCTTGGGACATACTCACATAGGATGGATTGTATTCAGTCAAAACAAACTTATATTATCTTCTCAAAAAAAAAAAAAAACTTATATTAAATTGACAAATGAACTAACATGCATGCATGAGGACCAAAACTATTCATTATTATATGCAATGTGAAACAATATCTACGATTAAGAATTTTAAGGATAACTTCTTGTCGTACATAACATGAAAGACACTATTTTAAATTTTACTGCAAATGCGAATCGATTCAAGTCCTATGAGCACCACTCGGAGGACAACTTCTATTTCATGCTAATTAAAGTGATAATTAACATTTTTGGATCAGGCTAATTGGGACATTAATTTAGGTTTCTGAATACTTCCATTATATTAAAAATTTATTCGTATTCATCGGGGAACAGTTGAAGCATTTAATTGCCAGGAGTCTTCTCTCAGTTCTTCAATTGGCATGTCAAGATGAAACAACATTTTCTTCGTTTGAAAAAGATTTCATAATTCAAATTATATATTATAAATTTAGAGACTTATTTAATGTTGAGATTAAATTCTGTAAGGGTGTGTTATAAAACCCATTTTTTACCCCTCCAATTCCAATATGCCACATCATTTTATTACATATTTAAGAATAAACATAACCACACTCAATCAATTCTGATACTCATATAGAAATCCAACCAAATTGGGAGTTTATTGAGATGTTATTAGGTATGGTAGGATATACTGAATTTTAAGTAAAATGCTGATGTGACAATCTTTTATTGGATAATGTAAAACATTGATTTCACACCTCATCCTTACCAAATTCGGACTCTTTGATATTAGGTCTTGTAAAATTTCAAATGGCTTAATACTTTCTACTATGTTAAATTTGAAAAATAGAAACTTATCATTGAAATGAACTCCCCTTCCTTTCAAATTGAGATAATTTTTTTCCTTGCAAACATTGAGCACTAACATTAATGTACTAGTATGATTTTCTTTTCCACTTTTTATTTCAATTTGAATTTACATGAAAAAAAAAAAAACATTTAATAGGCAAAGCTGAGCGAAAATCTAATTAGAATTCAAATTGGAATTCAATTAGAGTTTAATTTTGCGCCATATACCCATCTAATTTAAGTTTTTAAATTTTTGTGTCAAGTGAGTTAATTCAGTATAAAAATTGGATTTCAATTAGAGTTTAATTTTGCACCACATGTCTCGTCTCATCTAATTTTTTTTTTTTTTTTAAATTTTTGTACCAAATAAGTTAATTTAGTGTAGAAAACGAGAAGTCCAATATAAATAAACCATAAAAATAAATAAATAAATAAATAAATAAATAAAAAACATAATCATATATCTAACTTTATATATAAAATTAGAGGAAGAGAGAGTTTGAATGATTTTATATTTATGAGCATTTTTTTGTATAACTAAAAACAATTCAAATTTATAAGTTATTTATGTAATATACTATAACTATATACAGTCCATTATTAACTAAATTATATATATATATATATATGTAGGGTCAAGATTTGTAGTCTAAGCCCAAAAGATACGGGATGTGAGCCCAATAAGCCCAATACAATGAATTTGTAGAGAGTAGGTGAAAGAACTGGGCTGTTTGTGAAATAAACAATAGTTAATCAAGATTTTAAAAGATGAACCAGTACAAAAACACGCTTGAAACTTGAATAAACTGATATCCGAAGAGATACATTATTGTTTGAAAGGCTAATATAATTCTTAGAGTTACAGTAAATTTTCCTTCTTCTTCTTTTTCTCTTTTTTTCGATCCCCTCTCATGAGAGGTCTCTTACATTTATATAATTCTCTTTTAAACCATCTTCATCGTACACTTGTTCTTCATCTAAACATTCACTTAAGTACATGTCCTATCAGGTATCTTCTTTGGTTCTTTATGAGTAGTGGTAGTTGAGATGGCACTGTTCAGGGGTCTTCTCCACATAAATGCGGTCAAAAAAGTTGCTGCAGTGCATTCAATATGGCGGTAGCAGCTTTTACTTTAGATATTTCTCTATTCTTATCATCTGTATACGTGTATGAAGTTCATCCTTATCGTTGGAACTTCCTGGAAGTTCACCCAAACTGCCCAGGTGTTGGCTTGACCGATATTCTTCAAATCCGAGGAGGATGCACTCCTCGGACTATATTCCTTTATCCTTTCCTTACGTGATTCTCCACTTTGGGGCCTTTTTCAATTATTTACTCCTCCTCGGACGTACCCACATCTTCAAATAGGGCCTAAGGCCCAATATACGAATTTGAGCTTTTATCCCCACAAAATATATATATATATATATATATATTACTTTTTTAAACCCAAGTTTAGAAAAAATCAATTACAATCAAAATTAAATTTTACTTTTGTCAGCTTTCCATACAAACTAAGTTTTTTAGATTTTTGCTATTTTTTTTTTTTTTGTTGAACTAATGAGCATAGTTTTTATACATATATATATTTAGATATTTTACATGGGAAAATATTGAATGTAACAAATTGTAATTGAGCTTAACGATCTCATGCACCTATCCCTAATCAATTTAAGATGTATTATTTGACCAATTTATTATTTTATTTCGTGTTATATTTAGTAGAATTTCACTGACAATAATTGTAAATTAATATTATAAATGTAGTATTCAATAGTGATTTTCAAAATTATATAGATAATAGTAATGTAATGAGAAACTTAGGACAAAATGGGCTTTTGCCATTTTTGAGCAAATTAATTAGCTTTATATCTCCTTTCCCAAACTAAGTAGGAAAATGCCCCTCTTTTAATACTCGATTTATGATAATCAATTTAAGATATATTATTTGACCAATTTATTATTTTATTTCGTGTTATATTTAGTAGAATTTCACTGACAATAATTGTGAATTAATATTATAAATGTAGTATTCAATAGTGATTTTCAAAATTATATAAATAATAGTAATGTAATGAGAAACTTAGGACAAAATGGGCTTTTGCCCTTTTCGGGCAAATTAATTAGCTTTATACCCCATTTCCTAAAGTAAGTAGGGAAATGCCTCTCTTTTAATACTCGATTTATGATAATTCAAGTTAAGCCCTATAGTGGCATTTTAAGGAGCCTATAGTGACGTTTTAAAGACCTATAGTGACGTTTTTTTAACTCGGCCTCAATAAAATCGAGTTATACATAAAAAAAATTGCCTATAACTCGATTTTATTAAAGTCGAGTTAAAAAATGTCACTATAAATCTTAAAAACATCACTATAGGCTCATTAAAATGCCACTATAGGGCTTCAGAATTTTTTTTTTCTAACTCAATTTATCATAAATCAAGTTTTAAAAGATGGACATTTCCCTACTTATTTTAGGAAAGGAGGTATAAAACTAATTAATTTGCCCTAAAATGGCAAAAGCCTATTTTGTTTAAGAAACTTAGCATAACCAATATTAGGAAAATTGCAAGGAAAAATTATTTTAGTACCTCTATATGTCCTGATTAAATTATGTCTTATATGTTTAATAACCCAAATTAACATCATAGCATCATTACAATTTATCATTTCTGTAAGTAAGTACAGATTACATACTCATTTGAATATAAGCCAAAAACTTTAAGAATTTAAGTACGAATGCGTTAGCACTTTTTTTTTTTTTTTTTTAAATTATAATCAAATGTGTTAGCAACTAGCACTTAGCAAGCGTCCAAAGTATAACTACCATATCTAATTAATGCTAAAGTGCAATCTAGGAGACATTTCTTTTCTTTTGCTCCTTGTCTTTCACTTTCTCTTTTTCTTTTTTCTTTTTCTTTTTCTTTTTATTTCCTTGTGGCACAAGCACAGACAGGACTCGGTTTATACTTTATATTATAAAATCCGACAGACATTTCCAGGACTGTAATCCCCACAACCCTAATATTCTCGTGTCTATCTTCATTGCTCCTATCACAATTATGACGACAAATGTTAAAAGATACCAACAAGAAGTCGCGGAAGATTTATTCAAAAAAACCATGGAAGGTGATTGGAAGGAAGTCGTGGCGATATATCGCCAACAACCATTGGCTCCCAATGCCAAAATCAACGGATTAGGGGACACAGCGTTGCACTTGGCTGTCTCCCTAGGCCCAGAAAATATAGTTGAAGAACTTGTCAAAATAATTTCTGAAAAAGACAAAAACAATGAGGCTCTAAAAATAGAAAACGATCGATGCAATAACCCTTTGCATTTGGCAGCATCAATGGGGACTCTGAGAATGTGTATTTGCATTGCTAAAGCTGATCCTGAATTGGGCAAAGCTCGTAACAAAGAGGGTGAGAGCCCTCTCTTCTTAGCTGCTCTTCATGGTAAAACAGACATCTTTCTTTGCCTCCATCGAATCTGTATCCGCAACCCCGAATCCGAGCTGCCCGACAATTCCTACTATAGGAAAAACGGTGGTGAGACTATTCTGCACTGTGCCATCAAGAGGGAGTATTTAGGTGAGCTTTTTGTTTACAACTTTTTGAGAATTAATGTTTAATTTAGTGGAAATTTATGTTATACCTTGAGAAACTAAGGCTTGTCTAAATTATATGACAGTATTTTAACTCAAGATCACATATTAAAGAAAATATCGATTATTTTAAAAATTTTAATTGCTAGAAACTATTAAATTTAACATTTAACATTATTCTAATATGTTAAATAGTTATAAAAAAATTAAGAGATCCAACGAAAAGATTAGTGAAAGGACAAAATTGATATATATATGTGTGTGTGTGTGTGTATGTATGTATGTAGAGAGAGAGAGAACATTTTGCAAACCCTTCCTCCATGAATTTAATATGCAATTATATATACATTTTCCGGTATAAGGAAGTGGTATTCTAACATTTAATTAGAGTAGATTATTCCAATACTCCCTACTCATAGAAATCCTAAAAACCCCATGAATTAATAATAAGGTGGAAGGAATTGGAGATCTGGGATGTCCGAGCTTATGACACGTTTTTCAAATCCATTAAATCCATCACATGAGTGTCTCTGAAATGACATAAACAATTATATTTTGACATGGCAAAATAACCATGTTAATTTGTAATTAAATTAGGGTCTGGCTGGTTAAATGTACCTTCAAGGCAGTTGTTGACAACAGTTACGAATGCTGCTTCAATTCCTAATAATTTTAATTGTTATGGTTGACAGATTTGGCATATCAGATACTACGCCTACACTCTGAACTGGCTACTTCTGTGGATGAGAAAGGAATTTGGCCTCTTCGTCTTTTAGCAGATAAGCCTTCCGCCTTCAAAAGTGGTTGCCACCTTGGATGGTGGAACAGCACGATTTATCATTGTAAGTGTTACTAAATTTTCAAGTTGCTAATCACAAGCATGCACTCCTTAAATTGTTGAAATTCAAAGTTGTACAAGCATTACATGCACTTTTCCTTATTATTATTATTTTTATATGAATGCTGAAATTTTATTAATGATATGAAAGAGATATTACATCATGGATAAGAGCTTGTTCAAGGAAGTAAGGGTTCTCTTCAATCCATGCGTTGAAATCAACAATGCTTAAAGCATGTTTAGCTAGTAAATAGGCTGTTCTATTACCTTGTCTATGTACATGAGAGAATTCAACCCGGCGAAAGTCCCTATGCGTACCTAAAACAACTGGGGGGGTGGGGGGGTGTTGGATGTTTCGCAAAGGGCTCAGAGTATAATAATAGAATCACCCTCCAGGATGAACTCTCGAATACCGATATCCTTAGGAGATAGGAGACCGGCTTCAAAAGCTTTTGCTTATGCCTCCACAGCACCCAATGGAGCATAGATCTTCTTGCTTAGAGCTGCCTCCACCCTACCTTTATCATCCCGGATAATAGCACCAATGCCCACTGCTTTTTGTGCTGAAAATGTTGCCCTATCGACATTAACTTTGAACAATTACCATATTGAATTCTCCATAATTGCCATTAGCCGAATCCTTAATATTTGGTTCCTTCTCATTAGGCTTAACTACAGGTTGGTTCAATTCCAAAATGGCTCTTTCCATAAATGCTGGATTTTCCAAGCGGTTTATATTTGGAAGCATAATCACCAGCTCGGAATTAATGGCGTTCATCAGTGTCCCTAAAAGTTATCTCAAAATCCAAGGTTTGTTTGTCCACCTTGCAGTCGCCGCTGTTGGACTGCACAGCGCCGCCAGCTAGCCCACCATTGCATTTTTCAGCTTCCATGTACATGGCCAACGGGCTAGTTGTCGTTTGCCCCGTTTCCACCGTGGTTATTGGTGCAGGACTGACCAGCACGGTAGTGGCACTACCTTGTGATTTCCTAACATTGCTATTGGAACCTGTTTTCTGGCCTCCTGAACTCTCAAAGCCTTGTACCTGCATAAAATTACCTCCACTCATCTCAGAAACGTCTTTGGGTTTAGTAACAATACCTAGGGTTTCCCCCAGACTGAACGCTGCCTCCTCGGTCAGTAGGTTGTATGGTAGGATGTGCATTTGAACCCAGAATGAAGTTGTGTTGAAAATAAGATCCTGAGCTGGATCTGAACCATCATACCTCTATAATGCAACCAGGTGCCTAGCAAAAGCCCATAGTTCTCTTTGCAACACCTTTTCCGTGTCAACCTCTAAAGCAAAAGCTATTAGGAGAACAAAATTGCCACATCGCTAACCTCAAAACTACTCCTTGTACGCCATATTGGGCAGAACATTCTCGCCATTGCCTCAACATTTAGTGAGTGGCGTGTGAAGAATTTTGCCGCTCCATCTTCTTTTTATCACTTGATAAATCAATGTTCGTGTCTTCCACGTTAGTCAGAGACATCTTCTTCCATACGTGTTCCTCCATTCCTACACCTAAACTGTATCCCAATCCCCACAAAGAAACAACCCTAGACCTACTAATAACGTTGTTACTAGAGGGAACACCAGCTACCCTCTTCCAGAGAGGGAGAAAATTGATGAAGATTGATGAATATGAGGATGAGTCGGGTTACATTTAAATGCATCAACTTGTACGACTCGAAACAATGTGAGTTTCAAACCATTTTCCTCTTAATAAGGGTCCCATAAAAGAAGAGCCTTAGATTTGATGGACAAAGACATCGTTGTTGACAAGATCTTTTTGCCCCATCCTCAAATTTAGAAACAATTTTATAAAGATTTTTTTTTTTTTTAGAAACAAACACACACACATACAAGGAAGAGGGAAAGAGGTTCTAACACAAAAGTACACCACAACTCCACTCAAAAGCTATGATAACTTTTAAGGAAGGGTGGGATAAGTTATACTACACACAACACATTCTCTTAAGCAATGTGGGACAATTACCCATTCTTTTTTTTGAAAAACAAACACACACACACACACACAAGGAAGAGGGAAATGAGTTCCAATTTGATAAAGATTGATGAATATGAGGATGGGTTACATTTATATGCATCAACTTATATTATTTAGGACAAGAAGAGCCTTAGATTTGATGGACAAGAAGTCAAAAACATCATTGTTGACAAGATCTTTTTGTCCCACCCTCATATTTGTATAATTTATCTCACTTTTTCTTATGTTTTATTTTAAGTATAATTCTCAAATGAACTTTAATTAGTTGCTAACTCATGTGATGTATGAGATACATTAATAATGGTTATAAATATTTATTTTGTTCAAATGTACAATTACTTGAAAACAAATTAATGAATATTAGTTAATCAAACAACCACAATTGTTCAATTCTATGTATAGTAAATCCTCAAATGATAGAATGTAATTGAAAAAAATCCTCAAGTGATATTCAAGGCCTTAATATGAAACTAAGAGAATGCATGCAAGACATGTAACAATGAGAGTTCCATCAGTTAGTTCAATTCAAATAGCAGTTAACAAAAGGAGATGTATCTTGCTTATTTTTCATTTTGTCAATTTTTTTTTTCTAAATTGTTATAAGGTGTGAGAAAATAGGATTGACTAGGTATAAAACTTTGGAAAATCTTGAACAATTTATAAGTAAAAACTCTCTTGGAGATAATAAGACTAATTTTTCATGATCCTTTATTGTCTAATGCCTTAACATTTAGAACCAGAAACTGTATTCACTTGATCCCTAAGTGAAATCCAACCAACATTGTCGTTGGTCTAGATATTTTGATAAGTTGAAGTAAAATCTCATCATGTCCCTCTGATTTCTTCTTTCTTTGAAGTAAACATTTGTGCTAGTCTTAGTTGCCTACTAATAAAACTTGACATCCATGTATCATTTATCACCTCATCTTTCAAAACACATTCTCCTATTGTTCAACAATCCATCAAAACATTCCATGATCTATAGTTCCCAATTCAAGAAAAATGTTAGTAACTAATTTTTAAGAACAATCTCAAGCTCCATTAGCATAGGAGTGGGAACCATGTACTTTTCCTATTTGTTAGAAAAGAGAACAAAAAAAAAAAAAAAAGAGGTTAAAACGCCCTTTATATTTAAGTTTGCTTTTAAATTGGTTCCTTAATTGATTACGAAAGCTTTCAATTCACACAATGTATATTATAACAATATTAATGTGCACATTCGTCTACATAGATTAGAATCTTGTTAATAACCCACACAAAATGTATGATACCTACCTCAAATTGTGTGGATTTGATTTGAATGAATTGATTGAGTGTGTATTGTGTGAGTCGTGTATCAAGTTCTACACCTGTTTACCATATGAAACTTGAGATTGTAAATGATTATAGCATGTCTCAATTACAATTCACTAATTCTTTCAAGATATAAGCACAAATATAACTAGCATTTTTTCTTGCATCATTACCTTCTGTCCCCGGTTAAGTTGTCATTATCCTCTGTTGTTGTTTGGAAGGGATATCTGTTGATGCGCTCAAAGTAATCGATGCAAACCAATTGATTCAAAAATGCAAAGGCGGACAGAGTCAAATATTTCCGGATAACTACCGAGCATGCATCGACTTCCTCAGATTGTTGTGGAAAGGTGCCCGAGCAATATTTGGTAAGTGAAGTGAAACCTTTTCTTTTCATAGAAAGTAACTGATCTTAAAGGCACTGCTGTGACAGATAATGATACATTGGCAACTAAAGATTGTTTAGACCTACGACATGAAAACGAATTGTTGTGGGATACATATTTAAAAATCTAAGTGTAGCATATTCATGCACTTCTTTCAATGATATTAGGAATTTTTAAAAATTAAATACGAAATCAAAAGCCATCCTCTGGTTATATGAGAAACGAATAATGCAGGGCTGGCTCAATCCTTAATTCCTCATGCAATTTAGGCAATTGTTTATATTGGACCCCCAAACCAAAAAGCCCCATAATCTTTTTTTGAGAAGAAATTTTGAAAATAAAATTAAGGCCCATAATTAATCTGGATCCTAAAATATAATACTATACTTGCATATGACAACCTAAAATAAAGTATATTTCGTACCTTTTTTTTTTTTTCTTTTAGAAAAGTTCTTCCGGCTAAAATGTAAGAAATTCATATGCATTTTTCTTACTTATTTAAAGTTATCACCTTAAACATTAATCTTGTTGAGCTGTACCTCTCTATGAGGACTTTCACATGATATTTTTATTAAGACTAATTTAAATAGTTTAATGGTTATGTGATTAGCTAAGACCCAAGAGCTTTGTAGCCCATATCAAGAAAGGAAGGCAGATGAAGAGGATCCCACTGTTTCATCAAAAAATAAAAAAGAGGATCCCACTCGACCGAATGTTACTCCCAAACAAAAAGGTGAGGAATGCAAACTATACTAATTATTTTTGTGAATTTTTAAAGAATTCTAAATGGAAACTTTATTATGGTCTGATGACTCTAATGTCCTAATATTGGTTGTCTTCACTTATTATAGCTCTGGAGTATTTTAGGGGCTGCTTTGAGATTCTCAAATTTGTATCCATGCCAATACCGATCATGCTTGGATATGGTGGTATGCCACTTTATTATTTTTTAGATTTTCTTACTTTCTATTTCTTCCCGTGTAAACAGGAAAATTTTATTTACATGTGAATTTTGCACATTTCTCTCATCTATTATTTGGGGGAAAATGAGTTTTTGCCCTTATTTTTTTAAATATTCAGTTACCTCAATTGGTAAAATCTCTGATGGTTGTATTAGAGATCTGAGGTTCAATCCCCGCCTATACCAAAAACTAATTGGTGTTTTGATATGATAATAAAGAGCTATCATCAGGAGCGGATGTCATAAGTTGAAACTCTCTCTCAAAAAAAAAAAAAAAACTATTAAGCATTATATTCTTGTTTTAGAAAATCGAGTTAATATGTAAGTTCAATCACTTAATTTTTTTTTGAAAATTTAAGTGAAACTTGACATTGCTAATGTTGATAAATAGCTATCATCAGGAACAGATGCCATAAGTTGAAACTTTCTCTAAAAAAAAAAAAAAAAAAAACTATTAAGCATTATATTCTTGTTTTAGAAAATCGAGTTATATGTAAGTTCAATCACTTAATTTTTTTAAAAATTTAAATAGAACTCGACATTACTAATGATAAGTTACACTTAAAAATATAGTACACAACTCGATGAGTTTTCATAAAACTCGATTTTTTTTAAATTGAGTTTCAAAAACATGGACATGATTCTTAATAGTTTTAAAACAGGAACAATTACTGAATATTTTAAAAATTAAGGGCAAAAACCCATCCCCACCGCAAAAGAGGAGGGTAAGGTACCGAGAACCAATCCTCTAGTGATCGATGAATCGGCTGCTAATTGGATACGGACAAATTATTTGCCCCTTCATAATATATTTACTGTTTTATGATTACAAGGAACAACGGACATAAGGAAGTTAAAAGAGAAGCACATATTGTCAGTTAAAATTATGAAAATGATTATAGAATTATTGAGTCCACAGCAGTACTTCGAAAAAGGGACGAACCCTTTGCTAACACCAATCCAGGAGAATAAAAACGAGGAAGATTTAGACGAGGATAGCAGTTTAGACCGTTCGTGGTATATGTGGATTATTGATGAAAATAAGCCGCCGGTAGAAGATCTCAGCAAGCATCCACCCTCTGACCAACCGGAAAAAAACGAGAACAAGAAAGATGAAGGTAATTCACTACTCTCCAATATAGAACTCCCTTGCCTTTTCGGTTGATTTTATTTATTTATTTTTTTATGTACGATTTTCTAAAATATTATATATATATATATATATATTTAGATAGAACAAATATCTTATACCAAATTATTATCAATATAACAATCAATGTTTCTCCCATTCACTCATGTTGGTAGATAGATGGCTTGGTATAATTAATTGCTACAAGAAATATTTTCTCAATTTTAATATAAATATCTTCATTTTCATAAGAACATCCTCAAGCCAATCAATCCAAACAAAACTGCCAAAAGGATAGAAACGATTGAGAAAGAAATTTGTAGTGTGTTTGATCTGGTTTTAATTTTTGGTTGCAGTGGCTGTGGGTTTATGTCCAAGACTTTTGGGTTTAGTTTTTGGTTGTTCAAAAATTCTGGTTTTAGCTTTTAGTTTTGGTTGATTTTGTGGGTTTGGCTTTTAGTTTATAAATTTCTTTCTCTATCTTTTTCAATCTTGCTGATGTTTAACACTTCTTTGCCTTCATTTTGAGAGACCCTTTTCAAAAGAATCATTCATCTTCCCTAAGAAACCATCAAAACAAGAAAATAATTATATATTAAAAAAAAAAAAAAAAAAAAAAGAAGCCCCATTTTCCTAAATATCAAAATCTTGATTTTTTTTTTTTTTTAGTATGGAAAACCACCAATTCAAGAAATGGAATAAACCCTCTTTCAACCAATGACTGTTTGAAAGAAAAGAAACAATCACTTCAGATAGGAATGTTGTTGTCGTTTTTGGAAGCAGCCAATGCCTGTGACCTTGCGACTCTTCTGATTGATGATGGGGTGTCCATAGGATTTGAATCAAAAAAGTTTAAGGGAAAAAAATAATAATAATAATTGTGGGGTCTAAACTTTGTAGCCCAAGCCCAAAAGATTTGGATTGTGAGCCCAACGAACCCGGAACAATGAATTTATAGAGAGTGGGTGAAAAAGCTGGGCTGGTTATGAATTTAGCAATGGTTCATTCTGATGATCTAGGATGAACTGAAGTAAAAACACACTTGAAAGTTAAATAAACTCAAATCCGAAGAGGCTTGTTATTGATTGAAAGGTGAATACAATTCTTCTAGTTCTTCTTTCTTTTCAATTTCTCCTCCTCCTCATTTAGAGGCCCATTACATTTATATATTCTTCTTCTTTTTCATCTTCACCGTACACCTGTTCTTTATCTAAGCATTCACTTGAATACATGTCACATCAGACATCTGCTTTAGTTTTCCGTGAGTGGTGGTAGCTGAGATTACACTGTTTAGGGGTCTTCTCCACATAAATGCGACCAGAAAAGTTGCTACAGTGCATTAAATGCGGTGGTAGCAGCTTTTTCTTTTAGATATTTCTCTGTTCTTATCATCTCTAGGCATGCCCAAAACTTGTCCTTATCGTGGAAGTAGTTGAGAAGATCATTCAGATCTTCAGTATATTTGTTTGATCAAGTTCCCTTGGAATCCGAGGAGAATGACCTCTTCGAACCAATAAGGTTCTCTTCGTACTACTCCTCTCATTTATTTCCAGGTACATTTCTTCCACCTGGACTCCTTCCTAGCTCCTTTCTTCTCTTCGGACACATAGTGATATTCGAATTGAGCCCTAGGCCCAATACATGACGTTGGACTTTTACACCCACAATAATAATAAATAAATAACTAAACTGAGTGTTTTGGCAAGGACACTGTAAAGATCAGAGATTGAGAAAGAGAGGTGGAAGGGCAGAACACTACTTACCGTTCTCTAATTAAATATGTTGACCATTATTTTCCTCTTGCATATTTCTTTCTTTTCTACCCGAGTTTTGTTGCATTTTTGATCATGTCACTAACAATTCATGTATTAGTTCAATTTATTGAACTTCTTTGTGATGTTATTGAAATTTACTAGATTTAATTTTAAGGCAAATGCTCATGTTTTTCTTTTATATGTCAAACATGCAGGATTCGCCCAATTGGTTGAAAAAATTGAAAATATTCTCAAGAAAGATGGAGGTAATTCAGTACTCTCCAATACAGAACTCCCTTGGCCTTTTCGGTTGATTTTTTATTTTTAATGTACAATTTTCTAAAATCTTTTATTTTTAGATAGAACAAAAATCTTATACCAAATTATTATCAATATAACAAACAATGTTTCTCCCATTCACTCATGCTGGTACATAAATGACTTGGTATAATTAATTGCAACAAGAAATATTTTCTCAATTTTTTAAATATAATTAATTTTTATCTAACTTATTTTTTATACAAAATAAATTCACTTAAACACAAAAAAAGTATCTGTTATGAATTATGATTAGGGGTGTGCAACCAACAACTGATCTGCCATAATCGATCCTATTCAATTCAATCTGATAGATTGGGTCGAGTACAGGTTAGCAAATTCACAAATTCGTCTAGCCCAATTCCATTTATATTTGATATATATTGAAAATATCATAAATTTTTTGTTATTTTTATTGATTTGATGTACTAATAAAATAATTTGTGTTCGTTTATTACTATGCTCAGGCTTAAAATGTTATAAATTTGTTATTATTTTTGTTTGTTTACTGTCATGTTCAGATTTGATTTAATTAACAAACACAAATAAGGTTATAAATCTGCTATTATATGTTTGGGTAATCTTATAAATATGTTGTTGTAATGCTTAATTTTTTTTCTTTAAAAAAAAAAAAAAAAAAACTATCAAATATATGGGTCAATCCTGATTCACATGGGTTGGGTTGGAACTCTATGATGGGTTGGATTGAGTTTTTTTCAATCCGGCCATGCTAGCTTGGATTAAAAAAAAAAAAACTCTCATTATGATCCAATCCGACTCATACATACTCCTAATTATGATCAAATTACCCTCTATATTTAATAAAAATGAGCTTAATAGTTGCCGGTGTGGACTTATCAATTATAAATAGATAAGAATATTTAGATACAATTTGGTATATTCATTTCTTCTATCAAATCCAAACATATATATCCTACTTTAAATTAAATTCCTTTTAATAAAAGACAATATTACTTCTTTTTTTAGAAAGAAGTAAACTAATTTTATTAAACTAAATTTGATTGGAATACAACATCCAAATCACTAGGTAGAGATTCTACCCAGGGGAGTTGATTTCCTACCGTTCTGGTCGGTACGATTGGTATTTACCATTCCAGTAGCTAGTCTGGTAGAGAAACACATTGATTTCGTACCGGTTTTAATACCAGCCATACCGGAGTTGTTTCAGCCGTACCAGGATAAATATCAAATTTCGACCAGTTAGTGGATACCGGGCCGGTACCGACCAATGACCAAAAACACCTGCTCACGACAGTCGAACTTCCTTTGTCGCGTCATCCTACGTTCTGGCTTCTGATATGCAATGAATGATGACACTAGAGCTTTGATACTGAGGCTGAAATCTTGCAACAAAGACAGAGAAACAGAGAGTATTCTGAGATTTACAAACCAGAGGAATGACAAAGGAGAGAGGCGTGAGGCATGTGTGAGGGGAAAAGCTAGAAAAGCATGTTGGAACTTGAAACATTTGAAAAAAATGGAAGACAGGTTGGTTTCTTGAATGAAGTTTTTACCAAACCATTTAATGCTTTCATCAAATTCCTACGTTACCATCTTTTGTACTACTACTATTCTCAATAAATTATTATTATTATTATTGTTATTATTATTATTATATTTTAAAACTTATAAAATATTATGATAATATATATATATATATATATTTTAAGACATCTATATATGAATATAATTCACAAGTTGCGGTAATCCAGAAACGGTATATTAGTATTAACCGGTATCGAAATATTTCGTTCCGCTGACCAAACTGAAACGGCCTTTGGTGCGAAATTGACTCCCTTGATTCTATCTATACATCCGTGTTTGTAGATAAAACTGCTCTCCTCTCTTAGCTAAGGCATGAGCTAACCTATTTCCTTCTCGACGAACGTGTTTGAACTTGCAAAACTGAAGAGTAGCACCTCAACTCTTACATTTGTCAGTCACATGACCAAATAATATGCTTGAATTTAATCTACCTTTTGCAATTGGCAGGAAAGGAAGAGATCCCTAAACTTACCATGCCAAAAGAAGGGACATCCTTATTATTTGCGGCATGTAATGGTATCACCGAAATGGTCGAGGAAATACTGAAAAAATTCCCAATGGCCATCCATGATACAAGTGAAAACAAAAATATGATACTCTGGGTAGTGGAGTACAGACAACCCTGTGTATACGAGCTATTGCTCAAGAGCGATTTACGGAGAGATAGCATGTTTCAAACCAAGGATACCTACGGCAATAGTGCATTGCATCTTGCAGCTATGCTTAGAGAGCATAAGCATTGGATAATTCCAGGGGCCGCGTTGCAAATGCAATGGGAAATCAAGTGGTACGAGGTATGAACTCGAAACTATAGCTTACTACAAAGTGAGTAGGATGATTCTTTATAGACAAAGTTTGGTTACAAATTTAGTTGTAACCTAAGATTACAACTCCCGATAAAAAAAATTAACAAGGTTAATTATATATTTTAAAAATCTAACTGTTAAATTGCATGTTCTCTAAGTTTTTAATACACATGTCAAATTTTGTACTAATCAGATGTTATTTACTGTTCAATAGATAAACTAATTTTTTATGCATAATTTTATAATACAAAAACTTGAAATTTAAATATTTGATTGTTAACATAGTTATTGATCTTTGATTTTCTAAAACTTTTGCAAGCATAGACGATGTAAGAAGAGAATGTAATTCAATAATAAATTTGTCAAAATTCACATTAAAAAAAAAAAAAGATATTAAATGAAGTTGTAGTTTTAGATTACCACCAAGTTTATTGTCAAACTTTGTCCAACATCATTATAATTAAATTTTACATGTTTTAATTTTGTGCAAAGTCTTACTCCAATTTAAAAATACTTTTAAGTCCATCTAAAACTAGTTTTAGTTAATTTAAAGTCTATTTAAAACTACTTTCAATTCATTGAAAATAAAATTAATTTTCTTATCAAAACTTATTAATAATTAATGTATAAATTTCAATTAAAATTCCAATGTTCTAAAAATTTAGTTGCTTCTTGATAATATATATCCATAATAACTTAAAAGTAGTAAATGTACAAGAATTAATAGTTTAAAAATGCATATGAAAATTTTAAAGAAGTTAATTCATTTGTGACCTTTTTTTGAAGAAGTTGTATAACTCTCAATCTTTCTTCTTTGTAATCTAATTTTTATTTCCTTTATTTTATTATTGGTAGTTTCGTTCCCAATTATTAAAATTAGAACATAGTAGAAAATCCTTAAAAAGTACTTTACTATATTGTAAAAACGAAATAAGAAACCAAAAATAAAAATACTAACTCTACAAACCCCAATTTTCACAAAATATTTCACAAGTATCGAGTTGCGTGTTGTTAATAGTAGATAACAAAGTGATGTTAATAATAGCCCTAATTAAAAACCAATAAAATTTTTTCAACTTAATTATTGTGAAAATTGTTGTATTTGTAGCATTTGCTAAAATAAAAAATGAGACACCTTTCTTAGTAGAGTTTAAATTCTATAAAGATGTTGTGTAAAACCAAAGTTTTACACCCTTTAATCTCATCATGCCACATCATTTTATCACACATATATTAAAGAATAAACACAACCATACTCAATCAATTCTGATACCCATATGAGAATCTAATCAAATTGGGAGTTTATTGAAATGTTATTAGGTGTAGTAGGATGTATTGAGTTTTAAGTAAAAAGTTAATGTGACAATCTTTTATTGACACATGTCATGTTTTGCTTCTTTTTTTTTTCTTTTTAAATTTTAAATGGAATCTGCAATAAAGATGTTGTACAAAAATAAGTGAAAATATAAAACCTATATAGGCCATTAGTTAATTTGTTAATTTTTATTTTTGAAATGTGGGTTGGACCCAACATTTTATATAAGTGCATCAGACTCATATATAGGCCTTAATTGTTGTATTTTTGAACTCTACGTACATATATAGAAACCAAAGAAGCCATTGATTAGGACTTTTTACTTTCTTGTAGAGTTTTAGTAACCATATAAGTATAGAGATAATAATTGTTGTAATATTGTATCTAGTTAGTTAGGTATTTAATTAGTTACAATTCTAAACATGTTAATCACATTTATCACATATTGAAATTATTAATGCATATGAAAAATAATAGGACTATTAGAATAAAGTCATGTGAGCCAATAGAATAGTTTTATAGTTTTATAAATACCTACTTTATCACATTTCCATTCATTGAAGAATAATCAATTGATTGCTTATTGCATTTCCCATCTCTCTTAATATCTCTCTATGGAAAGTGACTACCTCAAATTAAGTCAATTTTCTTACAATTTCTCTCCATCCTTAGAAACCACTAGGTGCTTATCATAAAGGAAATAATTGTTCAAACACTTCAAGATGGATAGATGCTTCCTTATCTCACATAATATGATTGGAGTCCTTAAAGGAGGAGTAGGGACCAATTCCCTTCTCATCACTCCTGCCTGTACTCTTGCCTAAAACTCAATATTCATGAAATAGACCATATTATTAAAAGCAAGAAAACTATTAAGTCGTTGAATATGGTTTCTTTGCCTCATCAATTGAACTAAGACAAATAACTATTATCAATTTCTTTTTTCACATATATGTGCAATACCACACATATCTGCACGACTGAGTAACTTATGTGGGGTTCAATCCCCATATATACCAAAAAGTTAATTAGTATCTTGATCTGATAATAAATAGCTATCTCTAAAAAAAAAGTAATTTCTTTTTGGGAATAAAATCCTCTCTATTCCATTTGAAATAGAATAAATTATGGTGATTTTATTCTAATTTATGAATATAATAGTGTGGCAATTTGTACATGCATTTTTAGATTCATAATATTGATCTATTTCAAATAAAAATAAAAATGATGACATGACTAAAGAGGCCGGATCTATAATATAATGTTAAAATATATTAGCAAAAGGGGTAAAAACTAGTTTGCACAACCTATTATACACATTTCCACACAATCTGCACATAAATAGTAACTTGAAGTTAAAATATGTGAATTCAAGTCACAATTTATGTGCAATTTGATTTTGTATAAAAGGGTGTGCGTAATATACACCACCCTAGCGAGCAAAAAATTGCAAGTGAGAGAGGACTTGGCTCCATTAATTGACAATGCACTTTAATTTTCTTACCATGACATTACTTTTTCCACCATTGCAAGTATAATTCATAATCAAATTGTGTGTGTATGTATTAGTTAATGCAGTTTGTGAAGCTAGCAAAAAATTGCAAGTGAGAGAGGACTTGGCTCCATTGATTGACAATGCACTTTAATTTTTCTTACCATGACATTATTTTTTCCGCCATTGCAAGTATAATTCATAATCAAATTGTGTGTGTATGTATTAGTTAACGCAGTTTGTGAAGCTAGCAAAAAATTGCAAGTGAGAGAGGACTTGGCTCCATTGATTGACAATGCACTTTAATTTTTCTTACCATGACATTATTTTTTCCGCCATTGTGCAAGTATAATTCATAATCAAATTGTGTGTATATTTTTTTAATGCAGTTTGTGAAAAATAATGTGCCCCAATACTTACTTTACGAAACCAACAATAAGGATATGACCCCAGCAGATATCTTCACTGATACCCACAAGGACCTTGTCAAAGATGGAGGCGAGTGGCTAAACAAAACCTCTGAATCTTGCTCAGTTGTAGCTGCACTCATTGCCACCGTTGCCTTTGCAGCGTCGACCACTATCCCAGGTGGTGTCAGGGAGAATAATGGTACGCCAATCCTCGAAAAACATGCAGCATTTGACATCTTTGCCATCTCCTCACTCGTTGCACTGTGTGTCTCTGTAACCGCCTTGTTCTTGTTCCTTGCCATCCTCACTTCAAGGTACCAAGAGAAAGATTTCCGTAGCTCTCTACCCAAGAAATTACTGTTTGGCTTAACTTCACTCTTTTTATCCATTGCGGCAATGTTGGTTTCTTTCTGTGCGGGACATTTCTTTGTGCTTAAGGATAAGCTGAAAGACAAGGCGCTTCCAGTGTATGTGGTGACATGTCTGCCAATAACTTTCTATGCCATATCACAGTTTCCGCTCTACTTTGATCTTATAAGGGCTTTTAGGAAGGTGCCTCAGCCAGCCAACAAATTGGTTACTCTCTAATGATTCAATATTTTGCTCTTTCTTTCTAGGTTTGCGTTAGGGTTGAAATTACCCTTTTTTGGGGGTGTTTTGTACGTCAAGCAAGTGAAGCAACTAATATTTTCCTATGTGTTTGTGTATAAGTGTGTATGTGTCCATGTGTATCCTTGTCGAGTTTGGTTTTGGGTTTTTTTAACTTTCAAAGCTGTTTGGTTTGTATAACTTTATGTAACCTACTATTTAATAATTTTTTATTAAATTCATATTTTAAAAATCTCACTGTTTGATTTTATGTTTTATAAGTTTTCTTTTTATTGAATTTATATTTTAAAAATCTTATTGTTTGATTTTATATATATTTTATAAGTTTTTAACATATATGCATGCCAAATATCATGTTCATTAAATGTTATTTACTATTTAATTCGTAAACTCATTTTTATTTATGCATAATCTTAAATTAAAAAAAATTGAAATTTAAACATTTGAAACATCACTAATGATTTTTTATTAATTATCTTGAATTTATGCAAGAATAAAGGATATTAAAAAAAATGTAATTTAATAGTAGACTTTTCGAAATTTATATTCAATGAAAAAATATTGTTATATATTGTGATAAATAATAAGATTCAAATTAGGGAATTTGTATAAAAGAATATAGTTACTTCAACTACATTTTTTAAAGGAGAATATCAAACTTAATTTAATCCGAATTTGTTTATTATTGGGTCACTCGATCAAAAAAGCAATGAGTTCTAATGACTATAAAGTAATATAGGTTAATTGTGTTGGCTTGATTTATCCTAAAAGGCAATGAATTTTTTTTATAATTGTTTAAAATTAATAGAGTTCAAAACTGATTGTAATTCGGAAAATCAATTTACCTTAATCTTCCGCGGGGGTGGGGGGATGCAGTACATAAAGCCAATCATGCCAAAATATCTCCTTCTCCAGAACAAGAATGGCCAAACTCAAGCCGATATCTTCAAGGAAAGCCATAAGAATCTTGTTGAAAATGACAGGATTTGGCTGAGTAGAACATCGGAAGCATGCATGGTCGTAGCAGGTCTCTTTGTCATGGCTACCTGTACCAGGTCAACAACTGTGCCTGGTGGTGTCAAACTAGAAAGCGACACTCCTTACCTAGAAACAGAAGATGCCATTCCGAGTTTTCGTCGTTTCATCCTTTTTCTTCTTTTACTCTTCACTAATAGCAGTGGTCATGTTCCTTGCAATTTTCACATCTGGGTGCAGAGAAAGAGATTCCCGCTATGCCTTTTTTTGGGTCTAACACCATTATTATTTAACCAAAGTATAAATATAAAAATGTCTAATCTTTATAGTTATAGACTGGAGTTATAAACAGCGAATACTAGACATACAACCAATGTGGGATAAACATTCATTTTTTTTTAGTAAACTGTAATACATATTAAAACACACATGAAAATAGTAATATTAGTGTTTCAAACCGGATTTATAAAATATTATTTAACTAGAGTACAACTACAAATGGCCTAACCTTTGTACTTATAGACTATGGTTATAAACAGATTGGAAGTGTTCAATTTGTTTGAAAGCTTTATTTTTCATTATCAAGATGAATTTGATTGTTGTGAGTTCAACTTATATAGTTTTTATTTAAGGTATCAATAACTTGTATCTTTTGTAACCAAAAAAAATAAAAAGGTTTTTAAATATCAACCTATAATTAATGAGTTCTAAAACATAATAAAAAAAAAGTACCTAATTTCATCAATAAAAAATTAGAAAGTTTCTCTCTATTTCTCATTAGTTCTAAAACAAAATACATTTATGTCTTTCCCACACTAAACATCTAAAGACCCAAAGCAATTACATGCTTTACAAAACCCACAATATCTAACCTTGGGGTGTCAATCTTTAACCCAACCCACTAATGCAACATAATCACGACACGAGTTTTTGCGAGTTAAGGTTGCGCCTTAGCAGGTTTGGGTCATAAATAGGTTGACCCAAAAGTCACAGGATAAGAAACATGTCATAAGAGAGTCAACCCGTGTGACTTGCAATAAACACGTTTGACAGGCTAATTTATTTGTATTAACCCCTCATTTAACACAACTGTGGGTACCATAGGAGTGCTTCACACGTCCTAGGCCTGCTAGGCGTGCTTGGCATTCACCTCGGCGTACTTGGCAACCACCTAGGCCGTCCTCGGATGGCCTTGCATTCACCTTGGCATGCTTTGCATTCACCTCGGCATGCTTGGCATTCACCTCGGACGGTATCCTAGGAGTCCCACATCAAAGGAAAACCCCCCCACTTGCTACCTTATAAGCTTTGAAGCGAATGGAGTAATGTACCACTAGTTTAGTTATTCGAATAACTATAAACTAGTGGTACACTACTCCCTTTACTTCAAAGCTTATAAGGTAGCAAGTGGGGGGGTTTTCCTTTGATGTGGGACTCCTAGGATACCGTCCGAGGTGAATGCCAAGCATGCCGAGGTGAATGCAAAGCATGCCAAGGTGAATGCAAGGCCATCCGAGGACGGCCTAGGTGGTTGCCAAGTACGCCGAGGTGAATGCCAAGCACGCCTAGCAGGCCTAGGACGTGTGAAGCACTCCTATGGTACCCACAACAACCTTTTTAACTTGTATAATAAATAAATATTAGTTTTATTTTAAATTTGTTAAATACCATTTATATCGAACCTATATTTTAAACTTAAGAAGAAAAGTTAGTAATTACAAAAATTTACAAGTAATTAATTGTAAATTGAAATTTTATAAACCCTAGCCATGATCAATATACTGTTTGTACCAACTCTTTCAATATTGAAACTTAGGGTCTGTTTGGTTAGAGGGGTAGAAAAGTGAGAGGATAGAAAATGATAGGATGATGGAAAAGTCGAAGAATAGAAAATATTTTAATTTCTCTCATTTTTGTTTGGTTGGGAGTAGAAAAGTAGAAGAATAGAAAAAATGAGTTTGAATAAATTTACTCATATACCCTTGTTAGAAAATGATGTCCAATTAAAACAAAAAAGTGACAATTAACCACAAAAAAAAAAAAAAAAAAAAAAGCAATCACCCAAATTTATTAAAAAATTAAAATCATGTCCCAAAAAAAAAAAAAAAAAAATCACATCTAGTTAAATAACAATGTTTTCAAATCTAAACTTGTCAAATCTAGCACTAACTACGCTCACTATAATTTTTTATTTTAATTTTGAGTTTTAATAGGATTTGATTAAACTTTACCGTTGCAATAGGAGTACTTTTTAAAATTTTATTTATAAGAAAACCAAAATTGAAAAATTCCTCATTTTATTAATTTCATAGCAAATTGAACCAAATTGTATGTGATGCCTTCGAATTGCAGGGTTTTTTTTTTTTTTTTTAAACACAAATGCATGAAAGTTGTAGGTCCATCATAAGCATAAAGATGATTAAAAGTTTAGATATTGACAAACAATTGAGATATTGCGGACATAGATTCTAATAGCATTTGTCCATTCTGTAGATTACGATAGCATTTGTCCATTTTGAACATCTAAACAATTTATAGAATTCTAGCTACAAATTTAAAGTCTTCCAGTAGTATTTATTGTTTTAGTTTGAGACCTAATAGGCCAAGAATGTATTGACTCTTTTGGTAAATTAATCAATTAATTAGCCAAGTGAATTAATTAGATTCAATTACATACAATACACGTGGTAGCACAAACAAATCATCAACTAAAGTAAATGCAGCGAAAAATAAGTTTGACACAGATAATTTGTTTACGAATGGGGAAAACCACCAAAGCAAAACTCCACCGGATGAATTTAAGGTCACCACTTTCAAGAATCCACTATTATCAAAACAAGCGGTTACAAGTAAAAGGAATCCCAGTACCTAATACTAACCTATAGTTAAACCATTATCCCAATACCCAATTGGACTTGTGATGTAGTGATAATCTCTCTTTTTAATGCACGACTCTCAGTACGTGATTAACCAATAGATGCACGGATTCATGTACGTGACTAACACACCAACTGGAGGAAGATGTTGGCTACAAAGTTCTTCAGCTCATCCAACGATGAAGATCAAGAGGCTCTTTGGCTACAAAACCCTTGGCGCAAAGACGCAGCAGTTTCTACAAAAATATGATGAACTAGGGCAAATTCTGTCTCAGGTTACAATTTGCATACACAATCAATTTGCATTGAGTTGCATCACTTTGTATCACTTGAGACGACCCTTTAAATAATCTTTATATATGTCTAGGGTTGTGAGAAAAGAAACTCTACACAAATACACATGAATATGCATGAAACCAGATCTAGGAATTTGAATTTCGTAATTCTCGACAGATACAGATTCTATCGAGCTTCATCATTAAACCTAGATGGATATGAATCTCTCGAGCTATCTGTTAAGCTTTAATGAACAACACTTCTTCACTTGTTTCTAGGACAGATTTGCATAACTTCAATACTAAACTTGAACTCTTGTTCCTTGAAGTACTAAACCCATCCTAGATCTACCCAATCACAAGTAAAGTGTGTTTTATCAAAAGATTAACTAATTTACATAACATATGTTTCTAACAATATCCACATATGTCCTAACAAGACCAATATAATTTAATCATACTTTTTATGCAAAACTCGAGACCAACATACTTTTAGGAAAAGTTTTCCTGTGCATTGCACGGGTTTCCAAATAGTTGTTGATAACACTAGAGAAAATCTCACTCTATATACCCACGGATTGGAGGCCACAATTTCTATCTGGTTGGCTCTGAGTTTGTTTCTTTTTGCCTCATCAGAGTCAAGTTTGTAAGGTTCTATATATATGTTTTAAATTAAGGTTAAGAAAAAAAGACACTTATTTCATATTTAATACATAACTAAAATAAATAAATAAAAAAGTCTGACTCTCGATTGAATGAACTTCAATCAAGGGACTGCCTAACTACAGCTCTCAATCGATCGAGCATCAATTCTGTTTCTGTCAAAGTGTGGCTCTCGATGAATGAAGTATCAGTCAAGAATGCACAAAACGTACATCATTGAGTTGCTTCAACACAACTTGATCTTGAATACTTGAGCAATTTTTTAGCTTTTACAAACAAAAAAAAAAAACTTTTTAGTTTTCATATTATGTTGTCAAGAAATACTACCAATCTAAAATCTAACAGTAAGTATTATGCATGGATCATAATATAATCTCTTAAAAAATGTCACAAAATACACTATGAATCATGTAAGACATTGGTTAGTTAGATACAGACAAGTGAGTGTCTAATAGAACCTCTCCAAGCTTCAAACTCTTTTTAATACTTATCCCAAGCTTCTGTTGCAGCAACAGTTGTGAAAGCTGAGAGTCCAACTCCAGGTTGTTGTCTGAATCATAACAGTGTCTTTGCTCTGTTTGGCTGTCTTTATGAAATGGCAGTCAATTCAAGAACAAGGAAAGAAAAAATTATGTTTGGGTTATAATTCTTCTCTGCCTTTTATTCATTGCTTCTGCTCTTGAAATACAGAACTGGTTTCAAAAGATAATGGCCAGAAAACTAATCTGGTCTCCTAGCTAAAAGAAGTAATTATTTGAATTCAAATGAGGCAGTAACTTTGGCTACTCAGCTACTGCTACTCGCTTCATGTTCTGGGATTACTTTCACCTTGAAGTCTCTGTTATCCTTTGCTATGTCATCTAGTTTCTTACTCACTGCCTCTATCTTACCGCTCATCTCATAACGAAGAGCAATTGGGCTTGAATTTCAAAAGAAAGTGCGTACCTCTTTTATGACTTTGTTCCCCCTCCTTTCTCTTTGTCGTGAAGCTTTAGTTCTGAATTCTATCACCAACTCTTTTATTTCTTTAACTGCGTCCTCTAGCTTATCAATCAAGTCCTTGACTTGATGGCTATAACTTTGTTGCTCCTCTGCATCCTAAAGTAAAGCTTCGATTCTAGAAACTGCTTTGTCGAGTTTGTCAAGCTCCTTTTTGAAATCACGGATTTTTCCAATGTCTTGTAAAATCTGAGAACCCAAATTTTCAATGATCGTTTGTACAAGACCAGAGATGACTGATTCCGCCATTAATTTCTTCTTAGTTGGAAAAAAAAGACCGTTGAGAGGAGTGACAGGAAAGCTAGAGGAGGCTTAAAAAAAACGTGCTTCAATGTTGATGAAAATGAAGGTGATGTTGCTGTGAAGGTGCGGACTGCATGCGGAGTCACCATTAGCAGTTCTTCTTGTTTTTGTAGTGCTTATCCTAGAAGTTTCATGTTCATGCATAGGAAACAGTGGGAACTGGAAACTCACAAGTACTTTCATATATGAGTGATAGGCCTTTTCTGCACCATATACGACCCAAAAGTAATACTTGATTTCATCACTGAAGTTGACGTTTTAGTCAGGTTCATGAATTTATTTTTTTGTTGAAACTTTAGAATTGAATTTCATACTCAGTTTTTGACACGGTCATATTTACTAATTCAACGGCTTACGAATTCAATGAGTGAATTGAAGTCCAAATAGGGCCGGGTCATTGCACGCCTAAGACCAAAAAATTTAGTGAGCCTTTTTAATAGTACTAAATAGTAATTAAATATTATTTAGTTGACCTTTTATTTTATTAAAATTGTTCTTGTTTTTTGAGATGTAAAATTGTTAATTAAGTTTTTTTTTTTTTTTTTTTTTTCACAAGTTGTTTGGAAAATTTTGTCAATGATTATTTGGCACACTCATAATAAATTTTTTTTTTTGTGAAATAATTTATATTTTCAATTGAGTTTGATTTATATTGGCTCAATATTTTGGGAACCTTCTTTGAGGGGGAAAATGCAAAACAAACCTATATTTTTTTCTTTAAAAAAAATTATAATTTTACAATATTAAGACATTATTATACAATTTTTGGGGTCTTTTGCTTAAGCAATTGAGGCCTTAAGAGCACACACATGGGTGCTTGTATAATAGAAAAAGAACCACATTCTAGCCAACCTACCCCAAAATTCACCCACATTAGGCCATGCAAAGTTGTGACAAAATACATTGTATCTACAGTAATAGTGTAAATTTACACTCACATTATTGATTTTGTTTTTAATTTATTATTCTTTCTTTACGTATCTTGAGAATAAAGAAAAAGAGTGGGAGATGGTTGCTATGTATAAAGAAATAAACATAATTTTATAAAATTAAAAAAAAAAAGATATTTTAATGAAATGTAATCTAAAATAATCCAACATGAGGTTTTTTGAAAAGAAAATATGTAAAATAGAAAAAATAAGTTTTTATACTAAAATTAGATAGAAATTTTTACACAAATCGATGTAAATGCTCTTAGTGGTCTATAAGACAAAATTAATAGCAGAGAAGATCTGTTTGCAACTGAGCCAAACCTTAAAGGATATTTTTGCAATTTTAGCCTTATATAGTATGCATCTTGGATTTTGCCAATTTGGGAATAAACCAATAGTTGGTTTCTAAGTTCTTGTAGCCGAAATTGAAAAAATCCACCTTGAACGGCCCAAAAGAGAGAAACCCATCCTAACCGGATCACAAATCCAACCCGTTTTGATCACAAAATCCAGGAGGCTCCTTCACAATTCCACAATTGTCAATTGTAGAGAGCACCAAGGCCGAGTGCCATGTTGTTAAATTTAATCATGGGTAAGCATCTTTTCCAACCACATTTTGAAAAAATTCAGTTTGGATGCAAAGAAAATCTCAGACAAAAGAAAACAAAACAAGATAATTAAAATCACATTTGGTTTCATGCTGTGATTAATTTTAGCAATTAAAATCGACTATTAATGAAGATGAAAAATATATATCATTAATCTATTTGATTCAATCTGTACGACTCAATAGACAAACTCATTGTTATAACTCTAAACTTCTTGTACATGGACCCTTCACATACAATCCATCCATGTCTATTGTCAAAACCTCTGACAAGCTCCAAGGAACCTCCTTGAAGGTTTTATTTGCGAGAAAACATTAGGTCTGGAGCTGGCGTAAAACAAGTGTTTTACGCCAACCAATCAAACCACGCCATGTCAGAAAAAAAAGCTCCCAACGATAATCCCTCTCCAACCAGCCAAAACCTCTCACGCCAAAAAACAAAAAAACTCCAAAAGCTCTCTCACCATTCCTCTGCTTCCTTCACGCCGAACCTCCACCACCGCCATAGCCTGATCGCCGGAGCCTAAGCTTAAAGAAACAATAGACCTCAAAAAAAAAAACAATAGAGCTTTGCTTCCTTCATTTAAATATTATTTTTTTATTCTTCCTCAACTCTTTCTCTCTCTTCCTCTTCGTCTGTCTCTCTTCTCAGATACAAAGCAAGCCACCCAAAACTGCCACCACCACACCAAACCCAAATCTGCCACCACCACACGAACCAGCCACCCAAAACTCAAACTACCACCACTACTACTTTACTCGAAACTTAACCACCACACCACCACCATAGCCAAAATCCAAGAAACCCACACTCAAAATCAATCACCACCGCCAAACCCACGGCCAAACCCACACCCAAACCCACCACCACCAAATCCAAGAAACCCATACCCAAAATCAATCACCACCATAGTCAAAATCCACCAAGCCCACGGAGATGGAGAAAAAAAAATCGGTGAAGAAAGAAAAAGAAAAGAGAGAAGGGATGAATGGTGAAGAAAGAAAAAAAGAAAGGGAGAAAGAGTGGCGTTAAGAAAAAGGAACAAGAGGAAGAAAGAAAAAAGAAAAAGTGGGGAAGTAAGGGAAAGGGGGAAAAGTAGGAGAGAGAAGCTGGTTTTCTTTCTTCATTCTACTCCAGCGATCAGAGGAATGGCGTCAGAGCTTTGGGGTTTTTCTATTTTCTAGCGTGAGAACCATGGGGTTTTTCTGTTTTCTGGCGTGAGAGGTTTTGGCTGTTTGGAGAGGGAATTAAGCTAGGAGTGTTTTTTTCTTCTAACGTGGCGTGGTCTGATTGGCTGGCGTAAAACACTGGTTTTATGCCAGCTCCGGACCTAATGTTTTCTCTATTCATAACACTTTCATAAATGAGAGTAATAGACCTCTTTTGCACAAGGTGGTATTACATGCACCTGATGCATGATATATTTATACAAAAATCCATGTGGACCCAAAAGTACCACTTGCATAATTGAAGTTGACGTTTAGCATTGTTGCATTGTATGGAAAAAAAAAAATGGTGACATTTGACCTCAAAAGTACCGCTTGCATCATTGAAGTTAACGATTAGCCGACTAAGCCAAAGCTTGAAGGATATCTTTGCAATTTTTGCCTAATATAGTGTGTATCTTGGATTTGGTCCATTTGGGAATAAACCAATAGTAGGCTTATAAGTTTTAGTAGCTGAACTTGAAAAAACCAAACTTGAACTCCCCAAAGAGAGAAACCCATCCCAACCAGATCACAAATCCAACCCGTTTTGATCACAAAATCCACAAAGCACCTACCAAGATTTGAGGTGGGAATCAAGAATGCTGAGATTCACCCTCATACACCTTATAGGACATTGATCAATACCACAATTGTAGAGAGCACCAAGACCAAGTGCCATCAGAGTCCCTTTAAGTCCTCTTGTTAAATTTAATCATGGTTGAGCATCTTTTCCAACCACGTTTTGAAAAAAATTTGTTTGGATGTAGAGAGAATCTCAGACAAAAGAAAAAAAAAACATGATAATTAAAATCACATTTGGTTTATGTTGTGATGAAAAATATTAAGAGCTTAAGCAGTTAAAATTGCCTATTAAGAGCTTAAGCAAGAAAAATGAAGAAGAAAAATATATCTTTAATCTCTTGATCATGACTCAATAGACAAACTCATTGTTGTAACTCGCTGGCTTTGAAGCTCTAAACTTCTTGTACATGGACACTTCATAAACAACCCATCCATGCCTATTATTATCAAAACCTTTGACCCCTCCAAGGCACCTCCTTGAAGATTTTCTTTGCATCCTAAACTAAATAGGATGGAAGGTTCTATGTTTTCATGCTTTGATCACACATTGTTAATAACACTAGAGAAAATCTCACTCTATACCCATGGGTTGGAGGCCGCAATTTCTATCTGGTGGCTCTGAGTTTGCCTCTTTCTACCTCACCAGAGTCGACTTTGTAAGGCATCATATATATGTTTTAAACTAAGGTTAAGAGAATAAGACACTTATCTCAAATTAAATACATAACTAAAAAAAGAGTCTACAACTCTCGATTGAACAAACTTCGATCAATGGACTGTCTAACTATTCTCAATCGATCGAGTATATATTAGTCAAAGTGCAGCCTTCAATCAATTATTTGCTTCAATACAACTTGGTTGAATGCTTGAGCAACCTTTCACAAAAACCTTTTACACTATATTGTCAAGAAATATTACCAATCTAAAACTTAACAATAAGTACCATACATGGGACATACTATAATTTCTTAGAAATGTCGCAAAATACACTATTTAATTTGAATAACAGCTCCTAATCCTTTTCGCTCGCAGCTTCAATTTATTTTTTCCTTATCCAAAGCCTCTGCTGCAGCAACTGTTGTGCAAGCCGAGAGTCCATTTCCAGGTACAGGCACATGCTGGCCTCCAATGTTTTGTTCCCTCTCCACTGGGATTACTTTCAACTTGAAGTCTTCGCTATCTTTTACTATCGCATCTAGTTTCTTCCTTATCTTCCTCAATTTTTCATTCATACTAAAACGAAAAGCAATTTGGTTTGAATTTGAAAAGAAAGTGCGAACCTTCTTTGTGATTTTTTTCCCTGCTCTTTGTTGTGAAGTTTCAGTGCTGTATTTACTCAATAACTTATCTGCTTCTTCAACTGCACCCTTTAGCTTTTCGAGCCAATCCTTGACTTGATGGTTATGATGTTGTTGCTCCTCTGCATCCTTAAGTATAGCTTGGATTCGAGAAACAGTGCCCTTGAGTTTTTCAATCTCTTCCTCAACACCGCAGATTTTTCCAATCTCTTGGAAAATCTGGGAACCCAAATTTTCAATGATCGTCTGTGAAACACCATAAATGATTGATTCAGCCATTTCTTCTTAGTTGGCTAAAGGAACTCTGAAAGCCTGAAAGTGCGACAGGAAAGCTAGAGGGGGGCTCAAATAAAAGTGCTTCAATGTTGATGAAGATGAAGGTAATGTTGTTGTGGAGCAGAGTTGCCATTGGCAGTTCTTTTTGTAGTATTGTCCTAGAACAATATCCACGTTCCTGCATAGGAAACTTACAAGAAACTCCATCATATGAGACTGAAAGTGATGGCCCTCTTCTGCACCATAACCCAAAATACCAAATCGTGTGGAGCATCAAGAACCAACCACTTGGATCACTGAAAGTTTAACATTTAACCTTGCTAGGAAATTTTACGGAAAAAAAAAAAAAAAAAATGTAACATTTAGTCTATTTGACAAAAATTACTGTTGTTAATTAATTTTACTATTCAGCTCATTTTTGCTACTATTTATATTTTTTATAGTACTTTTTAATACTTTTTATGAATTTCATTATACTATTTCAACTAACTTTTTAATACACCGAACCCTTCACATTTGATGGACGCGATGAATTAGTACAACGTTGGATACCGTGTTAAAAAGATTATACTATTTCAACTAACTTTTTAATATACCGAACCCATGCGATGAATTAGTACAACATTGAATACCGTGTTAAAAAGGTGTTAAAAAGGTTGGGGTGAAATTCATGTTTACTTACTCTTTAAAATTGAATCTGAATTAGTCTTCTCTTCATTTTTATTTATTTGTTTTACCTTTTTCTTTGACTTTGCCAAATCAATGATAAAAAAAAAAGGTTTTTCCATTTTTTCTATATGACTGTTCAGGGAATGTGGAATTAACAAAATTCCTCAAATACAATACTGGGAAAGAGTCTAGTACAAAGTAGAAGTACAAGATATTCATGGAGCCCTTCATCAAGACTTTGTTGACTTTTGATTCCATATGTAATCCCGCCAAAGGAACTCAAACAGTCAAATGATTCGGTAGGAAGTTTCAACATAATTTACATTAGTGGATATACGAAACCTGCTATTTACCATAAATCTATATGATATAATCTATTTATATATTTAATTATATTCTAATTCAGGGGCGGCTCTACATAGAATTCAGGTAGTTATAAGACCACCCTGACTTGAAAAAAATAAAATTATTATTTATAGATTTTAAAATTTTATGATTTTTTTTTTTATATCTTTAAAAAAAACTTTGTGACCATCCTAAATTTTTTTAGGCCCAATTTTTTTTTATTGATTGTTATAAAAAAAATATTTTTTTTTATTGAATGTGAACTTTAACAAATCCACTATTTAATTACATTTTCTTCTTAAATACTTCATACTTGCAACATTTCAAGGAGATAAAAGATCAATAGCTATGTCATTAATCAAATATTTAAATTTCAAGTTTTTGTAATCTAAAATTATACATAAAAAATAATTTTATGGATTGAATAGCAAATAACATCCAATTAGCATAAATTTTAACGTGTTTTAAGAATATAAATAACATGCAATTCGTCGATTAAATTTTCAAAATATGTAACAATATTAACCAAATTTTATTCTTAAACTTTGGTCTCCTTAACAATATATTAGGTCCTTACAAATAAAAATAAAAGTCCAAGAAAAATTTTATTTAACTAAACTTTTGAAGTGATGTAACTTGCAACATTGATAATGAGACTATCATGTATTGATTTCAAAATAAAAAGATTTGTAGAAGGAAAGTGTAAGATTTTATGTATTTGCGCGCACGCGCGTGTGTGTTTGTCAATGTATGAAATTCTCTTTTTATTAGATTTTCTATAATTTAAGTTTCTTAAGGACCACCCTCAAAAAAATTCCTAAAGCCGCCACTAAAAATATTAAAGCCAAGCCCATCCCTTGAAAATAAGAAGGTATTTGATAGAAAATGATACCATGTCAGTGATATAAAAAATAACTAATTCATTAATAAATGAAAAGCATCTGTTAGTGGATAATTCTTTTTGCACACATGCCTCTCGTTTATCATATTAGATTTTGATATGGATGACGTGGTATCATTTAATACAAAATACTTTTTCTTTGAAAATTGACCCCAAAAAAAAAAAAAAAAACCCATATAAAATAGAAAATTACTACATTTACAATATTTTCACAACAAATCATAGGTAGTAAGTTGTTATTAGTTTTAATTTAAACTCACCACTGAAGTTTAAGTCCATAACTTTTGATTGAATGAACTACAATTAACAGACCGTCTAACTATAACTCTCAATCGATCGAGTATTTGTCAAAGTGTGGCTCTTGATCAATTGATATCTATCAAGAATGGACAAAACATACTTCATTGAGTTGCTTCAAGACAAATTCTTATACTATAAATAAATGGCAAATGTGCGGAGCTTGTTGAGGTTAAAATAATATGGGTCACTCCTAATAAAAATATTGGATAAATAGAAGAAATTGTATAAAGCTAACCTTAAAGCTTATAAAGCTAACAAAATACTAGCATAAAGCTGCGTCGCTTACAAAAATTCTTTTTACATAAAGTGGTATCTTAATGGATACCTTATTGTGCTCATTAACCCAACCTAAATAAAAAAGGAGAGTGAAGATGTTTTTGTTTGACAAAATGACAGTGGAAAGGTTAAACGACAGAGGCTAAGGGTATGTTTGGTAATTGATTTTTCCCCTTATTTTCTGTTTTAAAAAACAATTTTTTATTTTTGAAACTGAAAAACTTATTTGGCAACTCAAAATAAACAGAAAACAAAAACTGTTTTCAAAACTCAATTTGTGAAGGAAATTGAAAACATGCAAAATGCTATTTTCAGTTTCTAGTTTCAAAAAAAAAAATACACATTTAATTTAATGAATCTGTCTCATTTAATGAGTTAGTATTAGAATTCAAATCTTAGTAACAACATATTTTAGTATTTTCTATTTTTTTTTCAAAAAACTATTTTTTTAATTTCAACTAACCAAACATATTTTTGGTTTCAAAAATACAAAAATACAAAAAAAAAAAATTGTTTTTTTTTTATATATATTTTCAATAACAAGTTTTTAAAAATAAAAAACAAAAATTGTTACTAAACATAACGTAAATGTGTGCTGCATTTTAACTTATCCGCTGCACTCAAGTTTGGTCTGTCTTTTTCTCACATTTTATAACTTATTCAAGTACAAACAGAAGTCAAAAAATAATGTTTGAGGTCCTTAATTATTCACACGAACATGAAGAGAGGGAATGGATAAACACAGCCACACGGGAGAAAGAGACAAATACAAAAAGAAAAAGAGGGAGAAAATCTATGTGAAGAAGAAGAATAGTATGAACCCATATTTGTGAGTGCCGAGAGGGAGGGGGGGGGGCAGTCTAGCACACAGCTGGGTTGGATTTGAGCTCAACCCAGCTGAAATCCAACCCATAATTGGATGGGGAGTGATTTGGTTGACTCACGTACCATTTGATTCCGGTTGTACCAAATAGGCCAGGCTGTGACAAAAAAAAGTTTCCAAGTCTTGGGTGGTGCCATTGGTGATGAACTGAAGTGCTAGATAAGCAAAATCCCCAGAAATTTTCTCCTAATCCACTGGACAGTTTAGCCAATTGCTCCATACCTCTTTGAGAGTGTCACAGTGTATAAGGGCATGTAGAGTACTTTTAGGGCACAAATCACACACAGGGCAAATACCATATATGCTTACTACTCTGGTTCTTAGGAAATGCAAAGTGGGGAGGGCATTCATGCAGGCACGCCAGGCGAAGATTCTGATCTTTGCTGGGAAGTTGAGATGCCAAATCCTTTTCCAGAGAGGGGAGCGAGGATCATCTCTTGAGCTTTCACCCTCATTAAATGGAAGGTTCTTCTAACAACATCAACCTTCCAACGCCTTGTGTCTTCATCAATGAGCACCGAGACCATGGGGAAATATCTTCAATATCTTCAAATAACAATTCTGATGCATGCATAATAATACTTAGAAACAGATACAAACATGACAAGCAAAAATTTACAAACTTAATGTACTGGAATACAAACGCAACTGTTCAGCCATTACTAATTCAAATACATAGGCTCACCTCTCACAGGATTCATGAGTTTATTTACATACTTTGTCAAAGCAATTATCATGTATATCTCAATGTATGTATGGAATTAGAAAGCACAACATCACCTTATACATGGGTTATCATTTACTCTACACTTCTCATCATATTAGCACGTGAAATGGAACAAATCAAGAATAGATATTAGTACATAAACTGAAAACAAGAAGTCATATGGAATAACGAACAATCTACAAGTAAATCAGGTCTTAAAGAGGTGAAAGAAGAAACAAGGGGGAAATGACAAAAAGGACTCTAGAGAGAGAAATTAGGATATTGTATGAGTTGCCTCCTTGGATGATTCACTAAAGGAAGCTATGGATTGTTATGAGAAACTGCCAACATGAATGTACATGATAAAAGCTTGAAAGTGCACACATTAAAATGATGCATCAAGTTCTATTGCTAATATCTCCTGATGCATCAAGTTCTGTTGCTAATATCTCTATAGAAAGGATTGCTTTACAAAACAATAGTGCTTTCTAACAATATTATTTAGTCTGTCATAGCAACAACAATAATTAAAAGATTTTTGGATCTCTAGTGTTGATAACACTGGAGAAATTCTCACTCTACATACCCTCGGGTTCAAGGCCACAATTTCTATCTGATTGGCTCTGAGTTTGCCTCTTTTTTCCTCATCAGAGTCGAGTTTGTAAGGCTCTATATATATGTTTCAAATCAAGGTTTAGAAAACTAGACACTTATTTCAAATTTAATACGTAACTATAAAAAAAAGAGTCTTCGACTCTTGATTGAATGAACTTCGATCAAGGGTAACCACAGCTCTCAATCGAGTATTTGTCAAAGTGTAGCTCTCGATCAATTAAGTATCAGTCAAGAATGCACTAAACGTACTTCATTGAGTTGCTTCAACGCAACTTGATCTTGAATACTTGAGCAACTTTTTAATTTTTACAAAAAAAAAATATATATATATATATATATATTTTTTTTTTTTTATTATATTGTCAAGAAATACTACCAATCTAAAATCTAACAGTGAGTACCATCCATGGATTATAATATAGTCTCTTAAAAAATGTCACAAAATTCACTATGCATCATGTAAGACATTGGTCAGTTAGATATAGACAAGTGAGTGTCTAATAGAACCTCCAAGCTTCAAACTATTTATAGTCCTTATTCGAAGCTTCTATTGCAGCAACAGTTGTGCAAGCCGAGAGTCCAAGACCAGGTTGTTGTCCGAATCATAACAGTGTCTTTGATCTGTTTGGCTGTGTCTATGAAATCACAGTCAATTCAAGATGACTTATCTCCAAGAACAAGGAAATTAAGAAAAAAGATTTTTGGGTTATAATTCTTCTCTGCCTTTTATTCATTTCTTCTGCTCTTTAAACACACAACTGGTTTCAAAAGATAATGAACAGAAAACTAATCTGATCTCCTAGCTAAAAGGAGTTCTTATTGAATTCAAATGAGGCAGTAACTTTGGCTACTGAGCTACTGCTACTTGCTTCATGTTCTTGGATTACTTTCACTTTGAAGTCTCTGTTATCCTTTGCTATGTCATCTAGTTTTTTCTCACTGCCTCTTATCTTCCCGCTCATCTCAGACCGAAGAGCAGTTGGGTTTGAATTTGAAAAGAAAGTACGTACCTCTTTTATGACTTTGTTCCCCCTCTTTGCTCTTTGTCGTAAAGCTTTAGTGTTGAATTCTAGAAACTGTATCCCGAGTTTTTCAAGCTCGTTTTTGACATCAAGTATTTTTCCGATCTCTCGTAAAATCTGGGATCCCAAATTTTCAACGATCGTTTGTACAAGACCAGAGATGACTGATTCCGCCATTAATTTCTTCTTAGTTGGAAAATGGAACACAGAAAAGCGTGATAGGAAAGCTAGAGGAGGACTTAAATAAAAGTGCTTCAATCTTGATGAAGATGAAGGTAATGTTGCTGTGAAGGTGCGAAGTCAACATAGCAGTTCTTTTTGTAGTATTCTCCTAGAACAATATTCATGATCATGGAAACTAACAAGAAGCACTTTGACAATAATAGTCCTCTTTTGCACGAGGTGATATTACATGCACCCAAATATATTTATACAAGAATCCATGTGGACCCAAAAGTCCCACTTGCATAATTGAAGTTGACTTTAACATTGTTGCATTTTCTGGAAAAAAAAAATGTGACATTTGACCTCAAAAGTATCGCTTGCATCATTGAAGTTAACAATCAGCCGGCATTTTATAGAAACAATGTGACAGTTGGCCTTTAATGCACACATTCAATTAGTAACTTAGTGGTCTATAATACTCCAAAATTAGTAGCAGAGAGAAGATCTGTTTGCAACTAAGCCAAAGCTCGAAGGATATCTTTGCAATTTTTGCCTAAGATAATATCTTGGATTTGGTCCATTTGGGAATAAACCAATAGCAGGCTTATAAGTTTTAGTAGCTGAACTTGAGAAAACCGAACTCGAACTCCCCAAAGAGAGAAACCCATCCCAACCAGATCACAAACCCAACCCGTTTTGATCACGAAATCCACAAAGCGCCTACCAAGATTTGAGGTGGGAATCAGGAATGCTGAGACTCACCCTCATACGCCTTATAGGACATTGATCAATACCACAATTGTAGAAAGCACCAAGACCGAGTGCCATCAGAGTCCCTTTAAGTCCTCTTGTTAAATTTAATCATGGTTAAGCATCTTTTCCAACCACGTTTTGAAAAAATTTGTTTGGATGTAGAGAGAATCTCAGGCAAAAAAAAAAATGATAATTAAAATCACATTTGGTTTATGTTGTGATGAAAAATATTAAGAGCTTAAGCAGTTAAAATTGCCTATTAAGAGCTAAAGCAAGAAAAATGAAGATGAAAAATATATCTTTAATCTCTTGATTATGACTCAATAGACAAACTCGTTGTAACTCGCTGGCTTTGAAGCTCTAAACTTCTTGTACATGGACACTTCATAAATAATCCATCCATGTCTATTATTATCAAAACCTTTGACCCCTCCAAGGCACCTCCTTGAAGGTTTTCTGTGCCTCCTAAACTCAATAGGATGGAAGGTTCGATGGTTTCATGCTTTGATCACACATTGTTAATAACAGTAGAGAAAATCTCACTCTATAGCATACCCACGGGTTGGAGGCCGCAGTTTCTATCTGGTTGGCTCTGAGTTTGCCTCTTTTTACCTCACCAGAGTCGAGTTTGTAAGGCATCATATATATGTTTTAAATTAAGGTTAAGAAAATAAGACACTTATCTCAAATTAAATACATAACTAAAAAAAGAGTCTACAACTCTTGATTGAACAAACTTCGATCAATGGACTGTCTAACTATTCTCAATCGATCGAGTATTAGTCAAAGTGCGGCCTTCAATCAATTATCAGTCAAGAAAACCACAAAACGTACTTGATTGAGTTGCTTCAATACAACTTGGTTGAATGCTTGAGCAACCTTTTACAAAAACCTTTTACACTATATTGTCAAGAAATATTACCAATCTAAAACTTAACAATAAGTACCATACATGGGACATACTATAATTTCTCAGAAATGTCTCAAAAAACACTACTTAATTTGAATAACAGCTCCTAATCCTTTTCGCTCCGAGCTTCAATCTATTTTTTCCTTATCCAAACCCTCTGCTGCAGCAACTGTTGTGCTATCCTTTACCATCGCATCTAGTTTCTTCCTTATCTTCTTCAATTTTACATTCATATTAAAACGAAAAGCAATTTGGTTTGACTTTGAAAAGAAAGTGCAAACCTTCTGTATCATTCTTGTCTCTCTTCTTCGTCGTAAAGTTTCAGTAACGTATCTATTCAATAACTCATTTGCTTCATCAACTGCACCCCTTAGCCGTTCGAGCCAATCCTCGACTTGATGGATATGACGTTCTTGCTCCTCTGCATCCCTAAGTACAGCTTGGATTCGAGAAACAGTGCCCCTGAGCATTTCAATCTCGTTTTGAACACCGTAGAGTTCTCCAATCTCTTGGAAAATCTGGGAACCCAAATTTTCAATGATCGTCTGTGCAACACCATAAGTGATTGATTCAGCCATTTCTTCTCAGTTGGCAAAAGGAACTGTGGAAGCCTGAAAGTGTGACAGGAAAGCTAGAGGGGGGCTCAAATAAAAGCGCTTCAATGTTGATAAAGATGAAGGTAATCTTGCTGTGAAGAAGCGGAGTTGCCATTGGCAGTTCTTTCTTTTGTAGTATTGTCCTAGGACAATATTCATGTTCCTGCATTGGAAACTTACAAGAAACTCCATCATATGAGAGTGATAGGCCTCTTCTGCACCATATGCGAAATCTTGTGGACCAATAAGAACCACTTACTTACATCACTAATTATACATTTAGCCTTGGTAGAAAATGTCATAGAAAATAAACGTAACATTTAGCCTTTAACGCACACATTGAATTAGTAATATATGACTGTCAAAACACGAGGATGAAATTCATGTTTAATGGACCTAATAAAATGGATTCCGAATTAGTATGGCGTTGAATTTGTTAACTTCCAGTCACAGTTTAACCAATGCTCGCAAGCCAGTGATACACACGTATTAATACCGTGTTAAAAGAGTTGGGGTGAAATTCATGTTTACTGACTTCTTAAAATTGAATCTGAATTAGTCTTATCTTCATTTTTATTTATTTGTTTCGCCCTTTTCTCTTTGACTTTGCCAAATCAATGATAAAACAAAAAGGTTTTTCCACTTTTTCTATATGGCTTTTCAGGGGATGTGGAAATAATAAAATTCCTCAAATACAATACTGGGAAAGAGTGTAGTGCAAAGTAGAAGTATAAAATATTCATGGAGCCCTTCATCAAAAGAAAAAAAAAAATTTATGGAGCCCTCTTTTTAAAACTAATGAGACTGGTCTTAGAATCATTATCCAGGATAAGAGCATCCACAACAGATGTACTATATGTGTCAAATGCTAAATATTTGATACATTTAGCACACTAAACACAAAAAACTCCCCTTTATCAGATGCTTCAAATGCCAAATTTATACTACATATAAACAGTACCGTTCCATAGATGGAACGGTACGGACTGAAATGCTAAAAAAAATATATAGTTTTTTATTCATTTTCTCTTCATCCTTTATGACTTTCTCTCTTCTCTCTCTTTCTTTTTCTTTTTCTTCTTTCTTTCTCGGCCACTCCATCTCTGTCACTCTCTCTTCCTCTTTTCTTCTTCTTCCTCTAGAAGCTTCACTTCTATTTTTTTTCTTTTTCTTTTTTTTTCCTTTTTTCTATTTTCTATCACTTTCTCTGTGCCTCTTTGTCTCTTTAGGCTTCAAATTTTATTAAACAGCCTTGATTTGGCCACATCACTACTGTATATAGCTATTTCATGTTCATTTCCCAGGTATCAATTCTTTACTTAAAATATGCCCAATTGATATGTACGTGCTCTTCCCCCTTTTTTTTTTAAGGTGGTGTTGGTGGATGTGGCTTTGTGCCGGTGGTGGTTGTCGGTGTTGTTGCAACAGTGGTGGTTATGGGTCTGTTTGATTTGGGATGGGTTTTGAGGTTTGTGAATGTGACGGGTTGTTGTGGACTTCTTTTTTTCGGTTGTGTTTTTTTTTTTTTTTTTTAGTTGGGGTTGGTGGATTTGGGTTTGTGCCGGTAGTGGCTATCGGTATTATTGCGGCAATCGTTGTTGGAGGCCGTTGTTGTGACAGTGGTGGTTGTGCGTTGTTGCCGTTGTTGTTGGTGTTTTTTATGATGATGGTAGTGGGAGGAGTTAATATATTGTTTTAATATGTAGTAAATATTATTATAATGAATAGAATTGAATGATAAAACATTTAATAAATGGAATGTTGTAAAATAATATTATAAAATAATAAAGTAGATTTTTTATGTGACAAAATGACATTTTTTATAAAAAATCTGTTACAGATGCTCTAAGAAAGGAAAAATGGTTGCTATGATGAGTCAGCCACCAACTTTGCGTTGATCATGTGGATTTTGGAATTCGAAGATTGACAGCTTTCATTGATTTGGTGCTCTGCTCAAGACTTTGTGGACTTTTGATTCCACATGTAATCCCGCCAAAGGAACTCAAACAGTTGAATGATTGGTAGGAAGTTTCAACATAATTTACATTAATGGATATACGAAACCTGCTATTTACCATAAATTTATATGATATGATCTATTTATATATTTAATTATATTCTAATTCAGGGGCGATTCTACATAGAGTTTAGGTAGTCACAAGACCAACTTGACTTGAAAAAAAATAAAATTATTATTTATAGATTTTAAAAATTTATGATATTTTTTATCTTTAAAAAAAGTTTTTGCCCAACCTAAATTTTTCTAGGCCAAATATAATTAAATTCTAAATAAAATTTGGCAACAAGCATGGTTGTAGATTAAGGTTACAACTCTATTCAATATTTTTTTATTGAACATGAATTTTAACAAATCCATCATTTAATTACATTTTCTTCTTAAAATACTTCATACTTGCAACATTTCAAGGAGATAAATTAAAGATCAATAACTATGTTGTTAATCAAATATTTAAATTTCAAATTTTTGTACTCTAAAATTATACATAAAAAATAATTTTATGGATTGAATGGAAAATAACAACCAATTAGCATAAATTTTAACGTGTTTTAAGAATATAAAGAACATGCAATTCATCGATTAAATTTTCAAAATATATAACAATGTTAATTCATTTAGTGAGAGTGACTACAACAAAGTTTATAACCAAATTTTATTCTTAAACTTCGGTCTCCTTAACAATATATTAGGTCCTTACAAATTAAAATAAAAGTCCAAGAAAAATTTTATTTAACTAAACTTTTGAAGAGATGTAACTTGCAACATTGATAATGAGACTATCATGTAACGATTTCAAAATAAAAACATTTGTAGAAGGAAAGTGTAAGATTTTATGTATTTGCGCGCTCGCACGCATGTGTGTGTTTGTCAATGTATGAAATTCTCTTTTTATTAAATTTTGTATAATTTAAGTTTATTAAGGACCACCCTCAAAAAAATTTCTAAAGCTACCACTGAAAATATTGAAGCCAAGCCCATCCCTTGAATATAAGAAGGTATTTGATAGTAAATGATACCATGTCGGTGATAAAAAATAAAAAATAAATAAATAAATAAATAAAACCTAATCCATTAACAAATGAAAAGCATGTGTTAGTGGGGTAGTTCTTTTTGCACATATGTCTCTCATTTATTATATTAGATTTTAATATGGATGACGTTGTATCATTTAATACAAAATACTTTTTCCTTGAAAATTTCCCCAAAAAAAAAAAAACCATATAAAATAAAAAAGTACTACATTTACAATATTTTCACAACAAATCGTAAGTGGTAAGTTGTTATTAGTTTTAATTTAAACTCATCACTAAAATTTGAGTCCATAACTCTCGATTGAATGAACTTCAATTACCGGACCGTCTAACTATAGCTCTCAATCAATTGAGTTTTTGTCAAAGTGTGGCTCTTGATCAATTGATATCTATCAAGAATGGACAAAACATACTTCATTGAGTTGCTTCAATACAACTTCTTAGACTATAAATAAATGGCAAATGTGCGGTGCTTGTTGAGGTTAAAATAATGTAGGTCCCACCTAATAAAAATATTGGATAAATAGAAAAAATTGTATAAAGCTAACCCTAAAGCTTATAAAGCTAACAAAATACTGGCATAAAGCTGCGTGGCTGACAAAAATTCTTTTTACATAAAGTGGTATCTTAATGGATACCTTACTGTGCTCATTAATCCAACCTAAATAAAAAAAGGTGAGCGAAGATGTTTTTTATTTGACAAAATGACAATGGAAAGGTTAAACGGCAGAAGCTAAGGGTATGTTTGGTAACTGTTTTTTCCCTTATTTTCTGTTTTCAAAAAAAAAAATTTATTTTTGAAAGTAAAAAACTTGTTTCGCAACTCAAAATGGACAGAAAACAAAAACTGTTCTCAAAACTCAATTTGTGAAGAAAACTGAAAACATGCAAAAGGCTATTTTTAGTTTCTAGTTTTCAAAAGTCAAAGAAAATACGCATTTGATTTAATGAATCTGTCTCATTTAATGAATTAGCATTAAAATTCAAATCCTAATAACAACATATTTTAGTATTTTCTATTTTTATTCAAAAAATTATTTTTTTTAATTTCAACTAACCAAACATGTTTGGTTTCAAAAATACAAAAAAAAAAAAAAAAATCTTTATATTTTTAATAATAAGTTTTTAAAAATAGAAAATAAAAACGGTTACTAAAGATAACCTAAATTTGTGCTGCGTTTTAACTTATCCGCTGCACTCAGGTTTGGTTCGTCTTTTTCTCACATTTTATAACTTATTCAAGTACACACAGAAGTCAAAAAAATAATGTTTGAGGTCTTTAATTATTACCACAAACATGGAGAGAGGGAATGGATAAACACGGCCACACAGGAGAAAGAGACAAATACAAAAAGAAAACGAGGGAGAAAATCTCTGTGAAGAAGAAGAATAGTATGAACCCATATTTATGTTTCCACCTCCATTAATAAACCCACTTACTCTGCCACTCAAAACACCTATTTAGGGATGGCAATTTAGATCCGACCCGCGGATACTCGACCCAGCCTGACCCTAATGGGCCGGATTTTACCTAGCCCAATAAAGAATAGGGTTGAATATGGGTTTTTAAAAAAAAAACCCGAAACAGGTCCAAGTTAGGTTCAGGTTTTCTAAAAAAAAAAAAACCGAAACCCGACCCGGATTAGACCCAGTTACTATGAAATTACTAAAAAACCCCTATATATATATAAACACTAACCCTAACTCCCTCATTTTTCAGCCCCCGCCTCCAGCCTCCTCACCCTCATTCCCTCATTTCAGCTCACACCTCCTCAGTCCTCACCCTCGTCCCTCACTGCCTTACACAGCACACGGTCTCACCCCTCACGCAGTCACGCTCCGTCTCACGACCTCATATCTCACGCAGTCACGCTCTATCTCACGCTCCTCTCACCCACTCGCATGGTCATCTCCCCCCTCACGGACTCACTCTCACCCACCCTTACGGCCTCACTCTCACTCTCCAGGCACAGCCGATCGCACCAGATCCTTTAAAGCCCAGCGGATGTTTTTCCCTATTGGCTGAGTGTAAGACTCATCTGTGTCAATCAAAACAGTGATGTCTTGCTCCGAAGATCTATGCAACCTAGCCTCAGCTGCACATGCCACCGTGGCGCGTATGTTGCTCGGTGACATCAACGCCAATATTGGATACGAAAGAATCAAAATAGGGATTTATTGATTTTGTTTTCTGTTTGTGATTTGTGTTTTTTTTTTAAGTAAAAAATATGTATTAACAAAGAATAGCCAAAAAAACAAACTGATTTGTGTTTCTGTTTATGTTTGAGATTGTGATTTGTATTTTTTATTTTTTTGATGGTGAAAAATCTGTATTAACAAAGAAGAGGGGAAGAAAAAGGGAAAAAATCTTACACTATGGCATAATGCATATACTTATACTCAAGATCTTACACAAGCTAATTTGGTGTAAGATATTTCCTTTTTTTTTTTTTTTTCTTCATATTTTAAGCTGGTTGGGCCTATTTTTGGCATCTAAGCCTTAAAAAAAATTGATTGTGATTGGGCCATGATTTATTCCAAGAATTAGGCCCAAATTTGGCCTAGCTTGTCAGGGCCCGTGGGCTTGCAAAGCTAGGCGGGGGCGAGTCCGGGCCCCAAAAAAAAAAAAACCTGTTAAGTAAACGAGTCGAGTCCAGGCCGCAAGTCTTGGCCCGCAGGTCGGGTTCGGGTATGGAAAAACCCGGCCCAAACCCGACCCGTTGCCATTCCTACACCTATTCCCATAATCCCATTTCGGCAACCTCCCTTTTTTTTTTTCTTTTTTTCTTTTTTTTTTCATTCATTGGGTCTTGTAGTTAGCTAAAAAATTTTGATTGATTGTTTGTAATTTCAGTTCTTTAGTCCAAACAATAGTCCTCCATCCACGTCCATATATTTATTCTCTCTAAGTTAAAAAAGCCTAAATATATAGTGTCTCTTTTCTTTTCTTTTTTTATAAATATCAGTTTACACTACAAAAAATAAGCTTATTTGTGACGATCAAAGTTCGTCGCAAAAGCACAAAAAGCCGTCGCAAATTCATATTACCGACGGCAAAAAGCCGTTGACGTCTGTCGGCAAAAGCCTTGTCAGTAATACTATATTGCCGACAAGGCCATCGCTAACACTTATTTTTGACAGCAAAACTCTGTCGTAAGTACTTAATAATTGCCATCACAAATTCAACTTCATACGAGGAAGTTAGACGACCAAATACAATTTGCGATGAACTAAGGCCGTCATTAATGTATTTTTTTTTTTTGACAACTAAAAGTCATCATAAATACTTGCCTTGTCGTCGAAAATAGAACTTCAAACGAGGAAGTTGGATGACCAAATACCTTTTGCGACAAACAATGACCGTCATTAATGTATTTTTTCGATGACTAAAAGCCATCGTAAATACCTAGTTTTTCATCGAAAATATAACATCAATCCAACCAATTACTTTTTTTTGACGAACTTTAACCGTTATTAAAAACTATTTATCTCATCACTAATACATTATTTGCAAAAAAATAGCTCCGTCGAATTATGATATTTGAAAATATCAAATATTTCTGTATATAGAATAATTAATATATAAATTACAAACACAAATCCATAATTGTTCATAAAAGTTTCTCCATTCAAATAACAAACACAAATCCATAATTGTTCAAAAATAATAAGTGCATTAAAAATGAAAATATTAAAAGGTCTACAAAATAGCATGTTGTTCAATAATACATGAAGGCTATATTATATCATTTACTAAACTTGAAAGTATAAATATTGGAAGATCAATTATCATCTGAGTCAGTGTCGTCCTTCATCTAAGAGTCATTTTCCTCCTCATAGTCATCTTGTGTCATTATTTACATTGTGATCACCTCCTCCATCATTGGTCTGCAACATTTTAAATTAAATTGAATAAATATATAAGAATATTGTAGTGCTCTAGTTAATGAGAACTTCAAAGAATACATCTGCCAACAATAACCATATTAATAGTACATCCCCATCACCCTTAAAAATATATCCATCACAACAACAAGTCACATGAAATCACATATGTACTAACAATTGCAATTAATTGAAAATTATAATGAGCAAATTTATCACTTATTTCGACAACCTAAATAAAATAGCAAAAAATAATAATAATAATAATAATGTTGATTATACAGAGAAAATATATTTGTAGTAGTTGCTTGCATATAATTAAAGCCCATCGATTTCAAAATATTTTTTTATAATAAAAGGTATCACCTCTTTCAATTGACTGATTGTTCCCTCCAATAACCATTTATCATATCATAAGTTTATAGAAAATATTGGAAAAAAGTTTAGAATTTTAGTATTTTCCATTTTTAATATAAATATAAATAAAATAATATAACTTTAGAGATTGTTAAAGTTAATAAGCCTTCTATATTATGTGTGTGTGTGTGTGTGTGTGTGTGTGTGTGTGTGTGTGTGTGTGTGAACTAAAAGACTAAAACACAAATTAAATAAAGCACTATTATCAAGTGAAAAATGCTTTCCAAGAATCAACAGATTGGTTGAGTTCACCAATACACACAAACATTACACAATGAGCTACTACCAAACTATCAAGAACTTTGCCTAAAATACTAGATGATATATTATGAAAGAGGTTATCTAAACCAAACCCAAAATTTAGATAAATGAAATAAACAAGCAAATACATTTACTAAACCACAATACATTAACAAAAAAAAAAATCAAAAGATAAGGATCTAAGAAGACCAACCTTTGGGTTTGATTATGATTGGGAGAAAGAGATAGAGAATGAACAATAGATGGAGATAAGGGTTTTTATTCTTATTTTTTTTATTTTTTTTCTTTTTTCTTTTTACTTTTCTTAGTGAAATTGGAGTGTTAAATTTAGTGAGGAGGCAAGGGAGGGCGGGGGATTAAAAAAAAAAAAAAGTGGGGGCGCTTGTTTTTTAGTGAAAGGGTGAGGGAGAGTGCTAGGAAGCTAGGGTTTTGTCTTTTCCTCTTTTTTTTTTTTTTTTTTTTTAACTAAAAGATAAAAATGATATTGTGGGGTTTTCTTTTTTATAATAATAATAATAATAATAATAATAATAATAATAATAATAATAATAAGGCATGGCTGGGTTTGTTTTAAATCAATGTAACTTTATTTATTTATTTATTTTTATAACAAAACTATGTATTTCATTTATGACAACCGCGCCACTTTTTTTTGTTGTTGTTGTCACTTTGAAATATCACTTTTTATTAATTATTATAATTAATAAAAGATAGAAACACTATGAAATCTCACTTCTTGCAATTTTTTTTTTTAACATCAAGTTTTCTTTTTTTTAATATCTCAATTTAAAATAGGAAAGAGAGATGAGAGACATTCTTCACATTGGCCAAAGCTTGAATGTGAATGTGACTTGTGGATGATTTAAGAAATGAAGATGTGGATGTAGTGAAGGGATTACTTACTATGTACCCATAATTTTTCACTTTTCCAATGGGTCATAGACCCAAGTCACCCAACTTCAATGTTAACCATGTTTGACCAAATATTGACCAATTTTGACTACTCGTTTTTCGTAATCCGACCGTCTAATTTTTGTCATACCATACTTTACAAACACCAATATATTATCACATTCTTCCAATCCAACGGTTAGATTTTGGATTTAAGTCTATAACATTATGGACATGTGTCATTGTACCAACACATCAAGAAATTTTGATTGGTCATGTTCTCACAATCCAACCGTTTGATTGAACTTAAAGTTTATCAAAACAAATATTTTATCACACTCTTTCAATCCAATGGTCAAATTTTAAATCTAATTATGGCATAAGATGGAAGCGTGTTGTTGTATCCATCTATTATGAAACTTCAATCACTAAAAATATTCAATACTCTTTCAAGAGAGTTATATACTACATAAACATTACTAAGAATTGAGAAAATGATCTAAAAAACACAACCCAAAATCTACAAAATGATCATAATGGATTTGTATGTGACTTTTGACTACCTTATTTTGCTATTTTAAAACTTCAAACTGATAAAAACATGAAAATCAAAAAAACCTTAAAACACTGACTAATACCCAAAACCCACTTAAAACCTCCTTGATCAACCTAATTTGATCAAATCTAGTGGTCCTGGAACCAACTTTGAAGTTTGACCAAAGATTGAACAAGTTTAAAAGACTTTGATGAATTTTTGTAAGATTTGACTACTCTATTCTCACAATCTGACCGTCTGATTGTCACTGTAATTTACAAAAACAAATATTTCACATTCTTCCAATCCAACGGTCAGATTTTGGATCTCTATCTGGTTGCATGATGGACACATATTGTTGTACCCATCTAATGAGAAACTTTGATTAACCCTGTTGACACAATCCAACCATCCAAAATGGTTGAAATACACCATCAAAGCTAGGAGATGACCGAAATACCCATAAACTTCTAAAATAACCAAAACACAACCCAAAACCTACAAAATGACCAAAGTGCCCCTCAAAGCTTTAAGATGATCAAAATACCATTTACCTCTAAAATGACCAAAATAGCCCTTAAGTACTTGGAGGGTCTTGAAAGATGTTTTTTGCAGCTTTTAAAATTAAGAAAAAATTCTAGATCTTTAAGAAAAAATTGAGGAAAATTCACCATTCAAAGAAAATAACCATTTTTTATGGCCATATGTATGTTGGAAATCACCTTTATTGTGACGGATTTACCTTACCGTCACTAATACTTTCTTTTCTTAAGAAAATTTTAACTATTAACGACAACCAACATGTTCGTTGCAAATAACAAATGCAATATATAGTGATAGGAAAAAAAAAACGTTAAACACATGAAAAATAAGGGCATGAATTCCCCCTTTGAAAAAAATTACCATTGTCAACGGCTTAGGTCTATCGCAAATCTTATTTATTGCGAGAGATCCAAGTCCATCACTAATACATTCTTTCTTTTAAAACAAATTAACTATTTATGACAATCAACATGTTTGTCACAAATACAAACTCAATTAGAAAAATAAAAAATAATAATTGTGATGGATAAATGTCATCACAAATGTGAAAATTAAGGGGGGAATTTTCCCTCCAAAATATTTTACCATTTTCAATGGCTTTATGTCTATCGCTAATATTTTCTTTTATATTTACGATAGAAGAATGTTTGTCACAAATACTAACACCATAAAAAAAAATATTTTTGGTATTTTCGACTCGTGAAAGCCGTCACAAGTGTTAATAGTTCCGACGGTTTTTCTTCAATCGTCGTAAATAATACTTTATTAGCGACGAATATTTTTATTCTGTCACAAAAAGTAAGGCGGGAACACTTCCCTCCAAAAATAATCATATTTTCGACAAAAATAATAAGCATTTTCGACAGACTTATTTTGCCGTCACAAATGTTTTAATATTTGACGAGTAATAGTTGACAAAAGAGACTTGCCATCGAAAAAGCTAGTTTTTCTGACGGCTTTTTGTAGTCATCGAAAAAGTTTCGTCGCAAATAACAATCTTTTTTGTAGTGTTAATTTAATTCATAAAAAAAGTATTCATTTAGATAATTAGGAAATAATAATAACCCATAATGTTTGTTATCTTGTAGTTTCTTCAATATTTTGATGCAATTTCTCTCCAAAAAAAAAATATTTGGATGCAATCAAGCTGGAGTAATTTCAAGTTCTCAGGAAGCAAGCAAGTACTTTTATATTTATAAAATATTTATAATGATTGTGCATTTTACATATTGGCTGTATAAGGTTCCTTGCTCAATTTTTTCATTGAGTATTATTTAAACTAGCCGTAGACTTCAAGTATTGTCAATTTTTTTAAAACATTTCTACAATTTTTTTTTTTTTCATCTCTACAAATATATCATTTTTTTTAATTAATATTTTTTTTTAAATGAACCATATCCTTCTAACATCTGTTGTAGTATGTTATATTTGCCTAATATACAACTAAACTTTATAAGTTTTAACTTTATTATTCAAATTTCTCATCTCTTTAGGAATAAGGAAATTATCATGATAATCAAAACTCACCACAAAATTACAATGTAATCTTAACCAAAATTAAAATGAAACCAAATGAATAAAAGATATAATTTATAATAATTTATAATTCAAAAAATTGATAGGCATATTCAAATTCATAGTCATGTAGATTGTGTTTTGATATAAACTCAATTTCTATTTCCACAAAAAACCCAAGTATTAACCCAAATCAAAATTCAACCAACGCTATAAAAGGGAGTGAGAAGACTTTGTGATGGAAAATTGGAAAAAACACAAGACCCAGACACATTAAAAAAAAAAAAAAAAAAAAAAAAACCCATCAACCTTAATTAGTTTTATAAGAAAGAACAAAAATTCACAAAGAAAGAGAGAGAGAGTGTGTGTACTCACAGTTTTTGTATGGAAAAATATGGATTAAATGAAAGAAATGGTATCAGATTTATACAATATAAAATGGGAAGAAGAATGGTCAAATTATAAAAGATAGAAAAAGATGAAGGAAGTGTAATGGTGAAGTAGAGCGTAGTGGGGGAGGTATAAAGAAGCAAAGAAGGAAGGGAAATGTTAGAGGAAGTGTAACCATAGGCGTGAACTAATAGGGAGAAGAAGAGGCTTTTGTTTTTGTTTTTGTTTTTGTTTTTGCTTTTGCTTTTGCTTTTTGTTGAGAATAGTGAGAAGAAAAGTTTAAAAGTAAAAAAAGAAGAGGTAAAACATAAATGGATGATATGGTTTAACGATTGAGCAACAAAGTTTATTGCCTACATTAATGTATAGAATCAAACCAATTAGGTTCAAGCAATACCATGACAATATCATTTGATAAATACAAGTAACAGATCCCTCAAACTTTGCATTTAAGATCCACTTCACCAAACATATTATTTAGAGAAAGTTAACTTTTATTGAAGCAAATTTTACACGCATTGTGTGGAATTCAAGTAAAAGCCCATTGTGTAGAATTCAAACAAAGGTTTGTACGCAAGAAGGATTATTCATACACTAGAGAGAAGCAGATTGTGATCATAGAAATGATCGCCACCACTCTAGCAACAATGATAGCATCTTTAGATTCAATTAAGCTTAGATGTCTTGTATTTGGTCACTATTGTAAGGCGTAGGAACTGTAAATTTATATTTATGTTTGTAACATTGATCATTCATGCACAGCAAGCCACCATTGTATATAAATTTTTACTACTCATTCTAAATGATAAAGAAATATTACCCACCTAAAACTTAACAATAAGTACTATACATGAGACATAATATGATTTCTTACAAAATGTCTCAAAATACACTACGCCTCATGTGAGAAATTGGCTAATTAGATACAGATGAATGAGTGACTGATAGAACCGCTCTTAATTTAAACAACTCCTAATCCTTTTCGCTCCTAGCTTCAATCTATTTTTTCTCTTGCAATCTTTGTGCAAGCCGAGAGTCCAAATGCAGGTAAATGCACATGCTGGTCTCCTGTTGTCTGAATCATAACAGTGTCTTCTTCCCTCTCTATACTCGCATCATGTTTCTCTATTGGAATTACTTTCAACTTGAAGTCTCTGTTATCCATTGCTATGTCAGATAGTTTCTTCCTCACAGCATCTATCTTACTGCTCATCTCAAAATGAAGAGCAACTAGGTTTGAATTTGAAAAGAAAGTGCGCATCTCTTTTATGATTTTATTCCCCTTCCTTCTTTGTCGTGAAGCTTTAGTGTTGAATTCTTTCAATGACTCCATCTACTTCATTAACTGCGTCCTTTAACTAGCCAGTCCTTGACTTGATGGCTATAAATTTGTTGCTCCTCTGCATCCTTAAGTATAGCTTGGATTCTAGAAACAGTTTTCTCGAGTTTTTCAAGAGAGACCGCAGATTTTTCCAATCTCTTGGAAAATCTGGGAATCCAAATTTTCAATCATTGTCTGTACGCGGCATAAATGATTGATTCGGCCATTTCTTCTCAGTTGGTAAAAGGAACGCCGAAAGCCTGAAAGAGTGACAGGAAAGCCAGAGTGGGCTTATATAAAAGTGCTTCAATGTTAATGAAGATGAAGGTACTGCTGCTGTGAAGGAGTAGAGTCGCCATTAGCAGTTCTTTTTTTTAGTGTTCTCCTAGAACAGTATTCCTCCTCATGCATAGGAAACCAATAACAAGAAGCACCATATGAGAGTGATGCACCTTTTCTGCACCATACACAACTACGTGTGGACAAAGTACTACTCGCATATATCACTAAATTTGAAATTTACCCTTGTTACTAATGTTACAATTTAAGGATAAAATGTAACATTACTTAGCCTTAAATGCACAAATTAGATTAGTAATATATGATAGTGTCAAAACATGAGGGTGAAAGTCATGTTTAGTGACCTTTCAAATGGAGACTGAATTTGTCAAATCAATGATAAAACAGCAAGGTTTTTCCACTTTTTCTATAGGCCTTTCAGGGGATAAGGAATTAATAAAAATCCTCAAATACAACAGTGTGAAAAGTCCAGCGCAAAGTAGAAGTTAAAATATTGAAGCCAAGACCCATCCCTTGAAAACTATATGTATGCAATAACTATAATTTTTTAATTGGGTATTCTTTTTAATATTTAAATATCATTTAAATAATATTTATTACAATTTTTTATTTAAAACTCATTTATTTTACTTAAATGCAAAATTTAGCTACAAAATTGGTTATAACCTTACTCAATATATTTTTATTGGAGGTGAATTTTGATAAATCTACCATTAAATTACATCTTCTTATTATATTCTTCATGTTTGCAAAATTTATAGAAAATTAAAAATCAATAACTATGTCATCAATAAATTGTTTAAATTGTAAATTTTAGTAGTTTAAAATTATGCATAAAATATAAGTTTATAGATTATATAGTAAATAATATCCGATTGGCACAAAATTTGATATGTGCATTAAAAGTGTAAAGAACATGCAATTCAACAGTTAGATTTTCGAAATATATAGTAATGTTTATTTTATTGAATAAGGTTTTGTAGTTAAACTTTGTCCTTTATCCAGGGATGGAACCATGTTGAGGCTAAGGGGAGCTGCCCCCCCCCCCCCCCCCAAATTTTTAAAAAATATCAAATAGTAGGTACATATTTAAAATTTTTGAAATAAGCCCAAGAAAAATTACATTTGCCCCCCTCGACTTCAAATCCTAGTTCCGTCCCTGCCTTTATCTAATTAAATACAAAATTACTGATTAAATGTGACCAACATTTCATTTTGAATGTAATATCAATAATTCACTTAATCTTTCTTGTTAATCTCCCCCATTCAATTCGTATGGTGGAGACTGTTTTTATATGTTAAAATAGAGCATAAATCGATTAACTAAAACACCAAAACTAAATTAACTGTTAGAGGAATAGTGTTAACAGAATTTTAACTAAATAACTGTCTCCACTAACAACCACCCTAACCAATCAAATTACAACACGTTATGAAATAAAAGATTGTGCACGACTTGCAGCATTCCATCTGAGAACCTAAACGACAATGATGTGTTATCGGTGCTACTTGTCGTCTTCAAGCAGGTGATGGCTATACAATCTGTCGTTCATGATTTTTTTCTAAAACAAGGATTTGCAAGACCTTATTGCTACACACCATCCTATCTATGTCTAAATAATATCTAAAGTTTTAAGTGTAAAAATTATTTTTCCTACACTCATGTTGAGCCATATCAACGTAGTATTTCGGTTCAATTCGGTTAACTTTGGTATATTTGATCCAATTTAGTCCAATTCGTTCTACTTAAGAATGGAAAAAGATAGTTTTGGGTTGAGAGTATCTATTCTAAATTTGAATTTATTTAAAAATATTGATCTCAAACTCGTCCCAAATTCTATTAAAATTTTAGCAATTTAATTTCAAATTTGTTTTACATACATTTAATGAATCCAAACTCATTTCAAACCCATCTATTTAACATTACTTTTTGTTAAGTTCCAAAAGGCTATTTAATCCTAATGTGTGACATATAGAGAGTAATATTAATCAATAAATATTTGTTGACATTATGTGATTATTTTTACCAATTACTATTTCCATTAGTAATATTTAAAACATCTAATAATATGAACAATCCAAAAGAACATTCAAATTATGCCACAAGACGAAGAGCAAGGCAAAAAAAATTGTGGATAAAATTTATCATAATTAAGGTGAAATGCATAATAACATGTTATGATCAACCTTAAATAATTGTACTCAAACCAATAAAATAAAATAAAATAACTGCAATACTTGTATGTATTTGCTAAGTATTAGTCAAAATTTAGATATTCTGCATGCTTGATTCGTATGGTGTTTGGAGAGTTTCAACCTATGGCATCTACTCATGGTAATAGTTCTTTACCACCAGATCAAAACACCAATCGGTTTTTGGTGTATGCGGGGATTAAACTACAAATTTCTTATTCGACCTTCAAACACCAATCAGTTAACCCACTCATATGGTGTTTGAATATTTCGCAAGAATAATAGTTAGTCCTAAATTCTTAATGTACTAATTAATTTTTTTTTTTTAAGTCAAATGCAATAATTTTCTTAGAATAATACACTTGAACTCAAGAATTAAAATGTGAGTAGTTTCTACAGATCTTCATATGTAAACTAACATAGCTTTGCATCAAGGATGAAAAAAAGAAAAAAAAAAAAAGAAATTAGTATATGTTTTGGGGAGAAAATTTTTTGCAATATTTTATTCTCATATATGATTATTTTATGATTTTTATATTATAAATTATTTTTATTTAAAATAATAATCATAATAACAAAAATAGTAATCGATTTAGAATATGACATTCTTCCTTATTTTCAATTCTTTTGGCAACAATGAACACAAAAGCCATAAAAAAAAAATTAAATATTTGTGAATTTACTATAATGAATCTTAATCATTTAGATTTCCTAATTTCTTTAAATGACATGTAATATGTGTGTGTGTGTGTGTGTGTGTAACCAACATTGTAGTGTTTATTCTATTTAAAATAAATAAATAAAAATAAAGATTACTAATAGGATAAATACATTTATTTTGTTATATTAACTGTTTTAAGCTGAGCATTAATTGTTTAAGTATAATGAAATTTTGATGTTATTTTACTAAGATTTTTATGAGAAGAGATTTATATAAAATATGGCATTCTTGCTCAAATTAGTTGTTTTTGCTACACTTTAAACAAAGTCTAATAAAAGGAAATTTTAATAACACACAATGAAGAATGTTAAAAAACATTTTTTTTTAAAACAATATTTGCATTCTTGAGTAGGTGTGAGACATGCCTATATATATCAATCATTATATCATGCAATTTCTAAATTTATAAACACATATAGGATGATCTAGTTACTACACTACACTTCTTGTCTTTCTATTTTGTCTATAAAATAGAACAATAAAAATCACAAAGTTTTTTATAAGAAAAAATATTGAAATATTGGAGGAAACTAATAATAAATGAATTGCATATCGTGTGGGAACTTGATTAGTACTTACCAAAAGAAGGACCTATCAAGCATGTCGATATGGCAACTACAGAAGATGGATAAGAGACAATTCCAAAAGGTGTGATCTGATATGGCAACTACAGAAAATGGACGAGAGACAATTCCAAAAGGTGTGATCTCAAAATTATGAGACTAAATGAATTGTAAAATGAGGGATGTGGGCAATCTTGGGCCAATCCTCACATATGCAGCTCTCAAATTTCGTAAAAACATGAGATGACACATCTCATCAGACAATGATGTGAAATTCAAATGCAAGTGAATTTGAAGTTGTTCAAGTGAGGTGAGATTGCTAATGTACTTGGACAAATTCATCAAATTGGGAATCCTTGTAATTTTCAATGATTGTAAAGATCGGAGATGACTGGTTCTATTAGGAACTGATGTCAAATTATGAATTTTTATAAATTGAATTTGTTCAAGTGATGTGAGTTTGCTAATCCAAAATCACTAAATTGGGAGAATTCGAAATGAAGAGTTTTTGTAAAGTGGTAACATGTTCAAGACCTAGAATGAGAGAGTGTAGATAGAAAACCCATTCGAAAACTCAAAGAATGAACGCAATTAAGGCATCTCCAGTCCATGCAATCATCATCATTCATGTCATCATCATCATCAATGCCATTTAACCAATTGAACTCCATGCAATCTTTAGCTTCACAAGGGAGGTGAGATATGACATGAATTTAAATAGAGGTGTTAGCCTAGACTCCTAATCTTTAAACTCTTGATAGATTTTAAATTTAATACCCACTCATCTAGTAGAGATTTTTCGTCACTTATGTAATGTAAATTCATGGACTATAATTTGGAGAAAGGATAGAATCAGGAAGTGGAGTAAGATGGAAGTGAAGAAGCTGTTTCCATTGTCTGTTGCAATGGATTCAAGCTAATATTCTCTAGATATTTTTTCTTTGAGATATGAAATCAGAGGCATAGGAGTCAAATTTGGGCAATAATGAATATCTAAAAAAGAAAGGCTAGGAAATGTTGATGATTTGGCGTTGTGGATTTTGGAAAAATTGAATTGTGGTTGAGTTCATTGACAGGAAGAATCATGTGACATTGTGGATGATACAGGGATATTCTCGCCTATATCACTATTATATATGTACTAGATGGAAGAATGGTGTGAATTTGTGGATGATACAAGGATGTCTACACTTTTGTCAAATTAGATATATACTCTAGATTTGCGGCAGATGCCGGCATCTACTACAATTTTATAACCTTAAAATTTTGTGAGCCAAAAAATTGAATTTTAAAATTTCATACCTTTGTACCAATACACATCTAAATATTTAAGTTTTTGATGTGGTTGGAAGCTTTCTAATGACTTCTTAACATCGTTATTAATAGTATGTTCATAATACCATCTAAATATTAGCTTTTCAAGATGATACTTCCCTTTAAATTTGCAGCCACACATTCCAATATCTTATCTCTAGTGTTCCATTAGGTTAGTAAGTTGATTCAATTCACCTAGTCCACCATCGCGCTTGGATATGGAAGAAGGGTCCTTACTCACAATTAATAGTCATAATTCCAAAAGATAAGTCATTTTCCCTAATTCATGCATATAACTCAAATGATTACAATCACTATTATCAAGATGCTTGAAACTGATCAATTCTCTTGGTAATTGTTTAAGACTCGCACACCAAGTGGGATTTTTTTTTTAGTTTTTTTTTTTTACAAGATAAAAATTATACTCTAGCAAAATCTAAATGTATGTGTGTAGATCTCCATCCTAGAAACTTCCTTCCCCCCCCCCCCCCCCCACCAAGTGAGATTTAGTGCTTCCAAATTCCATAGTGTATTAATAGAATTAAGAGAGTTTATTATTGAAAAGATCAAGGTACTTAATATGTATTAATTTCCCTATAGAACTTGGCTCTTATAATATAGCGATGGTCCCTCCACAAGTATAAGTTCTTATGCAGTGTGGAGGGCAAGAGCCGAAGTTCAAGTCTCCAAGAGGGAGTTTCATACACATATATACTTAGATTAAGCTAGAATAGAATTTCTAAAAGGATTATACACACACACACACACACACACACACACACACACACACACACACATATATATATATATAATGTTTAAGCCATGTAAATCTAATGCACACAAGTATTTGAAACTCAAACTAAGTGTATTCAATGTTGACTTCCTAAGGTACTAGATCCATACTCGTGAGTTGTTAAAAGAAATGTACGTACCTTGTCTGCTTTAACCAATGACCTCAAAGTTTCAATAAAATATGAGCCAATAATGAATGGACATGATATACAACGAGTTTTTTTAATTAATATTATTGCCATAAAATCAGGGACCTTAAACTCAAATCCTGCAATTAATTTTGCAAGATCATGGATTAGATCGTGAATCTTGTATTTTAAAACTCCATCTTCTTTTATTACTTTGTCAAAGAAATATCTTCAAATTAAATCATTGTAGTACTTATTAGAAACATCTTCTAATTGTTGGTTTATGCTTGATGATTTGATAAATCTGTGTTCTATTCATAGTTACTATTATTGTTTTCTTACACATCTCATGATCTTTGGAAAATAAAGAACAAAAGGTAAAACAACCCTTTAAATATGATGTGAGAGATGATCATAACTTAACTTTAGGATCGGTAAAATGTCATTCTCTTGTTGAATTACATTTTCTAGTACATTATTCTTGACATCTAACCACCTAAGCTTTGTTTCCTTAAAGAGTTGTACACTTCCTATGCACTTTAAGGCAAGGGGCACCCCTTGGCATTTGTCTGCAATCTCCCTCCCGATTGCTACAAGTTTAGGGTTGTTCGTTTCTTGCCCTTCTATATATGTTATTTTCTCAAATAAAGACCAATTTTGGCCTCTCAAGTGACCTTTAACTGTGTATGTTGAAATAGGACATGTAATTTTTGCAACTATTTTGGCACGAGTAGTCATCAAGATTTTACTTCCCTTTACATCACCAATTAAAAGGCTTTTCAAATTATCCCGTTCATTATAATCTTCATTCCACACATCTTCCAACATAAATATTTCTTTTGATCAATATTTTGACGAACTTGCTTTTGCAATTCAACCATGTGAAGTTCTTCTGGTTTTTTATCTGGAGCAAATGTGATTATTTTTCACTAATTATTTTCACATTAAAGGTATCAAAGATGCACAACCCCCATTTTAAGACCAAAATGTCTATCTACAATCACATCACTGTATACATATTAAGCAAGTTTGGTCTTGCCCAACCCCCACAATTAGACATGGCAAAATGGGCGAGTCGGATCAATCGGGTCGCAGGTCAAAACTGGTCATTTTCAAATGGGTCAAACGGGTCGCAGGTCAAGTCGAGTCACGGGACGGGTCAAGTTGACCCGTATTTTTCAAACAAGTTTTTTTTTTTTTTTTTTTTTTTAAATAGATGCAATCTGTCAATTGTTTCTGAGTTCCTTAACTGTGATTAGATTCTCATTAGTGATACTGTTACCACTTACCAATTACCACTAAACACTTGATACCTAAATTTGGTGCAACTCTTGTTCCAGCTTTCTAGAAGCTAATCTTAGTATAATCTTTGATCTGTTTAAAGTAGGAAGAAAAAATGAAGGTGGCGAGTAAAGAATGACAAACTATAATGGAGTACATAACATATTAAGTGAAGAAGAATAAGTAAATATCTTACAAGAATTACACCTCAATCACAATCTACTCAACGTTGGTAGACGTGGCAAAACAGGTGGGTCGATTTGGGTCAATCGGGGTCGCGGGTCAAAACGGGTCATTTTTAAATGGGTTAAACGAGTTGCGAGTCAAACGGGTCGGGTCAGAAAGTTCTGACCCGTTTTGCCATGTCTACCCACAATCCCCACAATGGGAACAACTGAAACATTCTCTTTCACAATTTTTTTTTTTATATATAAAATAGAAATTATACTCTAACTTAATCTAAGTGTATATATATGTGAAACTTCCTTATAGAAACTTGAACCCTGGCCCTTGCTTCCCATACCATACAAATACTTATACTTATAAAGTGACCACCACACCAAGGGTGCACGGTGATCAATTTTTTTTTTTTCTTAATAGCTCTACTTTCTTATTTATATTTATGAATAACATTATTGAGCTATTATGATTTTTAATAGCTCAACGTTCAATAACACAAAATTGATAGCAAAGGTTCTTCTTATGTTCTATTTACCTTCCACGAAACTCTTCTAATTCCCATATTGACTGAATTTGATCCAAGGTTGTTTTACAAGGCCTTAAGGTTCTTCCAAAAAAATGTAAGCCCACTACAGGAATCTTGTAACTAGTTCTACCCAACGGGCCTGTAAACAAATGATGGGACCAATTTCAAAACCAGTTCACTGAATAGGTCCATTGGCCATAACAACACTCCGAACCCGAGGGCCTAGTTGAATTGGGCTTGAAAAGAATCAAGGGTAAAATCACCTTCTTGACGCTTTTCCTATGATAGATGATAGAAAATTGGAGCTTATTAAGCTGAAAATCTAGTTTTTCTTAAGTCCCAGGCTAGGATAAGCATGCAATTATGACAATATAATGAGATTTAGGCTTTGCACTAAGCAGAGTCAAAAAAAGAACTCTTTGATTTCATAGAATTTTCATATCTAGTCATATTCAATGAATGATAATTGCATTTTTTACAATCATTTATCCAGCTCAATTGGCCTAACTGATTATGATGAATTTTTGAATAGTCAATTTTAGGCTCCATCCCCAATTTCCAAATTCTAAATAGAGCCCAATGCCATAAATGTAACTAAGAAAAACATTGCATCAATTTTCAAGCATTTGTTTATGGTTCTGGTGAATGCATATGTTCAATTACTACGTAATATGAGATTGCTTTGATTAGCTCCCCCTCGTGAGGTAAGAAGATTGCATCAATAACATATGGGTTAAATGATCTAGTTTCCTTGTCAATTAGCATGTTTACTCTGGCATTTTCCTCTAACATCGTGCATGGGGATATTACTACCGATATTTGAACAGGTAGAAGCCTAGGAAGTACGAACACTTCATTTTGGGTGCTGTACATGTGGCTATTTTATGTTATAATTTTTCAAGAATTACTCGTGGCACCATGTTCATACCTATACCCATGTCTATGTCTGTGCTTCCTAGCTAGTGGATGTCCAAACCTTTCCCACCAGAATTTCTCCACAATTGCATTTAGCTCAATCACACCAGTCTTTAGGAATTTGAGTACAATCACGGCATAAGTTGGGATTGCTCATGCTATTGCTAAGCATTTCCTTATCTACCATTGACAATAGCTTCTCTTTCCAGCCCAATAGCTTCTAGACTATTTCAGGCACAAAAACAACAAGCTCCTCTCAAATTGTTGAGTAAGTTATGTAAAGTTGCGATTTACAACTATTTTGTGTTGGTTTTAATTTCATGCCAAATTTGATTGTAATTTTGTTCAATCTTTTGTACCCCGTATTTTATGTGGGATTTCATTGTAAGGGTTGTATGTGAAAGAGAGTCTCAAGACTCATTGAAGATCAAAGGTGTTTTCGCGGGTAGCTCACGAGAAGCATTCCCGCGAAGTGAAGCATGTGCTCAACACATGACTGGAATGCGAAAAGTCATGACAGATGGTGACAGCTGGTTTTCATGAGTATCTCGCGGGTAAGGCCTTCCCGCAAGATACCCACGAAACATTCTGTTTTACCAATTTGTCATATCTGATACACCAGGTTTCTACCCACACTATATATGCCCACATTACCCACAAATTGAGGGGAGTACTTTTCAAAAAGAAAACCCTAGCCATTACTCTTAAGAGTGAGAGATTGTCATACTCACAATCCTCTACACAATCAATTGTGGTTTTTCTCAACTCCTACCTCTCCATATCTTAATCCATGAAAGGTTGATAGTCCAAACACTTACCACACCCATCCTCAGTGTAAAGTGAGGTTTTGGTGCTGTTGGAAAGTATTGGAAAAGGCCATTTGTTTGGTGGATGCAATCGGACTGAATTGCGTGATCAAGAGAGCTAGAGAATACAAGGCTTCGTCAAGTCAGTTGGTAGCAAGAGCTTGGAGGGATCAAGTACATAGGGTAGACTAGGCTTGGATGGTCTTTTATTATTCATGTACTCCAACTCATTCTCTAGTGGATCGATTTACCACTTGGAGGGCGGCAGAAAGATTTTTCGTCGAGTTCTTCGGTTTCCTCTTCGATAACACATCAGCGTGTTATCTTGTGTTTGCATTCTTCTTCCCTACTCTTTTAGCTTTCATTTTACTATTGTGTTTTGATGAATATGGCTTAAAATAGTTAAATTGTTTATCCGCTCGCATTTACTCTATTCCGTACTTAGTTTAACTTAGAGTAAAATCAACTGAGCCGTAATTTTAATTTGGAAGTCTAAACAGTCTAAACAGCTCATGTGTTTTCACACAAATTCGAGCTTTCAAGTTACAACTTCAATCTTAAGAGACAATATTGGTAGCCTGGCTTTACTAAAGAAAAACATCCCACATTATGAACTACGATCACCATTACTTGATTACCATACCATAGATGTTGACAAGTATCAGTCTTAACCCTTAACACATATTGCCAATGTCCAAAACTCACATGCTTAATTTAAAAGAGTTTTTTGTTGAGATTTCCTGAGTAGCTCGACAAGAAAGATAACACGGGAACTATAGAGTGATACTTCTTCCCCCTCACCAGAGGAATTATTACAATTTAAGTTCTCATCTTAACTTAGAAAGATCTCCAGATACAATATTGGGAAAGTACTACCAAAGAGGTCTTTTGTGTACAATTTACAAGATCTGTCTCCACTTGCAGTTTCTCTATTTCAATTTTATTTTGCAATTTCCCACAACTAGACAATCAGAGTTTCCCCTGCTCTTGAAGTTGCTCCTGTTCGAATAGGACAAATAAATTAGAACCACCACAATTAAGAAGTGAGCAAATAGAAAAGGCAGAAGCAAAAAGTTGGAACAGAACAATCAGAGGAGTAACAACTAACAAGGCGGCTTTTATAGTGAAATAAGATGTAGGAACCGAAAAAAAAATCAAGTACACCCCCATAACAATGTTCTCATCTAGATCATCATATCATGCACAATAGTTTGTTCAACGGCAGCATTGTATAAAATGAATGCATATTCACTAAGTTCTTTGGAGAACTTATCAAGAAATTAAATAGGAAGTATGTGTTTGGATCCGGCGTTTTTGTGTTTTGCGTTTGCATTTTTCTCTTTTTTTCTTTTTTCTTTTTTCTTTTTTTTCTTTTTTTTTTTTTTCCCCTGCTGCACAAAGGGACAAAGTTACTGTTCACGCACTATTCACAAGACTCACAACCACTTTATTCAGGAAAAAAAAAATATATATATATATATATATTAAAATGAGTCCTACGACACTATTCACCCATTTAAAAATTATTTTGCTACAGTGTTTTTAATTTTTAGCAAAATAAGCTGTATCTAAACGGACCCGAAGTATTTTCGATCAATGTAGGGAAGCCCAGCAGAATTCTCAACAATTTATGCATTCTACTTTGCTCCAAAGTAAGAGTTATCAGTCTTTTTGAAAAAAATTTCTTTGCTCTTTTCAAACTTAGTATCACATAACTATCAATTTCCAATGCGTCCTTTGTCCTAATCCTACTTTTCTTGGGTTTCATTCACTCATTTTGTCCCAACCTATTTGTCCTAAAAAAAAAATTTTTCAACACCCTCTTTAGAATTCAGCTGTGAAGTTAATTTAAACACCAGGGAGTGATGAAAAGAAAAAAATTAAATCCAGAAGCAATTGATGTAACACTGACCTCTGTCACAAAGAAGGCATGAAACCCATATGGAAACCTGTGAGGGATCTCAACAACTGCCACTGGGTCAGCTGACATTGTTTTTGCATCAATTACATGGACTGATGGTTTTCTGTATAATTATCAATGAAAAATTGAGATTGCATCATATTCATCAAGAAATCCGAACTTTGAATCTCAGTCATCAGAGGTATTAACAGAGTGGAACTAAGCATGGTGTATGGAAAAAGCAAGATAGAATTCTGTTTGGATGCAAATGAATCAACACCAGGTTAGGCTGCACAGCTTTAACTCTTTTTGTCAAGAATGATTGACATTGAACTAGTTTTTCAGGACTAAAAAATAGTTCTGCCCTTAGATTCTTCACATATTAGGAATAAACATTAAACATTAGTAAAAAGAGAAAACAGCAAAATAGTAAAATTTTCTCCACTGATGCAATCTACAGATCCTAAATTTGCAAGAGCAATTCGATAACCCTCTTTCAAAGGCTTTCAATCTCACATTCTGACAAGAATTTCCTCTATTTAACCAAGCAAAAACATTAATGCCAGGCACAGGGAGAAAATAAATTTGTCAATAGCATGAGAAAAGAAAGTATTACCCATCATTTTCATTATGTACAAAGAATATTAAAAATCCATCATCTTCTTCAGAAGTAATGCGAGGAACACGAGGGACAAAAATAGCTTCAGAGCCAAATCTGCCAGGTCCCAAATCATAGATTCCTTGAACATTTCCTCCAACTTCAAGCTTTGTTTTTTCAGTCTCAGGTTCAGCATGCAGATCAAATTTGATTATCCCAGTGACCTTTACAAAGCCTTCAAGTATGGTTCCATATACATATCTTGTTCTCCTGATAACCCACCACATAATCAGTAAATATAAATGATGGAAGTACTTGACACCCAAGAGAACAAAATGAATTTAGCATAAAAACTAGAATAATAATAAAAGTGTTTTGCAATACAAAAATGAGTTTCAGAACATTTTCAAAAAGGCAAAAGATCATATAAATATGGCCTTCGGAGTATATATAGTCTCTCTTATCTGCTGTTGCCATAATGAGCACTTATGCAATCTTGAATGATCTACCAACAATAAACATCCCAAAATCTCCCATTACCTGCCAGTGTAGCTCTCATTAACCCTAGGTAATTCTACAACAGAAGCTGATAGTTTCTTCTGTAAAGCTAGTCCAGTTTTCATGTTGAATCTCATCTCATACCTGAAAAAATAGTAACTATCATAATCACTTAGGTATGCATATATATTTACATTTTCATAAATGGATGAAAGATGTTCTACAGCTCATTTGAGAAGTTTTTGAGCTTTTCTTTGACAATTCCATTGAACATGTCCAGATCTGGATGCTGAGCGCGACAAGTGATCAAAACAACTTCGTCATCCTCCTCCCAAGCATTGGCTAGTGAAAGGAAGTCATTAAAAAGGTCAAGTGGAAACGTGAACACAAATAAACTTCAATCACAGCTTAATAATGAACTACAAGATGATATAAATTTGCAAATCTAGAAAGAATTGAGATAGGCCAAATCTCAATATAAAGAAAGGAGTAAGTTCCTTCTCTCCAGGTTGAGAACGATCATCTACTGCCTCATTAATCCATGGATCATGAGGTAGTTAATCACACACGGATCACACAGTCAAGAATGATGAGTCATCCACTAGACTTAGGTTCCTGTCTCCTTAGTGATGAAGGATACATAGGTACGAGCCTATGGAAAGATCTTATTCAAGTAAGGTCTTGCCTATAACACTAGATTACTACCTAAATTTGATCTTCGTGTAGATGTTTTATGTTAGCCACTAACAAACTTCATCTTATAAAACAATATAAATTCAAAAGATATTTTGGCATTCAAAAAGAGATCACCATTATGGAATATGAAGCAATTTGGAAGCTCGAACCATCTGATTTGCAGCTCATCCTTTGCATACCGAGGAAGTATACCAAAACGAGCTCTTTTTGTAGCATCAAATGTGAATGCTGACTTCTTCTCCTTCACCATTTCCTGAAAATCAAAATTTAAACAATTATTTCAAGTTGCATGTCACATGTGATTGATATGATGCTCAACAAAGCACAGTTTTGATCATCACATTTGCCAAAACAGTAATATCCAAATTTGTCTTCAAGGGTATCACATCTAAATCTCAAGGAAAAAATTTCCTGCGAAGATTATAAGAGTTGATCTTGAGATCAACAATGCGTGCTGAGGATTTCAACAGTACCAACTTTGTGTCTGAATTTTGAGAAACTTCTCAATGACTACAGAATGGCTTCAATAATACCAAAGAATGGGAAAGACAACCCCCTTCGTATTGTTTATAATGATGAACACTCAACAATCAAAGTCCTGTCGCATTAAATTTCAATGCAAATATATACAACAGATAGAAGTGCACAAAACAGAAACACAAGAACGGGAATATATATTACACGCATGCATGCACACACACAAGAACATTCTTGTTTCATTGATTGAGAAGTGAAAACACTAAGATGGGTGACCCTAATGGATGATGCAGCCAGCTGTACAATACTTCTGTGTAAAAATGCAATCCATGTACATTATTAAAGCAAATGAGGTCAAGCTTATTTATATTCATATTGTTATGTTGAAGGCCAAATAAAATCGTAGGTACAGCTCCCTCTTAAATTCAAAATGTCAAAATAACTGTTTACAAACTAAGTTGGTGAATTGGTGAACTAAATGCTAAAACATAACTTTAAACCCCCCTCAGGTGGCATCCTCCTTCAGCCTACGGTTGTTCAAAGTGGTATTTCATCACTATGCACGCCAACTATTTTTGTAATATCATATGGCATCTCCTCTCTTGTAACTTGTACCAGGGCAAAACTTCCAAAAGAAACAACTTTGCAAGTACCATACCTTTGGTTTGAATATCAATGGATGATCCATGAAAATTGCATAGTTCTCAGTGATGGCAAAGTCATGCATCATGATGGGGTCTGATATTGTTATTGGTACTGGGTTATGCATGAAACCATCTTTTGAAATTACTCTATAAGTGATATATGGTGGTGTAAGTGAATAGCCAAATGCAAACATCTCGCCTGCATGGAAGGATTCTGCAAGTTAAAAAAGGCTATCTTTCATTACAATGGATCACTAAATATCTTTTACAAAAATGTGTTTACCAGTGAATGGGTCAACTTTTGGATGAGCAGTGAAAGAATGTTCCAATCTCTTGTCATAATCCAGCATCCCGAGTGTTTGAATATCTCCATCTTCCAAAATTTTAAGGACATCTAAATAATGTAATGAGAACCATCTCAATTCCATATATGATATAACCAAATCAGCATTGTTCTGTATTTACTTTTTCCCCAGAATGGAAAGCACACAGCATTTACATCATCATGCCAATGCAGAGAAAAACCAACCCTTTTCTTATTAGCTTTACAGAAGAACAAACAAAAGAAGAAGACAAGCTTACAAGGTTTATCTTCCTCTTGAAGTGCTAAAAGTTTCCCATGGTGATATACCAAAGCCGTATTAGCTGGACATGGGAGACAAATAGTTAGTGTTTGGCACTTCACATCAGGATTATCCAAACAGGAAAAAGAGAGAGAGAGAGAGATATCCAACTAAGATTACAAAATAAAGATTGTGGAAAGATGCATATATCAGATATTTACTGACAAATCCATACCTGTCATGTATGTACTAAAGGAAGAGGGACACATTCATAGTTTACCAATAGTTGCAAGTTACCTTTGGGCTTAATGGTATCTCCACCCCACTCATAGAATTTTTTGTTTTTTTTTTTGGGGGGGGGGGGGGAAGGAGGTGTTGGGTTTGTAGGCAAGGTCCCCTGATCAAGTCTGGTGGGATGTTTGAATTACCAACAAAAATATAAAAAGGCAAAAAATCATACTTTGCTAAATGTTCCTGATGATACTCTTTTTAAATGTTATTTACAGTAGGTCTAAAATTTCAAAGCTTACCCATCAAAAGTAGAAGTTTAAATTACACATACACTAGTACCCAAGACAAAAGAGCTCATTCAACATTAAAATTTATTATATCCAAAACAGAATAACACATAGACTAGTGTTTTTGAACAGTAATTACTGTACTCAAAGAACTGTGTGTACAATCCCAGTATATGTCTTTGCATTCAAGCAAAAGTGCATACAAGACTAACTTACCTGTTCCAGTTCCGTGCAAAGCATCTAATACTTTCAATTTTTGTCTCAGCAACTGCATAATCACCATGAGTAATCCAAATGGCCCATTCAGATCTCCAATCTGAAAAATAAAATAAAATATAATATAAAATAAATAAATAAAATTTATTATAAAAAAAAAAAAAAAAAAAAATGTGACCGCCATAGTAAACATGTATGGCAGAAGCTATCTGCCCATAATAATTTTACTTCTATAGTCATCAACTACCTTTTCTTATTTATCTATCGCAAAGTTTTCCTTTTAACACCCTTGTTAGCTAGTCAAAGTATTTTGATTTTAAAATTTTTGAATTTGAATCAAAGTATTCTTACTTCCTAGATTAATACAAATCCCTTAATTCTCTTTTAACAGTTGTATTTCCTTTCTATAAATCACTTAAAATGATAAATGAAAAAAAAAAAAAAATTTCTTTTCTTCCTATAATTTTTCTTGGCATCGAAGTAAATGATTACGAGTTCAAATTCTATTTCCACTATATCTTCCAATTAGAAGTCAAAAATTTTACATGTTGGACCTCACTTATTGTGAATGAGTCTTGGCCCACAAGTACAAGAGAATGTTACTATAGTGATTAAACAAAATTCACCATTTTTCAATTGCTTGGGACAAGTGGTAGTTTATAATGATCTTGAGAGCCAAGTTTCTTGCAATGGAACCCTATCGCTTATCATGCCCTAATTTGCCATATTAAAATTCTCTCCATTTAAAATGAACCCATTTCATGGTTCAAATCAAGGGTATATTATAAATATAAAATTGTATACAGCACCAACTCTTTTAAAATTTTAAATGATGTAACACTATGCACTTTATACACTATAACATGTTCCCAAGTTGCCCACCCTATCTTCTAGTTCTCTAGAGCTTGGCTTTTCTGGTAGTGCCAATTCTTTGCCTACTTTTATCTTTTCCTAAATGACCACCTCCACATTCCCAGTCTTCCCCAATAATCCTTTAGTGCTTTTCCAACAATTGTATAAAAGCATGCACTAAGATCAACAGAAATAAAGAGAAAATACTTCCTCAAAAGATTTTCAATCCCATTAGCAGCAAAGTTAGTATGTACAGGCAAAAGATGCAAATAAAAACCGGGAAAAAATAGAAAAGAAACCTATAGCTTACTGCACACCTTCATAAATTTAGCGGCTCCAAAATACTCTTCTTGTTTAAGCTTAGATGTCCTTACATAGGGAGAGACATAGGTTGCTTTCCCATTTTTTATGCGCAAACCATGAATCATGCTGCAAAATAAAAGATATCACATAAATCCCTTCTTGCTATAACAGATTAACAGTGCATTAATGCAATGGGTTCCAACCGACATTCATGAATCTCCAAAATCTAAACAAAAAGTGGGAAGGCTGTAAACACAGAACAGAATATTGGAACATAACCAACTATGAACGGTTTTAAACCCCTTAAAAACAACCAGATTGGTTAGCCTAGATTAATTAGCCAAGTTGTTACTTAGTTAAATTATGCAATACTAGGTTAAAATAATCAAATAATCATATCAAAAGAATAAAGCAGCAGAATAATAAAAGACACAATGATATGATCACCCAGAAAACCACACGGTAAAAACCTGGGGAGGATTTGACCCACCGATCCTCAAGGCAAAACAGAATTCACTATGAAAGAATTGAAGTTCTTACAAAAGGACTACAAGCTCCCTGCTCGACTTCCTAATGCTACCTACCAGTAGAACTTACTGACACAACCACGTGCAAGCTCCGAATCCACGGACTCCTTCTTTCTTTGAATTCTTCAATCAGCTACAAGCACCCCCGCTTGATATTCTTTAAGCTTCAAAGGTAGCAACCAAGTTGATCATCAAGATGTTGAAGTAATCTCAATCTCGAAAACCCTAAGCTTTGTGTAAAGGAAAACTCTTCTAGATCTCACAAGAGATTTACACAAAACAGTAATGTATGAGCAACAATACAACTAGAGCAACTCTAAAAATGTGGCTAAGGTTTTTCCTTATACACCTAGGACAAAAACATAAAACCCTAAACGTTTAATGAGTTAGGGCTGAGTTGGAAAACTGCAGAAAAACACAATCTATGCGATTTTCAATCGATCGAATCTATTCTTCGATCGATCGAGCCAGACCGAAATGCTCCAATACATCTACAGTCTCTCGATTCCAACTTTACAATAAATAAATAACTTTGAGCACACTTTAACAAGACTAAACATGTTGTTTTGATCATGGTTTTCCAACATTACAAATTAGAGTTCTAAATACATAAATTCCTAAAACTTTAGAACCTAACAAACTCCCCCTTTGGCAATCCGTGACAAAACACAAATTAAAAGCTCAAAGTTTTACAAGTAAAAAGCCCTTTACAAAAATAATGCTCATAAACTCAAATTCAACCCTAACTACTATCCATCGGTTGCAAGTGTAGACAGCAGTTTTGTTGAATCAACCTGTATATTCCTGAAATACTCAACAAACGCATAAACGTATGTGTGACAGAAAAGAGTAAAGCACAGGTATAATATTCTTGTAAGATTCACACAACACAAAATAAAAACATTTATGAATGAACATCTCATAAATATAAATCAATAAGTAGTGAATCACAAAGCAACAAGAATCAATGAATATAACATGTATATCAATCAATGTTACTCCCCCTAACATGAATATCCCCAAAAATGATATACAAAGTGAAGCACCTAGATACAATCTAAAAAACTCCACAAGCTAACAAAAAATCTCCCCCTAACTACAAAAACTCCTCTACAAATCAAAAACTTCACTCTCCCTTTTTGTGACAGAATGCCAAAGGGCAACACAAGTCGCCATCAAAAGGAGGTGGTGAGGGTGAATGAAGACACACAAAGTCGGCTCGCAGAGCACGAATCTCATCTAGCAAGTTCACCAAAATCTGACCATGAGCCGCCTGAACAGTCATAACAGTCTCCAGGGTACGACGAACATCGAAGTCATCCAAAGGAGGTGGAGGAACAGCAGCATCAACATCACGAGCAGGATCAGGAACATCCTCACCAGCAGGACCTGTAGAAGAAGAAAGAGGAGGAGCACTACTAGATGGCTCACACCTAGGGTGTTTAGAACCAGCTCGAAGATGAGCGGCCCTCTGTCTAAGAAAAGACGCACCTATGGGAGCTATCACATGAACGGGCTCAGAGGAAGGAAATCCACTAAGATCAAGATAAAGCAAAATCCTATGAATATAAATATGATGCAAAAGGGCATGAGTAGTGGATGAACTCCTATAAACATCGTTCAAAGAACAAAGAAAGAGATGAGGAAAACTAATAGGCGCATCAGTAACCAAGGCGTACAAAAATACACACCTCTCAAGAGGAATGGTGTGAACATGAGAGATAGGCCAGATAGAATGACAGGCTATCCTAAAGAACAGATAGTGCAACCCGGAGAGCTCAGTAGAAGTGATCCTAGAATCAGAACCCCACTGGATAGTAGTCCCAGTGATGTAAGACAAGACATCACTCAACTCGGGAGACACAGCATAAGGATAGACAGGATGACGTACCAAAGGTACCCCTAGAGCATCAGCCACTACCTGAGGAGTAATGGAGTACTCTGCGCCTCGTATCCAACTCTTAATTAGAGTGTTGGAATCATAGACGCGGATAGAGATATTCGAGAAGAACTCTCTAATCAGGATAGCTGGAGGAGAAGGATCAGACACATCCAACAAAGGTAACCAGCCCCTACGCTCAAAATTTGCCTTAATGGCAGGATCAACCTCATCTAGAATAACAGAACGCTCAGCCCAAATCTTCCTCTGAAGATTCAGCTTCTCAAAAGTCTCTTGGTTTTTCTCACTCGGAAACCTCTCACGGTCAAAGGAAGGTGGGGGAGGAGAAGGGGAAGGAATAGTCCTATGGGCTCTAGTCTTCCTAGGCATGATGCTAAGGAAAGGACAGAGACACAAAGTGAAAACCAAAAGAACACAAGAAAACAAAACCAATGGCAGACTGCAAGTTAGCACAAAAATCAACAGAATAAAAATCTATATGATGCATGAGCAATTACAATGCTATGATGCATGTACTAATGCAGAAAACACAGTTCAAAATAAGTTCAATTACACAAAATTGGCTCGTACATAGAGTTTCTAACAAAAACCCTAAAAAATTTTGAAAACCACTTGAAAAATTCTGCAACAAATTGATGAATTGATTATTATATAAGGTTGAAAACAGATTAGAATAACCAATTACATCAATAAAACAAGCCAATTTCATTAATTAACCCTCAATTGAACAAAATCCCCAATTCGGATCAATTAGAAACCCTAGAATTTGAAATTTTTCACAAAACCCAAAATTGATCAAATTAAACTATTAAGATCATGTCTATAGCATGTCCCCACAAAAACCCATTGATCTATTTCACAAAATTTGGTTTGAATCAACACAAATCCCAAAAAGAAAAAGTTTCGAAATTTTGAGTAAAAATGCATGAAAAATGCATGAAATATGTAAATAAACTCAAAAAGAAATGACAGAACAGACTTACCGGCTTGAGGAAAGAGAAATTTTGCAAAAAATTCTGAGGAAAACGACAAAAATCTGACTGTGGAGCCTTGCCTTGTCGGAGAGAGAAAGAAAGTTTGAAAAAAGAACTTTTGAAAAGTGTTTGGAATCAGTCAAAGAACAGTGTTTTAACATCTAATTTGCGATATTCGATCAATTGAAAAACACATTCGATCGATCGAATCAAACAATCATTTTGAAACAAATTAGAGGACTTTTTCGATTGATCGAAAATCAGAATGGATCGATCGAAAAGGGCAAAGGCTCTCAAAAAATTTTAGAAAAATCATAGTTTTGAAAAACTCAAACCATATTTTGAAAATAACTCCTCAAAGCATTAAACTACAGAAACAAAATGCATGAGTATGAGATGGAATGCTTTTTCAAAAACCCAAGTTTTAATCCCAGTTTCTTCAGAAAATTTCAGCCATTCTTCCTTTCAAATTCTCAAGCAAAAAAATTTTTTTTACATAATTCTCAAAGTATTTTAAAACTTGGTTGGTTAGACCAAAAACACACATAATAACATGTACAAAGTTTAGCAAAGAGTAACTTGTGTAGTGTGTGCAACTAGCAAAAAACTTGAGATACATGTGAGGTGATATGTGAATAGCAATCAATCACAAAGTCTACAAAATTCATCACATATAATTTAAAAGAGACTATTACCTAAAGAGTTACATCCTATAACTCCCACATCTCCTAGAACAGAAGCTTGCAATCATGTAAGTTTCTTGAATTTTGCCCCATTATTAGGTGAAATTTGGCATCAAGCCTAATAGTACACACCAGTTTTAATTATGTGAATTGGCATCAAACCTAATAGTACACACCAATTTTAAGCATTAAGCATTTAACAGAGGCTACACCTTATGTTCTTTTTGTGCATGTGCTACACTTTCTCGAACACCAAATCTTATGATATGCACTAAGGTGTTCATGATTGGCTAGTGAATAGTGATGAGATGGTTATTTATGCCTTTCTCAAAAAGATCAAGTCCGACAGTCAAATAACATGTGACTTCAAGATTAAGACACAGTGATAAATACCATAAACATCTTTCCCACACAACATGCACTACAAAGTTTCAACTAGTCAAGTGCAATATATAAACTCATCAAAGCTAAACAAGGTACATAAGACATGTTATGTGTAAATAAATTGACTAACCTTGTTTTCAAAAACCAAGAAACATAATGTCAAACGTATTTTTGCTTTCTCCTTTTCTCCCTTTTTTTTATTTTTTTAAAAGAGAAAACAAATAAATCCTAGAATGAAATGCATGAATGCAATGCAATGCAAATCCTAAAAAAAAAAAACACAAATATCAAAGAACAATGGTTACAGAGGATAGAGCAATGAAGCACAAAGACCAAGAAAGCCAAAAAAGACTAAGGACACCGAAGCACACCAATGACTTGACGAAATGTCTCAAACTTACTTCCATCAAGAGGTTTGGTGAAGATGTCAGCATTTTGACGGTCAGTAGGGATATACTCAAGAATAACAATTTTCTTTTCAACCAAATCCCTAATGAAGTGATATCTAAGTTCAATGTGTTTAGTCTTAGAGTGCTGAACAGGATTCTTAGATATGTCTATGGCACTAGAATTATCACAATAGACAACCATGGTGTCTTGAGGGATTCCATAATCGCTCAAAAGTTTTTTCATCCAAAGAAGCTGAGAACAACAACTCCCAGCAGCAATATATTCAGCCTCAACAGTGGATAAAGAAACAGAATTTTGTTTCTTACTCAACCAAGCCACAAGATTGGTTCCAACATAGAAACACCCTTCAGTGGTGCTTTTCCTATCATCAGCATTCCCAGCCCAATCAGAATCAGAAAAACCAACAAGAGACAAATTTGACTCTTTGCTATAAAACAATCCATAATCACAAGTTCCACTTACATATTTGATAATTCTCTTAATAGCATTCAAATGAGAAACCTTAGGATTAGACTGAAATCTAGAGCAAACACCAACACTAAAAGAGATATGGACAACTAGCAATTAAATATAAGAGACAACCAATCATGCTTCTATACAAGGTAACATCAACAGACTCACCTGATGGATCAGTTGTTAATTTCGCATTAGCAGCCATTGGTGTTCTAGCATGAGCAGCCTTGTCCAGTCCAAATCTCTTGACTAAATTTCTTGCATATTTAGCTTGATTGATGTAGATTCCTGACTCTGTTTGCTTCACCTGCAATCCCAAAAAATAAGTCAATTCACCAACCATGCTCATTTCAAACATTGCCTTCATTTCATCTGTAAAAGAATGAACAAGAGAATCATTAGTAGCACCAAAAACAATGTCATCAACATAAATTTGAGCTACAACAAAACCAGTCTTATCCTTTCTTATGAAGAGAGTTGTATCTGCAGATCCCCTTTTGAATCCATGCTCAGTGAGATATGCAGTCAATCTATCATACCAAGCCCTAGGAACTTGCTTCAAACCATAGAGAGCTCTCTTCAATTTGTAGACGTCATCCAGTCTATGAGGATCTACAAAGCCTTTAAGTTGTTCAACATAAACTTCTTCTTGTATCATTCCATTCAAGAAAGCACTCTTAACATCCATTTGATATAGCTTGAAGTTTAAGTGACTTGCTATGGCCAACAATATCCGGATGGATACTAACCTTGCTACTGGTGCAAAAGTCTCATCAAAATCAATTCCTTCCACCTGTGTGTACCCTTGTGCAACAAGTCTTGATTTGTTTCTGATCACAGTGCCATGTTCATCTGACTTGTTCTTAAAGATCCACTTAGTTCCAATCACATGTACATTCTTCGGTCTAGGAACTAGTTCCCACACATCATTCCGAACGAATTGATGAAGTTCTTCATGCATGGAATTTACCCAATCAGCATCTTGAAGTGCTTCATCCACCTTCTTCGATTCAAATTGGGACAGATAGCATGAGTGAGTAATCACATTCAATGCTTTTGATCTCAATCTCATGTTATCATTCAGACTACCCAATATATTTGTGGAGGGATGATTCAGTCTCACTCTAGAGGATGGACCTTTAACTAGAGATGTGGAGGTACCTTTCTGTTCAGATGGAGGACTGAGCTCACTTTGTACTTGTTAATTTTCACGAACCGGAGTAGATGGTTTTGAACTTGATGGTACAGAAACTGCATCATTTAACAACAACAACTCTTCCTCACTATGTTTTCCAACATACTCAGCAGGAAGAGAATCAACAACTTCTAGAGACTTATCTTGACCAAGAGCAGTGCTTTCTGTCAGTGCTTCTGAACCCACTTCATCATTTATCACAACATTTGAAGATTCCATGACTGTTTTAGTTCTCAGATTGTATACTCTATACACTCTACTAGTGGAAGAGTATCCTAGAAAGTATCCTTTATCACTTTTTGCATCAAACTTTTCTAAGTTCTCTCTATCACGTAGAATGTAACAGTCACTGCCAAATATCCTGAAATATTTGACAACAGGCTTCTTCCCTCTCCTGAGTTCATAGGGAATTTTCTTGGAGTCAGGTCTAAAATACACCCGGTTGAGTGTATGGTAAGTAATGTTAACTGCTTCTCCCCAGAATGACTTTGGCAATTTTTTGTTGTGTAGCATGACTCGTGCCATCTCCTGAACAACCCTATTTTTCCTTTCCACAATCCCATTTTGTTGAGGTGTCTTGGGTGATGAGAACTCTTGGTGAGTGCCTTGATCATTGCAGAAGGTAGCCAACTTGGTATTCTCAAATTCTCTTTCATGGTCAATTATGATTCTGGCTATCACAGTATCTTTCTCAACTTGCAATTTCTTGCACAGATGTATCATCTTTTCAGGAGCCTCAACTTTATCCTTCAAGAGCACAACCCAAGTATATCTAGTAAAGTCATCCACAACAACTAGAATATACTTCTTTCCACCTAAACTTTGAACTCTGGCAGGACCTATGAGATCAATGTGTAATAACTCTAAAGGTCTTAAAGTTTGAACACTAGTCACAGACGGATGCTTGGATTTTACTTGTTTGCCTATCTGACATGGTCTACAAATGCACTTATCTATCTTCTCAAATTTAGGTAATCCAATAACTGCTTCACACTTGGAAATCTTCTCTAACTGCTTATGACTGGCATGCCCCAACCGTTGATGCCACAACTCAACTTGATCTATCTTTGCACTAAAGCACTTGTTGTTTACACTTGGTGTTATGCCATAACAGTTGTCAGCTGTCCTTACACCAACACACATACAGTCACCTCCTCCATCAAGTATCTCACATTCATACTTGGTGAAAAGAACATTTAATCCGTTGTCGCAAATCTGACTTATGCTGAGTAAATTGGCCTTCAATCCATTAACATACCAAACATCTTCAAACACCGGCAATCCTGGAATGTCCATAGTACCAATGCCTCTGATCACAGATTTACTTCCATCTCCAAAAGTGATTGTCCCAATCTTTCCTTCAAAGAGTGTTTTGAATAAACCTTTATTTCCTGTCATGTGCCTGGAACAACCACTATCCAAATACCAAAGACAAGAATCACGTGCCTTTAAGGCGATTAAAGCAGTATAGCAAACATAATTCTTATCACATGTGATTATGCCAAGATACTTAAGGAAAGATTTAACAAAAACAACAAACGGCAAAGACAGCAAGTAGATAAGTTGACTAATAAGCAAAAAGATTTTCCAAGAATTCATGATAACAGGGGTCAAGGATCAGTTCAGAGATAAAAGAATCTCTAACAAGAGAGCTACCCGCTCTGATACCACTTGAACGGTTTTAGACCCCTTAAAAACAACCAGATTGGTTAGCCTAGATTAATTAGCCAAGTTGTTACTTAGTCAAATTATGCAATACTAGGTTAAAGCAATCAAATAATCATATCAAAAGAATAAAGCAGCGGAATAATAAAAGACACAATGATATGATCACCCAGGAAACCACACGGTAAAAACCTGGGGAGGATTTGACCCACCGATCCTCAAGGCAAAACAGAATTCACTATGAAAGAATTGAAGTTCTTACAAAAGGACTACAAGCTCCCCGCTCGACTTCCTAATGCTACCCACCAGTAGAACTTACTGACATGACCACGTGCAAGCTTTGAATCCACGGACTCCTTCTTTCTTTGAATTCTTCAATCAGCTACAAGCACCCCCGCTTGATATTCTTTAAGCTTCAAAGGTAGCAACCAAGTTGATCATCAAGATATTGAAGTAATCTCAATCTTGAAAATCCTAAACTTTGTGTAAAGGAAAGCTCCTCTAGATCTTACAAGAGATTTACAAAAAACAGCAATGTATGAGCAACAATACAACTAGAGCAACTCTAAAAACGTGGCTAGGGTTTTGCCTTATATACCTAGGACAAAAACATAAAACCCTAAACGTTTAATGAGTTAAGGCTGAGTTGGAAAACTGCAGAAAAACGCAATCTGTGCGATTTTCGATTGATCGAATCTATTCTTCGATCGATCGAGCCAGATCGAAATGCTCCAATGCATCTACAGTCTCTCGATTCCAACTTTACAATAAATAAATAACTTTGAGCACACTTTAACAAGACTAAACATGTTGTTTTGATCATGGTTTACCAACATTACAAATTAGAGTTCTAAATACATAAATTCCTAAACTTTTAGAACCTAACAAACTATAATATATCGGAGAACATAAAAAACTAGCAAGGATGGTTCTTGTTAGATAAATTATATTGAATTGTACTCCTATGGATTGTACCCTTGTGATGTGCAGCTCATGTAAAAATTCCTGTCTATTTTAACATATGAACTTTTTTTTTTTTTTATGTACTCATTTATCAAAACACCCTACGTCAAATTATCTATTTTACAATACATTTTATTAAAATATTAATTTTTCATGATTTTTAAATTATTTATCTTTCTTCACATACAACCACCATAATTATAAATTTACACGATTACGTAGCAAACATACAAATTTACACAATTATACACAAACTGATATAAGTCATTTTAAAAAAAATTTGTGTAAATTCAACACATTTTTTCTATTATATATGAATTGATATGAATGCTCTTAGAACTTGAAAGTTTATGAGTTGTCATATTGAAGGATACTCCTTGCCCTATTGTAATCACTCTTTCTATATAAGGAATAAATAGTAAGTGGGCTGTAATTATTACAGCTCCTAACTCACATTTTTCTCCATTAACATATCTAAACAATCAAATGATGTCTACACTGTTGAGAATAATACACAAAGTAATAAAGCAAGAACAAATATAATACAAAAGAAAAACAAAAATAGATAACTTGAAGGCACAAAATGTTATTTTTAGACAATATTTGCCCCCGCACTCTTGTTGCTAAAGGGTTATCGCAAATTTGTCCTCAAGGTACAACCAAGTTATTAGGTTCTACAGATAACAATTCTGAAGAATAGCCATATGATTTTTTGTGTTTCTCTCTATCTCTAACTTACGCTATTTTGTGGAGAGTTATATTTCATCAAAAGGCACGTATGGAGAGTTAATATGTTTCATAAAACCATTCACAATGCTTGAAACCTCTTCAAACATTCAGAGCAATTACCAGAAAAATCTGTAAAAAAAACTCAATTTTTACGAGTTTCGATCAGTCGAGAGTTCCTTTCAATCGATCGAATGCTCTTTTCGATCAATCGAACAGGAAATGAGCATTGATCAAAACAGGTAGAGACTCCAGGATAGATTTCCTTACCATTTCAATCGATCAAGCAAAAATTTCAACCAATCGAAAATACTGAATTTCAAATTTTCACTTAGAAAATTCTAGAACTTGAATTTTCACTTTAGTAACTTTATGAAATAATACTCTCCAAACTCAAATATCATTATTACAAGCTATCCATGTATATGCCTATACATACAACACACACAGACATACATGATTCGCCAAAGCCAACCAGAATACAACACTACAGTGTAAAACATGTCATGAAAATAGAAAATGACGTTAGTAAAGTAAAATCAAGTTTTCTTTTCCCCTTCAGCAATACAATAACATCTAAGTTTGCGAAGGGATCATAAAGAAGGAGAACATGAACAATATCTTCTTTCTATCCTAATGAACATATCACCAATACATCCAAAGTTTGTATTGAGTACATTACTTCATGATTATGTTGCACTCTAATATGAATACAAATCCTCTGTACCACTTTTTGTCTTTCACTTTATGTTCCACCAATTACAATTTGTAATGTCTTTTTTTTTTTTTTTTTTCCAGATTCAGATGTATCTGGTTTATATTTGCTTGACATTCGGAGTGAGGTGTATTTTTGTCTCTAAGAATATTTGTTCGACATGTACCAATAATTGTATGCCAAATGTCTATATTTTTTTAAATGGGGGTAATTACACCCCTCTCTTGAGTTTTTGGGGAATGACACTCTACCCCAAATTTGAAGGCTATGTTTGGTTGAGCGGAAGAGGAGGAAAGAAAAGAGAAGAAAAAGAGAAGGGAGAGGAAAAAGAGTGGTAAAAGAATATAAATGTCATTTCACAAAAAAGGTCCAGACCTTTTAAGTTTTAACGGTATAAGAATAATTTTTGGAGAGGAAAAATAATGGATTCCACAAAACTTTTTTCCTCTCATTCTTCCTTTTCCCTATTTTTTCTTTCTAACCAAACAAAGGAAAGTCATTCATTTCTCTTCTTTTCCTTCCTCTTCCATCAAACCAAGCAAAGTCAAAAGGAAAAAGCACTCCCCTCCCTTGAGATTTGAAGAAATTAATATTCTCACCCTTTTGTTTATATTAGTAACAAAATATTCTTTTTTTTTTTTTTTTTTGTAAAAATCTCTTTACAAAAGTTAAACCATAGTTAGTAAAAAAAAAATTTGATAAATTTAGAATAAAATGTAAAATTTATCATGTACCAAAACACTTGTAATGGCAAATTTCTCCATGACTCATTGAAAAAAGAAGAAAAAAAGTAAAATATTCACACTTAATATTTAAAATACACTTTAATTAAAAATTTAAAATAATAAATTTTAACTATGAAATAAGATAATTTTGAAATTTTTCCCTTAAACAAAGCACAAGTTAGTACACAACATTTTTAATATTAATTTAACAAAATTTGGTTAATCAGATGTTAACGGGGGAAAGTGTTTTTTTTTCCTTCAAATTTGGAGTGGACTGTCGTTTCCCCAAATCTTAAGGGAGGAAAATGTAATTATCCATTTCTAAATTAAATGATTTGGTTTAAGTTACATACCATGTCAGCATGCCATCAGGTCACGTAGGACATAAATTAATGGACATTGATAAAAAGACGAAAAGTGTAACGTTTAATTTGCAAAGTTTAAAGAGGAAAAAAAATTTTGAAAGTTTAGAGACGGAAAATGAACTTTTGTGAAAGTTTAAGAACAAAAATGATATTTTATTCTCTTATTTTTTCTCAAATTAGGAGATTTTTCCTTCAGAGTATATTGTTATGGAAGATTAACCTGTTACTTTTATTATGAAATATATTGATCGTTTGAGTATATACTAAAAAGCACCCCCACATATTAAACACACAAAGCTGCAGAGAGTCAGTAGTGGTATTCTGGAGTGGAAAAATGGTACAGAAGTTATATGTTTGAAGTCTTTCTTCAAGAAAACTTGAAAGAAATACTGGTTTGAATAAGCAACAAAGTCATGTACCCATCTCCATCAAACCTGCAAAGTGACCAACAAAGGGAATGAGCAATATTCACCTCATCAACAACTGAATATTGATTCATGAGAACTAAAACAAAGCCCAACTCACACACACATAAAAGACGATCTACAAAAAGACAAGGGACCATGTTAAACTTCTTATATAGTTATATATCATAGCAAATAGTTCCACAGGGAAAAAAGAGACATACAAGTGATGTCCAGCCACAGGTTCAAACTTTGGGTTAGGGCCCACCCTAACAAACTCTCCATTTAAGCAATCCTGCAAGCGATATTACACGTTGCAACTTATCAAAGATGGGGCTACAATGATAATAGTTCTTATGCTGCCAGGGCCACTTATTATACTCTGCAACTAGGGGATCTGTATATTAATACAAGTAGAAGAAGCTAAAACGATACCAGGAATGCCAAAAAGAGTCTCAATCAAGAAGGTAAGGAAAATTTAAAACCTTTTTATTTAACTATGTGTGTGCGCACCATGACAAAGGTTTTTGATGAAGAGAAAGGAAAGCATGATAGGGGCTAGATCTCGTTTTAGCTAAATGCAAACCCTTAAATCCACAAAGAAAATCTAGAATCTATATATCGGTAAGAAGAGAAAAACCTCTATGAAAATATTAGTTATAAATTCTAAACTCCGAATTTTCATTTTACATATAGCAGAGCATTTGAATGCTCCAAAAAACTTAATTTTTCAAGTAAATGTTATTCCTAAACATTTCATAATTGAGTTATTAAAATTCATAATTTAGTTATTATAATTTATAAAAATGATTGTTCAGTTAGTTTGTTGATGAGCACGAGTCGAGCTCGTGTTTGAAGTAAAAATAATTGAATAATCCTAAACTTTTAATACTTGACTAAACTTGTTTACCACAAACTAATTCGCACCACTAGTCACTTGAAGATTAGGTGATTTTTTGAAAACCCAATGGGGTGTTTTTGCCTGTAGGCCAAATATAAAATTTTTTAATTAACTTATTTAGCAATAATAGACAATTACTATGTTAAAAAAAAAAAAAAAAAAAAAAAAAAAAAAAAAACGTTGCTGCATGCAGTCCAAACCAATAGTTCCAAGAATGTGGTGGTAAGCAAAATACAATGGACTCACCGGTAGGAAACCTTTAACAAGGAGGTCGGTGGTGGGAGGAGTCTCATGAGGAAGTGGAGTAAAGTTACCAGAGAAATAGCGATTAGGAGTAGAAGAGTGGTGCATGAACTTCACTATCAGCTTCTCCACACAGTCCATCACTTTCGAAGCCACCCCTTTGTTTGGCCTTGGCTCCACAGCCACTATTCCCACCTCTTCATCACCACTGTACCTCTGCTTCTCCTTCGCCATCTCTCTCTCTCTTTCTCTGCGTTGGGAGCATTGCCGTGAGCTAGTGAGGCTACATATTACCATTATTCTTGGTGGTACGTGGTTCGAGTACCCCTTACGCAGTAGCAACTCGTTGGTACTCCTTGTACTCCTATATTGCATATACAACGTGGGTCTTGGCTCGAAAGCGGTGAGGGTACTACTATGATAATATCCATATAGAGAAGTCATACGGGTCGTCCCTCTCACCCTTTTCTTTCACTGGAAAAAGAAAATTTTGCGGTCAAGTAGACTATACTCTATGGCACTTTGTCACAAGTCACAGCTATCCCACAAGATAAAATGACCTGGGGGCTTTAATAAGTGAACGGGACCATCACTTCCAGGAACGGTGCCACTTTGTCTTTAGTCCCTCCAACTCTCGGGTGTCCAATATTGCCCACGAACACATTTTAAATTAACAGTCCATTCCCAAATACCAGTAATCAACCGCCGAAACCAAACCCCTTCAATTCAGCATATTCACTTCAATTATACATTTATACTCTATCCAAAAGTCTATATATCCATGATGCATGTTATAATATGTACGTATAGTTACAAATTTTATGGTTTTATTACAAATTTGAAACTTTAACTTACATCAAAACTCAATTCAATTCGACAACTTTTGAATAATCAGATAAGATTAAAAGAAAGTGGAGGTAGGTGGAGGCATTAAAAGAAAGTGGAGGTTGGTGGAGGTAATCAGATAAGATCAAATGAAATGACAATGCCACGTTTTTTATTTCTAAGCCATTCAATCCCCTTTCTTTTCTTTTCTTTTTTAGTTTTATAAAAATTAGAGTGCCACGTTGATCTGAAAATATAAAAACAGAAAATCACTACACTTTTTTTGATAACTAGATTGGGCTGCACGTGCAAGGAACGTGCTAGCCAATATATTGAATAGTGATATAAGATTAAGTATAGAACCTACTATAGCTTGTACCCATAATATAAATCTCACATCTACAATAAATTTCAATTGAAGAAGACACATATATTATATGTCATGAAATAATGAAAAAATATTATTATATGTCATAAAAATTGATCTTTCTCTTCACTCCTTATACTTCTAATTTTGTTTCTGGTCCACACTTCTTACTCTACCAAAGGTTTAGGCTCTCAAGTATCCGTTGTCTTAAGTTATAAAACCTTCATAAGTTGACATCGCCATATCACACAAGGTGACCACCTATTTAGGAATGAATGTTGTTTACTGCGCCATACATACAATACAAATTAACAAACAAAATTCTTTTATGAACATAGGAAAGAACAAAATCAAGTAATCAGCTGTATCTGCTATCTAGCAAGACAAACTGCTAAAATAGAATCAAATCAATGTTAGTGTATAGCAAAAATTTTGAAAAGTAATGTAATAACATCTATTCGCAAATTTTAAATAAAAGTCTGAAAAAATATGACACTCTTGTTCAAGATACATGATGCTCACCATTAATCAAAATGAGGAAAATATAACATGTATAGTTGGACCAAATCCTTTTTATAAAGCACTGAAAAATATAATCCCTTGGAGCAAGCTACAAACAATTACCAAGAGATCATGAGGTTCCTAATTAGTAAGCACCCATCAGAATATATCCCAAGTATTCAAAGTGATTATAACAAACAACAACGTTTTCATGATTTTAGGATTCTTACTGTCACTATCCAGTTTACATTACATACAATGACGCTTTAGGGAATTTGATTGAACAATAAAAATCTAAACAAAATATTTATTTTTGAAAAGTGAATTGAAACTCTTGGTAACGTTAGAGACAATCATTACAATGAAACTAAATTGTTGATAGTAAAAGTATATTTCTAAAGAACTTGCAATACTTTAGAAGGAAGTCTAAACCAATTTCCTATAATTTATATTAAAGAACTTGCAATACTTCATAAGGAAGTCTAAACCAATTACCTATTTTTAAAAAGCATAATTTTAAGACTGTAGTGTTTTCAGTGTTGTTGAGCCTAAATTGAGAAAATGGCTTAAACATTTACTCTACAATAACATAATGGCTAGTCTATATATAAAAAGAGTCAATAAGTTCATGATGAATAGTAATTTTGGTTTAATGAGTTGCCTTTTTTTTTTTTCTTTTTTTTCCAACTTCAAGTTCACCAACTTGGTTTGAGCTTCTTCTTTTTTTTCTTTTTTTTTTAAGGATCTTTGTATGTTTACTTTCTACTTGTAATGTAAGCTTATATTGTATACACACAAAAAGTGGCAAATATTATATATATTTGCCAAAAAAAAAAAAAAAAAAGGTACAAATTTTGCAAATGTGTATAACATTTGCCAATTTTTATGTGTTTACAATATAAATTTACCCCAAACTTGTCAACATGTGCTAATAATAGCCTTTTAGACATTTGTGACACTTGATCTTGACCAAAATGTTTCTTCTTTCCTTTAGATCCAATTTTTTCACCATGTTCTATAATGAGTTACATACAATCATCATAGAACTTCTAATCATAAATTGAGGCAAGTTTTCAAGAACTCCATAAAACTCCAATTTATGATTTTCTTCCATGCTATCTATGTGGGAGAGTGCAGCATCAAGTACACAATTCAATGTAATCATTCATTTATAGTCTAGCAAAAAGAAAAAAGTAAATAATCTTCAATTGCATTATTTCCATTTAAAACAAAATTTGGATCAACATTATTAATTCCGTTTCGGACCCCATTTCAGTTTTTCTAGTAAAACGAAATATTTCGGTACCAGATTATTTCGACATACCATTTTAGGGTGTTTTGGATTCTAAAAAAAATATTATATACATATATATATACCTAAAAGTATCCATTCAAAAAAGTGAAATATAAATATAAAGTAATGAATTTAATCTAATTATATAAAATAATGATTTTAATTTTCACCATTCATTCATTTTCTCTATCTGACCCAACCATTGCCATATCTTTTTATTCATTTTTTTATTTTTCTTTCTTCTATCTCGTGTTTTGGAACTTCAAAAAAAATATATATATATATATATATATCTCACGTGTTTTGGTCTTCTCTTCCCCTATTTTCATTTTTCTCTTCAAGTCCCATCTATCACCAAATCCCAATATTCCCACATCCCAAACCTCATCACAACCGTATATTCAAAACCTCATCACAACCGTACTCTCCGATTGAAAAAGTCTGATACTCTCATCTTCTTGCTTAACTTTGAGACTCTCATCTTGTCTCTCTTGTCTCCTCTCTCTCTCTCTCTCAGCTTTGTTCAGCTCCAAGGATGCCTCTTCGAGTCTATTACTCTATAAATTTCTTGACACACATCTCATCTTATCTTTTAATTTATGTTCTTATACATGTACCGGCCGAATTTGCATTTCGGCCGGATTTCACCAAAATGAACCGGAATGCCCGAAACACACCGGAATAGGCCGAAATTTTATCCGAGGTGGAACAGAGGGGTGTGCCATTCCGGTTTGCATACCAATACAAAATTTTCTAGCCATTCCGGCCAAAACGGCATGAAATCAATAACATTGCTCTATTCAGATCAGCCGATATACCACCATAGACATCCAAAAAAAGCCATCAGCAACCATGGCTTGCTCTCTCGTTCCAAAAATTCTCTAGACATTGTGAAAGAGAGAAAAATAGAGGATGAGAGGCAGAGAGAGTTCCAGATTCCAGAACTCTCTAGCCCTCTCGCCCTCTATCTCTGCCTTCTTTTTCTTTTCTTTTTTATTTGGTTTTCACATTTCAACCAAACGAACTGTTTTGGCTTCACAAAAAGACAAAATAGAGGGACTCACGAAAATTGCACTGTAGATGAACAGTGAAAAACGTTAGGTGCACAGTAGCAAAACATTGTATGGGCATTGGCACTTTTATATATAAAGATAAGTCCATAGTTAACCAAAATAAATAAATAAATAATAAGAATACTCCTCTCTTAAGTTTTTTTTTTTGGTTGAGAATCACTCCTCTCTTAAGTTTAATTAATTTATTTATATTTTAAATAATTATTAAATTAATTATGATGTAATCACGGTTCGACTCCGGTTCAACCTCGATTCGACCTTAAAAACATTGAACCTCTTCCTTTTACGGTTCAATGAACGGTCCGAGTCTGAAAACGTTTTGATTTAATCATTTCAATCATCAAACCTTTTTTTTTTTTTTCTTTTTTGGATAGATAGATATTGGATGTTAAATACCTCAACAGATGATGCTATTACCGTTGTACTATAAGTCTATAACGTGAACGTACCTCATTTCAGTTCTTTAACTTTAATTGTTATTTAATGCATTCTTTCCATTACTAGCATTAAGTGGGTTGTCGTTAATTACCCAACACGTGTAAACAACACAATTTTGATTTTTTAGTTTCTTTAATTAAAAAATCCAAAATATAAATATTTTTTTTTTTCGAAAGACCAAAAAAAAAAAAAAACTAAGAGAAATTTAAAAAAAAAAAAAATTTCAAATGGGAAGAATTAACACAAACCAAATACATTGATTCCGTAAAAAATGTCTTCACCCAAATGAAACCAAAAATTTATATCCAAAAAAAAACAACTCTCTCCCTCTCTGTCTCCGAAACTCACAACCAACTCTATTCATTTTATTTCATCAAAAAGCAAAACTCCTCAATTCCAAACAAAACTTCATTATATGAAATCAACTAGATCACCAAAGGTTCTTGATTGTTTTCTCTTCTTTTTTCAAACTACATTTTTGGTCAAATGGAAGAAACCACGAGGCCACTGGTGACGCAGCTCTAGAAACGGACCCCTTAGGCCCCTACCCCCTTCCAGATAGAGGAAAAAGAAACATACATTTAGTGATTTCCAGCTACAGGTTCAAACTTTGGGTTAGGGCCCAGCCTAACAAACTCTCCATTTAAACAATCCTGCAAGAAATATTCCACATTGCAACTTATTAAAGATGGGGCTACAATTATACTAGTTCTTAGGCTGCCAGGACCACTTATTACATTGCAACTAGGGGGTCCGTACAATAATACAAGTGCATGGACCACTTTCTGCTGAAATTAAATAAAACTAAAAAGTAGTTAAAATAGTATAGTGGGACCAATAAATAATATTAAAAAATATGACCCATGAATAGTAGTAAAAAAAACTAAATAAAAAATAAAAATAAAAAATTGGCTTTTTAAATCAATGCCAAATGCAACCAAAGAATGCCAAAAAGAGTCTCAATCAAGTAGGTAGGGAAAGTTCAAAACCTCTTTATTTAAGAATGTCTGCGTGCGCTATGGACATACCAAAAAATGGAGAAAAGCTAGTTTAAGACTCTCTCTTTCTTGGCTAACTTGTCACATGTTGCGTTTTTGGTGACGTGACTCTTTTGTGTGTATCTATTTTTAGGGTAAGGTGTGTGTAAATCTCTTTTTCTTATTTTACTTTAAAGAGTCGCCATCAATCATTAGTTTTTTTTTTTTTTTTTTTTGGGTGAAAGAGGATATAAGATATTAACTAGAAATAAGTCTATTACAGAAGGCTCCCTCTCTATCAAGAGAACAAAACTGCTCCACCATAGGCAGTGGGCTAATAAACAAAATATAAGCTTCATTGCTAGCATACATAATCTATCTAAGGCATCTGCACACCAGTATTATTTTTGTATTAGATGACGTGTGATTAGTCACCTATTTGTCTAATTTCTTTTTTAATTGCCTAATTAACTAAAAACCAATTCAAGGGTAATTAATTAATTAAGGGTAAACCAAAGTCTCGGACGAAAGATCTTGGACTCGAAAGCTCAGTTATGGGTAGGGAAGGTATTAGGCACCCCACATCATCTATCCAAGGGATAGTACCCCCATTTTAATTTTAATTCCAACATTAACGTTTTAGAGAAAAAAAAATATTAGATACTTGGCATTTGATTTTTGAAAAAAAGTTTTGTACAAACAATATATATGTGAGTATTTATTTTCATATAACATATCATGTGAATATTTAGGACAAAAAATTATTTACAAACAAAACATGTGAGGTATGTATACATAACATGTGAGAATTTACAATGATGCAAAAATAATACATATAATTTAACATGTTAGTATTATTTATTACATATTTAACATGTGAATATGTGCATAAAATAAAAATAAAAGAGAGGGAAGGAAAGATGTCACCTTTTAGCAAATTTATCCTCCATTTTCTCATTCTCATGCACACTTAATATAATGAACCAAAACATTAGTGCAAAAGGGGAGGGGGAATATGTTAGCTTGATTGGTGTCTATTGGTTCAATGAAATGAACTGTTGGGTTATAGATTGACCCCGATTAATTAATTCAATTACTCAAATTGATTAATTATATCAAATTACATGCAAATTGTGGAGGCACAAATAGATCACCAAATAAACACAATGAGAGAATCATGGGAATCATTAATAAAATAAAAAGGGTTTTCCACTTTTTCAATGTGACTTTTCAGGGGATGTGGAATTATTAAAAATCCTCAAATACAATAGTGTGAAAAAGTCTGGTGCAAATTAGAGGTATAAAATATTGAAGCCAAGACCCATCCCTTGAAAACTACCCCCCCCCCCCCCCCCCCCCCCCCCCAAAAAAAAAAAAAAAAGCCTAAGAATACCCATATAAAATATATCGATGATAGCCAAATAATAACACAACAAAAGCAATAACTATAATGTTTTGGGGGAAAAAGCAATAATTAAAATGCAATGTATATTTAATATAGGTTCATGTAATAGCCGATGTGGAAAAAAATGCTAAAGGGCGGTGGGGGCAATTTAAAGTTCAACGGCAGGGGTGCCATGACATTCTCTAGGCAATCATTTTAATTGGGTATTCTTTTTATCATTTAAATATCACTTAAATAATATTTTTTATATTTAAAATTTATTATATTTATTTAATTAAATACAAAGTACTAATTAAATTAGTGAAAGTCTTGTGTGTTGCACAGTTTTAATCATGAATTTTCTATATGTTTTTCTTAAGTAATAATAACTAATTAAATGAGTTATTATTACATAATTTTAGAACTCGTTTCTAACTAAATGAATTATTATTATTATTATTATTATTATTATTATTATTATTATTATTATTATGTAAAATGCATAATTTTGTACATTTTTCATTCTATATAATATCTCTAATTAAAATGATCAATAAAATTTTTCTAATTATTTTTTTAATTTCTTATTCAATAATGAAGATGTTGATTTGAACTCAAGTAGTTAAATATTTTTCTAATACTGCATAAATAAGTTTATCCTAAAATAATTAATTCCAAACTTAAGATTAAAAAATCAATTGTATTTGTACACCTAAAAGAAATTTCATTTTTATTCAAATGGTTAATACCATAACTTATACAGCTTGAATAATGTCTCTAATTATATTGTGCTTTCCCTTTTAAGAACACATATATTAATATTACACATGAAAGAAAATAATAAATTTAACAATTAAAACATTTGAAAAAAATTAAGCCAAAATCTCAATTCATTGATAAAAAACAATCCAATTAATTTCCGAACTTAAAAAAAAAAATGAAAAAGAAGTTAAGTAAAGATGGACTTACATAGGAATTTGGACCAATAGATCTAATTTAGCCCAATATATCTATAACCTAAAAGGATATAGGAGGTGTAGGGACCCGTTTTGGGCGACCCCCGTACAATAAATTTGTAGAGAGTGGATAAAAGGACTAGACACTAGCAAGAAAAACAACAATACGTGGACTTACAAGAAAAATAACTAAAATTTGACTAAGTATTCTTGAGAAAAATTCGTCCTCAGCCCAATCCGAGGATCTCTTTTCCTTAAAACTAATGAATACAAGGGTTGCCCTTTGAACACCCTAAAAGAAAGAAAGTCCTTTTTCCCTTTCCCCTAAAGAACCCAAAAAAGAACCCCTTATACTTTGGGGTTCTGTCTATTATATAGTCTTGTTCAATTAATCTCTGCCGTCCATTTGTTGTCCGTCTGAACTTGTGTATAAGGGCTTGTCCCATCAGCCGCCTCTGCAGGCTTTTTGTTAGTTGAAATAACCAAGGCATCATTGTTTGCTGGTCAATTCACCATTGATGCGGCCAGAGTGTTGGTGGCGTGCGTTTAATGGGTGAGTGACAGCTCTCTTCCTTCAATGTCGGTTTGCCGAGGACGTGGGCATCCTCGATGAGGTCTCCTAATAACTGAGGCTTCTCCCACTTATCCTCAGGTTCTGCACCCTCCTTGGCATGGGCCTTGGGCTCTACATGGAGTGGGCCGGGGTTGCTAAATATTTGGGCCCCACAATAGCCCCTCAAAATTCTGCTGTCTGGCCTTTCGAGCGGGAAGAAGGATTTTGATGTTCTCGGGCCTATGTCCTGGCCTGTCGAGCCTTGTCTTCCTGTCAGTGTCACAATCCTTTCAACTGCCCAGGGGACGTTCCTGGCATTTCGGTATTTAGAGCGTGCCTTCATTAAATTTCGGCGGCTCTATGTCCTCCATGTTCAACGGTGTGATGATGAATGGACGGTGGGGATGCTCTTGGCCCATTGGGCGGGAAAATCCATGCGGTTTTTTTAATTGGGGGTATATATACCCAGTTGAACTGGTTTGTCCTTTCACTTTTGCATTCAAGAGATCCTGCGAACCTACCCCGAATTTGGTCACGTCTCCAGCTGCATTTGCAACTCTCTTTAGCACAAAAAGCCTGCCCGAGGAGCTTTCCCTCGTTTCCGTAAGTCTTCTTCTCTCTCTAGTTCGTACTGTTCACTTGAGTTCCTTGCTAGTTCCCTAGGATGGGTAGGCTTAAGAAGTTAGTTGAGTCTGAGGGGTTAATGGACAAATTCGGCGCCGATCATAGGATCCCCGATACGGTGGGTTTGAGGTACTGCGAAGAGGGGGAATGGAGTTCGAGTATGAAAGAGGGTGAGATGGCGATTCCTATAATCGCCTTTTTGGAGGGCGGAATGAGGATTCCCATGGGGCCGATGATAAGGGATTATCTTAGGCACTTCGGATTGTCTCCCACTCAGAGCGCTACTAATGTATTTAGGATTTTAGGCTGTGTGGATGCCTTGAATGAGAAGATGGGGCTGAGGCTAACCCATCATGATGTGAACTGGTGCTACAAACTCCAGCGCCTGAAAGAGTCTTATTACATGAGGACGAGGGACGATAGGGTCCAGCTCATCCAATGTCTCGCTGAGTCCAGCAAAGGTCTGAACAAAGACTTCCTCATTGTGTCTGGGGAATGGCATGAGGGCCTTCCGTCCCCAACAGTGGAGGGTACACCAGGTGGGGCATCCAGACTAGGAGAGCGTTTTCAGTTCTTTGCGCTTTAGTGTCCTGCTTTGCTTGGATTTTGACAGGAACTTGCTTTCTTTCATGCAGATCTGCGTGCTTTTGAACGTCACTTCAGCCAGGTTAATAAGGAAGACTTGAGACGGTGCTGAGGTCGGAGATCTTTATGAATACAGACGACAACTAAGTCAAAGCTGCTCACGTGGTCTTAGGATACGTCCCGATCCAAAAATCATTCTCGGCTCCGAGGTACGTGATCCGAGCTAGAGATCCTCGGCTGCGTAACATCATCGTAGTCGAGAACGGGTTTTTCATCCCCGAAGGGTCTCCCATTCCCGAGGGCGTACCGTTGGTAGGTACTTCTTCGTCGACTCAAGCTGCCGAGGTTAAAGGGGAAGAGGAGGTTGTTGACTCAGGCCCGTCTAGGAACGAGTTTGGCGTGTTCGACCAGCCCCATTCACCCGAGGACCCTGCCGGTGATTTGGGTGACCCTAGTTTGACTGAAGCGGACCTTCTGCTTGAAGAAGCCACTCCTCAATCGATGATGAGTTTCAAGAAGCGGCCTCAGAAAAGCTTGCTAGCACTGATCGAGGGGCAGCCGGGAAGGGATGCGCCGGGGAGGTCTCCCTCCGAGATTCCTCTTCCCGAGCTCCCTCCTCCCCCACCCCAACAGAGTTCGACGTCCGGGTCCAAGCCCATCAGTCCTCCGCCGAAGAAGGATAAAGGCAAGAGACCTAAGGGGAGCGAAGGGTCCAATCCGCCCCGAAGTGGTGGCGAAGGTCGACCATCATCAAAACAACTAAAGATAGGGTGTCAAGGCCAAGAGAAGCAGGCATCTATCTAGGCCAGGGCCCAGGCTTGGCTTCCTGCTCCCATGCTCCATGGGGAGCCCTTGATGGATGATACTTCCCTCAAGAACCCTCAAGGGGGTGAGGGTGCGCTTGTGGCCGACGCATTGGAGAGGTCCCTGCTACTCCCTGCGGATATGGCCCAGCTGGAGGCTTTCAGGAGCAAGGAGGTCTTCCTCAGCCTTAAATGATACCTGGGCATGGTAAGTTTTCTGAATGCTTGTGTTTTTTTTTTTTTTTTTTAACCTTTCGTGGCTTCTTATCTACTGTACAATGGTTTCAATTGGCAAGCTATTCAGGCTACCTTTAGGCTAGACGATGTGACTAGTAGCCAGAGCCAGGTCGCTGACTCGAAGCATACCGAGCTATCGGAAACCGTGCGGGCCCTCAATGCTTCCAAGGCCGATCTTAAGAAGGCGATGGACTAGTTGGGGGAGATGAAGGTGGCTCGGGACACCGCTAAGTCGGCCCTTGTTGCCGCTGAAAACCTGGCCCTAGATCAAATGGACAGCCTACTCAAGGCAGAGGATCAGCTGAGGACAGCCAGAGAGAAGATCGCGACCCTGGAGGAGAGGGTGCTTGAGGCAGATAAGGCTAGAGGTGCTGCGGAGTCTGCCAGGGATGAGGCTTTGAAAGCCAAGGAGGAGGCTGAGTTTGGCAAGGCTGAGGCCGAGGCCTCTAAGGACAAGGCTGCGCAGGATGCCTATGAGGAAGGGGCAGCTGAAACAAAAGACAGCCTTAGAGCTCAAGTGCCTGAGGTGTGCAGACTTTACTACTCCCAGGTCTGGAATGAGGCCCTTACACAGGCTGGGGTTGAAGCCTCGTCCAGCCTGTGAAGGGCGGAGAACGTATACTATCCTCCTGCTATCCGTGAGAAAGCCCCTCAAAGTTCTGAGGCCGAGGGGGCTGCCAAGGGTGTTGGGGTTGTCTCTGAGGAAGGTACCCCAGCTGCTCTAGCTCCGGGCGAGCCTACCAAGGAAGCTGATCCCCTTGGGAACGTTGAGGCAAGCCAGGGTCCCATTGCTGATGTGCCTGGAGAGACTACAGACTCCTCAGCTGATGTCCAAGCACCCTTTGTAGATGAGGCACCCCACCCAGCTAAACCTTCTTAGGCTGCAGTCCCAGGCGAGGGCCCCAAGGATTCTGAGACCTACTCGGCCCAGCCCCCTGTGGGGGGAGTTGAGATGGAGCCGAAAGAGTGATCCCTTGCTGCGTTTCTGCCCTGTTTTCTGTTCTCTCCATTTTTTTTTTTTTGTGTTAGCATATTTGCCTTGTAAAACTCCTCTTTTAAAGACTCAGTAAAGTGCATATTTTGTTTCCTTTTATTCACTTTGTTTGTATTATATTGTACGTACGTGCATACATCACTTGTACGATACTGGCTTCAATTACGCATCAGTTGACTACACTGATCGTCGTCCCTTGCAGCGCTCACTACTAATACCTAAGTGGTCAGCTTCGCCGTAAGTCTGAGTCCACGGTCAACACAAGACCTTGGTTCTGTCCAGTGCTTAGGTCCCCCTAAAGTGATTAGTTTCCCCAGATATTTGAGTCCTTGGACCATGCAAGACCTTGGTTCTGTCTAATACTTGGGTTCCCTTAAAGCAACTAGTTTCCCCATAGATTTGACGCGGAGGAACATACGAGACCCAGGCTCTGCTTTACACTTGGTATTTCGTGGGGGGGGGGGGGGGGGGATGGTTTCTCCATTGGCCTGGATCTTCTAAAGTGACTAGTTCCCCTATGGGCTTGAGTCCGAGGACCATGCAAGGCCTGGGTTTTGTCCAACATTTGTCTTCTGAAGTAGCTAGTTTCCCTAGAGGTTTGAGTCCGAGGACCATGCAATACCTCGGTTCTGTCTAGTACCTAGTTTTCTGTGAGTAGTTAGTTTCCCCGTATGCTTGAGTTCGAGGACCATGCAAGGCTTAGGTTCTGTCTAACACTTGTCTTCTGAAGTAGCTAGTTTCCCCAGAGGTTTGAGTCCAAAGACCATGCAATACCTCGGTTCTGTCTAGTACCTAGTTTTCTTTGAGTAGTTAGTTTCCCCGTAGGCTTGAGTCCGAGGACCATGCAAGGCCTAGGTTCTGTCTAACACTGACCTTCTGAAGTAACTAGTTTCCCCAGAGGTTTGAGTCTGAGGACCATGCAATACCTTAGTTCTGTCTAGTACCTAGTTTTCTTTGAGTAGTTAGTTTCCCCGTAGGCTTGAGTCCGAGGACCATGCAAGGCCTAGGTTCTGTCTAACACTGACCTTCTGAAGTAGCTAGTTTCCCCAGAGGTTTGAGTCCGAGGGCCATGCAATACCTTGGTTCTGTCTAGTACCTAGTTTTCTTTGAGAAGTTAGTTTCCCCGTAGGCTTGAGTCCGAGGACCATGCAAGGCCTAGGTTCTGTCTAACACTTGTCTTCTGAAGTAGCTAGTTTCCCCAGAGGTTTGAGTCCGAGAACCATGCAATACCTTGGTTCTGTCTAGTACCTAGTTTCCTTTGAGTAGTTAGTTTCCCCGTAGGCTTGAGTCCAAGGACCATGCAAGGCCTAGGTTCTGTCTAACACTGGCCTTCTGAAGTAGCTAGTTTCCCTAGAGGTTTGAGTCCGAGGACCATGCAATACCTTGGTTCTGTCTAGTACCTAGTTTTCTTTGAGTAGTTAGTTTCCCGTAGGCTTGAGTCCGAAGACCATGCAAGGCCTAGGTTCTGTCTAACACTGGCCTTCTGAAGTAGCTAGTTTCCCAAAAGGTTTGAGTTCGAGGACCATGCAATACCTTGGTTCTGTCTAGTACCTAGTTTTCTTTGAGTAGTTAGTTTCCCGTAGGCTTGAGTCTGAGGACCATGCAAGACCTAGGTTCTGTCTAACACTGGCTTTCTGAAGTAGCTAGTTTCCCCAGAGGTTTGAGTCCGAGGACCATGCAATACCTTGATTCTGTCTAGTACCTAGTTTTCTTTAAGTAGTTAGTTTCTCGTAGGCTTGAGTCTGAGGACCATGCAAGGCCTAGGTTCTGTCTAACACTTGTCTTCTGAAGTAGCTAGTTTCCCCAGAGGTTTGAGTCCGAGGACCATGCAATACCTTGGTTCTATCTAGTACCTAGTTTCCTTTGAGTAGTTAGTTTCCCCGTAGGCTTGAGTCCGAGGACCATGCAAGGCCTAGGTTCTGCCTAACACTGGCCTTCTGAAGTAGCTAGTTTTCCCAGAGGTTTGAGTCCGAGGACCATGCAATACCTTAGTTCTGTCTAGTACCTAGTTTTCTTTGAGTAGTTAGTTTCCCCGTAGGCTTGAGTCCGAGGACCATGCAAGGCCTAAGTTCTATCTAACACTGGCCTTTTGAAGTAGCTAGTTTCCCCAGAGGTTTAAGTCCGAGGACCATGCAATACCTTGGTTCTGTCTAGTACCTAGTTTTCTTTGAGTAGTTAGTTTCCCGTAGGCTTGAGTCCGAGGACCATGCAAGGCCTAGGTTCTGTCTAACACTTGTCTTCTGAAGTAGCTAGTTTCCCCAGAGGTTTGAGTCCGAGGACCATGCAATACTTTGGTTCTGTCTAGTAACTAATTTTCTTTGAGTGGTTAGTTTCCCCGTAGGCTTGAGTCCAAGGACCATGCAAAACCTAGGTTCTGTCTAACACTTGTCTTGGACCTGCTCCGCCGAGGAGGAGACCCCTCTTTGGTCTAGCCTCTTCGTCTGGCGTGCCTCTTCTGATTACGAGGCGTCCTATGGGCTATTCGAGTAACGCGCTTGACGCTTCAGTGCGCAAGGCACCTCCTCATTAATGTCTTTGCAGATTTACGAGGGTCCAGCGGCGGATAAGCCTCTTGGAAGTTGGGCGGAGTTATTGCCTCCGGTAATTCCTCCTTAGGATTCTGTGCGGGCTGGCTTTCGCCAATTTTTGCCTTCTATATAAGGCATTTCTGGGACGATCCCTTTTCTTCAAACTTCACAAATATTTTGAGTTCATATCTCACAAACACACTGTTCTCTGGACGTGTCAAGGGCTTTGCCAAAATAGTGGCTCGTGCCCTACGAAACAAAGTGGCCCTGGGGAAAGGCGATGATGAGGAAGCCTAGCCCCTTTTAAGAGCCGAAGATGACACCCCGACCCTGGACATCATGCTGGAGGTGGGCTAGGAGGAGGCAGAAGATCCTTCTTCTTTTCAACCTAGCCAGAGATGGAACTCCCCTTGCCGTTCGGAAGGGGATCCGAAAGGAACGTAACGTTTCCCCTCCGGATTTGGGTCTGTCAGCTCTCCAAGCTAATAGTGATTCGCCAGCTCCCAGTCGTTGTGGGATTGGGAGGGAAACCAAGCGGAACCTTGAGGTGGGATCGTCAGGCGCCGTAGCCTCTTTTTCCTTCACCAACACTTGCGCCGCAAGTGGTGGTTGGGGAGCTGTGGACGGTCTTAGCATAGGCCCGTCTCCACCTCTCCCTCCGTCGCTTGACTTGGCTTTAAAACAAGCCTGCCTAGGCCTCTCACCCTTTCCTCTTCTCTTGCTTCAGCACAAGCCTGTTTAGGCGCTTTTCTTTGTAGTTAGCTTTAGAACAAGCCTGCATGGGCGTCTATCTTTGTAGTTAGCTTTAGAACAAGCCTGCATAGGCATCTACTGTAAGATGTAACTTTTCTTCATACATTAATAAAGAAGTAGACGCATTTCATCTCTTTTATTTCTCGCATCTTTTCATTTCTTGTGATTGTTGCCTTCTGAGTGAATATGTTGCCATTGGCTGTACTATTTTTTTTTTTTTTTTAGTAGTGTTGCTCTTGATCTTTTCACACCGACCATCACACTTGCTAGTGTAGGGACCCGTTTCAGGCGACCCCTGTACAATAAATTTGTAGATAGTGGATAGAAGGACTAGGCACTAGCAAGAAAAACAACAATCGACGTGGACTTACAAGAAAAATAACTAAAATTTGACTAAGTATTCTTAAGAAAAGTTCGTCCTCGGCCCAGTCCAAAGACCTCTTTTCCTTAGAACTAATGAATACAAGGGTTGCCCTTTGAACACCCTAAAAGAAAGAAAGTCCTTTTTCCCTTTCCCCTGAAGAACCCAAAAAAGAACCCCTTATACTTTAGGGTTCTGTCTATTATATAGTCTTGTTCAGTTAATCTCTGTCGTCCATTTGTTGTCCGTCTGAACTTATGTCTGAGGGCTTGTCCCATCAGCCGCCTCTACAGGCTTTCTGTTAGTTGAAATAACCAAGGCATCACTGTTTGCTGGTCAATTCACCATTGATGCGGCCAGAGTGTTGGTGGCGTGCGTTTAATGGGTGAGTGACAGCTCTCTTCCTTCAACGTCGGTTTGCCAAGGACGTGGGTGTCCTCGACAAGGTCCCCTGATGACTGGGGCTTCTCCCACTTATCCTCAGGTTCTACACCCTCCTCAGCATGGGCCTTGGGCTCTACATGGAGTGGGCCGAGGTTGCTAAATATTTGGGCCCCACAATAGGTTTTATACCATATCCTTACAAAATTTAATCTCTCTCTCTCTCTCTCTCTCTCTCTCTCTCTCTCTCTATATATATATATATATATATATGTTTTGAAATTTTGATAATAGATTTTTTGTTGGAGTAGGATTCAAATTTCTAAAACTTAGACGCGTGTTACACGTTTTATTTAAAAACTTACTGTTACTTTATCTAAAGAGATTTATAAGAACAAATAAGTCATCGTCTCTATCAACTGAAACTTAGATGCAAGCTACACGGTTTGTTTAAACACTTATTGTTATTTTATCTAAAGAAATTGATAATAACTTGATATCTCTATCAACTGAAACTTATATGCATATTGCACGTTTTGTTAAAATACTTATTGTTACTTTATCTAAAGAGATTGATAAAAGCAAATAAGTTGTCGTCTATATCAACTGAAACTTAGATGTATGTTGCACATTTTGTTAAACACTTATTGTTATTTTATCTAGAAAAATTGATAAAAATTAATAAGTGGTTGTCTCTATTAACATTTTTCACAATATTTTTACAACAAATCATAAGTTACAGGATGATATAGGCTGTTATTGATGGGAAAAAATATAATTTAAGTGGTGGGTTCAAATTAAAATCAGTACCAACTTAACACCTAGAATTTGTTGTAAAAAATATTGTAAATATATTCTCAACAAAAAGTTTTTAAAAAATAAAAATAAAAAAGCAATACACAAAAACAATTCACAACATTTTTCACAATAGTTGAGTTGAGATCCTTGGACATGGTGTGCAAGTTCTTTCCATATAAGGAATCATGAGTGGAGAGTACGCAAATGGAGTGGAACTATGTATATTCCATTGTTGGTATTGGTTAACCCGACAGGTAGATTCAAACTTGATGGCGAATATGTATGAAGGGTATAGACAATGTCACGTGGTCATCAGACTTGAAGGAGACATTTTATCTCGAAGGACACTTTGTCCCGAAGGGTATATTTGTCCCAACATGTATATTCATCTCAAAGGGTATATTTGGCCAGACGGGTATGTTGATCACAAATGGTATATTTTTCTCAAAAAGTATATTGATTCGGAAAGGTATATATGGCTCAACGAGTGTATTGATCCCGAAGGGTGTATTTGTCCCGATGAGTATATTGATCACGAAAGGTATATTTGGCCCGAAGGGTGATTCAACCCTGAAGGGTCTAAGGAAGCCAAAGGAGATTACCAACCTAATGAACAAAAGGAGTTAGAAAATTTTCTTCGTCGAAACATCCTTATCAATAGCCCCTTATTCCGTGGTCGTCAAGATGCTCGCCGGGTCGCAGAATACGCAGGCAATTTTGGTTTTGTAGCGGTCTACCTTGATGTTTATGTAACCTATAGGGGGAAAAAAATCTTTTGAAGTGTGTAGAGGACACATGACATCTTCTGATTAGGCGACATGAATAGTCATGTCACTTCATTTCCCACTTCTTTTCCCTATAGATAGCTCATTGCCCCTACTAACCTTACTGTTTACTCTTTTTACTTTCTTACACAATGTGGAGCTCTTGTTCATCCGTCGATTAGACCTGTCTGTTTTAGAGATCTTCTGTCGCCTTTCAACCGTCGTTGAGCTCAAAGCTCAAAAGGCCAAGATCGTCGAGCTTGAAGGGCATGCCCGTCGAGTTGAGTGGTTGACAAAGGAGAACTCCAACATGGCCACGGAGCTAGCTACTCTTTGCGAGCACATAGAGGATGCCAAGGCCCAAGCCATCACAAAGTTTCAATCGTCCCAAGTCTACTTTGACAAGCTAGGGGCAGAGTTTGGCGAATACTTCCATCATTTTCATGAGCAAGCCACTATACGCTTCCAAGACTCGGGTTTGGACTTTACCCGTTCGAATTAATGTGGATAGTACCTCATTTTAATTTATTTTACATATAACATATTATGTGAATATCTATGACAAAGAATTATTTACAAACAAAATATGTGAGGTATGTATACATAAAATGTGAGAATTTACAACGTTGCAAAAATAATACTGTAGGGATTAGGTTTGAGCACTTCTGATTTTTGGTGAGTGGACTCAAACCCAACTAGCCCGATACAATGAATTTGTAGAGAGTGGGTCAAAGAACTAGACTTTAGCACATGGACAACAGTCAATATGGTGTTTATAGCAATCAAACAGAGGTGAACTGAGATTAAGAAAGTTTGTCCTCGGCACAATCCGAGGAGCTTTGCTTTAATGATTAATGAATAAGAGTGGTTACAGGAATTCTCCAGGCCCCCCACTCTATAGGGGGTTTCTCCTATTATATAGTCCTCTTTCATTGATCTCTGTCTTCCACTTGTTGATCATCCAAGCCTATACTTAAGTGCCTGTCCTACCAGCCGCCTTTCCAAACTTCCTGTGAGTTGCAGCAACCAAGGCAACACTGTTCAGAGGTCATTTCCTCATTAATACGGCCAGAATGTCAGTTGCGGGCATTTAAAGTAGAGGTGACAGTTTCTCCTTGAATTGCTCCTCCACCATGCTCCCATAGCTGATCCATGGTACCTGTCCTTTTCCTTGGGATGTTTTGGGAGGCTGCCTTTGATGGCATGCCGCTCTTCCCCTTAGTGACCTTGGTTGGCCGAGGATGAGGCCCCTGATGGCGTACCGCCCTTCCCTCCTATGATCTCGGCTGGCCGAGGACAGGAACTTTCTCGGCAATGTCTCTTTGCAACTTGGGCCCTCCTTGTTCATCCTCGGACGCTGCTTCCTCCTCGGCGTGGGCCTTGGGCTTAATATGAAGTGGGCCGAAGTTACCAAATTCTTAGGCCCCACAATAGCCCTTTAAAATCCTGCTGTCCGTTTCCTCGGACGGAGAGGAGGATTTTGATGTCCTCGGGCCCTTATTATGACTTGACCAGTCTTGTCCTTCATCAATGCCAAAGTCTTTTCATTTGTCCAGGGCACGTTTCTGGCGCTTCGGTATATAGAGCGCACCCTCATTAAACTCTGGCGGCTCTGTGCTCCCTACGTTCAACGGTGTAATGGTAATCTAACGGTGGGGATTTTCTTGCATTTATAGGCGGGAAACCCGCATAGTCCATTCTAATTGGGGGTGTAAATACTCATTTGAACCGATTTGCCTTTTTAACTTTGCATTTAAGAATTCATGCGCACATACTCTGAACTTAGTCAGGTCTCCAACCGATTTTACGTCTCTTTTCAACATAAAAAGCCTGTCTGAGGAGCTTTTCCTTATTTCTGTAAGTTTTCTTCTCTTTTTGACACATATTGACTCATATTTTCCCCCGTCTGAGTTTCTTTTCCTCTTATCCTCTCTCTCTTTTGCTTTTCCCTGAGTCTTTTGGTCATTCTTTAGGATGGGTAGGTTTAAGAAGTTGGTTGAGTCTGAGAAGGCGATGGAAAAATTCATCACTGATTATAAGATACCTAGTAATATGGGTTTGAGGTACTGTGAAGAAGGGGAGTGGTATATTAGGAGAAAAGAGGGTGAAGTAGTGATTCCCATAATCGTCTTCCTAGAAGGTGGTATGAGAACCCTATGGGGCCAGTGATGAGGAACTATCTTAGGCACTTTAGACTAGCTCCTACCCAGTGCGCCACCAATGTGTTCAGGATCTTAGGTTGTGTGGACGCCTTGAACGAGAAAATGAGGCTGAGGTTAACCCACCACGATGTAAAATGGTGCTACAACCTCCAGCATCTAAAGGGTAAGTCCTGTTACATGAAGACAAGGGAGGATAAGATTCGGCTTATCCAATGCCTCCCTGAGTCCAGCAAGGGGTTAAATAAGGATTTTCTCATTCTGTCTGGGGAGTGGCACAACGGCCTCCATTGTCTGACAGTGGAAGGGACACCAGGTGGGGTATTTAAAGTAGGAGAGGGTGTGACCTTTTGCGTTATCGCAGTCTACATTGCTTGGTTGCTAATACGAACATGCCCTCTTTTTTGCAGATCCGCACACTTTTGAACGATACTTCCATTTGGTCAACAAGGCAGACTTGGAAACCGTACTCAGGGCGGAGATCTTCGTGAACAAAGCAGATAATCAAGTTAGGACTGCTCACAAGATCCTTGGATACGACCCAATACAGAAATCATTCTCAACTCTGAGGTACGTGGTCAGAGCCAAAGATCCTTGGCTTCACAAGATTACTGTAGTAGAACACAGGTTCCTGCTTCCTGAAGGATCTCCTATCCCAGAGGGTGTTCCTTTGTCAGGCCCTTCTTCATCCTATCAGGCTACGAAGGACAAGGGAGAAGGTGCAAGGAAAGAAGAAAAAGTTGCTAATTTGGGTCCGTCCGAGAACGAATTTGGCGCCTTCGACCAAGTCAATCCGCCCAAGGACCTCTCTGGTGACTTTGTCAACCCCAATTTGACCGAAGCGGACATCTAGTCAGAGGGGATTTCTTCTCAGGTCGAAATGGGTTTCAAGAGGAAACCCCGAACCAGCCTGTTCGATCTGATTGAGGGCCAACCGGGGAAGGACGTGCTAGGGAAGCAACAACCCAAGCTTCCTCCTCCTCCACCCAAGCCTCAGCTTACGCAGACTAGGTCGTCTTCTGCTCAGCTGACCCTAACTCCTCAGCTCGAGTCTGCCGATCCAAAGAGGTAGAGGCCATCCAAAGGCAAAGAGCCAATGGACGGGGGGAGATCTCGCTCTTCCCAGGAGGAGGACGAAGCTCGACGACCTTCCAAGCAGTTAAGAATTAGACACCAGGGCCGGGAAAAGGAGGTCGCCTGACAGTCCAAGCCCCAAGCCTGGCTACCTACCCCCATACTCCATGGGGAGCCCTTGATGGATAACGCGTCCCTTAGGGACTTCTGAGCAGGTGAAGGCAATCATGTGGCTGATGCCCTAAAGAGGTCCCTACTACTCCCCACCGATATGGCCGAGCTGGGGGGCTTAAGGAGGCAGGAGGTTGTCCTTAGTCTCAAGAGGTTCCTGGGTATGGTAAGACCTCTGACACTTGTGCCTTCATTGAATTTTGCTCTTTAATTCCCAATTTACTGTGAGCTTATTTCAATTCACAGGCTGTCCAGGCTACTTTTAGGTTGGAGGAGGAGGCTAATAACCAGAGCAAGGCCCAGGGTCAGGAGCATGACAAGCACTTGGATGCCGCGCGGACCCTTAAGACCTCTGAGGCTGACTTCAAGAAGGCAATGGAGGAACTGAAGGAGATGACGAGGGCTAGAGATAGCACGATATCCGGCCTAGCTGGCGCTCAAAAACAGGCCGAGGATCAGGCAGGGTGCCTACGGGAGGCTGAGGATCAACTGCAGATTGCCAAGGAGCAGGTTGCTGATCTAAAGAAGAAGCTGTCTAAGGCAGAGGGGGCCAAAACTATCGCCGAGTGGGCAAGGGACAAGGCCTTGAGGGCTAAAGCGGAAGCTGGGTTCGCAAAGACAGAGGCTGAAAACTCTAAGGAGCAAGCCGAGGAGAAGGCTTTTGCTTCGAGAGTGGCCGAGACCAAGGCCAATCTCAAGGCCCAAGTACCTGGGGTGTGCAGACGCTACTACTCCCAGACTTGGAATGAAGCCCTCAACCAAGCTGGGGTTGAGGCTTCGTCTGAGCTTAGGAGAGCTAAGAAAGTATACTACCCTCCCGCCATTCGTGAGGCTGCCTCTGCCAACTCTGTAGCTGACGCCGCCTCTAAAACGACAGACGAAGGCCAGGCCAGTGCTACCAAGGATCCAATTTCAACTGATGAGCCTACCAAGGATACTGAGCATCAAGGGGTGTTGGAGAAAGAAAAAACCAGTAACCAAGAAGAACCCCAGGATGCGATGAAGCCTCCTGCTGACTCTCAAGCCACTCCTGCTAACTCTCAGGCTCCTCCTGCCGAGAAAGAGCTCTCCGAAGTTGCCCCTCCGAGCCAAGATCCCAAAGCATCCGATACAACTTTTCAGCAGACCCCCAAGGACAAGCTGTCTATCAAGTTGAAGAAATAGGCCACTTTGATGGGCTATCTTGTTTTACCGCCTTAGAAGCTTGGAGGGCTTAGGTGCATCGGGTAGATTAGGCTTGTAGGGTCTATTGCTATTCATATATCTCAACTGATTTTCTAGTGGATCATTTTCCGCTTGGAAGGCGGTGGAAAGGTTTTTCGCCGAGTTCTTCAGTTTCCTCTTCGATAACACGTCTCGGTGTTATCTTTGTGTTTACTTCTCTATTCCCTACTCTATTCCTTTTAATTGCTTCTGTGTTTGTGATTAATTATAATTTAGAGTGTTTTGCCAATTTGAGTATTGCTTATATTTATCATTTCTACACATCAATTGTTTGAAAATAAACTTTGATTTGGTAATTTGTTAATATTTGGGGTCTAAACAGGCACAAGTACATATACTTGGTGCATTTTCAAAGCATATAAATCTAATACTAAAATACAAGAAGCATCTTAGTTGCAATGTAGCTAGTCAAATTCCCGTTTTCTATAGGTTTTGCTTCAGCTAGTCTTTATAGCCATCCAGTTTTCTCTTGCTAACTCATTAAAATATTTAACAAAAACAGTTTTCTTACTCTGGTCGTTTTCAGTTTTCTTTAATTGCAACTTTTGTTTTAAACATTATAGATTAACTAGTGTATAATTATAGTGAAGTCTCTCTCAAAAAAAAAAAAAATAGTGAAGTCGGCAAACAATTTCCTATACCAACAAGGCCCAATGAATATTTTATAATAAAAAAAATACATGCTTTGTAACTAGAAGAACCCTGCTTCCTTTTAGTAAAAAAACATGAATTTTTGGGTTTTTCAGGGAAGGCCAGTTGAAAGTCATGTCACATATAGTATATACCTTTTCTTTTTCCTTTTTTTAATATAGATATTTAGAATATGCTACTAATTCTATAACTCGAACTTTTTCTCTTCATAGACTCCCAAATACTTTATTCATGGGAAAGTGTCAATTCAATTATAGAGCCCTTAATACATATAGTGTAAAGTGTAAACCTTATTTCTCTTTACATTATTAGTCCAAAGTTACAAAAAAAATCCTTATATTATTTTTAGGCCTAAATACACTGATCGTTCTTGAGTTTACATATTAAGCATTGTCTTTTAGGGTCTGTTTGGTTGGAGTAGTGGAAAAGTGGAAGGATAGAAAATTAGTGGGAGAATAGAAAAGATTTAGTTTTCCCTCATGTGTGTTTGTTTGGAGGGGTGGAAAAGTGAGAGTGTGGAAAACTCTTTTGTTTGGTTGAAAAGTAAAGTGGAAGGATAGAAAAATGTAGTTTATATAAATTGACTATTACCCTTGTTGCATAATATGTAAGAAATAAATTTATTTGTATTCATTAAATAATATTAAATTTACCAAATCATACATATAAATTTATATTATTATAATTTAAAAATTACAATAGTGTGCATATAAATTTAACTGGGCAAAAGATTTTGTAACCAGGGTATTCCTATAATGTGGGCAACAAATAAGCTAAGCAATTCAACTGGGCAAAACTTATAAATCAAAACTTGCACTAATAATTTAATTGGGCAACTGGGCAAATCAACTTGCACTAAAACTTGCATTGATTTATATATTTAATTGGGCAAAAGATTTTGTAACCAGGGCATTCCTATAACGTGGGCAACGAATAAGCTAAGCAATTCAACTAGGGAAAACTTATAAATCAAAACTTGCACTAATAATTTAATTGGGCAACTAGGCAAATCAACTTGCACTAAACTTGCATTGATTTATATATTTAATTGGGCAAAAGATTTTGTAACCAGGGTATTCCTATAACTTGGGCAACGAATAAGCTAAGCAATTCAATTGGACAAAACTTATAAATCAAAACTTGCACTAATAATTTAATTGGGCAACTAGACAAATCAACTTGCACTAAAACTTGCACTAATAATTTAACTAGGCAAATCAACTTGCACTAAAACTTGTATAAATCAAATCTTGCACTAATAATTTAACTGGGCAACAAAAACATGGTCATCAAAAGTAATCAGGTCAGGTGAGATTAATAAAGTGAGGGTATTTGTATAAAGTACTTCATTCAACACTTTTTCCTTCCCATTTTCCTCCCAAATTGAGAGGATAAACAAAGGTAGGCCCAGAAGGAAAATTTTCCTCCCTATTTTCTGTCTTTCTTGTTTTCTCTCCTGAACCAAACAGTGAAAAATGTCATTTTTCACCCTATTTTTCCCTCCTTGTTTTCACTCTAGCCAAACATACCCTTAGGGTCTGTTTGGTTGGAATGATTTTGGAGAGCACGATAAAAAAAAATAGTGGAAATAGGAGTGAAAATAGATAGGAGTGATGCTTGGTTAAGAAGAGGAGGGACAGAGAAGATTGGTAGGTGCCGGCTATTTTCCCTCTCACCAACATTCAACGTTTATCTTCTTTCCTTTTTTGCCTTTTTCATTTTTTTTTTTTTTTTTTTTTGGAGAAATTGCCTTTTTCATTTTGTTGTCTCATACTCTCATTGTTTCTTCCTTCTTTTTATTACCACTATTATTATTATTATTATTATTTTGTGCTCACCAGTTCTTTTTATCTCAGTTTTGGATATTATTATTGAACCTCATACAAAAAAAAGAAAGATTGTGCTGTTGTGAAAGAGACAGGAATACCAACTACGTACCAAGAAGTCGTAGCCATTAGCCAATACTCAGGAAGTCCTAAATCAAAATTTAAATGGATTTGGTGGTCTGCTTATAATTCACAAAAACATGTCTCTGTCAGGAACTAGGGCGCAGGAGCCCAGGGCCAATACAAAGTTATTTATATAAATAGAGGCACCCTGGCCTAATATCAATTTTTTATTTTTAAAAAAATAAAATAGAATTTTTTAGTTTAGGTCATTCGCTCTATGATTATTGCCCTTTCTTTTCAAGTTAAAATACCAATTAATTTTTGACCCTAGATCTTTTGCTTGAAAATATGAGATTTATTGGTTAAACTAATTGGAACCCACGTCCAAATAATTACTACTTGATAACATTATATGTAGGGGCGGAGCAATAACAAGGCTTGGGGGGCCACGGCCTCCCCAAAATTTTAAAACATTATTTTATATTATGTATAAGTATTAAAAACTTTAAATATTTAGCTATAAAAATAGAAGTTGGCCCCCAAATATTTGAGTTAGTCCAATGATGCTTTTAAAAATCAATAGAATTTGTCAATTAGTCTAGTAATTATAGAGACAATATAGTTTTTGTTTTCTCTAATTCGTCTTTTTTGTACATATTTAATATCAAACTAGATAACTTTTGTATAGTATTGAAGTTTAAAATATGATAAGTTATCTTAATAAATTATCTTGCGAATATACACATGTGAAAGTTGTTAATTTTATATATAATATATTTATAAATTATGACCTACTCTTTTATTAAAATATTAATATTTATATTCATGTACGTGCGTTTACACGTATGTGTGATGGTTTATTTTGACTCAAAGAGAACAAAAAATTCTAACACGGCCCTGGCTATATGAATATTGTATTGTCTACTAATAATGCCAAAAGTTTGGTAGGTGATAGTGATACTACATAGATCATGATGTGGTAACAGCTGGTTAAATTAGTATTTTACAATGAATACTATTCGCGAAGCTATCAATACCATCTCATCAAAATTGATAGTAATTACAAGAGATTCAATTTAGATTGTCTAGGCCTTTTGAAACCCAATTGGCATTTGACAACAATGGAGTTGCACTAAAGGCAAAAGTAGGATCAATTGGAAGAAGAAGACAAAAGTAGGATCAATTTGCAAATGGGATATTTTAATTGTAGAGTCCTATTCATGATATAGACGATTTATTAATTGACTATTTTAAGAAAATTTTTAGTATTAATTTTGTTAGAAATATAAAAGTTATTAAAAAATTACTTTCTTTTCTCTTTTCCTATAAAAGGTTTTTAAAATTAATTGTTAAATCAAATATCCTTAATACATTTGTTAACTTTTCTCTTTAATATAATTGTGATGCACTGTTCAATGAGGGTGCAGGAGTGTAGGAAAGAATATGGGACTTAATTATTATCGTTTGTTATTTTCTTTTAATTATTTCATGTAATTATTGGAATTAAGATTTTATTTCCTTTATTTTAGGTTTTTTTTAAGGTTTTCCTTGTTAAATTAGAGTTTTATCATTGTATCCATCCTATTTTCTTTTAATTATTTCATGTAATTATTGGAATTAAGATTTTATTTCCTTTATTTTAGGTTTTTTTTAAGGTTTTCCTTGTTAAATTAGAGTTTTATCATTGTATCCATCCTATCAATTAGGAAATTTTCCTTAATAAGATCAATTAGGATATGTTTTAAAATATTTTTACTTGAAAAATGAACTTTCCAGGGCCTTTCAATAGCTAGATTTGCAAACTTTAAAACAAAATAATAATTTGCCTTCAATAAAATTGACTTTTTCTTTATTTCTGATAGATTTAAGAGTTTGAGTCTAGGCAAAATGAGATCCAGTACTTTCATGCTTTCTGCTATGCCATATTTGATATTAGAGGCTTTAGAGCTTGTTAACATTTTGATATGGCAAGAGGAGATTACAAAAGTAACCACCCTATTGACAGTGATCATGGGAGTGAAGGCCCTCAAAGCGGTGATTACATCTTAGGTATAGTTTTTTTTTTTTTTTTTTTTTGCATTTCAAGCACATTTGGGATCGATGTGAAGCAAGTTTCAGCTTATTTGATTTTTTTTTTTTTGGTACTATTTAAAGGTCTTATTGCACTTTTTGACACTATTTATAGGTCTTATTATACTATTCAGCTAGTTTTTAATCTTTTTTTTACACTTTCAGCAAAAAGTTTTTAATTTCTACAACAAAATTATTCATTTGTCTCTCTTTGTATAAATTTAATGGGCACTTCAAATAAATTAAGTTGACACAATAACCAACACTGAAAGTTCAATTTGGGTATGAATCACCCTTGAACGTTTAGACCTCAAATACAAAATTATCAATTCAAGCTTTATATCAAACAGTTAATGTGTGGAACATGATAACAAGCTTATAACAGAATTGATAAGTAATCTAAGCCAAATATAAACACATCCACAGCAGTAAATATAAGGCGAAGATAAAGGAAGGAAGATGCAAACACACGGACAACACACGATGTGTTATCGAAGAGGAAACCGAAGCCCTCGACGTAAAACCTCTCCGCTGCCCTCCAAGCGGTCAAATAATCCACTAGAAAATGTAGTTGGGATACATGAACAGCAATAGACCCTCCAAGCCTAATCTACCCAGGTACCTAAGCCTCCAAGCTTCTTACTCCAACGAGGTTGCGCCAAACCTTTTTCTTTTCTAGCTTACCAGATTCCGCTACTAGACCATAGCATCAACCAATGTAGATTGGTTCCTTCCTAACTGCTTCCTAACAGTACCAAATGAACCTTCTCACAGACATGGGTGTGGTGAGATAAGGATTTGGTAAAAAGGCCTCTCAAAGGTACAACAATGGAGAGGAAGAGAGAAGAGGAATTTGTAGAGTCTCTAAGGTGAAGATTGGGGATGAGGCAATCTTATTTTTCTCTAGGGTTTCTCTCAAAAAATTCTCTCTAGAAGCTCTCTCAATATAGTGGGTATAAGGGTCTATATATAATGTGGTAAGAAAAGAATACGAAGAGACAGTTTTTGCCAAACAGGGTAAATTGGCGACTTGGTCTCGCGGCTTGTCCAAGTCGCGAGTTCAAGTCGCGACGTAATGGCCTGGCCAGCCTGGGACTTTTGTCCTGTAGTGCGACAGCTGGCGCGACCCTTCAGCTTCCTTGTGTGCATCTCACGTGCCATCATTTGGCGGCTTGCCAGTCGCGATCCACCCGCAAGTCCTAGCCGCGAAGCTCTGCTTCTTTGCACATATTTGAGCTTTTCTTCACATCTTCTCACACACTACCCTTACAATTTTTCCACCTAAATACAGGGTTACTAAGTGCTAAATTTCAAGCAAAATGGTCACAGAATAAAGCCAACCAGATGGTTGATTAAATTCAACCTTACAATCTCCCCTTTTGGCTATTCCGTGACAAAACCCTAAAACAAACTCTAGACTTAAAGCGTGAGTTGGGAACAGTTGAACAAAACTCACTCACACCTAACTCTAGATTCTGTAAAGCTCTTGAACATATGAATAAGTAACTCCTGAAACACAACAACATAAAAATATCATTGTATGCAGAAAACTTGAAAAGCATATGGAGCAATAGAAGCATGATCAAGCAAAAATGAACTTAAGCATTAAAGCAATAAATCATGGCAAGATCAAAACATGCAATCACTATAACCAAGTGATCACAATGCTCATTCACACTTGGAATGAACATCCGGACATTCAAGTTAACAAACACAAGGCAAATCACTTGAATGACCAACACTCAACCAATGCACAGAACCTGAAGTATGTGCATCTAGGAAAAATCCTACACGGGCACAAAAGTGACAGTACTTAAAAAGGAATGCATAGCATTACGATAGAAGTACTGATTTAACAAAGCACAAAAGCTGCATAAAGCATGGTACAAACCACAAAGGCCTACAAAAATGCAAAAGAGCATGGAAACAAACCCTTAAAGCTTACAAAAGCAACATGGGTACAAAACAGATAAACCATACTAGACTAAAAGACTGAATAACATCATATTATATATTTAATAACTACAGAAATAAATACTTGTAGCAAAGAGCCCATAAATTTTCCAAAAGTACCACAAGTTTTCCAAAAGTATAAAACTATATTATCAAGGGTAAAGGCTCTAAAATAGTAAAGTATGAGTAACATCTATAAAAACACTCCCCCTTTCAGTATGCACCCTCATTTTCATGTTTAAGCTTTCTCTCCCCCTTAAGCTGCTCTCCCCCTTTTTGGCACGAATAGCTAAAGGCTGTCTTCCAGCTTCTGTTGGATGTTATCTAATTATAACTCAATGGTTCTGAGACGCATTTGAGTTTGACTGTGAAAGGAGTTGAGAAGCCGTTCCAAATCAGAAATCCGCTGAAATACATTTTCTATGAAGTAACTTTGCCTGGGAATTTGGAATCTAGGAGGAATAGATGGGGTGCTGGTTGACTGTACAGGAGTAGCTGTAGCATGACCAGATGGAGATGCCTGAGAGGATGGTTCACTCTTAGGTTTCTTGGAGGAGTGACTCTTGCTTGCTTGGAGAGAGTACTGGGATATCGGTCAAGGATGAGACAAGAATTTCTCATCTTGTAAAGGACTAACACCTTCACGAAGAACAATTTTCATGACTAGACTGCAGAAAGGAAGTATTGTTCGTGTTGCTGAACGAGCCGATGTTTTCCCAATGATTTGGAAAATATGAGCACAGATGTCAATTGGTGCACCAGTAATAAGATCACACAGAAATTGAGCCCTTCCAAGATTGATGAAGGTAGTATTTGACAGAGGGGAGAGATTGAAAAACATGATCAGTTTTAAGATTGTCAGTTCGAGCAAAAACAATGCAGTGCTTATTGATGACCCTGTGCTTCCCACTGCATGTTCATTCCCAAGAACTTGGAGGATGTCTTGAGCCTGAAGCACTCTGTCATCGTATGGAGTTCGATCGACATTACTTGGTCTTGAGATGCTAAGTACCTTAGCAATGTAGTCTGCATTTAGGGAAAATTTTGTTCCTCGTACCCAGCATTTCAACTCAACACCTGTGAATCTGGCATTGGAGTAGAATTCCTTAACCAGTTCTTCGATTGGATTCTCAAAGTTTCCAAACAGGTTAGCCCAATCTCTGTCCTTAAAAATGTTAGGAATAAAAGTTGCCTCTAGGGTATCAAACTTGAAAACTCGTTCCACAATGGGAGAAGACTCTTTGAAGATGTCTGTGTAGGTCTTTGAATCAGTAGGAGTCCTGAATCTCTCAATGGCAGAGCCCCTAGATGACTTAGACGACAATCGTGTCCGTTTAGCAACTGGGGTTGACGAATCATCAGTTACAATGCCTTTGCCTCTGGATGAACAATGAGTTAACTGCAACAAAACAGACACACAGAAACAAACCAAATACAATACCACAAGAAGCAAACATCAGATTGATTAGTTTCAGTAATGAGTCAGTTAAAGAGAAATGTACCCAGAAAAGACCAAGAGACAAAGAAACAAGATATGAAGAATAGTAAGTGAGCACGAACACCCCAATGCAGTAGCACACCCAAAAAAAATAACACAAGGCTAGCCACAGAATACTTATGTAAACTGAAAAACCCAAAAACCACATTCAGAGAGACCCATAGAAAAACCCCAAATCCATATGCCCAAAGACAATGCTCAGAACAAAACAAGCAATCAGAAGCATTAACAAGGTACTTAGTTAACACATCAAATAAGAGAAAAACAATACTCAAACAGTCAGACCCAACATTTTGGGCAAACCCATGTTCGAACCTAATATGTTGCAGAACACAAATGCAACTTACTAAACAAGAAACAAAACATCAAAACATTAAGAATAAAGTAAAGAGAGGAAAAATCATACCTTTTTCTTGGAGTTTGATGAATACATGATGCAAAAATGAAATCTTTTTCAGTGAAACATGGAGTGTTTGAGTGAGAGAATGAAGAAGACAATGAACAGTCACTGATATTCGAGGGAAAAACTGAACAAAAATTTTGAAAACTGTCTTTAAAACGTAAAACACGCGTTTTTCGCGACTGGAGCAAGTCGCCATTAAGTCGCCAAGGTAAGCCGCGAAACACTATAAAGCAAGATTCTTGAAAAATCTTCTAAGTGTTTTTCGCGACTGGAAGATCTACCTGCGAAAGAGTCGCGAGCTAAGCTGCGAAAATCTCTGAGTGCCCCTCTCGACTGGATCTTCCACCCGCAAACAAGTCGCCATACTGAGCCACGAAATATACAAAAACACAAATTTTGAAAAAAATTTCTAAGTCTTTTTCGCGACTTGGGTAATGACTCGCCAGTAAGCCGCAAAAAATCTCTGAGAGGGCTCGCGACTGGGGCTTGCGACTGGGCTAACCCGCGACTTAGTCGCCAAAAATAGGGGAAACAGTTTTTGAAATTTTTGATATTTTTGTAAAAAAAAACAAAATACTTTCCAAAAACAACTAAAAACACTCAAAAATCTTTTTGTGTTTGATCAAACAAAGATTGAGCATGTGAAAACACATTTAATCAAGTACAATCACACAAATGAATATGGCATTCATTGAACATAGACTTATGTGTTGTGTGTGGATATCATAAATAAGATAGTCTTTAGTCCAATGTGAAGTTTCAATGATCAATTCAATCAAGGCATACACAATTAGCACTAGATAATATGACCTATCTCAATTATAGAAGCATGCATATATGACCTCCCACAAAAAACTTGATTACATTCTTTGAAACTTTTCATTTGGCTCCATATTCAACATATCATTTACACTTTTTGAGCAAAGAAAATCTCATTGTGAGATAGATGCCTGAAATTTTTTATATTTCAATTTATGAGTTAGCCTTTGGCTTTTTGGGCATCAAACATTTTATTTTGGTCGCTTTCCCTTTTTCCTAGTCAAATACTAGTATGTGCAACAGGCTTTTGCAGCTCTATATCTTTTTTCATTTGGAGATTTACATTTAGAGAACTCTTTTAAGCAAAAACAAAAATAAAGAGTGGGAAGATATATAGGCATGAGTCTATGCATGTCTCAAGATCAACAAAACCATTCACTAATCATTCATGACAAGGTTGAAGATCTATTTACAACAGTCACATAGATTTCAGAATTTCTCCCACAATGATACGAGTGCATAGAAGACAAGCTAAGCTCGTAGATGCACAAAGCCATTAGTACAAAGGTACAAGGCAAAATATGATTTGAGACAAAAGCTCAGCAAAGTTGATCAAACTTTTTGGATTTTCTACTTTTTATGTGTTTTTGGATTTTTGACAAAAAAGTTAATCAAAAACATAACAAAAAAATGTAAAGACATTTCAAACCAAAGACAGATACACACACAAAATAACAGTCTAAAGACTAACAAGAAGTACACAACCAAGCATATTCACAGACATGGGAAGTATTGATGCATGGAGATGTTGTAATGCTTATGCATGAGTACCCTTCGTCACCCACACGTCACGTGTGTTTGGGGTGATATCCTTAACGGATTGGGTACGAGAATTAGGACTATCAAACCTTCGTGTGAAGCTTTCAAGGCAGTTGGTGAAGGCACCGATCATCTTCATTACGTCCATCATTCCTGGATCATGGTTTTGACTTCTTAGTTGCTCACCACCTCAAGACCTCTTGTCATTTCTTCTTCCTCGTAACCGAGGTGCGCTTGCATTGTTGTCTGCTCTCAGCTTTTGACAGTTGGGTCTAGTATGTCCTCGCAATCCGCAATAGTGACACACATAATCTGTTCTAGGACCCTGTTGTGGTCTTGAAAGAGATCTTGCTCTAGTTTCGTGTCTGCCCACAGATTGATTTCGAGGCTTATTCACCATCCGTTGCTCAATCACATTCTTCTTCTTTACCTCCTTGACTTTTTCAGGAGTAAGCTCTTCTACAACCGTCTCTTTAGCCTTTACAAACTTTACTTCTTTGGTGACTTTGGCTGATGAGCGATTTCCTCCGGTGTATCCCAAGCCGGACTTGTCTGAGGAAGGTTTTTTAGATGATATAACATCTTCTAACTTCTGAGAGGAGACTCTCTCTATCTTGGCATGAGCTTGCACTAAATCTTGCTCAAGGAATCTTACTTTAGTGTAAGCTTCTGAAATCTCCCCATTTAATGTCTCGATCTCACACTTAACCTCTATATATCTGACCAGAAGACTTTTGTAGTCCTCTTCAGCCATTTTCATCTTCTTCACAACCGCCTCTGCAACCCTTGCATACTCACCCGATTTCTCAAGGAGTAAAGTATAATTCTCTTGAAGACTGGCTATATTTCTATCCTCTTCGACATCTGATTCTTCAACAATCCCTAAGGATTCATCATCGCTGTGTTCTCCAAGATCTTGTACAAGTTTATTCAGGTCCTCCGAGGACTCGACATGCTCAATAGCCATAAATGCGGAGTAGTTTCCTTCTCCATCACAACTCTCTTCAAAATTAGAATTTGATGAGTCAAAATCACTTAAAGTAGTGGCATATGCCTTTCCTTTAGACTTCAAAAAATTGGGAAATTCCTTTTTAAAGTGCCTATGTCCATTACATTCAAAGCATGTAATTCCTTGTGAGGATTGAGAATCTTTACCCTATTTTCTTCTGAACTCTTTCTTCTCTTTTCCGACACTCTGAAATTTTCCTTTGTCACCAAATTTTCCACTATTCTTGAGCTTTAGGAATTTTCGGAAGTTCTTTACAAGGTACGCCACATCTTTATCTACTGCATCCTCTTCCGAAGAGTCATGAGACACCATTCTCCCATCAATTGTCTTAAGAGCAAGGGATTTGCTCTTCTTCTATGAAGGAAGGGACAACTCATATGTCTGCAGAGAACCAACCAGCTCTTGAATCTTAATGTCGTCAAGATCTTTGCTCTCTTCAATATTTGGGCCAGAAACTTTCTGATAGTGACTAGAGGATCTTCCTTACAATTTTTGAGTCCTCCGTCTTTTCTCCCAAGTTAAATTTGCCAACAACAATTTCGTTCAATTTGCTATAAAACGAATCAAAAGACTCATCCTCACTCATCTTTAGCTCCTCAAAGCGAGTGGTCAACATCTGAAGTTTGGTGTCCTTCACTTTCTTAGTCCCTTCATAGATTGTCTCCAGTATTTCTCATGCTTCCTTAGCAATGGTGATATATGAAATCCGGTGAAATCCGGTGAAATTCTTCTAGAGAGACACCGCAGAAAATAGCATTCAATGCCTTGCTATTTGCATTGGCCACTGCAAGAGCAGCCTTATCCTAAGTGGACTTAACAACCTCTGGCCTTGTCCATCCTACTTCAACTGCATCCCACACAGCATCATCAATAGAACATAAAAACGCTCTCATTCTAACTTTCCAGAAAGCATAATTGTTACCGTCAAAGAACGGTAGTACACTAAGAGATTGAGACCTATCCATCTCAAAGGGGGTCAGGGATCACACTAAGGTATTCAAACCACTCCAAGTGTACCCGCTCTGATACCATATGAAAGTTCAATTTGGGTATGAAACACCCTTGAACGTTTAGACCCTAAATACAAAATTACCAATTCAAGCTTTATATCAAACAATTAATGCGCGGAACATGATAACAAGCTTATAACAGAATTGATAAGTAATCTAAACCAAATATAAACACATCCACAACAGTAAATATAAGGCAAAGATAAAGGAAGGAAGGAAGATGCAAACACATGGACAACACACGATATGTTATCGAAGAGGAAACCGAAACCCTCGGCGTAAAACCTCTCCGCCGCCCTCCAAGCGGTCAAATAATCCACTAGAAAATGTACTTGGGATACATAAACAGCAATAGACCCTCCAAGCCTAATCTACCCAGGTACCTAAGCCCTCCAAGCTTCTTGCTCTAACGAGGTTGCGCCGAACCTTTTTTCTTTTCTAGCTTACCGGATTCCGCTACTAGACCATAGCATCAACCAATGTAGATTGGTTCCTTCCTAACTGCTTCCCAACAGTACCAAATGAACCTTCTCACAGACGTGAGTGTGGTGAGATAAGGATTTGGTAAAAAGACCTCTCAAAGGTACAACAATAGAGAGGAAGAAAGAAGAGGAATTTGTAGAATCTCTAAGGTGAAGATTGGGGATGAGACAATCTTATTTTTCTCTAGGGTTTCTCTCACAAAATTCTCTCTAGAAGCTCTCTCAATATAGTGGGTATAAGGGTCTATATATAATGTGGTGAGAAAAGAATACGAAGAGACAGTTTTTGCCAAACAGGGTAAATTGGCTACTTGGTCTCGCGGCTTGTCTAAGTCGCGAGTTCAAGTCGCGACGTAACGACCTGGCCAACTTGAGACTTTTGTCCTGTAATGCGACAGCTGGCGTGACCCTTCAGCTTCCCTGTGTGCATCTCACGTGCCATCATTTGGCGACTTGCCAGTCGCGATCCACCCGCGAGTCCTAGCCGCGAAGCTCTACTTCTTTGCACATATTTGAACTTTTCTTCACATCTTCTCACACATTACCCTTACAATTTTCCCACCTAAATACAGGGTTACTAAGTGCTAAATTACAAGCAAAATGGTCACGAAATAAAGCCAACCAGATGATTGATTAAATTCAACCTTACAAACACAAACAGAAAAATCCAGCATCAGTCCGCTACCAAGACACTAAATTTTTACATGAAAAACGCCCCAATGAGAAGGGAAAATCCACCAATAAAAATCTTCCACTATAGAATAATAGGCTTAAACAATCTTCTCTAGAACAAATGCCAAAGACTACAAAAATATCAAGAACACAATTCTTGGATCACAAACAAATATATTCATCACACTAATGTGGATTTCAATAATTACATGGTTCTTAGCATCCTAGCAAATGGAGAGGAACTTCAAGCAAGAACTACAATCAACACAGAGCTCTTTTCCGCAAGACCAATATTTGGGTTTGTGTTTAATATGGATGTGGGTTTGGTGGCTGTAATGGTGGTGCTGGTTGATTTTGTGTCATGGGTTTGGTGGGTGTGGGTTGAAGAGAGGGAGAAGAAGAAGAGGAGTGAAAAAAAATAATAAATAAATGAATAGTGTTTAACTGTATTGCCAAAAATAAAAAGATTGATGTAGGCTGAGCTGTGAAACAGTGAGATAAAATAGATAAAAATGACTTTTTTAGATACTCAAATGTCAAATTTTCTTCTAGCTTCATGATGCTGATGCTCTAAAGTTAGTGGTGAGTAATGGATTTAGTGGCTTTGAAGGCTAGAATTATGTGCAATAAATTGCAATGGTGGCTTGGTGTGGTGGTTTGATTTGGGTTGGCAGTTATTGCGGTTGGGTACTTGGTTGACAACAATGTGATTGTGGTTGGGTACTTGTTTTGAGTGGGTTAACATCTAAAATATGACTATAATGAAGGATGGAAAGCCCTAATTTATGGAAAACATTCTCTTACATCTTTGTACATCTACTATTTTACACCAAAAATTACAATCAATGTAAAAATATACACATTTTAAATAGCGGAAAAAAAGTCGATACTTAAAATATGAAAGTGGAAGTAAAAATAAAATAAATGTAAAAAAATAATAATAATAAAATAATAAAAAAAGCGTACACGAGAATATCATTAATCCAAAAAATCTCATTCATCTATGTTTTCCTAATTCCTAAATAGAAAAAGTAATTTTTTTTTATAAAAAGCCTGATAAGCCCATGTATGGAACGAACACAAATTTTCACTTGTGTAACACCCTACCCAAGAGACTTTTTTTTTTTTTTTTTTTTGTTAAGAACCCACATAAAAAAAAAATAAATAAATAAATAAATAAAAAAAGAGGAGAAATATTAGTAGGAAGTAAAAAACAATGTTGTGCCTATGTATAAAATTCTCATTTTATTTTTATTTATTTATTTGAGATGCTGATTCAAGAATTCAAACCCACAGCATGCGGCTTTGGTGTCCAATTTTTTTAATTAACACATAAGATTGTTTTTATCCAATCTCGGTGGCCTACTGTGGGTCAAGTAGCCCACCAAGATTATAAATTACGTTGTACCAATTATCTATATTGGCTTCCATTTCATAGGACTCTTTCTAATTCCACTGAATTTGATCCAAGGTTATTTTACAAGGCCTAAAAGTTCTTCCAAAAAAAAGTTAAGCCCACCATAGGAATCTTGTAAATTGTAATTAGTCCTACCCAACGGGCCTGTAACCAATTAATTGGACCAATTTCATAGCCAGTTCACTGAATGGGTCCATAGGAGAGTCTAGCTGAATTGGGCTTGAAAAGAATCTATGGTAAAGTCAGCTTCTTGGGGCTTATCCTATAATAGATGATAGAAATTCCACAAGCTTTAACAAAATTGGAGCTAATTAATTTAGCTAAATCTGGTTTTCCCAGTCCCAGATAAGCGTGCAAGCATGACTATATAATGAGAGTTTTAGGCTTGAACTAAGCAGAGTCAAAAAAGGCCGAACTCTTTGATTTTATAGAATTTTCACATCTAGTCATATTCAATGAATGATAATTGCATTTTTTTTACAATTACTTATCCAACCCAATTTGCCTAACTGATTATGATGAACATTTGTATAGTCAATTTTAGCCCCATACCCAATTTTTTACAAATTCAAAATAGAATTCCTGCAGGATCGTCTCAACTCTCAATGCTATAATGTAAGTACCTAACTAAGAAAAATATGACATCAAGCTTCAAGTATTTGTTGATTGTTCTAGTGAATACATATGTTCAAATCCTACTAAATTCATTTTGTCTTCTTACTTATTCACCACTTAAGACTTTGACAGAAAACTGGTTGCTATCACTAAGGAATTCCACCTTATTTTGCCATCCTCTGAAATTGAGGTCACCTGGAATTCCCTCTCAATCACTCACTCTTGCAATACCATTGTCAATATTACAATAAAACAACTTTATTCTAGGTTATACAAGCCAAAGTGGCACATCCGAAGTCCTTGCAACAAAACAAAGAAGAGGAAAAGGGTCTATTTAATTTGTTTGGGGGGGAGAGAGTGAGAATATAAAGTGGAAAAGTTAACATTTCATTATCAAATTTTAAATTTTTTTATTTTGTTTCACCGTATGATTATCTATCTATACTTTCTATAAGAGAATTCTTCGATTTGAACTGGACTTTTATTTGGTTCTAAAAATACCCCTAACCTTACATTTAACAAGAAAAAAACTTGGAGACAACTAAGTAAAAATATATCTTCAACTCCACTTAAAATACCTAAAAAATAGGACACTCTCCTATTAATCCATGTCTTCAAAAAAAAAATCCAAAATTGAAAAAAAAAATACTTTTAAAAATTGAGATGAATGGAAAATTATGACACTAGACTAAAAAAAAAAAACACTAGACCCATATCTTCAAAATAAATTCAAAATTGAAAAAAAAAAATAATTTGACTAAACTTTTATGTAGTTCAGAAATACCTCTAAATTTTACATTTAACAAGGAAAAAACTTAAGGACAATCCGATAAAAATATATCTCAAAATCTACTTAAAATATCTATATAATATGACTCCTACTAATCCATGAACAAACTTATCCAAAATAAAAAATAAAAAATAAATTATAACACTAGACCAAAAAAAAAAAGATTACATTCCATAGAACTCTTTCTAATTCCACTGAATTTGATCCAAGGTTATTTTACAAGGCCTAAAGGTTCTTCCAAAAAAAAGTTAGGCCCATCACAGGAATCTTGTAACTAGTCCTACCCAACGGGCCTGTAAACAATTAATTGGACCAATTTCATAACCAGTTCACCGAATGGGTCCATAGGAGGGCCTAGCTGAATTGGGCTTGCAAAGAATCTATGGTAAAGTCAGCTTCTTGAAGCTTATCCTATAACAGATGATAGAAATTCCACAGGCTTTGACAAAATTGGAGCTTATTAATTAAGCTAAATCTAGTTTTTCAAGTCCCAGACTCCCAGGTTAGGATTTAGGATAAGCGTGCAAGTATGACTATGTAATGAGATTTTCAGGCTTAAACTAAGCAGAGTCAAGAAAGGCCGAACTCTTTGATTTCATAGAATTTTCATATCTAAGTCATATTCAATGAATAATAATTGCAGTTTTTTACAATTACTTATCCAACCCAAATTGCCAAACTGACTAGGATGAATATTTGTATAGTCAATTTTAGCCCCATACCCAATTTCCAAATTCAAAATAGAATTCTTGTACGTTCGTCTCAAATAATCTCAAATGCCATAATGTAACTATGAAAAACTTGGGCATCATATCAATTTTCAAGCATTTGATGATTGCTCTAGTGAATATATATGTTCAAATTCCGACTCATTTCATTTTTTTCATTCTTACTTGTTCACATTCAAGACTTTGACACAAAATCGTTTGCTATTACTAAGAAATTCCCCCTTATTTTGCCTGAAATTGAGATCACTTGGAAATTTGGAATTCCCCCTCCACCAATCACTCTTGTAAATTGTGATACCATTGTTAATAATACAATGCTCTAATGTATTACCAAATTGTAACATTTGGTCTTGTATAATAACTTTATTCTAGGTTATACAAACCAAAGTGACACATCCAATTAAAGTCCTTGCAACTTGCAACAATAAATAAATAAAAATAAAAGGGTAAAGTTAGAAGCAATGATGTCGTCATTTTTTTATATCAAATTTCATATTCTCTTTTACTCAAAAAAAAAAAAAAAAAATTCATGTTCTCTTTTATTCCACCAAATGATTTAATTTGTTGTATAATAATGGTAGAGAATAATGGGTTTCTAGAAAATTGTCACCATGGAGAAGTCTATTAATATAAAAAGGCATGATTAACAAATATTTAATAGCTTTCTAGCTTAGGTAAAATAATGAAAACTATGCAAGTGTGAAAGAAGAAAAAAGTCACTAGCTAGCCTTGAATCCTTGATTGTGTCACAAAGTACACAAGGCCGTCTAAGAGTGGCAACAAACCAAAGCCACAAATAAACAAAACTCCCCCATCCCTCTTCTTATTTCTTAAGCACCCCACGGCAAGTCATAGTTCAAGTTCATTGCTATTTCATCCTCTTATTCTTCTTCTTCTTCTTCTTCAAACCTCCAAAATTACACGCAAATCCCATTCTCTTACCATAGCCATACCATCTCTCTTCCTTACACAAATGCCTAATTCACCTAAATGACTGCTATAACTTTCACAATTTTATTTCTCTTCCAAATACAGCCCCCTCTCAGTTTTGACATCATGGAACATAGGCATGCATGGATAAGGTCATAAATTCATATAATCATAGGGTATATCTTGAAATGCATGTACTTATTTTTATAGCAAATTACCAACCTTATTCTTAGGAAAGTAACCTAGACAGCCTGAAATCAAACCCAAAATCCAAACTTTAATTTTGAGACATATTTTTCATGTTTTCTTATGTCCAATAAATAATAGGAAAAAACTATATTTTAAACCCTATTTTCTAGTGGTGTAACAAATCAAAGTTTTTCTCATACGGGAGATTAGACTATGCCACTAAATTATAAGGTTTTGGTAATGACAAATTAAGCCCTTAACTTTTAAAAAGTAACAAATTTAATCTTATAGTTTCAAAAGTAATAAATTGATAATTAAAAAAAAAAAAGTAGTAACAAATTGAACCTTAGTCCATTTAAGTAGAAAAATATTGCGTTTGAGGTGTAACAAAATTGAGGGTTTCATTTATTAGGCATTGTAAGTTTGTAACTTCAAGGTTTTATTTATTGCTTTTGAAACTGTAACATTTAATTTGTAACCCCCCTAAGTTGTACACTTTAAAATGCAATTTTCCCTAAATATCAGGTATTAAAATGCTCAAGAGTCAAGACATTAAGAGCAAGGACACTTATAGTGGTGGAATTAAAAATGGAAATCAACATTGGAAACCCTTTTAAGGATGAGACCAATCTTCATTTCGATAGCTTTCTTATTCAATATTAAAATTACTATGTTGGCTTCAATAATAAAAAAATTTATATCTTTTCAGTATATGCTTTTGGGAAATGCCTCAATAGCAAGTAAAAATCGTTTTCCAGGCAAGGTTTTTTTTGGAGTTGATAGGTTTTGGGGCCTATCTAGAACCAAACTGCTTGTAATAAATTCATGTTGCTTTTGACCTGATTAACCCAAAAATTATGTATCATTGGTAGTTAGAACCCAAAATTATGTATCTTCGGTAGTTAGGTAGTTGGAATTTGAAAAGGTTAGATAAAATTTTCTATTTAACAATGATGATCACACCGTTGAATCTAATGTACTAATTTTTTATGCAATTGGTTCTCATCGACCAAACAAAGACTTGAGAGAAAAAATGTTTGACATTTTTATCGAAACTTCCTATCTGTTCAAAATTATACTGATGCAGTCAAATTTTGGCCTTGCTGCTCGTGTTTTATGCCTGTATGAATATGACCATATTTAATTAACAACATTGAGATTATAGAAGGCCATAATGTCAACGGCCATTTTTTTCAGGTAATTAAGTCTAAGTGGATAAATACCAAAGAGTAAAGACCATTGCCAAAATGGGAAAAGAAAGAAGACCAAATTATGCCTAACTCATCCTGCCGCAAAATTTCTTTCCTTCATTAATTAATAGTAATAATTCTTCCCTAGCTTTGTGGATATGTGAAATTTTAGCATATTAGTTATCAACACCAAGAAAAATGAGGTAAATCGGCCATGTGGCATGTATCTTATTCACATGTCTAGATATGTAATATGCTGACATATTAGGTATATATGAACCTACTTGTTGACATTGGAAACATTCATCTTGTTTTAGGATATATCTACCTTCGCTTGATAGAGGCAGTACGTACACCATGATGTAAGAAAAATTTCAATTCAATAAAATATGGTTTTTTTAAAGAAAAAAAGTAAAATCATTTTTAATTATTGAATTTGATATGTCTAAGCTAATTGGTGTGTTAGTCTATTTTTTGAATGATAGTCAGAATTTCAATCTATGACATTCGCTCTATGATGATTGGTTTTTATCATTAAGTCAAACACTAATTGATTTTTTGTGTAGGTTTGAATCTTAATTCTCTTATTCAATGACAAGAGATTTTAACAATTGAGTCAAATGAAACCCACAATTGTCTTATTATAAAATACAATTATCATAGAATGGATACCACATAATAAAATAATAAAAAAAATATATATCAACTTTTTTTTAAGAAGAAGAAGAAAAAAAAAAAAAAAAAAAAAGAAGAAGCTATCAACTTGACAATAGCATTGACAAAGAAACCTTATCAAGATCTATCTTTACCACTATCCACTTCTTTCTTTCTTTTTTTCCTTACCATATTTAATGGCATGAACCAGATAAATTTGGTACACTATACGAGGATTATGATAAGAATGGTAATTTTTATAATTAGAAATTAAAAAAAAAAATGTTATAATAGAATAAAGGGAGGTTTGGGTCCAGTGCTTCCAGTGCACTGAACCCGGTCGGATAATGACAAGTGTCCAAAAATAGATACTTGTCATAAATCCAATGGGTCCAGTGTCCAGTAATTATTCTTATTCGTTAATTAGGTTGTAAAATATGATAAAATCCAAGATTTTTTTTTATTATGAAATATCTTACTTGTACAATTATTTCCTAAAAATGAATATTTTTTAATTTGACATAATTGCTCGTTAAATAAATAGCTATGGAAGAAGATTTATTATTATTATTTTAAGAGTAAAGTGCAAACTACACCCTAAAGTTTAAGATGTTTAGATTTTATATCCTGAAATTTCATAATTTGAATTTTACCCCCTAAAATTCTGTTTTGTTTGTATTAGCAATCCCTCAATCTATATTTTTCTATTAAGAACCACATAAGCTTACCAAGCACGTTTAATTTGTCTTATAAAATAATGCCATGTTATTTTTGTAGCCTAAAAAAATTTAAATCATTAAAAATGACATGACATAGTAAAAATGACGTGAATTATTGGATTAACTAAACAAATGTGACAACCTTATGTAGCACTTAACGAAAAATATTGACAGAGAAGTTACTAATACAAATGAAATAAAACTTTAAGGATAAAATCCAAATTTTGAAACTTTAGAAGTGTAGTTTGCAATTTAGTTTTATTTAAATTGTATATCAGTATGTACATGTGTAAAATTTATATTTTTAAAAATATATTAAATTTAAAAATTATTAAACGTACTAATAAATAATTATTATATATTACTATTACCGTATGAATAACTATTATCTATAATTCTCACCTATTGCCGTATGAACAATTATTACCTATAATTCTTATCTATTACCGTATGCCAAGTATGTCTTAAGTAGTTTTGGCCTAATCAAGGTTTTCGGTTGGAAAAACATGTTTAATGGCAAGAAATATAAAATTGTAACCTAAGGAATACGTATTATGCATATCAAATAAATATGTTTATCATTCTCAAAAAAAATAAATAAATAAATAAATATGTTTATGACCACGTGCTCATAACTGAGGTTTATATATGTATTAAAGTATCAAACTGTGTAAAAAATACATTAGCACTACAAATTTATCATACATAAATATGTTGGTAAACAAGCACAAACGCAAGCACCCATTGTTGACGAGCTCAAATTGATTTTCTTCATTGAAGAAAAACAATTTTGAAACGATAATCTGGCTACCTTCCAATTGAAGCTTGTTTCTCAGTTTCTTCTATTTCAATAGTCCATACCACTTTGACTCATCAAAAAAAAAAAACATTCTCTGAATACCAAATTGCTTTTAATTCGCAAACCTTATTGACTCTCTCTCTCTCTCTCTCTCTCTCTCTCTCTCTCTTAAAATGACAAACCCAACTCAGCCTATAAATACGTTGTCCCTTAATGACAAAGCAGTTCCATTGCTCACATTCATACCTTCTATCATCCTAAAAACTTTTTGCACATCTTTAAGACAATTGCTTTTTTTTCTCCAAAAGTGAAAGACATGTCTCGACAAAGCCAATTTCTTACACTTTTCATAATCTTAGCCTCTTTCTCAACCTGCTTTAGCAGTTACAAAGAGGACCCACATGCTACTAATGGAGGTCCCGATCCTATAGCCCACACTACATCAATGGGCACCATCAACCAGGGTGATAAACATGAGCCATGGCTTGTAGACTTCATGAAGTCTCAGACCAAAAGGTTTGGTCTCACAACAAGGCTTAGCAGCGCAAGCACTTCACAGAAGCTGGTTAATGTAGATGACTTTGGAGCTAAAGCTAATGGTGGAGATGATACTGAGGTATAATATCCCATATTTTACAAATTCAGTTTATTCAGTTTTCAAATTCTGCCTTTTTTGCATGATTTGGTTTTGAACGTTATGTTGGTCTGATATTGGTTTGGTTTTGTTAGGCATTTATGAAAGCTTGGAAGGTGGCTTGTTCTTCTGCAAATAGCGCTCTTGTGGTTCCTGCAAATAAGAACTATCATCTTAAGCCAATTACCTTCTCAGGTCCTTGCAAACCATATTTTACAATGAAGGTGAGTCTTATCCATGCATGCATCTATAGGAACTATCATGTTAAGTCAATTATATTACTGGTTCTTACCAAATCCGATTTTATATTGAAGTTGAGTTTTATTCAAACATGCATATATATCTACATGCATAACATATGAGTAATGCTAGTCACGGCACAAACTTTTTCTCAACTGTTGTACACGTCTTATTTTCTTCGAAACAATGACTTTAGGTAGAGTTCAAAAATAACATCATTGTGGTTATGAAATATTTTTTCTTTAAATTTATTAATAATAAATATATAACCGCATATATATATAATAAATATATTACTTAATTTTAATTTTTAACTTCTTTTTAATTTACCATAATTTATATCCTTAATTTGGAAGTATGGAAAAGTTTATATATTAAATAATAATTAGTATACCAAGATAATTAATACATGATAATAAATTCATTTTTTCCATTAAAACATGATAATTTATTAGTATTATTTTGACATAAATGTAAATTTGATTAGATGGAAGGCTAAATGAAGATAATTCTAAGAAATGTGTCTTTACATATATACTCGTATATATATGTCTCATATACCAAGAAAGTTACACATTTATCTCATTAAAACAAGATAATTTTTTAGTATAATACAACAAGTTTGACAGAATCACATACTCTCTTACATGAGATTTATATTTCTATACGTGTATTGATTGATTGATATTGGTTAATTAGTGTTAAAGAAAAAAATAATAATTTTTTTTCTTTTTTACCAGCTCTATGGAACAATTAAAGCTTCCTCTCACAAATCAGATTATGAAGAAGATACACTACATTGGCTTGTGTTTGAGAATCTTCAAGATTTCAATATTGAAGGTGGCGGCACCATCAATGGCAATGGGAGAATATGGTGGGAAAGCTCATGCAAGATCAACGATAAACTTGTATGTGCATGGCTGATATAATGCTTTTATTTGATTTTTACCAACTTAATTTCTCTCCTTTTCTTTTTTCTCATAAATGAACTAATTATTCATTATCTTTCTCTTAATTCATTGTTTTGCAGCCTTGCAAGCATGCACCAACTGTAAGTTAATCTGTCCTCTCCGTTTTCTAAGACTTTCCTAACATTATAGATTTGGTCATGAAGGCTAACTTTTTTCCTTTCATTTTCTTTGATGTTTTTGAAAATTTTGTTTATAGGCTGTGACTTTCCAAGATAGCAAGAATGTGAGGGTGTCCAGCATAAGGATAAAAAATGCACAGCAAATGCATCTTACGTTTCAGAATTGTCAAAATGTCGAAGCTTTGAATCTTGTGGTGACTGCACCAGGCAATAGCCCCAATACCGATGGAATTCATGTCACAGGAACACAAAACATTCAAATACAGAACTGTGTCATCAGGACAGGTAGTAGACCTAGAGAAGAATGAGACTTTCTATTTTCTATAAATAGTATAAATTTTATATTATATATATCATTAAAAAAAAATTCTACCATTTATTTATTTATTACATTGTTAAAGTAATATCATATTATCAATCACATTAATTGCTAAGTTAATGTGTATAAAACTTTTTTTAATAAAAAAATAGAAATAATTTTAGACCAATATTTTTTTTTTTTAAATCCTACCAAGTGCTAAGAATATTACAAATTTGCTACATAAATCTCAAAAAAAAATATGTGTCAAATTTTAAAGATAAAACGAAAATATAATTAATGAAATAGCTAACCAAGAATGAATGAATTAAATATCTAGGAATTCGTTCAACCCAACTAATTTTTTTTTTTTTCCTGTTTTTTAATTGAAGGTGATGACTGTATTTCAATTGTAAGTGGGTCTAAAAATGTTCAAGCCACGGATATTACCTGTGGACCAGGACATGGAATCAGGTATATATATAAAGTCTAACTTGCTTTACACCTAATTAGTGGATTTTAACTAAACTATTTCTACTAGCATGATGCACGAATATCATGTTGGTGCTTTTTATTAATAACTTATTACTTGTTTTGATAATTATATTATTTTTGCAGCATTGGTAGCTTAGGAGCTGATAATTCAGAAGCAGAAGTTTCTAATGTCATGGTGAATAGAGCAAAACTCACAGGAACCACAAATGGGATAAGAATAAAGACTTGGCAGGTAAAAGTTTGTTTACAAAAACCTATTTTAGGACACTATATCTGTTATCATCATACATGTGCACACACATTTTGTCTATACTCTTCAGATAAATATATAGCTTAAGTTTGAAAATTGAGCTTAATTTACTGCTTTTTTTTAATACCAAATGACTAAATCCACTGCTTACTTATGAAGTCAAAGTCCTATTACGTTTTGGGAAAACTTGTTGAAACTTTGCAAAGGAGTTAGAAAAAATGAGAACCTCATAAGGTTGCGTGAATGTAGGAGCAAAGTTCTCGAGTATAAAAAAATTTTCAAAGAAAAAAAAAATACCCAAAAGAGAAACAAAAGTTAGGCTACTGAATTTGTGAAATAAGTCAACAATGTAAAGATTGAAAGTTTAGAAAATGATGGAAACATATATAGTGACCCAAAACCAATGGTTTTAATTGTGACGTTTTTTCTTTTCCTTTCTTTAATCACTCCCACGGTTTAGAAATTAACAAGTGTACACATTTCTTGTTGCTGCTGCTGCATGTAACCTACAAAGACTTGGAAACAAGTTATACAATTTTGCCATTTCTTTACTTCTTTGCAACAGATCAAGCAAAGTACAGAGAAATGTTTAGTTTAACTTTCCTTTGTACTCCTACATCTTCATGTGCCTAGAATTAGTATTTACTTATGCATCTTTGCATGGCAATGATGGCCACGTAACATATATGTAATGGAGTCGTAGAAACAACCAACTAGGTTTAAAAGGGAGGTGGAAATGATGACTATTTCATGGTAAAAAAGGTACCTAATCAAATATGTTACCCCTTTAAGGTTATGCCCATGCATGTATAATTTTGTGGAGTAGACAACAATTAAAGGTTAAAAAAAAAAAGGGATTTTTTTTTTGGGGGTTTAAAATATTTTATACTTTCGAGAAAAGTGATCATTTTTCATTATATTAAAGAGAATGACTTGAGTAATTTTTGTATTTATATATTTAAAAGATCCATATTTGTAACCATACAATCCATACTCTTATTTTTGTATTTATATATTTAAAAGATCCATATTTGTAACCATACAGTCCATACTCTTATGAGAAATGTACATGAAATATGAGTGATCTACAAATAATCATTATAGGCTTGGGCCTACAATTAAACTATTGATTAACTAATTTTCTAACATAACCACTATTTTAGCACTTTTATTTGACTATTATTCTATTTAGTCTCTCTCCTTGAATTAATCTTTGTTGAATTGTATCGTAATTTGTTAGTCAAACTTTTTATGATAATTTTAACAATTTGACATATTTGTTATTATCAGACAGTGTACTATCTATATAACTGTAGGTTCACTTTCTTTTCTTTTCTTTTTTTCAATATGTAGGGAGGCTCTGGGTATGCAAAAAACATCATATTTCAAAATGTGGTTATGAACAACGTCAGCAATCCTATAATCATAAACCAAAACTATTGTGATCAAAAAACACCATGCCAACAACAGGTAATATATATATACACCAAAGCCAATCACTTTCACACACACAATGTCACAACCATCATGAAAAATAACAATCTAATGACACATATTCATCCATTTGCAGCCCTCAGCTGTGAAAATAAGCAATGTCGTTTACAAGAACATCAAGGGCACTAGTGCATCAGAAGAGGCCATAAAATTCGATTGCAGCAAGAGCTTTCCTTGTCAAGGGGTTTTGTTGCAAGATGTTAATCTGGTACGCCAAGGCAATGGAGATGTCGATGCTACTTGTCTGAAAGTTCGATTGCAAAAAAAGGGGAATGTCTCTCCAGGGTGCTGATTACAAATTAAGAGGGGGGGAAAACAAACATCCATGTTCTTAGATTAATGTTTTGAATACCTTTGATTTAGCATTATAGTGATAGATTTAGTCAAGCATCATGTTGTTTTGGTCTTGAAACTGAAACAAACATAGATGATAGAACTCATCGTAAATAGCTAGGAATACCATACATGCATTCAGAATTCATTGTAAGTTATGGTTTTCCCTTCAAAAATTTAATAAAACATGGGTTTGCTTTAGCCAAAGTTTTATGGCAATATTCAAAGCATTGCGTGGAGAGGCCAGGGAAGAGAGGCAATATTTAAAAACAACTCATTCACCCCAACTCTGCCAAATTATATTAATCCATACTTATGTGCATTTGGATGAGTACTCCGCCCATTTGTTGTGTTGCTAAAAATTAGTAAAAGCGTAATTGTACTTTAAAAGGTTGAAGTTTAAAGAATCCATACATAAATAAACAAGCTAACAAACAAACACTTCATGGTTCAACTATGTGAACCCTTTGCGAGTTTGGATCAAGTTTTTACTTAGAAGTTTATTTAATTACTTATATTCTAAACCTAGACAAAAGTATAATTGCATTTTGAAAAACGAAACCTTAAAAAGTTATACATAAGCAAATATGCTAATAAACCATCAGGAAAAAAACTAATCCAAACATACAAGTGAGTTTAGATTAACTTTTTTTTTCTTTTAACTTTTTTTTTTTTTTTTAATGTACAACTTTTTTTAAGTACCATTGAAGTAGTTTTGCTAATTTTCAATAATAAGTAAATATTTAAAAATAAATAAATAAGTCATTTTGCTCTATCTATATGGCTAATAAAATCACAAAGTCATGGCCTCATTCTCCCTGTCTATCCATGCCAAGTTAGATACCTATCTCCAAGAAAAAACCGAACTCAAAACATTTTCAGTGCTATATATTATAGTACCAAACTTCTGTCTTTGGACTCTTTTCCTTCAACAGATCAATTTATTTTCATCTGCCCCAATACAATATTCATTAAATTTAGTTACCCTCGGCCTTGGGACATAAAGTAAAAGCTAGTTGGTGAAAAGGGGAGCAATGATGGCCGAGAGGACATATGAAAACTGGCTTTTGGATTCATACATGATACATCCAATAAAATTGGAACGTACGGATAAATATCATGATCAACCAATATTGTTACCTATACGGATCTAGCCTGATCCATAATATATTCCATTAATTTCCTACCAGGGCCTAGGTTAAGAGCCTACAAAGATTGGTCTTTTCAAGCACCTTAATTGTTGTTGTACTTTGCAGATCGGGCCTTGGAACTGGCTCTCTATCTAAATATATAACTGGCATCCAATGCCAATTCCCAATATTAATATAGGTTACCATGGAAATGATTAAAAAAGGGGCTTGGGACTTAGGAGCCAATCCAATATTTCTAACTCTTTTTTAAATTAAAAAGTTGAAACTAGTTTGGGCTAACAATGTCAATGTGTATTTTATTTTTATAACCAAACACTTCTATGTTTATACTATTAAATTGTGTTTAATGTAATTTGGGTAAAGATTTGGCCAAATCTAACATTGGAGAATTATTGTTTGATGATCACAATATTTTTATGTACTAATCAACCACTATTAGTTGGTAAATTTTGACTTTTTGTTGTATGCTTATTGTAACAAACCTAGCTACTTGATTCTTATTTGGGATTGACTAATTGCGGGCACCATTTGCCAGAAAGCCTCTCCTGTATTGACATCCACTTCTATGGTCAGAATGAGGTGGTTGGTAGTAGTTACAGTGACCAATGAAACATGGCACTCAATGACCAAATGAATAGAAAGACCAAGATACCAACCACTTCTATAGTCAGAATGAGGTGGTTAGTATCTTGGTCTTTCTATGTTACCACTAATGTTTTCAGAGTATTATGTCAACCATAGTGTTACTGTCTATTGTAACATGAGCTGTTAACAAATGTGATAAAATAATTAATATCATATATGACTCGATTTTTGTATGTTCAAAATGATTTAAAAAATAAAAAGAAAAAGAAAAAGAAAAGAATCATGGGTTATCATGTGATCCAAAAAAATTTAATGTTGAAACTGAGGTAAACATTATTTTATTTGAAGCTATCACAGTTTAATTTAAAACAAACAAACAAAAAAATTCTAAAAAACCATCAAGTTATTGCTCACTGTAATGCAAGTTATCAACAAATGTAACAACATAAATCAACCACAACCAAGAACAAGATTTATGTGGATAATCATTTCATTTTGAAGGAAAAAACCACTGGATGAACTCTAATATAAATTCAGTTTCAATATCTTCCCAAGTTTATATGCATATAAGTGGAACAGTTTCAGAGAATCACTCTCTTGTGAACGTGGAGATCATAAAAAGTATCTAGGCTTGGTGAAGAGCTTTACAAGGCTTGTTTTGAGTGTTTTTAATTAATTTGGAAAACTTTGATACATTGACATACTCAAGAAAGTTTTGCATGGAGTGCAATGCGTTGGGTGCAAAGCACCGTGTGGGCCCAGCCCACATGCCTTGTCAAGAGCTCATTTAATGAGCATGTCACTCTTGTCTTCCATGACTTTGTGAGAAGTCTAACTTCTCTTAATGAGAAGTGATCCACAGCGTGTTGGACACGCTCAATAAAAAAGAAAGGAAAATGCTAACGAGTGCCCTTAGGGCACTTGTTAACAATTTATTTAAAGAAAGTTTTTATGGAAAATAAAAAAGAAGTAATTAATATTTTAACAGCTTTTTTCATTTCCCATAAAAGTGGTATAAAAACTTTTCTAAACTGAATTATTAATGAGTATCCTTAAGGCACTCGTTAGCATGACCCAAAAAGAAAAGAAAGAAGCAAAGGCCGTTTGCATGGCTGGCCCTAGGCTTAGCCTAAGCCTAGGCCCCTTACTAGAGAAGGCCGGGGCAAATTTTTTTTTTAATTTTTATATATAAATATTTTTAAAAAATATTAAAATATTTTAGTTTACATTTTTTTTCACTATTAAAAAAAGCTTAAAGAATTAAGTAATACTAGATAGAGATAAAATAAATTTAAATAAATAGATCTTACAAATAGACGTGTTATTAGTAATAAGTAATTCAAGTAAGAAAATGTTAAAAATATTATAAATTGTATTACATAACTTTTATTTATTTAATTATTTTTATACAAAATAAAAATTATACTCAAGCCTAATCTAAGTATATATGTGTGAAAAACTCTCTTCTAGAGACTTAAATTTCGACCATTGCCCCCCACACACTACAAGATACTTGTGAAGTGATCACTACACCAAGGGTGCGTGGTGGTCTCTATAACTTTTGTAATTTGATGTGACAATAAATAAGATAAGTGGATTTCAATAAACTATTGAATGTATTTTTAAATGAATATTTGTAATTTGTGATATATCTTTATAATTCTCATGTTGTAAATTTTATAATATTTCTAGTATTTTTGTAAGCCTCATGTTATTGATTACATTCATTACAATATCAGTTTGTAGTAAAATTTGTTATAACTTTAGCATTTTTTCAAAAAAAATCATATTAAAAAGTAAAAAAATAAAATTTAAAAAAATTATTATATAAAATATTAATTAAATATTATATAAGTGATAATATAAAGAGCCTGTTTGAATATTTCACCGGCCTCTGAAACGCTTGGGCCCTGGCCATTCGGCCTAAGGAGCTAAAGAAATAGAAATTGGTTGAAGCAAAGTCAAGACAAGTTGGATTGCATTTATTGTGATTTGATGCATGGTGTGAAAGGAAGAAAAGAAGGAAAAGATAAGGAAAAAAAAAAAAAAGGAGAGGCCGAATGGCCAGTGAGTAAGAAGAGAAGTCCAAGAGAAAGTGAGGACTAATGTAGTCTCGAAGAATTGCGTGAGTGAGAGCAAGTAGAAGAGAAGAGAAAAATAACGAGAGTAAGAGAAAATTGTGAGAGATACACATTGAGAAAGAGAGCAGTGAATGAAAAAAAAAAAGTTTTTTCTTTGTTCAAGCTGTATCTCTAAATGTTGTAATCTCTATTTAATATAGTAAAACTATTCGGAGTTTGTCCCGTGATTTTTTCCTTCAAGAAAAAAGAGTTTCCACGTAAATTTTTGTGTTCTTGTGTAGTTGTAATTTCGCATTACTTCCTAAAATTTATTCACAGTTATATAAAAATTTTCCCTAACAATAATCTCTATCGTGAAATACTAAAATTGATGCCTCAAAACCCTAGTAGAGATAAAGTTGGAGAAATTTCTACTACTAATGAACGAAGCAAGACTTTGCTGTCTATATGATGAATAATCCGACAATGAGTAATAGCTCAACGGGTACTTCCTCCTTTCATAATAATAAGAATGGGATGAGGACATAGTTTCAAGACAGTGCATGCATGTGTAAAGATACAAAGCGATTTTATGTTAGTAAACATGAATCAAGAATGATTGAAAAGGTAGAAATATTATATAAGAAGTCATCTAGTCATGGAGCTTGGATGGGCTGAACCTCTCCATATTGCACGTGTATTTGGGATCTCTTGGTTGTAGATGCCTTGAGAGAGATTAATATATAATATTATTGGGTTGTGGAAAAATATTTCTTATCATCTGGGTTTACGTAGAGGGCTTTCTATATTGCTTCTTTGAGACAAAAATAACTGATACTTATAAGCCTCTTACCCTTATCATCATAATTACTACTGGTGTGGCTTATGCTATATATATGTTTCTCTTTTTTGGGAGTTACTAAGTGTGCTAATTTAAATAAGCTTAAAATTCAATAATTGTTTGTCATTAGTTTATTAAAAGTAGGTTAAAGTATTCCTGTACTTGAAAAAGTAAGGGGCTGTTTGGTATATAATTTCAAACACATGTTTTCAGTTTTCAAACAACATTACGCACATTTTCACACACTTTTTCACCCACGTATATTTTCACATATATTTTCAAATAACAAAATACAAATTTTTAAGTGTATGTATCAAACATCTCCTAAATTTTTAAAAAGTTTTACATAAGTTAACAAAAAAGCTCGTTACAAATAGATACTAAGTAATATAATCAATGCTTGTACACCTTCTAACTTCTCAAATTTCTTTGTTCTCTCTGATTAACAGTTGGAAAATTTTCAATTGGAACTTATTTCCCCTTTGAAGTGTGGCAAGTATGGACTGAATTAAAGATGAGGTTATCAAAGTGGTTGAACTAGCTGATTTCCAACGGTGACGGTCAAAAATACATTTGTGTGCACCATATTTTATTGGCACTGTCTCAGACAAGTGTTGCTGATAGTGTTACAAAGATGGTTGATATTGCAAAGATGAAACCAATATTATGTGAATCATCTGCAGATTGCATTGCAGTCAATAACATTTACTTGACATCTGCCCATTTAGTGAGTTTACTTGGTGATCAAGAAATTGGACTCGAGCACTTAATCCTAGCGACCGTGTTGGAAAAATGGGATGCTATACTGAAGAGGGAAAGTTTTGTAGAGTTTTTGGAATGTGTTAAGAAGGGTGATATAAGCTTAAGAGGCCCTGAAGAAGATCATCCTTTAGTGATGGGAAATGTGACATGTTCATGGATTTTGGTATTGGTACATTGGATAAATTTAGAGATCATGAATCAGCTGATTATTATAGGTTAGAATCATCAGTTGCTACTCTGACTTGTAAGAACTTGGACGTTCCCGCCATTTGATAAACAATAGTGCTGCAGAAAGTACTTAAAATCATCGAAAGATCTGGTGGTTGCAATATAGTCTATAGTTTAAAGGTCAGTCACAATGCACAAGCCCATTTTTATGAGGTAGGGAAGAGGTAATTGGTAATCTATACTCTATAGTTTGTTAGCCCAAAAAAAAAAAAAAGCACTTGTATTGTTTTTATATATTTTTTCTCTAATTAATTATTTTAATCAAATTAAAACCAAGTTTCCTAGAAAAGCCTAATGTACAATATGAATTTTTTTTCCTATTTGCATATACTGTAACAATCTTGGTGATGGAACTCTTTGAGGAAGAAAATTGCTATAATTAAGCTGGATTGAAGCTACCAATCTCTTAAATGAAGACTATAGTAGAAGATGATGACAATGATGACTTTTAAGAGACTTTTGCTGCATTCAAAGCATGCAACTGGTTAGAGATTATAAATGAGAATTAAGAAAATCAAACTACTAGCATGGGACTCATGGCTCCATTCATAGGATGAGGGATAATTAGGATGATTTTGAGTCAGCAAATGTTCCTTTGATTAGAAATTTTCCAATTAACAATACTAAACTGATATGTAAACAAACTTGTGTGCCATCCTTTTCAGATCAAGTGACATGATATTGATACGAATTGACTAGGAATTTTCACTGAATTGTGTAGTTTAATTGTACTCTCTCTATAGACTATATTAGACTGGAGCTTATATATGTAATATGTTACATTTTGTCAAAGGTAGGCCTACTATACATGTGTTGGCCAGCAATGAATAAATTATTTGCTTTCTTGGTTAGAGGCAGACCGATATGCTCCTCCAGTTAGAGAGGACAAAAGAAGGAATCTTACCATGAGTTTGCAAAAGAAATGCTTTAGCAAACAGATATGGGACCTGTTGACATATTAAACGGGTACTCTTTTGACATGTTACTCTTCTTCTAAGCTTCTTTCCAAAGCCTTAACATTCAACTTGTCCATGACCTTCTGTACTCTAGTTTCTCCACTTGAAGCACTCATTAAAAAAAGTACGTCATTTTCATAAAAGAGCACAGCAACACACCAAGAACAAGAATAAAGAAATTGCAAAATTACAAAATCATTTAGCCAAATTGCTTTTTTTTTTTAACACAATTAATCTGCAAGGTAATTTTAGGTGTCCTTAATCCTTTGCAAAATGCAATCCATATGTGAAAAATATGCGGGTCATCATAGGAACCCTTTAAAATTAACTGATTAAGATGATAGTGAATAATAATGCTCTCGAAAGGGTACAAATATCAAGACAAATTCAATTTGAATATTCACATGCAGCAAAATTTTCTCTTTTTGTATCATTCCGATTTGATTTGGCTATTTTCCAGCTCATTTGTGTATATATTTATATATTATGATAGGGCAAAAATGGATTGACTCCTTTGACAAATTAATTAATTAATTAAATCAATTTAACGTACAATAACATGGTAGCACAAACAAATCACCAACTTAAACTAAATACAGCGGAAAATAAATTTGACAGGATGATTTGTTTACGAATGAGAAAAACTACGGAGGCAAAACCTTACCGAGTGATCACTACTCTCGAAAATCCACTATTATCAATCACAAGTGCTTACAAGTAAAAAGAATCTTAGTACCTAATACTAACCTACAATTGAACATTTACCCCAATACCCAATTGGACTTGTATTGTAACAGTAATCTCTTCATTCAATACACGAATCTCTATACATGATTAACCAATTATGCACGGATCCCAGTACGTGACTAACGCATTAACTTGAGGAAGATGTTGACTGCAAAATTCTTTAGTTCATCCAACAATGAAGATCAGGAAGCTTCTTAGTCACAAAACCCTTAGCGTAAAGACGCAATAACTTCTACAAAGAATATGAATAAATCACATATTTAAATTTAATTATCCTTGAAAGAAGATAATACAATTTTTTTTCCTGCATTGCTCAATGCAATTACAATTACATAGTAAAATTTAATTGGAAAACTTAAAATTTTACTTATCCAAAAAAAAAAAAAAAGTTATCTAAGTTTAGCCTAATAAAGATTATATTTTATGTGCATAACACAACCAAATCACCTTGAACAGTTTAACCTTGCAAAACATATACAAGGCATTGGCTTTATTTGTTCAGGCTAATAATGCCAATAATGAGTTGGATAAAATTTTAATGGGTAAAATGCAAAATTGATCCTCTAAGTTATTTCAGATTACATTTTAGTCCTCTAACTTTGTCTTTATTCATTTTAGTCCTCTAACTTTCAAGTTTATTCAATTAAGGCTTTTTCATCAACTTTTGTTATATGTTGTGATTAATTTTTTTAATTTTATAAATTTTTCTTCAAATTTTTTAAATTAAAAAAATTCAATTAATGATTGAAAAATATTTTCCAGATTTTTTTTTTTTCAAAAAATTTTAACAAAAGTTAACGAAAATATATTAGTTGAATAAATCTGAAATTTAAAGAATTGAAATGAATGAAAGTAAAGTTAAAAAACTAAAAAAAAAAATTTTAAAAAAATTAGAAAATCAATTTTACATTTTATCTAATTTTAATATACTAGAAACCATGACAAAAGCATCATCAAACCAAAGACCAAGAAAAGTGTCAAAAGTTATCCATGTAACAAAAATGAGTCAGTCCAACTGCTACAAAGGTAATGGGGTCATCCATCTTCATATCGAGGAGACAGATTAATGACAAAGTACAAAGGTCAAATAGTATAACCTCCTAATTCAGCACCACACCAAATTATTTGGTCCCAAAATTGGCATACCAGTAAAAAGTAAGAGAGATAAATGGGTGATTCTGGCTACATAGGCCCCATTTAAACAGTAGATAAAACTTTTTAATGGGCCCAAGTCCTATTCACATTCTTAAATGTAGAACAAGAAAGTACAATGTCGTCGTCAAGACTAGGTACAATGATATGCTGGTAAATTTTCATCTACTTAACACTTTATAGCTTTTACCAGTAGTTTCTTGAGCACTATGGGAATAGAGATAGTTGAATTGAGCTGGATGCTGAGATTGTAGTACAGACTACAGTCATCAAAAGATCCCACATCCCAATCAAAAAAAAAAAAAAAAAAGATCCCACATCAACTAACAGTTTGTTGAGCCCAAGCCTTGACGATTGCATGTGGTTGATGAGGTTACAGGTACTTCCACTGTTGCATTTTGCACAATTCCCCTCTGGGAGTCTATTGTGTGAGCTGCTGCTGATGTGTTAACAAGACTCGGGTGTAATCACGTCGAGATGCAAATCTTTGGTCTAGAATTCTAGTGCACGGAATAATATATGATACGTTGGCAAAAGTTATATTCATGTCATATCTATATCTCATTCAGTACATTAATACACTAAACACAAGTTAAATTGGCATTTTAAGCTTATTATGGCTGAATCTAAAGCAAACAAAACTCTTCTCTATCTTGTCTATCGTACTTTCAATCAACTATTCAAATACATACTTTATAATGAAAGCCAACTTTATCAAATAAAAGCTTTTAGAAAATGCAATGGCGAGATTAACATTATAAACACACGAAAAAATAAAAGGATTCGAAGCTAAGGATTGAGAGGAGAAATAGGTTTATCTTAATAGGAATCTAAACCATGCACAGGGAATGAAATTAACTCATTTATAAAATGAACTCTTTTTTCTTCTACATTTTACCTCACGTTGCTTGCACAACAATAATCTAGTATTTTTTTTTTTTTCTGTTTTGGTGAGCACCTTGGTTGACAATTGAGCCAATGTAAAAATAAAAAAAATGTGCCTTTTAGACTTGGAATCCAAGGAAACATGCATAACTAAGTTATAAATATCATACCATTTCAACTGTTTTGGTTATAATATATCTTGCTGGTTATCAAATCAATACATATCATACATTTCGATAAATTTTAATATATATAAAAATAAAAAATAAAAAAACTGTGTAATAGTTTGTTTTGGCTGTTTTTGGAGAATTCCGAGCATTCTGATCGATTTAAAGTTTCAGGCTTCTATTAGTGATTTAGTTCTATCTTATAAATAAAGGTTTTTGTATACTTTAATATTTCAATAGTTACACCAGAATATACCAATATTGAAATATTTTATTTTAGGAGGCAGTGGCAGAACCAAGATTTTAGGTTAGGAGGGCAAGATCAAAAGAGAGTAAAATTAATTCAAAAAAATATTAATTGATATTAATAAAATAAATAAATAAACAACTATATGCAAATGTAATTGTCATATACAATTAAAATTTGGGTTTGTAAAAAACACTTGGGTTTAAGATTGAAAAATGCTGGTGAGGAAGGAAAAAATGGCTATACGTAACAGAGGTGTTATGAGTAGTTCTTGACCATAAATTTTTTCACAATATTTTTGCTAAAACTTTGATATGGCAGACTGTGAGTGATTAACAAATACTAATACATAAACTCACAAATTTTTTTTCAACAATCATACTCTGCCACGCAACAATTGTGATAAAAAGTTATGAAAAATTTTATGGTCCTAAATTTTTTGAGGTGCAATAATAACTAGTGAGTGAGAGTAGTTTTTTTTCTTTTCTTTCATAATTCTATTCAACAAAATACTGGTGGAGGAGTAGGCTGTACAAGCGGTTTTATTTTATTATAATAATATAAGGTGGGATCCATTACTTTTTTTTAAAAGAGTTGCAGCGCCCCAACGTGAAATTATTTTCCTACAGTGAACTAATATATAGTACAAGTACAATATAAATGTAAAAAGGCTGATTGTCCTTGTGTATGCAAATAAGACCTTGTACTATATCTTACTTGAGAATTTTTGGGGCATCAGGCCCCCCCCCCCCCCCCCCCCTCTTTTCTTGTCAGGAGGCAAACTGAAACGTTATAACTTTAACAAATACATTACAAGCGTGAAGGGATCAGTTGGGTTATCTTTGGGCTATACCTCAAGCTATCAATGCCTACAAGGTAAGGCCCAATGACAAATTACATTGGCCATACATATGAATGTGTGCCTAAGGCCCATTAAGCATATGAGAGAGTGAGAGATCAGAAGTGACAACAAAATGATAAAGGCAAGAACCATTGGTCAGATGAAGCACAAAAGAAAGGACAATGGGTATGGGTATGGGGCAATCTCTAAAATTCAACAAAGTTCAACAAATATTTAATGGAGAGAGAAAGAGAATGAATGATTTGCAAGAGATGTGGAAGAAGGTAAAAGGAAGGGAGACTGAGATGGGCTCTTGTTGGGCTCTTCTCCAACACCAAGTACTTATTTAAGCAGACAAAAGCAAGTAGTGGAGTTCGAAGAGAGTAAGAGTGTCTCATTCTGTTTTCTTTTGACAATACCCTCGTACCTTCTCTGCATTCCATCTCTCTCTCTCTCCCTCTCCATTGGATACTCTCTTGTCTTTCACATAAGCTTCTTTGGAAGAATGGAAGGAGAAGAAGGATCATCTGCCACACCAAATGTAAAGAAAAGAATATTCAAAAGAATATGTGTTTTCTGTGGTAGTAGAGCTGGATACAAATCTACATTTAGTGATGCAGCTCTTGAACTTGGTAAACTGCTGGTAATATATAGTTTAATTAATCAACCTAACTCAAAGTGACACAAAATCTTCTTTCTTTTCTTCTTCTTTTAATATTTTATCTTGTCATTTACTATTTTTGGAAACCTTTTGCATGTCAATCAGATTGAGCTTTTTTAGTCAACAGGTTAAGAGAAAGATCAATTTGGTTTATGGTGGAGGAAGTGTAGGTCTAATGGGTTTGATCTCTCAGACTGTGTTTAATGGAGGTTGCCATGTTCTCGGGTATACTTCATATTTTTATATTAATGCATGAGTTTTTGTGTTTCATTGGATTGCTATAAGATAATTTACATGTATCTTTTATTTCATTTCTATGTTTGTATAGAGTGATTCCTAAAGCTCTTTTGCCTCATGAGGTACTATTTCATGCCTATAGTATATACTGTGCTTTCTTTATCTATCTTCTTTATGAAATATTGGAACTGATCAAACCCCACTTGCAGATATCAGGAGAAACCATGGGAGAAGTGAAAGAAGTTGCAGATATGCATCAAAGGAAGGCAGAAATGGCAAAACATGCCGATGCATTCATTGCTATTCCGGGTAGGATTTCTTGGCTTGGAACACTTTCACATTGTTTTTTCACCATATTCTTATGTATTTTTCAATTAAATTTTCAATCTTTTTAGGTGGTTATGGAACCATGGAAGAATTGTTAGAAGTGATAACATGGTCTCAACTTGGAATCCATGACAAACCAGTAAGATGAGTCTCTTGAAATTCTAGTTTCCAAAATGTTATTATTTGGCTTATTATATTCATGAGTTTTGATGTTTGATTTTGAATTTTGTGACAGGTGGGGTTGTTGAACGTAGATGGATATTATAATAGCTTGCTTGCCTTATTTGATAAAGGAGTGGAAGAGGGTTTCATAGAGGATTCAGCAAGACATATTGTGATTATTGCCAATACTGCAGATGAACTCATAAAGAAAATGGAGGTACATAAGAAAAATGAATATAAATTTCTTTCTCTTCTTCTTCTTCTTCTATTTTATTATTATTATTATTTTCAAAAGCAATTTATATAATGTTCAAAAGGTCATTATTTAAATATTATATGGTCGGTCAATTGCTGAATTATTGGGGGAATGACAAAACAAAGTTGCAAGCAAAGTAGGGAATGATTTGTTATTGTTTTTTATATATTGCAGGAGCATGAGCCTGTCCATGACAAGGTAGCACTGGGACAAAGTTGGGAAGTGAACCAATTGTTAGAGTCTAATGTGGGAAGCCCAAAGATCTAAGATCTTAATCACCAATCTGTATATATATAGCATATATATGTTGGTGTAGTTCCATTTAATCAAAGAGAAACAAGATGGCAAAAGTAGCCAAATATCTCTCTATCACTCTATCTTCCTCTCAAAGTGGGAAAATCGAAAGATCCTAAAATTTTAATCATCCATTTGTATATTCATGAACGTATGTATTTAGCAGCTGTGTTAAAATCAGTCAGTAAATCTATTCTCTCTCTCTCTCTCTCTCTCTCTCTCTCTCTCTCTCTCAAGGTCATTGACTATGTCAAAAAAGCATAATTTGTGACTTGGGACAAAGTGGGGTAGGGGACAGATAAGAGAGAGCTAGAGCCTAGATGGTTATTCTTTATGGTGATTATTGTTTTTCTTTAGGGTTGGGATGCTATGAAGAAAGGCTTTTCCCACTTGCTTCTAATTTATATTGTGTTGGTACTAAAAACTAATTGTTTACTAGATTCTGATGTGTGAATTGGAATCTTGTGTGTTTTGGCTTAATTGTTAACTGAGGCTCTATATGCCTATTACAAATTGACACATTTGTTCGTTTCTTGATGCCTTTTCAACTCCTAAGATTAATTAATTGGGCAGTGCTCTCCTACTTGATTGTTGAAGCCAAATCTCAATGTTAAGATTTTGTCCCCACTCTTGAAGCTGAAGTGAAGGGCACAGAAGAGGCCAAGTGTAGAATCATCACTAGTTTCTTTATGGATGACCCTTTTCATTCTCATCACCAAAAGAACAAAACTCCCTTTGTCTGGATCCAAAAGAAACCCCAACCTATAATCCATCTTTTCTTATTGCATTGGATGCTCTGGAATGTCGAAAAGAAATGGAATTTTCCATGTGGCAAGAATTCATTGCAGAAAATTTCACCAATAGGGAGAGAGAGAGAGAGCCCAGGGCTCAACATACCCCTACAAATTGTTGTCACTACATAGTGATAAATTACAATTGTTCATGCTATGAAATCATGATAAATGACCACTAATCATAAATACTAAACTGTTAAAAATGATGAGTTTGATCATTTAACTATTATTCTAACACAGAACCTACTTCATCTATGAAAGTTTATTCAAACTCTCTTCAATAATTACGCGTTATTCTAACACAGAACCTACGTCATCGATGAAAGTTTATTCAAACTCTCTTCAATAATTAAGGACCACATGATCCGGCCAATTGATAAGATTCATTTAAAAAAAAAATTACAAAGCCTTATGATAAGATTCATATGGAAACTTCTAAAAATTCACCCTTTTTTTTAATTTTTAAAGAGTCATCTAAGGATTGAATAGATTGAATGCACTGAATGGTCAATTTCTAATCCAAGAAATGTGGCAAATGTGTTTTTCATACAAAATAGAGCCGGAATTTATCCTAACTAGCAGTCGTAGACCTACGCGATATGTGGGAATATACAACTATTTTGTAACGTAGTATAATGTATAATTTATTCTATGAAACGTATTGGATATATTATTTTTAAAATTATTTTTCATCTCTCCATCTCTACAAATATATCATTCTATTATTTTGAGTTTTTTTTTTTTTTTTTGAAAAACTTGGGTGCATTCAATTGATATTATTCCATTATTGTTTTTGAGATAAAAGATAGAAATGCTATTTTTTTTTTTCAAGTGATCTATATTATTCAAACTTTTGTATAGTGTGTTATGATTTTCTACAACTAAAATTTTTAAATCCAAAATTAATTATTTGAATTTCTCATTCTCTTAAGAAGACTATTATGATAAATAAATCTCATCACAAATTTATAATGGATATTACTCAAATAATTTATAGAAACATTCAAATACATAATCATTTCACTTCTAAAATATCTAAAAATTAACTCAAACCAAAACTATAAGAGGGATAGAGAGTACATGTGATAAATAACTCAAAAAACACACCACCAAAGTGTATCATCCAAAAGTAGAGACAAAAAAAAAATCATCAATCTAAATTAGAGTTGCAAGAAAAACTTAATAATATATATATATATATATAGAGAGAGAGAGAGAGACCAATCACCTTTTTTGGAAGAGAATGTGAGACACATAACAAAATTATATATAAAAAAAAAAAAAAAAGATGAGTAGAAGAATATTCAAAAGAAAATATATAGCTGTAAACACCAAATTATCTAAGTTATGCTATGTAATAAAATAATATTAAATCATTTTATAATTTCATAGGATAACATGTAACAATAAAGAAAATAATATTAAAAAGATAAAAAATTAAAATATAACCAAATCATATCAACCTAAAGTAGAGTTAAACATAAAAATTCATCACTCTAAAGAATTAAACATCCACCAAAAGAAAAAAAAAAAATATATATATATATATATATATATATATGTGTGTGTGTGTGTGTGTGTGGAGAGAGAGAGAGAGAGAGTATTCACCTTTTTGTGTGAGCAAAATATGGATTGAATGGAAGAGAAAATAACAATTTTTTATAGTTAAAAAAAATGAGGAGAAGAAAAGTCAAAATAAAAGGAAGATTAATGGATAGAGAAATTGTAAGGTTAGGTAAATATTACGGTGAATGAACAACCAATGAACATATGCTTATGCTTGATGTTGAATATTTGGTGTAAATATCGGTGGCGGAGGGAGGGCGGTTGATATTAATGGGCAGTTGCAAATGCATAATTGAATTCAACCTGCAAGAGTGATTTTTATTTATTAAAAAAATGGTATTTTTGTTTTTGTTTGTGGTTTTGTTGTGTAATGGATGTTTATAGATGCAGAATCGCCCATGAACATATGCTTATGCTTGGTGTTCAATGTTATCCTATTAAATTCTAGGACTGTTAATTGTGAATTCAAATAATTAGCCAGTTGGGCTTTAATGGAGTAAATGGGGAAAGTGAATGAGTTGTGGTTAGCTCAGTCATTATGGTGAGGATTCTACATAATTTATCCCAAAAAAAAGTGGAAGGTGAAAAATAAGAAAACATTCAATGGATAGTTGAGAGCAATTGGAAATTTCTAGTGTTAAAAATAACATAGTTAATTGTAGGGGTGGCAATTAAGGGTTTGAACTTGAAAATAGCTAATTGGTTTTAATGGGAGGGCGGTTGGTTTTAAATATTAATGGGTAGTTGCAGATGCATAATTAAATTCAGCCTGTAAGAGTGATTTTTATTTATTAAAAAAACGGTATTTTTGTTTTTGTTTGTGGTTTTATTGTGTAATGGATGTTTATGGATGCAGAATCGCCCATGAACATATGCTTATGCTTGGTGTTCAATGTTATCCTATTAAATTATAGGACTGTTAATTGTGAATTCAAATAGTTAGCCGATTGGGCTATAATGGAGTAAATGGGGAAGGTGAATGGGCTGTGGTTAGCTCAGTCATTATGGAGAGGATTCTACATAATTTATCCCAAAAAAAGTGGAAGGTGAAAAATAAGAAAACATTCAATGGATAGTTGAGAGCAATTGGAAATTTATAGTGTTAAAAATAACATAGTTAATTGTAGGGGTGGCAATTAAGGGTTTGAACTTGAAAATAGCTAAGTGGTTTTAATGGGAGGGCGGTTGGTTTTAAATTTTAATGGGCAGTTGCATATGCATAATTAAATTCAGCCTATACGAGTGATTTTTATTTATTAAAAAAACGGTATTTTTGTTTTTGTTTGTGGTTTTGTTGTGTAATGGATGTTTATGGATGTAGAATCGCCCATGAACATATGCTTATGTTTGGTGTTCAATGTTATCCTATTAAATTCTAGGACTGTTAATTGTGAATTCAAATAGTTAGCTGATTGGGTTTTAATGGAGTAAATGGGGAAGGTGAATGGGTTGTGGTTAGCTCAGTCATTATGGAGAGGATTCTACATCATTTATCCAAAAAAATGTGGAAGGTGAAAATAAGAAAACATTCAATGGATAGTTGAGAGCAATTGGAAATTTATAGTGTTAAAAATAACATAGTTAATTGTAGGGGTGGCAATTGAAGGGTTTGAACTTGAAAATAGCTAATTGGGTTCAAAGGGGAAAATGAAGAATTGAGAATTGAAAAACGGCTGAATTAATTGTGAGTTGGATTTAATGAGTTAAAGAATGTGTATAATTACACTATTTTTATATAATAATATTGTTTAAAAAAATGAAAAAGAAAATAATATGACATGACATGACCGTGGCTCAACTAGAGCATAGCAACAATAAATGCTCCGCTTCAGTTTTTAGATATAAATAGATGTAATAATCAAATAGCACAAATTAACTATAAGATATAAAATGCAGGTTCAACTTACAAATTGTTAAAGAAAAATAACAAAGAAACAAAGGTGTTTGTTTTGTACCATTGTGACCATTTGTGTGAACTATGAATAAGCAAAAGCTAGTATGAAGTTTGCAGGTTGAGGAGCAGTGACTCAAGCTTTTCTACCAAAGGTTCAACTTTGAAGAAAAAAATTAAAAATAAAAAGAAAACGAGAGAGAGTCCTGTGAGTAAATCTACCCATAGGTACCTAAGCTGTCTGTGATATGGACATTTTTGGAATTTGTAGGTTGAAAATGATCATGCTTAGAGTTTGAGACCATTTGATAACTATATTGATTTTTAAGTACGATAGCCTATGCCATGCAGGCGCAGCCTTTAATGTAGAAAATGACTGGGCAAACATCGAAGGAAGATTTTCCCCCCCTAAGAGAAAAGCTCCTTTTCCCTTGATATGTAGCCAAATGAAGTAGTTTTATATATTACTTTCACTGTCTAGAAGCATATTTTCAAGTAACAATCCAACAGTCAAATTACTCAGGCCATAGGCTAGTGAGCAATGTCCATGTACCTCCTTTAATATTAAGAGCACTCAAAAACCTAAAAGAGCCTCCAAAGGGACCCTTAAAGCCAGATCAATTTGAAGACCAGCATAAAAAAATATATATAAAAAATTAAAAATGGGAATTGCAAACTTTAGGAAGGGGATCAGTACTCAGTAGGTGCTTAAAAAGACTATCAACAATTCAGTGGGACAAACCCCCAATGATAGCCAGAACACTAAATTTTCTAGAAGGTAGTGCCGTGGCTATGGCTCAATGCCCACTCACTCAATCACATATCACAAAAGCCATCTAGAGTAGGCCTAAAAGCCAAAGCAATAGTATGATTGTGCCAAAGTGCAGAACAAGTCCATCAAGAGCTCTAAAGAAGCAAAAAAAGAATACTTGACCACTAGAGTGGTCAAGAGTGCAAAGTTGATTAGGAAAGTTGCAGGAGGTGCAATCACCTGCTAACGTTACTAGTACATTATCAACAAAATCAGTCTCCTCAACAGTGAACAAACTAATCGGAATCGACCATGTGTATCTGTTCCACCATTCCAACCAATCCAAAGTCATCCTCTCTATCACCTTAATTACCATGTTCTTCAACTTGAATCAAGCCATTTCTTCTCATAGGTGCATTAACATTACTGGTACCTGCATTTTTCATGTCTCAACACTTGATTTACAATGAGAATTATGGCCAATTAACTTGGGTGATCAGCGAGCGATGAAAGCCACTAGGACAGTTGTAAGAACCGGTATTATATTAAGAGCGGATAATTAGAAGCTTTGATACTCCCAATTCAATGCCTAGTTATTGCCATGGCTTACTGATACGGCAAAGAAACCACAAAGTGACAGTATTTTCTATGCTGCCATACCTTTTAGGTCAATAAAACCCTTGCATAGAAGGATAGCATGGAACGAACTATAAGATCGCATGGATCCAACAGTAGAATTACTCAGGAGGAAAATAAAAGGACATCTATCAAACCATTTAAATCATGCAGTACATGGAGTATAAGAAGCCAATCTTTTAAAAGAGGTGAACCAATGAACTACAATATGTTAGATCGCCTAAGAAATTAAAAGACTTTCTTTGTGCATTCAGAACCCAGTAATCTCATTTTTTTTTCCTACTACATAATTATATGGTATAATACAAGAAGGAATGATTAACCTAATAAACAATTGAGAATTCGTTCAGATGAATATTGTCAGAAGCATTTCCGGTGAACAATGGAAGGTCCTGTTTCATCATAGTCTGCCTTGGTTATATGCTGATTTTGGGGAAAGACAACTTTGGCAAGTATTGCACCTCCCACCCATGCTGAACACACTGTCAAATTCTCTGGCATATATTCTGGAGCCTGTAATGAACAAAAAAATTAGAACAAGAACTTGCATTATAAAAAACGCAGCATACATGTAAGGTTATGTCAAACTTGCTAGGGTAAAACTCCTGGGAGGAGTAAAATGAAAGCAATTGCTAAACCATATTCGTTTCGATATTATTAATGCATAAAAAAGGCAGCATACATGTAAGGTTATGTCAAACTTGCTAGGGTAAAACTCCTGGGAGGAGTAAAATGAAAGCAATTGCTAAACCATATTCGTTTCGATATTATTAATGCATGTTGCTAAATACAAAAAATCACAATTAACGGTATTCCTGGGAACTAATCAAGCAAATGCAAACCCATTTAACAAAAAGCAATTGAACTCAATGGTGCATTCCATTGCAATAGAACTCTCTAATATACATCAAGCTGCAATTTTTCTACCATTTAACTAACAAAGAATGGTTTTGAGTAATATTTGTCACATAAATCTCTCAGGTTATCAAAATTTACATTTGTTACAATTGATTTCCAGGTGTCATAGAATCATTTCAATAGTTGCAACATTGTAAAATACTAAAATAGAAGCATTTGAGCGTACTTTTTTATAAACTAAACAGAAACACCATATTTGTGATTATAAATATGGTACATAATAATACATTTCAGAAGATAAATTTTCGAAGGCAAGAAAATAAAACTTATTGTAAATAATAGAAAGATATGAGAAACCAAACTTCAGATTATACATGAGAAATTACAGAAAATTCCAGAAATAATGATTTAATGATTATTTATGCACTAGAAGCAAAGGGCAAGAAATATAACAAAAAGCGAACCAAAACTTTTGCTCAAAAAATAGCGCCATCAATTCAGGTTTGAGAATCACAGATGACCTCAATAGCAAACAAGGCAAATCATGCTCTTTTTTTCTTTTCTTTTTTGATAAGTAATCAAGGCAAATCGTGCTTACATTATATTTCAAGTCCAAATCAACTATCGCAAGCAGCAGAATAGAGTTAAAAAAGTATAATTCAACAGACAGGGTAGCAAACAACTATAGATAAGATGGGCTGTGATTTTTTTTTTTAATTGGTAAGTTACACATGCACCTAGTTGGCCTTGAACCTACAGCCTCACCCTCCATCCCACTACTATTGAAAAAGGAAGTGCCATTTGAGCAAGAACACATTAACAAGATAGGCACGAAGTTCTAAACATTAGTTTTTGATTTTTAGGAAAGAACGAACAATAAGAGTTGAAATATCTATTAAATTTTTGTGATGAAATAGGTTACCTTGACCAGAGCAGGACGAACAGCAGATGAGCAGAGGCTAGCTTCTTTCTGAAACCTGTCTTCAAAACCTGCAGCCAAAAGTAATTTAACCACTAGTCAGCAACTATCAAGCAACAATTTCCCCATAAACTAGGTCACTGACAAGGCACATGGCAACATGATGTTAGGTGGGACTTGCATCACAAATACAGTTCACCATCCAAGCTCATAAATTCCTATATTCTATCTTACAATGTATGTTTGATGGAGCATCTCCATCATAAAACCTAAAATAATAACCTAAAATTCAGAACATTTTATGGATCATACCAATAGTGTAGGCTTACTGGTTTATAGATTAGGTTTAAGCTAAAAGGATTATTGAGTTTGGACTTAACTATTTAAAATGGGCTTGCTGGATTTTAGTTGGGTGTTGGGTTAATAGGTTTAGTGAGCCAGATCAGGCTCGTTAGAATCTGACCTGGTCTTATCTCCAGCTTGGGTTGGGATAGTTGGGGGAAATTCTCACATATCAATCAATTTTAGGCAATTAATAGACTATTTTGATAAGCAAATCAATACTGCAGAAAAACATATTAGTCGTACTGAGATAGGTCATTCAGCCACCCCCAAGCAAAACAATTCCATAACAAACATTCCCTACCATGAGTTCTGCAACAGTGAAAGGATTTATCAAGACAAATGGAACCAAAAAGATGGCACTACAGGCAGCACATGTCCCTTAACATTATCACACATGCAAACATTTCTTACAGAAAGCATACATAAAGACCACAGAGATCTACGTACCATTCAAGTAGCTGCAATCCTTGGCAAATTCAAAACACACACAGTAAAAAGGCTTGCAACTAGGAACTTCAACCTTTTCAAGGTCACTTGTGAAGTTTAGGCTAGCACTTGTCAATTTCTCCTGGCCCAAAAAGCTTAAATGCTTTATAAATATTTCATTTTGTCTAATAACTCCAGAGCTCCCTCTCCATCTCAAGGCAAGGTAAATTGGAAAGGAAGACAGTATTTGAGGAAAGAGAGTACATTTGTTTTTTGAATATGGTAAGTTGTAACCTGAGTTATTATAGACATACTCTCTCTTGTTGCTACTCATCTAAGTCTAAATAGCATGATATGCCCAAATCAAGAAAAGATTTCAAAGGAAAATCAGAAGAGCCCTACACATAGGGATACCTAACAATAAGTAAAGATCCATTTGAAACTCCTAGGATTTCATAAACAATGAATTTTAAAAGAGGTTTCTAACGAGAAGCACCCAAGAGAGACAGACAGAAAGAGAGAGGCCATATCATATCTATTGCAACTAAAGTTCAACAAATATCAATGAAAATAAAACACACCAGGCATCGAAGCAGTGCCACCACAGAGTACAGTGTTTTCTAGCAGCTGTCGGTGGTTATCAGATGACACTGTTGATATACTCCGAACTAGCTGCTCAACAATTCCATGTGCCTCTAAACCCAATAAAGATGGTTGAAATAAAGCCTCGCCAACAGTATATTTCTCTCTTCCAATTGTTATCACCTGAATAATAACCAAGTGTAATGTTTAGATGTGTAACATGCTGACACAAACTAAATATACCCGTCATAAAGCATACAGTTCATTGAAGAACTTGGGAAGCATTTACAGACAATGGGTAGGTTACATTTGATTTATAAATAACGTATTTGACCTACCTATCTTGCGAATTTTGTGATTAAATTTGAATTTATAAAAGATAATGATTCTCAATGAAAATATATCAATTAAGAGAATTAAGTTAGAATAAAGTTAAGGAGAGTAAGTTTCGAAGATGCAAGAAAAAGAGAGAATATCATGTACTCACTTCAACATATCCTCATCTCAACCATTCAAAGTTGGCTATTTCCTGTTTTTATAATTCATTTTACTAGAGCTCAATTTTTCATTAAACTAAAGCTATTTCCTATTTTTATAATCCGTTCCTTTCATAGCATTTAGTGCACTTACTAACACTTCATTTTGCTAAATAAAAATAAAAATAAATAAAAGTACCAAACTAAACAAAAATAAAAATACCAAGCATGCACACGCGCGCGCGCACACACACACAAAGCGAAAGAGAAAGTCCATTTTGCATAGTAAGTTAATCAAGACACTGTTCTGGAATTATGTAAATTTGGTTCTAGAAGGCTCAGAAAAACACAAGGCTACCCCGAATGAATTAATTATAAATCAGATGCATTACATCATAAATTAGAAAACCTTGAACACAAACCTGTCCATCAGGAAGGGTATGCTTCTCTATCTGGCATGAATTTTTGGTCTTGTCATAAGCAAGTTCATCATCCGCACAACACGAATATTGCTCTTTTATTTTCTCAACATCAGACATGCTGATATTAACTAGCGGATTAGATTTGTGAAGCTCTTGAGCAAGTAACTTTGTCAGATCAATACCTCCAATTTCAAATCTTCTAGAGGCAATATGCTGAACGGCACCTTCAATTACTGGAGCAATATCTGGTTAAAGCCAAAAGAAGAGGGAAAAAAAAATTCAGTCAGTTCAAATGTTCAATTGTGGTTTTCTTAGCCAGTGGACCAAAAAGTCTCCAATCCTCTCACTACTGATTCACACAGGCATGCCAAGCATTCCTATAGAACACTAAGAAGTTTCATTCTTTAAGTTACATATACCTATCTTTCCATGACCAATATCGACAGTGCATCCTGAGATACGTCCAACGGCATATAGTGATAACACTGCCTGCTCTGATGCATAAAAGCCTGAGATGTTGAACGTTTCAAACATCAGCTGCACCAACTGTTCTCTGACAGCCTGCAAAAACAATTATGTACTTTTTCAATTTCAAAAGGCTAATCTTATTATATATATATATATATATTAAAAAAATAAAATAAATAAATAAATAACAGAAATTTGGAATATTTGGTGTTGGCGAATTTCATTGTAGAGAGAAGAAAAGGAAACATATTGAGAAGTGGGTTTTAATTATTGAAAACCACTTAACAGTGTCATAATACCACATAAACCCTCTCCAACCCAATCAAAAAACCCCCCTCCATCACAGAAAGACAATCCATATTAAGCATGTGCACAAGCACTCTGAAATGGCCAACAATCAACCATTAATGATTCGCAAGAGCTGATATACAAGGTAGGGATTCTTAAAAGACAATCCCCACCCCTACGCACTGCCAATATTGTTTGTTTGGAGGTGTTGTGGTCAAGTGCACATGATGGCGCGTGAGTGATGGTGATATCAACTCTGACAGTCATCCATATAGAATGTGCAGCAAGAATGACATTTCTTATTCAATAATCTCATTAACTAAAATCTAATCTAATACTATGTATAATAGCAGAAGCCTTTAGGAGGTGCTGCCACATTAGGAAAAAAGACCACTTAAAATGCTGCCACGTTTACAACTTATTCTTTAAAATACCGTACGGTGCGTTTAAAGAGGCTCACTTTCGTCAAACGTTTGGAAAGACTCATTATAAAAACACCAAGCCGCTTAAAAAAAAAAAAAAAAAACCACACAAACCCAAAAACCCAAACCGTATTTCCCGATCAAAATTCAGACTCACTCTAACTTGCAATTCTTCGCTGCAACTCCATATACACACAGATTGGACTAGCGTGTTCCAACCTATCAAACAGACGAACAAAGAAAATCCAAAAGGAAGCAAAAAAGAAGAAGCGAAAACTAAAAACCTCTGTTTGTTCTCTGCAACAATGAAAACTGAAAATCTTTGTTCGTCCTTTGCAACAACAGGCAATTTAGAAGCTATCCCGTCCCTTCTCTTCAACAACAAGCAATTCAGAAGGTAGGCATTTTTTCCCCCTTTTTTTGTTTTCTATTCAATTACCGTTTCTAGGGTTTTCAAAAATATATGGGTTTAGTAGAAGGTAGGCAGGTTTTTTTCCCCCTTTTTTTGTTTTTTATTCAATTACCGTTTTTAGGGTTTTGAAAAGGCTACCTTTTCCCATAATTTCCGATTTATTTTTACAATTTCTTGAGTTCTGTTTGTTTGATTATTGTATTTTGTTTGGCATTTTTTTGTTATGTTTCTGCTTTTTGAATCCTACTTAAATTTTAATGGTTGGTTATCTTTTAAAAAAAAAAAAAAAACTAGCGATATTGCAATGCAGAGAAAGGGAAGGAGAAAATAAAAAGAGTTTGCGATCCAGTGGAGTTTTGTACGGCCGGCCATCGCCATCTGATCTGCTGCTCTGCCTCATCTCTCCTCTGCAACAAAATTTTTCTAAAGGTCAGTGTACTCTTTTCTTCTTCAAATACTATTTTGGTTTACTGAAACTTTTCGCCATTGCTTTTCCTTTTCGAATTAGCATATTAAATCTCCAATATGTATATGTTTTTAGTTTAAAACTAGATGTTTATACCACAAGAATTACCATCTTCCTTTTCAATATATCTGTATTTCAAAATTTTCTCCATACCGAATTGTCTAGGGTTCTTCTTTAACTCCTTTTGAAATATAGATGGATTTATTTCTCTTTCTATGGAAAAATTATAATTTCCGGTTTTAAGTACTGGTAGCATAAGGGATTTTGCCCTTGATTTTAATAGCCAAATTTCAACTTGGATGGTTATAAGTCTGAAAGTTTAGTGTGTGTAATGATGGTTTTTCTCTCTCTCTATGGATGATTTGGTCTGAAATTATTATTTTTGGTTTTAAGTTTTGGTAACATTAGGGATTTCGCCCTTGTTTTTAATACTTGGATGGTTTAAAATCTGAAAGTTTAGAGTGTATAGTAATTTATAATTTTTTTCTTAGTGAAATTATGGTTTTTTGGATTAATTACTGCATTTTTGAAATGTAAATAAATAAATTAATAACCAACTGATTACTATACACCTTCCAACAGATTTTTAGACACTGTGTTATTGAAATTATAAAAAACCTTCTTACTTTGTCATTTTGTTTAAATTATGACTTTTCTTTGGTTATTTTAGTTGTATTAGTTTTGATTTACATGTTTGAGTTAGATTTGTTTTTGTTGTGGGTTTTTGTTTCTCTCTCAAAATGTTTGTCTTTCTACAATAAACCTTCTCAATTTTATACATCTGCTTTTGTTATATTTTTATAGATTATAGAAATTACAAAAACAGATTGATTTTAGTCTTGGTTTTACATTGTAAAGAAACAGGCTCTAAATGAAATTTCTCTCAAATTTAAGAAATAAATTGTTTCACTCCAATATATATCGTTTGCTTTAATGGGAGAACAACTCTCGCACTCTAATTTTGTTTGGTTTGGGAATTAAATAAGTAAGTTGATTGAAATCACTAACAGATACATAACTTGCATAATATGAATTAAATTTGGTTGATTTGTAGTTGGATTAGTATTGATTAACGTGCTTGGTTAATTTTGCAGATACATATGCCGATTTTGGCTGTATGAATGTTTTGTATACTTTAGTAAATTTTTTTTTCTTCTAAAAAAAAAAATGGTTGTTCATAGTTTTAAGTTTAATAAATGATGTGTATAATTCTCCCTATAGTACTTGCATTACCTAACCACCTAAAGAGTTCACTATCTACATTGGCCATGGTCAATAATATTTCAAATCATTCCCTTCTTTCTCCTCTGGTTTTGTATTACTTTGTTTTATATTTTCCTTTTGTTTTTATGTAATTAGTAATGTTCTTCATATATTATAATTGTTTTCTTAATTTTATAATCACTATGAAATTAGAGGGGGTGGACTAACTCTGACTATGATATAGGTCAAAGATTAATGAAAACGTTGGGCAATGATGGCATTATCCTTAGAAAGAGCATGTAATTCAATAACTTATCACTATGTTTAGCTATTTGATTACATGAAATTTCAGGTCAATTGAGCCGCAAGTGAAAGGAAAAGATTTACTCCGACTGTGATATTGCTTTAAGTCCTTTCTCTTTCGGGTTTGTTTTCTACTAAATCATCTCTATCTTTATCTTTATCTTTATCTTTTTTATAATTCTTTTGTTAGCATTGTATAGATTTTCATTATTAACATAATAAAGCATTGTATTAAAGTTACCTAATATATGTGTTAGATAAAGATGACGTTGACAGTTTTATTTTTCTGCAGCAATTGGTTATATGATTTTATTCCTAGGTCACAAATTTCATGTCTTTCATAGAAATTGCAAAAATCATCCTGAGTTTGAATCACATTTATAAGTCCTGGAAGTATTTTATGTGTCTTGATATTACTCAAGCAAATGATATTTTAAGGATTACAAGGAATTTTATCATTAGCAGAACCTATATTATATTTTAGTTTCTCACTAAAAAAGAAATACATATTTAGTGGCCTTCCTTGGTAGATTTCTATTGATAATTGTTTGTTCTAAATTTACTTTATGTTTTTACTATCAGATTGTATCTGAAACACCAATGACTTAAATCATAGTGCTAATATCCTATAAACCATTACATCTTTGTTGGGCTAATATTCATCTTTGTGGCATTCTAACTAATATTATGGTTTTGTATTTTCAGCCAAATCAACTTATAGATAAATATTGACAAATGGCAGGTGGTAGTTACACAGTTGTCACAAATCACAAGAAATGTTGGTTGGGGTTAAAAATGTGTCTTTGTTTCAACCTATATGTATTAATCCGAAGGATAACACACTCTATCAAGTCTATGAAATTCTATATGTATTATTTTTGTGATCTTTTAAATTTATGAAATTCTATGTTTGGTATTTTCTGTTTTTGTTAGTACCATGGGTTAAAAATGTGACAAAATGAATGTGTAGGACCTTTGAACATTTGGATTTCTATATTGAAACCATGCAGGCTTAATAAGCATTTGGAATTTACAAGAGATGTGAAATGAGTCATCTTTTTTCTTTTCTTTTTTTCTTTGTAGATAGTATAATACATTTGATTAATCAAATTTTTTATTATTATTTGTAAGGTTAAAGGTAAAAATTATTCGTATTTTTTTATTGTGCAATTCTTCTGCTTATGACAATATATGTTGAGTCTCTCTCTACTTCTAATAGAATGCAAAAAAAAAAAAAAAAAAAAAAAAGGGACATGGTATTATATGGAGATTTAGTACTGGATTTTGTAATTTTTCAAGGTACAAGATTTTATGCTGCACGGCTGCACCTATGCAAAAAAATTGCAGTGGTGTTGGTGGTGAATATGAGTTTAGCATGGCATAAAAAATTAAAAATGTGACGCATTTATTTAAATATTTATTTTACTTTCTAATTTTCGTAAGTGTGGCAGATTTGGTTGGTAGTCTCAACGCACATTTATTTGACTCTTTTGGAGCTTTTACATGTCAGCCTGCAGAGAGAGATTAGTAGAAAATATTTGTTGCATCACAGAGTCTAGGATTAGAGAAACTGTCGCATATGTTTAGACCAACTTGCTTGACTGCTAATCTTTAGTCAACAGCAAGGACAGTAAATTAATTGTTTTGCTGCTGCAATTAATTATAGATGGTACATTGCAGACAGGTTTTGATTTTGATTATTTTCCCTTTTCTCAATAGTAACGGGTTACTACTTCTAAAGGGAACATTCAGGAATGTAGTGATTATTTTTAGCAGACACAGAGACATCTCTGTGCTTCAAGTTCTCAATTTCTTTGTTGCAAAAATATGTTGCTCAGAAATTGGTAAGGTGCCTTGAATTTACAGGACAAGCAGAGAAGTTCATAGATCACTGTGCTCATCAAATACAATTAAAGCCTGGAATTGGTTTAAATTTTATTTTCTGACCATGTTGAAGCCTGAGCTCTGAGCTCCAAGATCTGCCTATGAATCTATTGTAGTGTTCAAAAACGTTACTACATAAATAAGGAAAAAAGTCTTAGGAGTCACAGGTGAGGCTGGCACTTGCTTAGACGCTCGAGTGAGAATGCATTAGAAGGCTCCTTTAAGACCCTTGAGGTGAGGCAACTCTAATAAGGCACTCACTTTTTGTGACTAATTGAGCATCTTGGTTGAGGGGACAGGATTTAGAACGGTGCTTCACTGAAATAGTGACATTTTTACTGAATTAAAACTCAACTCAGGAAATTTTTTCCATTTTTCATATTTTCTACTAATAATTCTGGCTTTCTAAAATAAAGAAAATTCATCAAGGCCTATATATTTTAAGAGTAAAACAAAGAAAATAATTAAGGCGAATATATTCTTAAAAGTAACAAGGCCTCATGAACAACATGAGCATCTCAAATATTGGTGCCTACTTTACTGGGGCCAAGTGCTTATTTTGGCACTAGGGCCTTAAATGATTGCAATTATATTGCATTAAAGGTTAATTTGTTTGGCTCCAAGTAATTGTGAAAAGGCATGTCTGTTTTATTTCAATGTAATTTGTCAGGCTCCTCTGTAAATAACACCAAAGTTTGGGTTGTGATGATTGAGAGTGAAGCTGTTGGAAAATATTGGACCAGTTCTAGGAATAATGAATGCTAGCTAACTTAAGAATTTTTAATCCTATGTGATAGAGATACCAAGGGAAGAGATTAAGTTTCAAATAAATGTTGTTAGGACAACTTTTAATACAAGATGAAGAGGAAAATCTTTATTGATCATGCAAATCTTTGTGTTCAATAACTATATTCTCTCGAACCCACAACCTTTAAAAAAACCTTGAACCAATTAGTTATAACTTATGAACAACTAACCATCCACCCCCTTCCATATTTTACCATCACATTAAGTATAATATATTAAGTTGATTTTTTTCTAACTCATAAAATGATCCTGCGCATTGCACGGGTTAAACGCTAGTGATAATAATATTGGAGTTGATAATATGAATTATAAAAATAATAATAAGAAAACAACAAAGAGTTTGACAAGAAACAAGTAAAAAAAATTCCTCACCTTGGGGGTAGAAAGGGGATCTGTAAATAATATTTGTCCTTCATTGCCCATCTCCCATCCAAGACCAGAATATAGAACATGGTGCAACAGATCTTCCATGGCATCCCAGTCTCTAATGTAACCTCGAACAACTGGATCAATAATAATTTCCTCAGACAATGAACCATCATCCATCGATCCATCTTCAGGCATGCGTTTCATTTGGGTAGGAATTATCTGGATCACATAGGAAAAAAAAAGTTACAAAACTGCCTCAAGTCAAGAACATATGAACACTCCTTACATGCAGAGACAGAGCCAACACAAAACATATCATGTAATGACAATGCTCCAAAGACAACACAAATGTACATGAGCAATCACGAGTGAATATGGTTCTAAGTAGAACAGCTTCTAAAAGGAAGTGTTAGGTGGTGGACAGAAATCCAAGAGGATAGCCACAACTACCAAGTTTCAGAGAGTAATAAAACACAATATTCAAAAAATAAAATAAAATCTTTTTTTCCCAGCCTCTGTCAGCAACCATGCCAAGATTAAGCAAAAGCCTTCACCCATCTATCTCCAATAGAACAGGTAGCCTTAATTCAGTATTTTCCATAAACCAACATACGATAGAAACACTTTTCTTCTATGTACCTCAGTTTCTAAGAAACCAAACAAGGAGTGAATAAACCTCACTGACCTCCGCTCTGCCTAACCTAGTACAACTATTTGGCTTTAATACAGGTTGGCTCATCATCTCTCCAATTACACCAAAGTGGAAAATATGGTGGAGGAACAAATCGTAAATTTAATGGTGTAGGGATCTCAGTTGTGCTTGTCTGAATGGTCTCTCATCCTCAGGGACAAGTAATATTTATTCAATTGTAGACTTTATAGACTCTCTCTTTAAGAAGTACTTTGTATACACATCCTTTGTACAAGAGGGACCTCAATTATCCAAACATTCTACTCCTTTCTATTCCTCACTTTCTCAGCAATCAAACAGAAACTAAAACAAAAACCACACTCTCAACCCAGCCCTAAAAACATCTACTTTCCCTTCCTGTCAACTCAAAACCCCAAAACTTCCTTCCTTTTCCTCTCTTTCTCCCCAATTTTCTAACCAGCCAAACACAATCCTCCATTCAATAAACCTTCCCACACGAATTTAGCTCATCAGGTATTCATTTCACATTAACAAAAACAGTAAACAAAAAAAAAATCTCACTTTCAATTATCTACAGTAATAGAAAGAACTTCACATTCAACTAACCCTAACTCACTAAAACAACGAGAAAATAACGATTCAACTCATATTCCCTTATTTTCCTTTCTACAACTTTCTCAACAACCAAGCACGAAGAAAAGCCAACCCTAAGAACAACTACTTTTTCTTCCTGTCAGCTCAAAACCCCAAATTTCCTTCCTTTTCCTCTCTTTCAACACAATTTTCTAACCAACCAAACACGATTTCCCATTCAACAAACATTCTCACACGAATTTCACTTTTCACACCAACAAAAACAGTAAACCAACCAAAAAAAAAATTTAAAAACCTCTCTTTCAATCATCAATAATAATGGAAAGAACTTCCACTCCACTAACCCTAAGCTCACCAAAACAACTTCAAAGCTTCAACTCAATTTCCGCTATTTTCTTTTCTACAACTCTCTCAGCAACCAAACACAAAGAAAATCCAACCCTAAAAACAACTACTTTCCCTTCCTGTCAACTCAAAACCCCAAATTTCCTTCCTTTTCCTCTCCTTTCTCCAATTTTCTAACCAACCAAACATCATTCCCCATTCAATGAACATTCCCGCACGAATTTCACATTAACAAACAGTAAACCCAAAAAAAAAAAAAAAAAAACCTCTCTTTCAATTAGCTGTAGTAATGAAAAGAACTTCAAACTCCACTAACCCTAAGCTCACCAAAACAACTTCAAAGCTTCAACTCAATTTCCTCTACTTTCTTTTCTACAACTTTCTCAGCAACCAAACTCGATGAAAATCCAACCCTGAAAACAACTACTTCCCCTTCCTGTCGACTCAAAACCCTAAAATTTCCTTCCTTTTCCTCTCCTTTGTCCAATTTTCTAACCAACCAAACATCATTCCCCATTCAACAAACATTCTCACACGAATTTCACATCAACAAAAACAGTAAACCCAAAAAAAAAAAAAAAATTCTCTTTCGGTCATCTAACGTAATAGAAAGAACTTCACACTCCACTAACCCTAAGCTCACCAAAAACAAAAAATAAATTTTCAACTCAATTTCCTCTACTTTCTTTTCTACAACTTTCTCTGCAACCAAAACCCAAATTTAAAAACCTACTTTCCCTTCCTGTCAGCTCAAAACCCCCAAATTCCATTCCTTTTCCTCTCCTTTCTCCAATTTTCTAACCAACCAAACATGATTCCCCATTCAACAAACCTTCTCACACAAATTTCACATCAACAAAAACAGTAAAACCCAAAAAAAAAAACCCTTTCTTTCAATTATCAATAATAACGAAAAGAATTTCACACTCCACTAACCCTAAGCTCACCAAAACAACTTCAAGCTTCAACTCAATTTCCTCTACTTTCTTTTCTACAACTTTCTCGGCAACCAAACACAAAGAAAAGCCATTCCTAAAAACAACTACTTCCCCTTCCTGTCAGCTCAAAACCCCAAACTTTCTTCCTCTTCCTCTCTTTCAACCCAATTTTCTAATCAACCAAACATGATTCCCCATTCAACGAACATTCTCACACGAATTTCACATCAACAAAAACAGTAAACCAAAAGAAAAAATCTCAACTTCCACTCCACTAATCCTAAGCTCACCAAAACAACTTCATAGCTTCAACTAAATTTCTTTACTTTCCTTTCTAAAACTTTCTCAGCAACCAAACACAAAGAAAATCCAACGCTAAAAACAATTACTTTCCCTTCCTGTCAACTCAAAACCCCAAATTTCCTTCCTTTCCCTCTCTTTCAACCCAATTTCCTAACCAACCAAACATCATTCCCCATTCAGCAAGCCTTCTCACACGAATTTCACATCAACAAAAACAGTCAACCCAAAAAAAAAAAAAAAAAAAAACCCTCTCTTTCAATTATCTACAGTAATAGAAAGAACTTCACACTCCACTAACCCTAAGCTCACCATAAACAACGAGAAACATAAATTTTCAACTCAATTTCCTCTATTTTCCTTTCAACAACTTTCTCAGCAACCAAACACCAAAAAAAACCAAACCAAAACAAAACAAAAAAAAGGTTAAAGCTTTAGAGTACCATGGAAGGAGCTTGATCGGGAATGGCGGGACCGGCTTTGAGGAACTTGGAGCCGGCATCGACCACCGCAGCCTCCATCTAAAGTTTCCGTTTGAATCAAAAAGAAAAAAATCAAATCCAAAACCCTAAAAGCTTTTGAGCTTGTATATATATATAAATTATATATAATAGCTCTGGTTCAAAGCTTCTTCTATTAGCGTTTTGTTTGGGAAGCGAGAAAATAAAATAAAATAAGAGAATGGCTTTTTTTTTTAGTTGTATTTAGCGGGATGAACTAAACAATTTGAATCTGATGATAATAACACAATTTTTTTTTTTTTTTTTTTTTGTACTTGTTCTTTCTGCGGTGCCCTTGTAGTCTTTGTTTGTTTGACTCTTTTTTATGTGTGTGTGTGTGTTTTTTTTTTTTTTTCAGGGGAAGAGTAATAAGTAATAACGGTGAGGGTTTGAGTAAATTTAATAGTAATATTTTGAGTAAATTTTAAATTAAACCCATAAAGTTTAAGAGGGTTTGAATTTTACACATTAAAATTTTGGAATTTAAATTTTACTCTTGAAATTTTTGAGTATTTGGATTTTACACTTAAATTCTGAAACTTTAGGAGGTTTTAGGGTGTAAAATTCAAATACTCTCAAATTTTAAGAAGTAAAATTTAAATACCCTTAAAATTTAGACAGTAAAATTTGAATTATGAAATGTTAGGTTGTAAAATTCAAATATCTTCAAATTTCATGAAATAAAATTTAAATTTTGAAATTTCAAGGTGTAAAATTCAAATACCCCTAAACTTTAAGGGTGTAATTTGTAATTTACTATAATATTTTCTCTCTTTTTCTTTTATAAATAATAATACTTAATTTACTTCTTTTTATTATTATTGAAAACTTAGGTTATGTTTGCCATTACCTTAAAAAACTAGTTTTTTTTACTATTTAGCTTATTTTTACTACTATTCATAAGTCCTATTGTACTTTTTGATACTATTCATGAATCCTACTATACTATTTCAAATACTTTTTAGCTTTATCTACAACACTTTCAGTAAAAAGTTTTCAGTTTCAACTAAATAAGTTGTAAGGACCTGATTTGAACTCTTAGGCCAACAGATGTATGAACTTAAGCCCAAAAAGTTCAAAACAATAAATTTGTAGAAAATCGGTTAGAAAACTGGACTTTGGTGAATTAAATAACAAACCAATAGATTTTGATGGCAAAGAAATAAAGATAATAGACATTTACTAAGGAGAAACGTCCTCAACCAAGTCCAAGGAGACTGATTTTTAGGTCTTGCCTTTGAAGCTTTATTACAAGCCTGGTTCTAGATTATTACAGTGTTTCTCTCTTGATTTTCCAATCCCTCTCTCATGGAGGGTCTCTTACATCATATAAATCCACTTGGTCCATCTTGATCCTACATTTGTTGATTGTTTGAGTCCTTATTTGAGTACTTGTCCCGTCAAATACCCTATTTGGCTTTATGTGAGTTATGGTAGCTAAGGTAACATTGTTCAAGGGTCTTATCCACATAAATGCAGCCAGAAAAGTAGTTGCAATGCATTTAATGCGATGGTAGCAACTTTTCCTTAGATATTTTTGAGTTCCCTTCCTTCTTGTATGTTCATGAGGCACGTTCTTATCACTGGGGCTTCTACGAAGGTTACTTTCATTGTTGGAATACTCATCTGAACGATAACTATCATATCCGAGGAGGAATTCCTCCTGGAATCACCTTCCATTCATTTCTTATTTATGAGATTCTGAACTGGAATCCCTTATAACCATTTATCCCTCCTTGGACCTGTCAACATCATCGGACAAAGCCCAAGGCCCAATATATGATTTTGGGCCCTTATCCTTACATAAGTTATTCCCAGGTGGACTCTTAACTTACCTCTAAATGAAATATTTTAGCCATTGTTATAAAAGTTTGGACCAAAAGTTTCAAGCAAAATTTAACCTTTCATAGGTTTTGGGCCATGATTTAATAATGAGTTAATAAAAATTAAGAATATTTTACAAAAACCTAAAAAAAAAAGTTAAAAATTGATAGGTGAATTTTTTTAAATACATAGAATATATATTCAAAATAAAAAATATATATATATAGATAAGCATATGACTTAAGACAATATTTGTATAAGCTAAACATAAAATGCTCCTTTTTCTTTTCAAAAATTTAAAATTATTATAGCTTTGATGTATAATTGTATTTGGGGGGTAAAACAGATTTTTTGGATTAAAAAAAAAGTGTGGTCGATAATTGCAATTTTGGTGATTGAATAGTGCAAATTGAAAAAACTCTAAAAATTTGCCTTTTTAAAACTGCAGATATGGTGTGATTTGTAAACATAATTCGGCTAAAATTTCACTATCAAACAATTTCCTTTTTTGTGTTTAACTTGTTAACGCGTGTTTCCTCTACAAAAACACCTATCCAAATGGGCTCTTAAACTAAAACTACTAAGGTTGCACCTGCAGTTGAAGGTAAATTGGTCTCAATTTAGTGAAAGTTGGAAAAGAGTCTTTATATAGGCAAAAATTTCAAGTTTTTTGACTCAATAATCTTTCAAGTTCAATGAAGCCTATATGTAAATGTTTATGGGTCAAATGTGGCATGCATCGTAACTCCCTAATCTAGAAGTATATAAATATGGGTTGTGCTAACGGTGCCCGTTAACAACACATATTGTGGCAACTTTTTAGGTTTTACGGTAACTTTTGACAACTTTTTGGTAATTTTCTCTCTCTTTTGGTAATCTTTTTGAAGACTTTTTTTCTTTTTTTTAAATGAGACCCAAAAAGGGAAATCTCAACAAGCACCATGCAGTGCTTGTTAACATTTCCCTATAAATATTATTGAAGATAAATTATCTAATCAACCCACCTATGAACACACCTAATTTCACAATATATTTTGGTGTAAGCTTATGACTGGATTACAATACTTACACACAAACCACCACTAATAGACTGTTATAATTGTGAAAGCTTTGAACTGAGTAATGATCCAAATGATAAAGAATGGCACTAGGTCTAACTTTACTTTGAATGCAATTGATAAAAACTACTGGTTGCTATAAACTAGTTCCCGCTGAGGTTGAATTCCTCCATTTCACTCATTTTTTATTTTTTTAATATATATACTATATTTCTCAGAAAAACTCCTACAATTTTCTGTTGATTAAACTTTCTAGGAGCATACCAAGTTCATGAGCATGGTCCATGGTCAAAAAGTATTAGACATTTAAGTTACACTGGAATGGTTAAGTTGAAACGAAAAGGGGGCAAAGAAGAGGAAAAAAAAATGTATACAAATGGTAGTCAGCATACATCAATTGCTTGCCTAAACCAAATTTATATACAAAACCAAATAACTTTAATGCTGTATCATATCAGACTTGCTGCAAATGATTCATGGCTGCAGCAGCATGCACGATAATCCTGCAGGCTATCGCCCTCGATGATCAAAGCCATGTCCATTAAATTATAGTAGTCTGTATCCAGTGAAAAATGGCCATTGGTTGCAGGAGCAGAGGGTTCACCATCCCCCACCAAAATTAAGCTGGATTGCTCGCCAATGGGGGAATCATTGTCACCAGTATCCTCAATGACAGGAGGTTCAATACTTAATTTCTGCATGTCAGTCAAAAGAGCTTCAAGGGGAGTCCAAGTCTTAGAATTTTCCTGAGATGCAAATTTCACATCCAGAACTGGAGTCTTGAAATCCACTGCAGAAGCATAAGAAAATTCAAGAACTTTCTGCAGAATGTCAGACCCAGAGTTTTTGCTTTCAGTAGCAGCAACTAATTCCAAGCTTGCAACAGCTCCTTCCTGGCTAGTATCAGAGACATTCTCAGTCTGACTTGGAAGCACACCATTTGAAATATTAGTATTATCAGGAACTGACATGTCACTTATCTCATTGCTCACTTCTTCATTTTCATTTTCCTTCTCTATCTGATAGGAATCCGTTCTTGCCACATCAGGTTCAGCTGAAGAGACACCAGTGTTGATTCCTGTAGCCTGACAATCGTCTTCTCCTCTGTCATAGTTCTGGCAATTGTTGTGAGGCCCCTCAGGTGTCTTCTCTGAGTAGTCATCATTAAGAGATCTAGTCACATTCCTTTCACCCTCTAAAAAAGTATCGGATGAAGTTGAATCTTTCATGCTCTGTGTCCCATATGTTTTATCATAAGAAACTGAATGATCTGTATCTATTTCACATTGAACTCTAGTTGAATCTTTTTTATCGTCATTTCCATCTTCTTCATTTGAAAACTCGGGGGCTTTAACTGCAAGAGTTTGAGTATATGATGGAGGCTGAATTGAAGTTGAAGATACAAATCCTGCCAGTGCTGATGCCAAAGCATCATCAATTGACACAGCTTGCTTTGGTTTATCCTTTAAAGGACTTGTCACTGATTCTGACGCCAAATTTTCTTCCTCGTCATCAACATTTGAAAACTCAGGAGCTGTAACTACTAGACTTGGGACCACCAAAGTAGCAGTTACTGAATGAGACGTATCATTAAAAGGGATGGATATGGCATCTGAACAAAAATCCTTCTTATCTGATTCAAATGACCCATAATTAAGACAACCATTTACACTACTGTAAAAGGAGTTGGTAACTGATTCATTGCTAGAAAATTCAGGAGCACAAATTCTTGAGCGAGATGGCAATTCAAAATTCTCTGATTTCTTGTTTAGCACTTCAAGTTGCTGCTCTACTCTCTGGAGTCTTGCCTCAATGCTGCCTATGGGCTTCAGCATGTTTTCTTCAAACCTCAAAAAAAGATCTTCTATTCTGGCCACTCGAGAAACAAGTTGGTCCATGGCTCTTTCAAGATGAGTATATGGTGGGTTATCAGGCTTGATTTCTAAAACAGGAACTTGTGGAGGGTTCTGTAACTGTGCTGGACCAGCACCATCACCATTCACTTCTTGCAACTTGACATCTTGATGGTCAGTTATGCTGGATTTTCCTTCCTGCGGAATTTTAGCAGCAAAAGTTGTTGGATCAGTTGATCTTGAACCAGACCCTGGGAATTTCTGCATTTCCCTTGTATCAGTACTGCGTTCAGTTGACTTGGAAAACTGCAAAAGGGTAGGTACAAGCACGGCCATAAGAGAACTTCTAGCTGAGTTTTCAATCTGACCCTCTTGATTTTCAGAATCAGTATCATCAACAGGATCGGCAAACACATACACTTCATCAACATAGACACACCCCTTACTCTGAAGTGAGAGCAGACGAAGTGTGAGGGATTTGCAAGGACTAGAATCAGTAATCTCTGCTGTAGCCTCATATAACTCCTGAAATTTTTAAGATTAAGTGAAAAAAAAAATAATGAAGAAAAAGAAGAAAAGCACAAAAGAAAAAACTGAAGGGAAACATGCAAGCAAAACCAGGCTTGAATAGTCATTACCCTAAGCATTCCATCTTTTGATAGTGACCCTTCCTAGAATTTTTTTTTCTTTCTTTAATAAGTAAAATGACAAGTAAAACTGGCTAGAGAGCCTTCCCAGATTTGGGAAAACAAGCCTAACAATTTTTTTTGATAAGTAAAACAAGCCTAAGAAATAAAGCATAAATTACTCAAATTTCCCCTGGAATCTCAAAAATTACACCTACTTCCCTTGTATTTTTTGGAATTACAGTGCAGTAGCAGTTAAGAGATACCATAAACAGAAAATGAAGATTGTCAATTATACCCTTACCATTAAAAAAAAAAAAAAAATTGCTTCATCCCAAGGGAGGGGGGACGGGTTTGAAATTAAAAGATTTATGTCATTTATCCTCCTCCTCCTCCTCCTCCTCCTCTTCTTCTTTCCTCAACCGTAATATTTCACTTCCTTTTTATCTACAAGTCCTATATTTACAAACTCAAAACCACCATCAGAGAATCCAACTTGAACTTGATTCCATCTGTTAATCCAAATCTCAGGATCCCAATCCCAAATGAAATACCAAACCCAACCAGAATCCATATGCTAACCCCAAATCCATATAGAAGAGGTTCGACTATCAGCAATGAGCATTGCATATTCTGTAATGTCGTCTTAGCACTGTGTGGGTTCCCCTTGGAAAACCAGGTTTGTTGAGCGGCTTTGTTGGTTGCAAATAAGCAAAACTCAATGGTCTATCAGTCCACACTGACAACAAAAGTTGCAGTGAAAAAGTAAAACTTTGGCTAATGTGAAAGGTTCAAGTGGTGGCTGGATTTAACAAAAGCAATGGCTTTTAGCCGTCGGAAGTAGAGGGTAGCGGTTGGTTGAATTCCCCCTTAAGAATAGACTTGTTTTCCCTTGGATCATCAACACCAGGTTTCATTTCATAAGAAATGAAGCCTCTATGAAAGTGCGATTTGCAACTTCTGTTTGGACAAGGATCTCACCACCTGCCCTGAGGTAGGGGGAGGGGGGACCTTCTATTGATTAGCTAGGGGTATTTTTCTTTTCTTTTTTTAACATACTATGTGATGTGGGACAAGGGGAACAACAAAAATCTGACTTAGAACTCTTGGAGCAGATCTGGTAACACTTCAGTTTAGTGGGTTTAGGGTTAGGTTTTGGTGGGGAAGATCTGGAAAATAATAGGGTTATAGGGTTTTCCAATGGAATGAGGATTAGTAGAGTTTAGGGATGAAACAAAGGAGAACAATCAAGGTTTGGGTGGCTTTTCCTGTGCTGTGAACAGTGGTCCGTGAACAGTAAATAAAATAAAAGATAAATTCTAGGAATCACACCTAGACTTCCTAAGCATCACACCTAGGGTTCCTTGGCATCACACCTTGGAGAAGGTTGCATCACACAAACCAACTCTTTAAATAGCTCTTAAATTCTGAAAACATTCATTAATAATTAACCAACTCAATAGAAAGTACTACAACTCTTGAAATAGAAGACTAAAACTAATCCTAGTAGCACTAGGATTTCTAAAAACCCTAATGACACTTGGACTTGGACTCCATAGGCTTTTACTACTAAGCCCAATTAACCAATCCTAAATAAAACCCAAAAGAATATCTAATGGACTATTAGCAAAGCCCATTCCAGAATATTATGAAACTGCAAAATTGCCCTTGAGACTTAGAATCAAATAAAATATAACAAGTCTGTCTTCTCATTGCCTCCTACATTACTATGATAATTTAAGTTTTCCATTTTTGATTCCATGGTGGTTAATTAATGGGATGGACTTCAATTATGCCATCCATAAAACTTAAGGAAAGTACCTTATCCAAAAATAAATTAACCAAAACAAAGTCCTCGTGAGTTGAAATTTCATCTGCTTTGATCCTATTGCTAACTAGGACATGTGAAGAGAACATGTTTCCTCTTTTATTTTTTGTAATTTTTCCTTTGTGTTTCTTGGGGAGGGTACAAAAGTGTATACACATGAAATTTCACCATTTCAATAGCATAAAATGAGGACAGAAAAGACTTGAATAAGTACATGAATAGTCATCACCATACCTGTTTGCTTGTCCATGCCATGCTATCAGCCTTTGATGGCACAGCGATGGTTTTATTCTCAACCACAGGACCACATGGGGCTTTCACTTCAACCCAGCCATCTTCATTGGTGGTCAAATTACTACCATTTTTTATCTCTTCTTCACCGACGCCTTTTCTAGGCCCATCCAGATTGGCAGTAACATCTTCAATGTCAGTTGTGAGCACTTCCTCATCTCTAGCAGCAATACCGCAGCGAACAGTACACAGATACTCATTGTCTTTCTGTGGGCCAGATTCATAGTATATCTCATAGACTCGAGCAGTACTTCGAACATAAACCTGCCTCACCTCATGCTTTTGCGTGAAACCAACTGTAGTGCAAGAAGTTCTATATCATTTATGAGGATAATGTGCAAGGTTCCAAGCAATTTTCTCTTCTACTTTCACTAGAAGATAAATCAATAAAAGTTTTTGGAGGATGTTTGTACGTCAAGAGCTACTTAACAAACCCAACCAATTTTACCCAAGTTTCGTAGTCATAGAAATTGCTTCTATATCTTTTATAAGTAATTATACTTCTTAAAAAAATAGGAACTACCTCATAGAAATATAATCAAAAAGAGAGATTGTGGTTTTCAGGGAGTGGAATAGCTAAGTCCCAAAACATAGAAATTGCTTCAAACTACCTCATAGAAATTGCTTCTATGCTTTATCACCTACAAAATTGGAACAAATATCTAGAAATGACCAGCGCATTCAATGACAGATAGTCGAATTCAATAACAAAGAAACAATATCAATATTGCTGAAATGATCATCAAGTTTTATCATGTTTCTAGATCCCCATAATGCTTTGTTTAATTATTCCATTGCGGTATATGTAGTCCTCTATTAAGCTTAGTATAGTTTTCATGCTGGAAAAACCTAAGAAAAATAACATAAAACTCAAAATCAAACTTTAGTTTCCTTTGATTTTTCAACCAAACAGAGAATTGCACCCCAATCTTTGCGAACATAAATTCACTAACCCTATCCCTAATTTCTTCTATTTTTTTTTTAAAGGAAAAACAATAAGGTGCAAAAAGAACAGATGACTAAGTCTAACAAAGAGAATTAAAAAACCTATAAACATAAATTTTCTTTTCCTTTGTTTTCTCAATAACCAAACAGAGAGTAACAACCCCAACCTTTGCTAACATAAAATCACTCATCCTCTTCAAATTTCTTAAATAAATAAAAAGTAAGGCTCAAACAGAACAGATAACTAACAAAAATAATATAAAAACTCAAAATTTTAGAATTTTCTTTTCCTTCATTTTCTCAAGAACAAAACAGAGAGTTAAAACCCAACATTTGCCAACACAAATTCACTAATCCTATCCAAATTTCTTCAAAAAATAATATAAAAGCTCAAAATTTTAAATTTTCTTTTCCTTCTTTTTCTCAATAACCAAACAGAGAGTTAAAACACCTACCTTTGCTGAAATAAATTCACTAATCCTATCCAAATTTCCTCCAAAATACAAAAATAAGCAAAACGGAACAGATTATGAACAAAAAGAATACAAAACTCAAAAACCAAACAGAGAGTTAATACTTAATCCCTTACCATTGCCAACATAAATTCCACTAATCCTATCCAAATTTCTTCATTTTCCTTCATTTTCTCAATAACCAAACAGAAAATTAACCCGAACCTTTCACTAACACAAATTCACCAATCCCATCCAAACTTCTTATTATCAAAACAAGTAAATAAAGCTCCAAACAGAACAGACAACAATTCATCTACTTAATTTTCCCTGAAAACATTCCAACTAACAAAAAGAAACGAGTATAGTAGCAAAACAAGTAAATAAAGATCCAAACATATCATATGGCGAAATCAATTCTCCCAGAAAACTCACAGTCATTCCTCGGGAAAAAGTTTTCCCGGAAAACATTCCAACTAATAAAAAGAAACGAGTATAGTAGCAAAACAAGTATAGAAAGATCCAAACATATTATATAACAATTCGCAAAACCAATTCTCCCGGGAAATTCACACTCAGGAAAATGTTTTCCCGATAAATATTCCAACTAACAAAAAGAAACAAGTATAGTCAATAGTGGCAAAACAAGTAAATAAAGATCCAAACATATCATATAACAATTCGCGAAATCAATTCTCCCGAAAAACTCACACTCATTCCGCAGGAAAAAGTTTTCCCGGAAAACATTCCAACCAACAAAAAGAAACGAGAATAGTAGCAAAACAAGTACAGAAAAGTCCAAACATATCATAAAATGTTTGGCGAAATCAATTCCCTCGGGAAATTCACACTCAGGAAAATGTTTTCCCGGAAAACATTCCAACTAACAAAAAGAAACGCGTATAGTGGCAAAACAAGTAAATAAAGATCAAAACATATCATATAACAATTCGTGAAATTATTCCCGGAAAACTCACACACTCTAATTCCAAAAAGAAATAAAAAGCGAGAAATTGAAATTTCGTTCTAGAACGTACTTTTGATCTCGCAAGGGCTCGAATCCGGTGAGGGAGGGCGCAGAATAAGCGGGGATTTGTTGAGTGTAGTTGGATTTGAATTGGCGATTGTGGTGGTTTCTTCATCTTCTTCTTCTTCTTCTTGATCGTTGGAAAGATAGGACTCGAAAGTGACGGAATTTACGAGAGAGCCACCGGCGATGGTCCAGTTCGTGGAGGAGCTCGACGAAACTGCGGTGGTGGTGGTGTTTTCCGATTCCATGTTGGTTCGTTTTCTTTGCGTTTGGGTATTGTGACTCTGACTCTGTATCTGTGTGACTGCTGCTAGTGCTATATATATATATATATATATATCTTTTTCGGATTTCTTTTTTAACTTTTTGACTGGATAATTTGTGGTTTGCGTTAAATTAACTCTACCAAGTTAACCTCTCAAAAAAAATAAATAAACTACATAAGTTTTGTATTTTTTTTTTTTTTTAGGAAAATATAAGTTTCGTAATTGATGAAATATATATTCAGAAGTTCTATCTTTCAATCAAAAAAATAAATATTATATGTATTCATAAGTGTCTCTCAATCTTAATTGAAAAATAATTAAGAATATTATAGTGATGTTTTTAACATAGATATTCACACTTCAAATCTCTCTAGTTTGATAGTTATTAAATTATCGAATTAAAAGTTGAAGAAATATCACACACCATAATTTCTTTCAATTTATTATTCCATTGGAGGACTTGCTCAATGGATTTAAAAGACATGTTGTAAAGTCAAAGATATTAAATTTTATTTATTGCACTATCGATCTATAAATTAGGTTGGTTTGGGTCGATTAGACCTTGAGATTGAGGCATGATAAAGAGGTGTTGAGCACTTGAGCCGAACCCATTTTACTCTTTATAAGTGCACAAAAATGGACTAAGTGCACTGAATGAGACCCAATGGACCAAAGTGAACTGAATTCGACCCAATTGAACTGAATCGACCACATAGGACTAAAGTCAACAAAATAGGACCGAAATAGATCGAATAGGACCGACATAGACTAAATAGAACAAAAGTGGACCGAAAAGGATCTAATAAAACCAAAGTAGACCGAAATAGACTGAATAGAACCAATATGGACAAAATGGACCAAATATGACCAAAGTGGACTGAATTAGAACAAAGTGGAACGGATGAAACCAAAGTGCATAGAATAGACCGAATATGACCATACTGGACCGAAAATTGACCGAAGTGGAGAGAATAGACCGAATAGGACCGAATAAACTAAAGTGGACCGAATGGACTAAATGGGACATGCATGGACCGAATATGAACAAAGTGGACAAAATGGACTGAACTATACTAAAGTAGACTGAATAAGACTGAACTTGACAGAATGGACCAAATATGACTGAAGTGGAGAGAATGGACTGATTTGGACCGGCTAAGACCGAATGGACAGAATAGGACCAACATAGACGGAATAAGACCAAAGTGGACTGAATAAACCGAATAAGACGAAGTTAATAGAATAGACCAATCAGGACCAGTGTGGATTGAATAGTGCCAAGTATGCAGAATGGACCAAATATGACCTTAAGGAACCGAGGAATGATACCTAATGGCCTGAATAAGACCGAATAGACCAAATATGGACAAAGTGGACTGAATAAGTCCGAATAGACTGAAGTGGACCGAATAAGACCAAATGGACTGAATAAAATCAAAGTGGACTAAATAGACCAAAATACTAGGCTGATATGGCCCAACAAGAATTTAGCAATAATAAATGCTATAGACATGGCTAATAACTCACTTTTCATAAAAATTGAAAAAATTTAAATGGAACACATGGCGCAAAGAAATATATATAGACACGGCTAGCTCTTTTGAAAATTGACATCTATGGAACATAAAAATATTGTTATCTCAGAAACATTGCAACATAATGCTTGTCTTATTATCTTCTCCAAAAAAAAAATTTAATAAATAAAAAAACTTGTCTTATTAAGAATTTCAGGGACTTAAATAAGAGAAATTACAATACTTCATACGGTATGAATTTATATAGAAAATTATATTGTAAAGACATTTGCATGTGCTGAGCTAGTCATTTGTGTACCTAAGGCACTGCCAACTCTTATTTTTAGTCTTGTTATTGCTTTTTCCTGTTTACCCAGAAAAAAAATTAAATAAATAAAGACATTTGCATGAGCTGAGCTTGTACTAAATTATATAATAAAAAAATGTATGTACTAAGTTAATATGGGTTATATAAATTGCAATACTTCATACCGTATGAATTTATTTTGAAAATTATATCGTAAAGACATTTGCATGAGCTATTCATGTACTAAATTATATATATATATATATAAAATATACTAATAGTTATGGATGGTACTAATTATTTCATTACAATATCTTTTATTTCTAATAATAAAGATTACTATTATTAATGTAAACCTTAAACGTGACCTAAGGACATATTTGGTAGACTGTAATAGGCGCAGTACTGTAATAGTAATTTCTATAATTTAGTTATTCTTTAGTTTGGTTATGTTTTTATTACAAGAAATAATCATTCCTTATAAATAGCTATTCTTCAAAATGAGGAATAATTATTTCTCTTTAAAATTGTGTATTAGCTATTCCTTAGTAAGAGCAATAATTTCAAAACTTAATATATTTTCAAATAAACAAACTTTCCATATATGTCTAACAATTATAAAAATAAAAAATCATAAAAAAATAACACATATCTCTCTTAAATTTAAAAATAACAATTTTTAAGGAGATATAATTGTATGAGTAAGATATTTCCTAAAATAAATGTTAAGTTTCATTCTAATGTTATAACTTACAACCAAACTTATGAATAGGTTTAGTTATTATAGTATAACACATTTTATTCCTAGTAATAAAAATTACAATTTCTATCGTCATCTCCATTCAATATACCAAACATACCCTAAGTGAATATAGGTTATACAGATGAATATTAGAAACTACAGTTTATTTTATTTTAGAATATATTATAAACACAATGCTTACCCCAAGTTGTAAAAGCTAAGGTAAAATAGACACCGTAAATTTAACATATGGTTGGAAATGGTGGATGGCCTTAAAAAATAAAAAGAAAAAAATTCACTTGAACCTTTTTTACTTATTAGTTAATAATGATTTTGTTAATAGAGAAATTAAAATAGTTATAGCTAGAAAATTCAGATTTCAATTTAAAACATTTTTTTTTTAGAGAGGAAAATTTTAAAGCTTTGTATAAGGTATAAAATATATTTATATATTGATGAAATAAGTTATAAAAATGTATAAGTTAACCAAAATTAAAACTTTATTATCATATATTCTCACTCCATTTTATGATTGGATCTCCAGCAAAGCGCACCGTTTTTGTTGCGTGGGAAAAAAAACGTTAAAAATTGATTGTGCGCGCCAGATAGGGGTCGAACCTATGACCTTCCGCTTAGGAAACGGACGCTCTATCCACTGAGCTACAGGCGCTTGGTTGGTATATTGTATATCCATAATAATTATATAGCTGAAGAATACCTGCACTCAACATCCCATGCCCAAGGCAAACATTCCCTTTTCAATATCTATTTCTCTCCCCAAAAAGGGAAAAAAAATTCTCATAAAAATACTCACAATTCAAGTCAAATCAAGCTTAGAGATAAGCTAACAATTTGACCTTCACCTAACCTTGTTCAACCAACTAAATATTGGATGGGTGGTAGTTAAAAAAAATAAATATAAAGTCAAATCTTACTATATCAACAATGTAAACGACTTACCCTACCCTTTATTATTAGTAGTCGTTAAAAGAAAGGGCGAGGAGCTAGCTAAGAAAGAAGAGTGTGTAACCGTAACTCATACTCATTGAAGAAAAAGTTTATGCAAAAACGATGACCATGCGACTTCTTTTTAGGCTCAATGGTGCTAGGAAGATGACATGACTTGGGATTCATATATGCAATGCATGAGAGAAAGATATAAAGAATGAGAAGAAAGAATGAGATATCTTATCGTGTATCGTAAGATACATAAACACTTAATAAAATTTGTAAGAACCAAATTTGAACTCCTAGCCCAAGAGGTATATGAACTTAGGCCCAAAAAGCCCAAAACAATAAATTTGTAGAGAATGGGTTAGAAAACTGGACTTTAATGAATTAAGCTGCAAGAAAACAGATTTTGATGACGAAGAAAGGAAGATAACAAATTTACACTAAGGAAAAATATCCTCGGCAATGTCCGAGGAGACTGGTTCCTATCAATTGCCTTTGAAACTCAATTACAAGTTTGGTTCCTAATTGCTACAGTGTTTCTCCTTTTTTCTCCAATTCCCCTTTCCTCAGGGGTTTCCCACATTATATATCCCCCCTTGATTGATTGTGGCCCTCCATTTGTTGATCATCCTAGTTATTACTTGAGTTCTTGTCATATTGGACATACTTTGTGGCTTTCTGTGAGTTGGGATAGCCTAGGTATCACTGTTCAAGGGTCTTCTCCACATAAATGCGGCCATAAAGTTAGCTGCAGAACATTCAATGCGATGGCAGCAGCTTTTTCCTAAGTACATCTAAGCCTCTTGCCCTCTTACACGTTCATAATATACGTCCCCATCAATGGAACCTCCTAGAACGTCACTCTGATCGATAGGGTATACCTTTGATCTGTGCCCTGTTCATCCAAGGAGATACTCTTCCTCGGACCACATTCCCACACCTTACTCATGGGATTCTGAGCTTGACGTCCTTATTACTGTTTATCCGTCCTCAGACCAATCAACGTCCTCGAACAGAGCCCAAGGCCCAATATACAATTTTGGGCCCTTATCCCTACAATAACCCTTTAAAACTCTGGTTTTTCCCTCTTATCCGAGGAGAAAAAGTGGGGTTTTGATTTTTAAGAATTAAAGTCATTCATTTATTTGGTTCACACGCGTGAGATTACCGTTTTGCGCATCCCATAATTATTACTGACGCTTTGGAGCCCGCGATACGTCATTAATTGCTTCAGACGGCGCTTTGTTCCCTACATCCAACGGTGAGAAGTAGATCCTACGGTTGATATTTCTTCTTGAATTTTGGGTGGAATAACTCCCACTCAACTCCCCTTTCTATATAAGGCATCCGGGGAAATCCTTGCTCCCTATTTCACTAGTTTTCAAGCTCTCCAAAGATCCGTAGCTCTTAAACTCTCAAACCTTCCCAAACTGCTAAAGTCTCCAAGTCCTTTTTCCTTAAGAATTTCAAACTTTTAAGAAGTACTAGAGGCACTATTTGCACCAAATTCTTGTAAGTTTCTCCTTTCCTCAGACCCTTCCTCCTCGACCAGTTTCCTCCGCCTTCCGTTCTTCATCTCCTTTTCTCAAAAACTTCATCCCTTTCCTCTTAGTTTGACCAAATTGGTAGGTTTAAGCACCTAGTAAATTCTCTCACCGCCATGGAGGATTTTAGGGCTAAGTATAACATTTCGTAGGGAGTAGCCCTGCGATATTGTGCCCCAAACCAAATTCTTACAGATAGAAGAGATGGCGATTTGTCATTCCTATAATTGCCTTCATAGAGGGAGGAATGACACTTCTAATGGGTAAGATAACTAGAGATTACCTAATCAACCATAGACTGTGTCCCTACCAGTGCGCCTCCAACCTGTTTAGAGTTTTAGGGAGTTTAGATGCTCTGAACAAGCAGATGAATTTAGGGCTCACATGGCACGATGTCGTTCATATGTACGAGTGCCATTCCCTTAAAAATGCGGGATTTTATCTCAAGTCCCGATCTGACATTGTTAGACTAGTATCATGTCTTCCTAAGTCCAATAAAGGCCTGAAGGATAATTACCTGATCGTCTCCGAGGAGTGGCACAACGGTCTTCACTGCCCAACTCAAAAGGGAAAAAGAGGTGGGGTACCTTAGGATTAGGTCCCTCGGCGGGGAATTTAGATTCTTTAACCTTAACCATGTCATTATTTCCCTTTCATTTTGCTTTCTTTTGATGATGGATTTTAACTTTCTAACCATGTTTTACTCCTCAGCTATTTTTGCAAATAAGAGGCAAGTAGCTCCTAGGCTTAGCCTGACCAACGTTGTAGTTCTCAACTACTTGCTGAGATCTGAAATCTTTGTAAGTGAGGACAACCAGCTGCGAGCCGTCCACTTGATTTTGGATTTCAAGTCCATCTCAGAGATATACCAAGAAATTGGCCACGCCATAAGAGCGGGTGACCCACTGCTGGCCTGAATTGACGTATCATAACCAAATTTCCTAGCCCAAGACAACCTTCCACCAGTCATACTGCCACCCCAACAGAATCCTCCACTGGTCATACAACGACTCCAACAAGTTCGCTTAAAGCAGCAGCAACAGCACCAGGAGAAGAGATTGCCTCCTCAAATTCCTCTTTTGAATAAGAAATTGACAAGTTTCTTTTTGAAGAGGATGAGACTCAGGGAGTGCATGTAATTCCCATCTCGAATGTTGAGGACAAGCCTGATAGGCATTCAAGTGTCCACGCTCCAATCCTCGTAGTTGCCCGTCCAAACAGCGCAACTGAGGAAGAAAAGGATGAAACGGCCTTGAATCGGGGGAACAAAGGCCTAAGGGAGTTACTGGCAGGGAGGAACACAGGGTTAACTTCCAAAGAAGTCCCCAAATCCAAACTTCCTCCCACCTTACCCCCTCCTCCCCCTCTACCCCTCACCGACCTCAGATTGCACGCCAATCCAAACTTGAAGAAGAAGAGACTAGTGTAGGAGCTAGAGGAAGGGGAGGTGGTCCCTCAAAAGGATACCAAACATCAAAAATTGACCAAGGACCCTAAAGACAAGAGGGTCACCTTCGCGGACAGCAGGGAGGAGCATAATGGGGCCGAGGTGTCCCTTCAACAACGCACTTGGTCTCCAGGTTGGAAGTGGATGGGGTTGCCATCCCTTGGAATGCCTTAATTAAGGACTTTCAAAGGGGGCATTCTGCTCATATAGTTGAGGCCTTAGAACAACCCCTCCTTCTTCCCAAAGACATGGATGCTGCTAGGAAGACGAGGCAGTAAGACTTGTTTATGTCCTTGAAAAGGGACCTTGCCCTAGTAAGTACTGTCTGGCATTTTTCTTTTAAGTATTACTATGTTTTTCCTTTTTTTTTTTTTTTTTTTTTTTTTTAATCTCTCTTCTACTCACATGGGATTGCTATGTTATTCTTGTGCAGATCACCTAGGAGGTCTTTGTGGCCAAAGAATGGGTAAAGGAGGCTCGGAGTAATGCCAAAAACGAGGTTTTCCTCCGCCTCGAAGCTGAGAGGGCCTTGGGGGCTGCAAAGGAAGAGAATAAAGAGCTGCATTCCAAGTTGACCATTGAGGAGAGAGAGAGGAAAAGTGCTCAGGCAAGACTGAAAAATGTCGAGATTCAAGCTGAGGACTAGTTTTTACAAGTTTTCCATATGTAACAACCAAATTTATGAATAGTAATAGTTATTCCTTTACAATGTCTTCTATTCTTAGTAATAAAGATTACTATTCCTAATGTAATTTACATTCAGTGTACCAAACATACCATTAATTTGGTCAAATTGGAAGGACACATATCACCATTGGTGTCATTAGACTTCTACCATCACAAGCAAGGATTGACAACTTTAAAATGTGATTTTTTTTTTTTTTTTTGTTAAAATTTATACTTTTATTTGAATCTAACAAGTTGTTAGACTTGTTTTAAACACAAAATTATTAGGTTATTTAATTTAATCTAATAAAATAACATATTCATAAGTTTTTTTTTCTTCTCTTTCTTATACAAAATTTGAACTATACAGTATATACTTACACTTCACTTTAATATTTACAAATTTATTTTTTATACTATGAATAAGATATTGATTGAAAATAATTTTATTTTTTTATTTTTTTTTCATTATTATTATAAGTCCAAGAAACTAGAATGCCAAGAAGATTTTTTTTTAATTATTAAAATAAAAAGAACAAGAGGAGATAGTATATGTTAATGACGATGAAGAAAATTTTAATGAAGAAATAAATTTGCAAAATGAAAAACGTGATCATAGCATTAACTTAGATGGGGTTGATTAGCCAATGTGATGAAAATAAATAAAATTTTGGGTCATTTGTAAAATATAATATCATTTTTTAATTTAAGCAATTTGAATGTGTATGTTATAAACACCTTGTCTTTGGCACCCTCAGCCCTTTAGCCTTGATCACCAGTTTGGCTGGGTCCTTTTGAAGCCTCAGGAAGGGGGAGATCAGCCTAGACAGTTAGGGGTTGCTCTGAGGATCCAGGAGCAGTGGCAGAGGGAGATGGAAGAGCAACCGGGACTTCACGAATCTCCGGGGGGTAGTAAAATTTCTCCGGTTGCCTCCACTCCAGTCCGTAAGGACTCCTGCAAGGTTAAGGGCCTCTGCCCATGTTACCCCACAATACTCCCTGCATACTTTGGCAAGCTCCTCAGTGAGCCTAACTTGTGTTTCTTCTACGCCGAGCAGATAGGACACTTGCTTCTCAATCTCGGCTACCTCATTGGCCAATTGGGCTACCTCCTTAGCCTTTCAGAGCTATTCCTTCAGATCCAGCACAAGTTGCCTTAAGGTGGCTAGCTTTAACTCAGTCTGGTAAAGCATTTTAAAACCTATTAAAGTATTCACAGCAGTGGTGCTATATAGGTATAATGGTATTTTTTTAGCTCTCAATCACAAAAAATCATCATGCAGCAGTGGAGAGTGCACATCTATCTTTAGATGTGCATTGTAACTCACAGGTAAAAAAAAAAAAAAAAACTTTTTTATTACACTTCTCTTTCTTCTCTCATTAAATATACATTTCCTATTCTCTCTCTCTCCGGCTTCACTTTTTTCTTCTTTCTTCCTCAAAATTTTTTTTCTTTCTAGCTTGCCAGTGCTCCCTTATCTCCCTCATCCCTCAGCTCGTCGGCCAACTCCCTCATCACCGATCTATTCCACCGACCTAGCTCGCCGACCCACCCCTAGCCCCATCGCCCACATTGATTTCGACGACGATTCCGACGAGGAAGCCCCCGAAGCTGCAAACGCTGAAACTCCGATGAAGACGACTCCTCCATTTGCACCTTCACTACAGCTCGCCTCGACGCTGCTAACGCGGGTGGAGGCTTCGATTCGGCTCGGCTCGAAACACGAAGATCAAGACGGAGAATTTGAGCTCCTCCACGATTAAGATCGAGAATAGAAATGATTAATTATGGCAAGCCGATCTGTGCATGGAATCGTTGTTTAGAAGTGATTGATTCAATGAATTGAGAATAGAAATGGTGTTTATGGAATTTGTGATTGTGGTTGTGGTTTTGTTTTTGTTTTTGTTTTTATTTTTTATTTTTATGTTGTGTTGTGGTTGTGGGTGTGGCTGATGGTAGAGGTGGTTGTGGTTGGTTTTGTGGATTTTTTTTGGTAGTGGGGTATATTATTTTATTGTAAGGGATATATTATTTTATTGTGACGTTTATATTATTTTATTGTGTTGAAAGCTAAAATAGATCTACTGCTGCAGCATGTGTGTAGGTAAAATAGATAAAATAACTTTTATTGGTGCTAAATAGCTAAAATTATAAATGCACTGCTGTGAATGCTCTTATATACACTAATGAATAGTTATTACATCCATTTAAAGAGAAATAACTATTCTTCAATTTAAAGAATAGTTATTCCAATGCAATAACTAATCCATGTAATAAAGATGTAACTAAATAACCGAATTGATATTACACACGTACCCTTAAAGTTGGGTTAGTTGATTTTTATTTGGAAAAAAATAAAAAATTTCAATCCGTAGGTGGCGTTGGGTTTAGTTGAGTCAAGTTGAACGGGCACGTTCATCTCTTATCTAAAAAAAATTAGAAAGGACACATGTCACCATTTTAAAGTAATTTGAAGTAGCATGGAGAAATTTTTTTTTTCCTCTATCATTTTGCAAAAGGATCATTGAGTATTTAAAAGACCGAATTTCCCACCCGAAGTGGGGCTTGTACACATGGACTGTAGACTAACAAATATTAAAAAAAAGACAAAAGCCCACGTATCAATTTCCTAAAAGCAAAAACGGGTCAATTCAAAAGCCCATATAGCCGCACCACATAAAACGGTCAAGATCTACCCTCATAACCCAAACTAAATCCCCACCGTTGGATGAACCCTACAAAACCTCTGCTTTCCCTCACGGCCGAGAGAGAAAACCCTAAGTTCTCACTTCTCTCTACTCTCTCCTCCCACGTCAGAAGTAAGGTTTATTCTTTCTTTCAGATATTTGGATTTCAGCTCAAACCCTAATCTGAATCCTTTCATTTCTTGATTAATCATCTTTGTTTCTGCAGAGATGGGCGAAGAGGCAGTCAAGACAGTGATTCCAGAGTCGGTGTTGAAGAAGAGGAAGAGGGAGGAAGAGTGGGCATTGGCAAAGAAGCAAGATCTCGAGGCTACGAAAAAAAAGAACGCCGAAAACCGGAAGTTGATTTTCAATAGGGCCAAGCTGTACTCAAAGGAGTATGAACATCAAGTATGTATTATTATTCATCTGTACTTATATTTATGTTTTGATGATGATTCCTTGAATTATTGATTATATATCTATTTGGGCTTATTCAGGAGAAGGAGCTGATTAGGTTGAAGCGTGAGGCAAAGTTGAAAGGTGGGTTTTATGTTGACCCGGAAGCGAAGCTCCTGTTTATCATTCGCATTCGTGGGTAAGTTTTTTCCTGTTTTGATTGTTCCGTTACATGAAATCTTTATGGTAGATCACCAAGTTCTTATATTTTTTTTGGAATTTGGAACTTAACAGTATCAATGCCATGCACCCAAAGACTAGAAAGATCTTGCAGCTCCTGCGTTTGAGACAGGTATAAAGCATTAAGTACACACTATTTCTAGTAGGGTTACTGCTGAATAGTTTGAAAATTGAAGCCTTTTGTTGTGAGTGAGTGTTTTATGATAAGCTAATCTGAAACTATGCCTGATTTTTTTAATTCTGAATGCTGGGACATGGTGGCTGTGGACTTACAAATGGAACCTGTTTGGTATTAGTGGTATCAGTATACAGTGATTGGCTGATTAGTAATTTAGGACCAGAAGTATATGATGATCTTTCACTATTTTAATATGTTTTACTGAAATGATTAAATTAAACAAGACTGCTAGTTTCGTTCTTCTTTATTTTTTAATTTTATTTAAAACAGATCTTCAATGGTGTATTTTTGAAAGTGAACAAGGCCACAGTGAATATGCTCCAGAGGGTTGAGCCTTATGTGACTTATGGGTGTGTATTTTTCTTTCTCTCCCTCTGGTCATTTGCTTTACATAAACATCTGTAGTTCAAAATTTATGTCGTCTCTCGCTAACTAGATGTGCGTGTTTATAGATATCCCAACTTGAAGAGTGTGAGGGAACTTATCTATAAGAGAGGATATGGAAAGTTGAACCAGCAGAGAACTGCTTTGACTGATAACGCCATCGTTGAGCAGGTTTGTAATTCCAAGCTACTGCTGTTTTATAAAGGGAAGTTTTTGCTTGAACTTGTTGCTTATATGCTATGATGTTTTTGCAGGCTCTGGGTAAGTACGGCATTATCTGCACGGAAGATCTCATCCATGAGATAATGACAGTTGGACCTCACTTCAAGCAGGCAAACAACTTCCTGTGGCCATTTAAGCTGAAGGCACCCCTGGGTGGCCTAAAGAAGAAGAGAAACCACTATGTTGAGGGAGGTGATGCCGGAAATCGAGAGAATTTCATCAATGAGCTAATCAGGAGAATGAATTAGACAACTGCACTTTTTTGTTAGTTGGAGGAGTGAGGTTTTTATTTATTTTTTGTTACTGGCTCTGGAAGTAATCTGAACACCAATTTTTCTAAAGTCCTTTCTGAATTTAGAGATAATTTTATATCATTGTTAAAGATCAGAGCTAGTTAATGGTGTCTACCCTTGTTTTTACTAGTTGATATCCTGCCGGAATGCATGGTGCATTTTGATAAATTTTGTAAGAAATTATTTATGACCTATTGATTTTATGAATATTATTATCTGTTTGTTTTGAAGGAAAACCTTTCATACCAGGTTGGTCATAGAGCAAAGCTTGCTTAGCAATGGCTGTAACGTCCTCACTTCCATAGGAATCATAGCTGGCTTTGAATGGGTAACCTTTATCATCACTGGGTGGGAAAATAATTCTATCCTTTTTGCTGTTCATTCAATCGGCATGGGGAAATTGTTAGGATAATACACACTCAACTTCAGAAAATAATTCTATACTTCTTATACACAGCTCCGCCCCTGGTTAGCCTTATTGTCCCCACTTTCCTTTATGACTTGTAGATTCAGGTTCATGCTTATTTCTTTCTACGGCTAAATCCATGACCACCTAGATGGGGTTTTCTCTTTGAGATTGATCTTGATCTTCCTTCCTCATCCATTGTAAGTGGTTTGTGTTCATTTGTTAGTCTTAGGCTATTTGTAAAGACCGGAGGACTTGTCTTTGATTTTAGGAAGTCCAGCCGCAACAACTTTAAGCGTAGTCCTCCAAAATTCCTACGTCTAAGAGTAAATTTATGAGATGCACAAATGAATAATTATCAAAGAAATGGATTGGAGCTATTTGCAAGGTTGAGACAAATAAGTAAGCTAAATCTTTTATATTTTTTATGGCAGAGTAGACATATTTAGCACAGGACATGATCTTAGATGCTTTAGACAGTCTCCAACGTGCCACTAACACCTCCTATTGTCCTCATTAGTGTGCCATATGACCACTTCCTCTTATGCAAGTTGTGGTTTCTCATAAGGAATACAGTTTTGAGTTCAACATGCAATAATAATCAAAACAGCACTCTTTTACAACTTCTAGGATCACTGTGACCTAAAAAACATCTACAATGTTCGTTGACCTTGAATCGTTTCTCACTACCCCTTTTCCTCTGCAGATTTTGTAACAACAAAAAAAATATAGGCCAATTGCCTTTTTTTTTCTTTTTTTTTTTTCTAAATTTGTTCTCTATTTAGAGAGTATAAAATGCTCTAACTAGTAATTAATTGCTTAGGATACAAAATCCATACAAGATTACAGCCCAATTTTGAAGAACTTTCTTTTCAACAGTTAAGTACAAGTTTAGATCAATACCAAAATTTCTCAAGTGTTCTGTTAATATAGCATTATAGCTATTCATATGAATATAGCTTACCACTGTAGTGGCCCATTAACTTAATTAGTAAGTTACCTGTGCGATACAGGGATAATTTTATAATATTTTATGTAAAATAGTTTTGGATAATATTGTACATATATTATAAAGAAAAAATAAACTAAATTAGAGTTAAAAAACTTATATATTTTGAGATATTAAAAATTAGTTTAGTAGTTTTACTGCATATTTGTAGCATTTTTAAGGTAAGGTTTTTTTTTTTTAATCATAAAACTAAAAATAAATGAAAAAGAGAAACGGGACCATGAACATCAATTAATTTGTGTTGTGTTCACATATTTCATATCTTGAAATGAAAATATTCCCAACTTCTATTGATTTTCTTGAACCCTATTTTTATTTTGGTGTCGAGGAGAAAAAAAAAAGACCTTACATTTTACGGTAAGAAATTCCTCTTTGTCAAGTTGATATGATAATAAATGTGATTAGTGAATTTCAAAATCATAATAAATAAATATATAAATTAATTTATTGTAATTAGTGAGGCATTAGTTTGTAAAGATGCAGCCTCCCTAAAAAAAGGTATCACTCTACAGTAATATAGCAGATTTTTTAGACAGCCTCTGCGAAGTGTTTGTCTTGCATGTGTGTCACTCATGGACTCATGGGTATTGTAAGTGTTCCAAGCCACGTTTGCAACCTTTCTCTTGGGCTAATGGGTGGGCTTAAAAACTACCTTTTGACCTTCAAATTACAGTCATTCAAAATTCCTAATGAACCTTACATCTGGACTTGGGCCACATTGTGGTAAAGACAAAAATAAAATAACGGGCTTAGTATTATTTGGGCTTATTTCCTCTTCTTGGGCTGCATGTATTGGACCTATTAAAATGAGCCATATCAAGCTTTTTATCTTTTGCTTCAGCACCACATTTTAACAAACTTTGATATGTTCAAAATAAGACAGGCAACACCATTTTGAATTATGGTAGATTATACAGTAGGCTTATAATAAACTTAATCAAAAAATTAATTGCTCGATTTTATTCTTTAGTGAAGGTATTGAACTAGACAACATAATTTAGTGAAAAACTGCAATTAACCAACCCTCATTGTATGTATTTGGGTTTTCCTAGCAATTTTCAACTTTGATTTTTTTTTTTTTAATTTTTTTATATTTGAAAATACTAAATATTTTTAACACATATGGAGAGAGAAGAAAAGATCTTAAAGAAACTTAGAATTCATTCAATCAAATTAATTCAAATATATCGAATTAAGGCATCATTGCAAAATGCAATGTGGGCTGTGTAAATGTGTCCACAAAGTTATGGTGGATAACTACAACTAACCCAAAAATAAAAAGGTTTGCCAAAAATTATGGAATATTTTCATAACTGCGTCCATTATCCTAGTCAAGACAACCATGATGCTTAAATCTAAATTTGAACAATTAAGGCAATGGAACAAAGTATTTCCCAAAACAATATTACAATCATGCATAAATTACACCATCACTTGACTAAAACCAAATTGATTAAAAGACCACAACAAACCACAGGCCCTCCTCACTTGCGACAGATCCTGGCAGTTGGCATGGTAACACACACCGGGGCATAGGTTTTCCTAGCCTCTGGAGTCCCTCGTTTCGGCTCTACCGCCACTGCAATCCCGGCAACGGAGCAAACAGCAGCTGCTGCAGCAGCAAACACCAAGTCCCTCCTTCCATTGTTGCTCTCTTTCTGTGTGTCACAATTGACCACCTTCACTTTTTCCCCTTCAGCTCCCCTTGCAGCATTTGTGATGACAAGTCTCCGGCTGGTGGCGGCTACTGAAGAACGGTTGGCAAGGGTAGACCCACCAAGCAAGGAGGATGTCATGGTGATTGAGGCCATTTTTGCAATGTGACTAAGGTCCTTCCTGTTTTTGCTTGGCTATATGGTGTGTGTGTGTTTTTTTTTTCTATGGTTTAAGAGTTGATGAATTAAGCATAAGGAGTGTAACAGGAAGTGAGCTAGTTGGAGGGCCATCCAATATCTTATCCTTTAAAAAAATGTATTGACCAGTAGCTTAGTTCCACGTAGCATGACATATCCAAGAGGGAGTTTGTGGCTTTGAGACCCCTGTATTGTTCTGAGTTAGAAAGTGAGGACCAATAGTTTTGGAGATCTCCTTATGAAGATTGGTTGAGGATGTTAATCTAGGACATTATGTGGTCTAAAATTAGGGATTTGGATCGAGTGCACTTTCTGCAATTCATCTCTCACTACACATAATTTTTTTTTTTTTTTAATACCATTTTTACTTTTTAACTTTAACCCTTTTTTCCACTTTATTTATTTATTTATTTTTATTCAATAACTGAGATTAAAAGTTATTTTTTCAACTCTCAATCTTAATCTTTAATAGCTATTGCATTCTACACACACACACACACACACACACACACACACACATATATATATATATATTTTACCATTTTTACTTTTTTAACTTTACCCCTTTTTTCCTCTTTTTTTTTTTTTTTTTTTTTTTTTTTTTTAAATTCAAGAACTGAGATTAAAAGTTATTTTTTCAACTCTCAATTTTAATCTTTAATAGCTATTGCATTAGGTGCAATACCACTTGATCTCAATCCAAAAATTAGAGACCCTAATCTCAATCCTTAAATAAGAGACTTTCACATTCATAATTTTACAGTTTCTCTAAAGTGTGTAAGATAACTTTAATAAAAAATTCTTAAAATTCTATCAATTTATTTTAAGACAAGTGAATTAAATTTTACCATGTCAGTATTTAAACAAATATTGACTATCGATATTTTGATACATTCTAGCTTGATTTCGTAGCGCTTTGAGTCAGATTCATCTAGTTAATGAGAGGATAGTCACTAAGCGATTTCATTGGATTCAAACTACGTACTGTACTTGCATTGAGTAAATTTGGTATATATAAATTGAGCTACATTTCGATTGAAAAATCCAGCTTGTAAATACTTGATTGAAAATAACTTTTAATAGATTGTTACATAATATAAATCATTTTTTTTCCATGGAATTAGTAGACATTAATAAAGGCTAAAATGCAAAATTAACCCTCTAACTTTCTTCAGATTTCATTTTAGTCCTTTAACTTTGCTTTTGTTTATTTCAGTTTTCTAAGTTTCAGATTTATTCAATTGAAGTCTTTCTGTTAACTTTTGTTAAAATTTTTTGAAAAAAAAAATCTGGAAAATATTTTTCAATCATTAATTGATTTTTTTTTTTAATTTAAAAAATTTGAAGAAAAATTTATAAAATTGAAAAATTAACCACAACATGTAGCAAAAGTTGATGGAAAAATCTTAATTGAATAAACTTGAAAGTTAGAGGACTGAAATGAACAAAAGCAAAGTTAGAGAACTGAAATGAAATCTGAAAAACTTAGATTGTTACATAATATAAATCATTTCCTTTCCATGGAATTAGTAAACATTAATAATTTACTAGATACCATCAAAATAGATTAGCTATTACAATTTTGGTCCAACAAAAGTTAAGCCATCCAAGAAAGAGTTAGGAATTAAATATTTAAATGTAAGCACTCACACATGCTGATAGAGAAAATTTTGATTATCCACTGATGAATTTGGTAAATATTGTTCCGCGAGACCAATGGGGCCACGCTCCAAAAAAATTGCTCATGATATGAGACAAGATACAATTAATAGTAACATCAAATTCCAAATAGAAATACAAATTAAGCATATAGTACCTCCTGTTCTCTCAATTTATATGGAGTGGGAAGCAAGCTATCTATATTCTCAAAAAGATCATCTCGGCCGGATAGTGGCTCCGCAACAGGAGAATCCATGACAGAGTCAGGAATTGCAACAAGGGTTTCCTCAAAAAATGATTTAATTGACTACAATGTTTTTAAAATTGTGTCAGAAACTTCAAGCAAAAGAAGCAATTAAAAACAAAAAAATTAAATGAAGGAAAAGATTTAATAATGTATGCAGAAGATCAGAGAGCAAAACACTCTTTGCATTAAGATAAGCAGCTAGGCCATTAAACACTCTTTGGATTAACCCTCCTTTCAGCTCCAAAGATGTATCCAACAACAGTGTTCAGTAAACAAAAACACTCTTATGGATGATTTCACATTAAACCCTATAGTTTCAGTTCTAAACAAAACTATGAACTTTTAACACATGATCCAGTAGTTTTTAACTAAACCAGTTCAGATATAAAACTGAATAACTAATCCAAGCTTTTCTAATTCGCTGAGATGATGTCCATGGAGGCAGCTGACCCGTATTTGGTAATAGCTAGTATGGATGTCAGAAGAATGCTTTGATATATATCCCCAGAGTTTCAGTTCAGAACATTTTTTTTTTATGACAAGAGTTTCAGTTCAGAACATCTTTTCTGGAATGCATCTTTGTTTTTTTTTTTTTTTTTGTTTTTTTTTTTTTTGTTTAAGTAGTAAGAGATATATATCAGAAAAATGAGTCACCCAAGTATACAGGAAATATACTGGGGTGAAACAATCAGTTAACAAAAATTGCATAAATCTTTTCTGGAACGCATCTTTACTTCTTAGAGGTTGGAGCATTGACTGTAACCACTTTAGCTTGGGCCCAGCTGACACCAAAATGGCTGTATGAGTACCAACTACCAACAACAATTCAAATTTTATCCTAGGTTTTATTTTCCTTGTTGATGAAACTGCCTCAGTAAATCTTGAGAAATAATCATCCGACTCCTCAGTTGACACATCCAGGCTCTCTTGGATAGGGAGAGATGTTTCACAGGCTTCACCAGGCAGCCACTATTCAGAAGCAACAGATGATGGCATGCAATTACTAGAATGAAATACTAAAATTCATACTAGCATAACTGGGTACTGTCCCATATTTGCAACTTAACACACCCAACTCAATAGGTGTCCTGGAAAAGGGACCAAGGAGCAACAGGTTACGAATGACAAAAGCAGCATTGGGGGGAAAGAAAGGGGGTGTGGGGGCTTGCAGTGGGGCATTGCATCTGATTATCTTCCATGGACACCCAAACCACATTGTCATGCGATGGTTGGGTCTATAGACATAAGTGGTGGTGTGAGAAGGGCATGCTGTGTGCATACTGCACATAAACAGAGTCAGATAAAAAAGCCATGTTTCAGGGTTGTGGCTTTTTCTTCTCAAACTCATGCTGTCCACAAATAATTGTAGATATTAATCTTTTGCATCTTCCTAACTTTCTATATGCTGTTTTGCTTGGACTATAAATGAAGATAAAAATAAAGCAGTCCAAGCTAACAGATATGATCTACCATAAAAATTGGAACAAGTAGAGCAAATTATGCAGATGGTTTGGTAACATTTGACCACAACTTTGTATATCTTTCCTGGATAGTAACGGACCATTAAGAACCTTTTCTACAAAGCATTGAAAAAAATCACTTGTAATAATTGAAATACCTTGCAATTTTGGAATGCAGCATCAGCTTTGCGCTTCCACAGGCCATTCCCAGGCTCCGAATAGAAAAGATGAAGTAAAGGCTGCAACAGGGTTTAAGGGTCATTTAAAAACACAAAAACATTTTATGGGTGGAAGGAAAAAGCTAAACTTGATCAACACTAGGCAAAAAGGCTATTCCATGCAAGTTGGGAAAGACAATGGAGAGGGAAAACATAAGGGCAACAAGTAGGGAAAGATGATATAGACATGTCTTTAGTGGTGTATGTATAGCAACACAATATTGATGGATTCCTTTTACAAAAATTGTTTTGCACTTCCAAATATATCCACAATGGCCACTTGCAAACATTGGACCTCACAAGGCAACAGGTAGCTAGTGACAAGGGAGATATACTGGATCAGCATAGCAGCAATGGCATTGATCTGTCTCTTTGGCATCTAAATGACTTAAATTTGGCATGTGGATTGATAAACAGATGCTATCAAGTTAGGGCAAAATACCAAATTCCACAAAATGGCATTATTCTAGGCAACGTACATCCAACATACACATATTTATCAATTCCCGCACAATTAAGCATTTACTGCCAACTTGTTTAGTGGGCACTAGGTCCTGGGTTCGACTCTTGCAACGGGAGCACCTATGGATTATTGGTGAGACACCGGCTTAGTGTTCATTGATGCCCCTAGTGGGGCTAGGGTAGCTATTGCTCACTAAACGTAGTGGGTAGGATGCCACTATGATCATGCCCAGGTAGGGAAGCCAAGCCACCTTTGGTCACCACCTCCTACCCTTTTTCTTCCAGGGGAAAAAAAAGCTGAAATCCCGACATTTATTATAATCATAGAGACAAAAGATGTATATTCCCATGCAATATAACAAAAGCATAATAATCCGCGCACATGACTGCAATAGAACAGTGGTTCATATATCACACAGACACCGATTCTGTTTTATTCTATGTCCAGTTGTCCCCAAAACATAAGGTCACATGGTAAATCTTACTAGATAGCCACATAGTAAATCCCTACCTTCACCACGTCCCGTACATGTGGCTTAATTCCATATTTTCCCAAAACAGAATCGCCATACACTTGATATTTCTCCAGTATCTTAAGGAACAGAAATTATAAACTGTTAGAGAAGTATATCAATCAAAGAAAATGAGATGCATCCATTTGAGAGACAAGCCTGCTAATGACCTGACGTCGTGTAATACCACTGCATGGCGCACCATAAATTACAGAATCAACATGTCCCAAAACCTGCCAAGGGCTGAAACAAAGGGTAAAGTGTTTAGTCAACATATTTTTTTTTGATAGGTGTTTAGTCAACATATTCAGTATCAACATAGAGAAATATGATAGAAACATCTCAACCCAAATGCGAAAAGAAAACCTCAGAGAGAAAACAACATTAGCATAATGCTCACCACACTGCTGATGTGAGAACCCATTCTACAGCATACCAATATGTATCATTACTATATATTTACATAAGAAACTGTTAATACTATAAATTTCTGGCAATGCCTACTTGGGGTCAACAGTTGTCAGAATCTTAAAATGCACAAAATGGTAATTCTTCATGGAAAATTATGTGTCATGGATATGTATCACATCTTGACAACTTTATGATACTTGCCATGAAAATGTATGATCCTAGTACTCATGATACAAGAAAAATACAAATTTTAGGTAACTTTAAAAGACAAGTTTGAAGTCAGCTCTTTCACTGTTCACCTACCCCCCAAGAAAAAAAGGGGTTCCTATTATGCAGAATTTACTATAAGACTAACAAAAGCATCAGAAAGTTCCATTTTCTTTCTATTTCCTAGATGCACTGGCATGTTAATCATTTTATATTTTAATCTTATAAACCTTGTAGTTTACTTTAAAAATAAATAAATAAATAAATAAATCTTAACTGATGGAGAATTCTACACACATAATAAATATTCCATGTACTTCCACACCCCTCCCCCTCAGCGGTGCAGCAGCGCTTTCTTATAAAATTATTTATTTATTTATTATTATTTTTTTGATGTGGAATCTCACCGAGGCAGGGCCCTTTGGACCCAACCCTGGGGAGTAAACTACGGAAACACAAGCCTCCACCCACTAGTGAGGATTGAACCCAAGATGTCTGGGTCTACAGCTCATCCCAAGCTTCCAACCACAAGGAGGCACCCTAATCGGTTCTTATATAATGCTTTATTTACCAAAGAAAAAATGAGATATATGCAACAATATACTTCATGTACAGACTACAAATAACACATTAGCATTTATATAATCAAAGTATATTGAAAGTAATACTTAATGGTTCTGTATTAGACATTAGATTCTGAATATTTGATGCATAATTTTGCATGAAAAATCAGCAGTGCTTGTTTTCCAGAAATTACGTAATTCATGCACATATTTTTCCAATTATGTAAGAATTTTAAGCATATTGAGCAACATACACTAATACAACAATAACTAATAAGGAGAATAAAAGATATCACTGCAGGCAAAATACATTATTTAACAATTATGTGTACCTTGACCTCATTAAATCACTATGGTTAAGGATGACCAATGGCAAGGAGAAAATGACATTTGACATTCCTCCAGATTTGAGGGACAATGGTTTAGGAATTTTCTTGTAAATTGAATTAAGTTTTGGCTTTAACTGATGAAGGCTAGAGAATCTATGGTATCTACCCATTTTTCACCATTAACAAAGGCCTGTTAAGAAAGTGAAGTAAGAGATTCACTCCATGCTTGCCAGGTTGCAGGGTTTAGTTTGCTAAGTGTAGAAGTAGTCATGGATTGGAAGTAATAAGGTTACTCAGTATTTCTAGGAAATCCAAAGAGTTTGGATGGTTTAACAACCCAATTGACACCCCTGCCAGGATTTTAAGCACTGCAATCTCACCCCTTCTGCCTTTTTCTATGGAATTAAGAAAAAGAGTGCCCATGTCCTTCAGGTGATTGAATCTGAGACTCCATTATCTAAGAAAATGATAGAATTACACATGATGAACTGGATTTCAAAGTTCAAGCTGTTTAAAGGGAATATCAAAGAATGTCATACAACTACCTATTTTGAGAACTTCATAGTAAGCAACTTTGTTAAATAAAGATAGCATTGAGGATCTTCTGCAAGGTTGCCTCACCTCCTGTTCTCCCTCTCAGACCCCTATATCAAAAAACTAATTTGCATGTGTGTGTCTGTGTAATTTATTTTTCAGACACTAATTACAACTTGATTTTACAATTGACTTAGAACTACCATGTTTGTTGTCATTCCATCTTCTTTTATTTTTTTTAATTTCCTTTATCAGTAAATATATTTGTAAGCATAACATTTGCAGTCTACAATGATTTTATGATGACAGTTTAAGCATACAGACTATATACTCAACTGCTCCTACAAAAATATTAAACAATACAATGAATTCGTGAAGCCACACAAATCTGAGGGTTGAAACTCACTAGGCAACAGCCAAGAGAATAAAGAGCTGACCAAAATAAAATTCTCTAAATTGTTCATAACACATACTTATGGTATGCAGCACGTCCAACCATTACACCATGAGCTCCTGCCCTTCGAGCTGCATTGACCTATAATTTAAAGGCCCATGAGAAAATAAATAAAAATTGAAGTATCGGAACATTCAGTAACAATTTAGAAGTAGCAAATTCCATAAAATAAAAATTCATCAGTATACTACCTGCTTTCTTTGGCCTCAGCCTTTTCATGTTTTCATTTTTAATAAAATTCTTTACTTATTAAAAAAATTTCAATAAAATAAAACTGCTTGAAGCAAAATTTTGCAGCTGTGAGCTAGCAAACCATGTCAAAAGCAAGAATCAAAGATTAAAGCAAATATAAGGACAAAAGAACAAATTTTACACCAGATGCATGCAAGCAAGCATTTTTATATATAAATGTTAGTAAATTCATAGTAAGCATTTACACCAGATGCATGCAAGTATGAAATTAATAGCATAACCTTTCCGCTTATTTTTAAAAAGGAGATAAGCATATAGGATAGAGACGGTCAAGAAGAAACAAAATTTTGGTAATCATTAGGTCATGTTAATTCTTTTAAACCAACAAAAATTATCAACTTATGAACTTAAGGGAATTTTTTATAGATAACAACAAATTCAATAACTATCTGCATAAAAATTAAACAACAAATTTACACTATTCTTAGTTCCAACAAATGCTTCCAGACTCAAAAAACTAGCAATCTAGTTTTTCTGTGAAATCAAGATGATAGGAGCTAGAACATATCTAACACTCTCATATGTTCCAACTACAAAGAAAAATTTTGTTTGTCTGTTCTTTGTCATTAGATTTCACAGAATCACTTCACTCTTGTGTATAATTCTTTTGTAATTCTTTTAGATTATGTTGTGTTCATCAACATGGGCATGAAGTAACCTCTTCTTTTACTAAAATATCATTACTTATCAAAAAAAATCTATTGACAAAGAAGGGATAAACAAAACCTCACTTTAGATGTCACCAGATAAGCAAAGAATAAATTCATTTATAATTAAAATATTCAATGGCAAAAACAAACTGATGTAACAAGGTAGCCTAAAGCAGAAAGTTTTTTGACAATTCGATAATTGGAGGAGGAGAGATTTGAACCCTAGATGTCTCATTTGAAAACAACAGGAAGTGCCAACCACTTGAACTTCAAGGCTCGTGGCTAGCCTAAAACGGAAAGTTAAATAAAATAGGTTCAAAAAACCTCTAGCCAGCTGACTGTTATGGAATAAACTCATGTCCTGTTAACGTAGGGTCAGTTACTGATTTGAATGAGATTTTTCTAAACGAATGGTCATGTAAAATTCATTCATTAAGGTTCCATATAAGCTATGTGAAGGCCCAACTATAGATGTGAACTGAGGCAACACCTACATCTAGAATGTTAAATTGATTCTTTTCTAATCTTTGTATGGAGTCACAAATCTTGGAAAAGCTTGAAGATACAGAGGTGAAAATCACTTCCACTGGCTTTTATTGAGGTTAGGAATCCTGTCTCAAATCAATTAACTTTTAGCTTGTTAACTCTAGCAAAACATGTTTTCTAGAAATCCTATATTGATCTTCAGTTGACCCTGTTTCTGCAAACCCTGCTTCCTAACCTCCCCTTCTCCCCTAAAGAAAAAGAGAAGATAACTCTCTGCCTGGTAGGCATATCTCCCAGTCCACCTTGGTGTCTGGGCCCAAGGAATTGTTCCTAACCTATACAACGAGATACAGACAAAAGGGTAAACAGAAGAAATAGCCTTTTTATGGACATATTTGGCACTATGCTAGCTGGAGGAAAAAATCCTAAAGCATGAAAGTCATGCGGACACAAGCAAGCAAGTCCACAGGATGAGGTACCCAAGCAAGGACCTCAATTTTCATTAGTAATGCAATAGTCTCTTGAGGGAGGAGTTCAGAGGCCTTATAGTATGGTTGTTCTTTTTTTTCATGTGAACAGAACCTATGTATGTGCATATGTACATGCATTGTCTGTAAGCATTTATAAATGCATACTCATGTGTGCTTTATAGATAACATTTTTTTAAATACAGGTGTACACTAACAGACCTCCCCGCCCGCCCTCCCACCAAGAAAAAAAGAAAAGAAAAGAAAAGAAACACTTAGTTTGACAATGGCTCACCTCATCAACACAATTTATGCCTCCATTGATTGTAAACCTTAAGTCTGGAAAGTCACGCAACAGACCATAGAAGTACTCATATCTGCATAGTTAAATGAAATATTTAGAAAAAGCATTCTGGAATAAAGCTAGAACCAAAAAAAAAAAAAAAACTTAACCAGGAACTTTTAAAATTTACTAAAACAGCAAAATAATTAAGAACATACTTCAAGGGAGGAACACTTCGATTCTCAGCTGGGCTAATGCCATTGAGCATTGCCTTCCTCGAATGTATTATGAAATGTCTAGTTGGTGATAGAGAAGATACTTTGTAAATAAAATCACCTGAAAAGGGAAAAGAACAATAGCAGCCAAAAAATTAGGACGCAACCCTGGCAATTCCAATGTAAGATACCGAAAAAAGTATCACCTAAAAAAATCATAGGTACAATATCAGATAAACAGCGACAATGCAACTTAGCTAGATTAATTGAGGCTAGGTTTAATGGCAAAGAACATAGCCAACTCTTGGAGAGGAATCATGGAACATTGCATAATATATATATATATATATTAAATACGTAACATAGCATAAAAATTACATGGCTATCAGATATAGAAAGGCATAGAAACATAAATATGTCAAGCAAAAGGAAATCAATAAATGGCAAGATTTTATTTGCATATTTACAGTAATGATGCATAATCAAATTCCACATAACTGAATGCCAGTCTATTCACATTATAGTCAAATGCACCCATGCTACAATAATCAGAAGATTTTGAGCTAATACCCCACGCTACAATATGAAAAAGGTTCCACATAACTGAAAGCATGATTATTTGCATGACATTCAAACGCACCCTTTAAGCATGCAAAGGTTGGAGAGGACTTTTTGGATGAAAGCATGAAAGCACAAACTTTGGCCCCGCATTGTAAATTTATAAAAGAAAAATAAAAAGTTCCAAGAAAAATTTCAACTTAAATAGGTTGCTTTTTACTTAAACAGAAAAAAGAATGTTCATGAGAGGACCTTACAGAGCTCATTGTATGAGTCATGATCATCGACACCAATTCGACATTTAACACTAACAGGAACATCTGTATTGGCAGCAATTACTGACATAGCCTCACCCACAAACTGTCCTTGTAAACAACAAATCTATATATCAGAGCAAGCTGACAAAGAAAATTACTGACTAGAGAGGTAGCACTCAACAAAATAATCAGCATAGTTGCCAAACCTTTGCATCAAGCATAAGACGAGCACCAAAGCATCCATGTCCAGCTACTTTTGGACTAGGACATCCACAACTGGTAAATACTAAAAGGTCTTAGTTCAGTGATCAAAAGGAAAAAAAAACTTAGAAATATGGCACAAAATATTGTACAAACTTGAAATTTATTTCATCATAGTGGTATGGATTAGCAAGTTCGGTAGCTTTTGCCAAGTTTTCCAAATTGTTCCCACCAATTTGAAGCACAATAGGATGTTGCTCTGGAGAATATGCCAAGAATCTGTCCTGAGCAATATAAACAAAAAAAAAATAATAATAAATAAAGAATCAGAGGTATTGAGATAGCAAAATATCAGACCCACCAGATATTTTGGGGGGTGGTGGGGAAGATGAAGTATGAACCAAGAAGTCCAATTTTTTTAGAATGAGTTGAGGGTGTAGGCATTATTGGTAGAGACGGAGTAATATGTTCATGGCAGTAATCATTCAACATAAAAATGGCAAACTAATAGATGGAACTAGCAAAGCCTAAATAGTTCCTCTTACTTTTTACTTCATTTCCCCTTTTGTAGTAGGCTTATAACAGGAAGATGAGCAATAAATTGTAGGATATGAAGACAGAAGGAAACTACAATCATAAGATTTTAATGTTCTTGACATATTATATATAAGCTGATACCATTACGTCAGAACCTTTGAAAATCCAATAAAGATGGAAAACTACTATTTACTCTCACTTTGACATATATTGAAATTTATTTGAGGGATTTGGCAGGAAATCCATGAAGAACAGAGACCAAGTGAAGGTCTATAAACATTGAGAGAAACCAGAAATCAAGCACCGTTATATCTTAGATGGTGTAGATAGAGGAACTTGTATTAAATGCTTTTAAATCTCGATCCCAGAACTTCACCCTCCAATTCTTATGGAAAAAGTAGTTGTCATTTGAGCTAGAGCTAATTGACAAGCAATCAAATATATAATATAACACCAAAATCTATAGATTTTAAAGAATCACCTTCATAATTTCACATGCTTCATCCTACAAAGTCACCTCCTTTTAAGTTCTAAATACTTTGGTTATTGACAATATTGGTAATACTTCTTCAAGCTCCTTCAAAAGGCAAGTCTTTAACTAACTTACCAGATTATCCTTCTGATAAACAATTGTTTCTGCTGCAAGCATCTCTGTGTAGAGCCACGCGTGTTTTGATATGAGCCGCGCAAGAGTCCTATAATGATTATCTGTCCAGTCCATCATTGGAGCAACACTGCCAATAATACACTAAAATCATATTAACTTCAACGATCAATACTCTAAATAGTATTGAGCTATCAAATAGAAATGTATGAAACCGCACCTAAACCAGGGAGGAAGATACTGCCCGACAACCATCACAGCATCTGCAAGTACTTGATCTCTTTGTGTATAAGTAGACGGTCCTCTTGATTTGGTAGGATTTCTCTGAAAAATATTGGAAGAAAATATGCTGTGTTTTTTAAGGATATTTAAATAAATAGGAGTAGATGAAGCTGGTAAAGAATATCCAGTTAACTTCATCATCACTCTAATCAGACCATAGCCTGCTCCAATGGGTACCTATCCATTAAATAAAAAACTATACCCACATGAGACAGTAGATAAATTATAAATAAGATCAATGTTGCTGAATCAATACAAATTATTGATGGCATCCTACAAAGTCCTAGATGATCATATACAATAAAGGAAAATTAAGTCGCAGACTTAACTCCCAGTATCATGACAACAAAACAGCACTTGGAATTCCATGTTTCCCTTTGAAGGAAGTTTTTAACTTAAATAAAATATGGCTTGCAGTTTTGTAACTAGAAAGAGTTCAAATGTAATCAACTGAAATCAGGAAAGAAATTCCTGATTAAAAACCAAAGGAGTCAACTGTGAGTCTGTGATATCCTGAATTATGTGAATTGGATTGAGTAGGTTTGTGTTACGCGAAGGTGCGCTAAGTCCTACATTGGTGTTCATTAGGTCAAACTGGGCTATATAAGTGATTACAAGGAGCCCTAGTTGTAACTTGACTAGTTCTTTTGGCGTAAAAACACAGATTTGGCTAGTGCCTTCCTCGGGTTGCAAAATCAACAATCAAAATGGTCTCTTTTTGATGTGTAAATTGAGCAGGACAAATCCATATCAATGCCAAATTGAAGTTTGTGTAGCTTACTCAATACCAAAAAACACTTCCAAAGCACCCAAACAATTATCCAAAAAAAAAAAAAGACCCACTGCAACTTTTTCTAGATACTAATTCCAGACCCAATAAACAAAGGCCAAAGAAGAAACTTTCTATACCATTCACAATGGAAATAACATCCATGTAGTAAAAACAAGCACAAAATTAACATGAATGCAGGCTAAGAATATTAGAATACCCCTTAAAAGGTTTTAAATTTTAAACATAAACCAATTCATAGATTACCCATTTGCTTGCATAGAAAAACAAATGTACAAATCTTAGACCAAAAAATGGAAGAAAAAAAAAAGCATTTTTTCAAACAGTTGGTGGGCATGTATAATTACACAATTATACATATATGCATATACACATGCAATATATGTGTATGCGTGTATGGGAGATAAGGGTTTACATGGAGGAATAAAGTCACGTTGAGAGGAGCTTCTTTCACCTTAGAGAGGGAGAGAGAGAGACTTTAGAGGTTGAGTTTGAGAGTTTGAGAAAGTGTGGTTTTTTATATTGTGCTTTATCCGCGGCAAATATTAGATGATGAGTGAATGCAAAATGCAAAGAATTTTATGTTGGGCTGGGCCTTTTTAACCTTCTTGGGCTCATCTTTTGTGTTCTAGGGCTCAATTATACATATGGTCATTTTTAGATTAAAAAAAAGGAAAAGGAACAGTTTTTTTTTTTTTGAGAATTAAAAAGGAACAGTTTTTATACTAAACTTAATGAGATTCTTCTCATAGTCTCATGAGATTTATGATAAACATGGTGAATGTATTGACATTATAATTTTTTTTTGAGCTAAATTATATTTTTGGACTATCTTACCTTTTATTGATTCCTAATTTGTTTGAGATTATTGATGAAGTTTCTACTTTGCCCTTTTTTTTCTTTTGTTTCTTTCCACCTTCATAAATTTTGTTATGTGATTCACCTAATTTGTTAAATTTCGTTATTGTCCAATAAGATAATTGAGTTTGAATTTCATCTATAACTATTATTAAAAAAAAAAATTATGTCTTGGCTTGATAGTATAAAGCAATACTCATAAAAAAAATGCCAAATATTTAAAATCCAATAATCAATTAGGAAAAAAAATCATTTCAAATGTGATGTTGATCACAAACATCAAGGAGAGAATTTCCTTTTGTGCAGAATTAGTGTTAGTGCAATGTCACTTTGAGGCCTAGGAACTTCTTAAAATTTCAAGTATACATTATGAATTGAGTGGTTTACATTGTATCATGTCATCCATTGCTCAAAGTAAATTTCAATCCATTTAATTGGTAAAGTCTATTATAATTAAATAAAGAAATTGGTAATAAAGAATAAGCATCATTGAGCAACATCATAAGCTTTTAATCTTATCATCTTTTTCTTTTCTTTTTTTGGTTGAGAAACAAAGCTTATCATCTATATATAAACAAATGTTAATTAATTTTCTTTAAAATTTATTTAAGTGATAGATAAATTATCAAAATCTAAAGCACTCATTTAATAATAAACAGTCTAAAATTACAAGAATTTTTTAATTGCCTTAAAATATCTCTATTACAACAATACTAATATATAATGGGCCTGGCCTATATCAAGCTCGGCCCATTATCTCCAACGGATATATGTGGTGGAAAACAGAACCAGCTACCTGTCTTTCCTTTTATGTCTCACACTCTCTTATCAGTTTCCCACACTACTCCAATGGCTAGTCTAAGCTTCAACACCACCAGAATCAGAACCCCAACACTTCAATCTCACAAACCCATCTCCAAATTTTCCTCTCTCGCAAAACCCATCAAAGTCTCATTCACTTTCCTCACAAAACCTTCAAGAAGAAACCAACAAAAACTCCACCCTATCAGGTCTAGTTCTGTGTCAGAAAGCTCAGTTTTTGCACCGAAAGAAGTGGAATTTGATGATGATGATGAAGAAGAGGACGACCCAACTGCAGAACTGAGCTATCTTGACCTGGAAGCCGATCCCGGGAGCATTTCGGAGTGGGAGTTGGATTTTTGCTCTAGGCCTATACTAGATATCAGAGGGAAGAAGCTGTGGGAGCTAGTTGTATGTGACAGTTCTCTTTCACTTCAATACACAAAGTATTTTCCTAACAATGTTATCAATAGTGTTACTTTGAAGGATGCTATTGTATCAATAAGTGATGATTTGGGTGTCCCTCTACCTGAGAAAATCCGCTTCTTTAGGTGAATTTTTTTATTGTATGTATGGATTTTTGTTGTATATATATCTACACAATTATGTATGTACAAGTATGTGAGTTTTCAAATTGAATTATTTGATAATATGCATGAATTTTGTAGCGTGTACACACATTTGTGTATGTATAAATGTTTGTGTGAGTGTGTGTTTTGATTGATGTCTTTAACAACGGGTTGATTCTTTGTTTGAAGGTCACAGATGCAAACAATTATAACAAAAGCTTGTAAGGAGCTTGGTATAAAACCTATTCCAAGTAAACGGGTGCGTATAGCCTTTCGTTATGATTTTGTTTTACTTCTCTGTTTTTATCAAATTTTAAGTTCATTTTTTTTTCATTGAATTTGTTGTTTATTGAGTTCAAAACCAAAGTTAGGTCCATGTTGTTAAAAGAAACTAGGATGAAGATTGGATCATGAATAGAAGTCCTAACTTTGATTGAGTTGGATCACATTGTGCATAATAGGCATGGAGAATAAAATAACAGTAGAAATTGTAAATCTGATAGGAGATTCATGAATTATTTCTTGAAACTATTGAGATGATACAAGTGAATACATATGTTATCAATGGGGCATATAGATTATAGATTTTGAAACAATTCTCAAACATGATATGCTAGAAATTCTTCATGGCCATTACATGTGGGGTTCATGACAATTCCACTGATGGCCATAATATTATAAAGTAATTCTCTAGCAAGATTTAAGTCTAGATTTAATAGAAAACTCAAAATTTAATGGATAGGTGCATTGGATGGGAAATACAATGTAAAAGAGCTTGGGAAAGTATTAAATTGCGGGTACAGTTAGTGAATCATGGCATTCCAGTGTTTAGTTCAGCAAGGCTATTCCTAAGCACACTTTCATTCTTTGGCTTGCTATACAAAATCAGTTGAGAATGCAAGATAAGATGCAAATGTATGGATACTAATGATTATTGTGCTTTATGTAACTCTGCTTCAAAAGATCACAATCAACCATTTTTCAATTGCTTTTATTCTGAAAATTTCTGGAAAACTTTATGTGAGAAGTGCAACTAGCGACGGATTACTAGGGATTGGAGTTATAGTATTCAATGGATGGTTCACACTCAAAGGGAAATCTTTTCCTAGGCTTGAGACCAAGATTATATTCTTCATTGCTGTGTTTTAAATTTAAGAGGGAGGGAAGCAAATGGCTCTTTGGCCTATTGGCATCTCCATCCTTGTGGTGGGTATACATATGGGGTTTGATCCCGGTATCTTCACTTGATGTTTAACCATGTTGCATAATGGGCAAGTTGAAGTAATTGACAAAAGTCCAAAGAGATCAACCATATCTTTGGCTCCAATGATCTTGGAAAACTTTATGTGATGTCTTTAGTTTAGGTTGAAGCTTTTGATCTTTCTGCATCCTTGTTTTCCTTTTTGATATTCGTTAGTGTCATTGGTGGATGTTCTCCTGACCTTATCCCTTTCATAATTTGCTTCTTTTCCCCTTCAAAGCCCAAATGGGTTTTGTTTGTCTATTCAAGGGTATTAGGAAATGGTAAATTTAATCACTTAACCATAATTCTTACATTCCCTCTCATGTGTAGTCCCAAACTCCCCCTTAAAGTGGGCCAACACGTGGGCTTTTTAAACTTTTGAAAGGGAGATTGAGACAAGATTTGACCTTAGAACCACCTGCTCTGACACTATTATGAATTATTGAGTGGGGAAGGGTGAATTTTAATTATTTAGTGTGGGGATTCTTTGTTGCATTGTAATCTCTTTCCCAACTTTTGAGTATAAACTTTTGAGTTATACTGAGAGTTTGTTTTGCCTAGGCTATACCCTTATGTTTTTCTATAGTTCTGTTTGCTTTTTGTATAGTCACCTAATTACCCAAAAATTCTGTTTTTTGGTTGAATTATTATTTTTTCAGTGCCTTTCACTACTTCTATGGCTGGAAGAACGTTATGAGGCTGTATATATGCGTCATCCCGGTTTTCAAAAGGGATCTAAACCGCTTCTAGCATTAGACAACCCTTTCCCAATGGAGCTTCCTGAGAATCTGTTTGGTGAAAAATGGGCTTTTGTCCAATTGCCAATTTCAGGTACAGCACAGCAGCTTTTACTTTCAATGATAATGATAGACGGATGCTACACTTATGCACTCAACCCAGACTATTTTATGAAACATTCATATCTATGCTGCATTTTAAACTGCATAATAAATTTTTTATGCTATTATACATTAGTAGCTATCAGATATTAGATACTTTTGAAATCCAATTTTAGTATGATGCCATTTCACTAAAGTGTCGCACAAAGAAGTCTCACTCAATTCAAAAGCGGATATAATGGTTTTCTTTTTCAAGGTATTTCATGAGCCTCTACTGATCTTACTTTCCCATTTTCAGCTGTTCGTGAGGAGGTCTCATCCTTGGAGACAAGATTGGTGTTTGGTGCAGGTCTAGATTTGGATTTACTGGGAATTGAAATTGATGATAAGACATTAATTCCAGGACTGGCTGTCGCGACTTCACGTGCTAGACCTTTAGCAGGTATATATTCCTTTTTGCATCTTCACCTCTCATATAATTCTTAGTGATTTTATATCATGATCATTTTATTTGGTTTGTTTTACACTTTACCAATATGTTTTTTTCGCATCTTTTTGAAACTACCTCTGAAAACAGCACACATTGTTTAGCATGGCAACTATAATTTTCATTCGGGATAGTCTTAAGAAATTTGATTCCTGCATGTAATTTTTATATACAAAGTCCAAGTCATAGGAAATGCATGGTATCGAAGTTCCTAATACTTGACTGTTAAGGTCTGGCATATCTTGCCATGGTAGGTAGCAATTATGCACAGCCTCAAATTAGTAGTGCTCAATGAGACCTGCTAGATTAATCATTGCAACAACCAAAAAGTTAAAAGTACTTCATTCTGGGTTTGAAGTGTAATCTGATTAATTTAGGTCCCTAATTACAAGTTAATTGAAATATACTTTACATTTTTAAGATCGGTTCCAAAGCCAGATGAATAGTTTATGAGAGTGGCCAGAAGCATTATGCATTTTCTAATTCTTAATTGCTATAGGAGGATTCGTGTTGATAAGGTGCATTTGGAGTTCTGACCATAGTTACTCTTAGCCAATTTATATCAAACAAGCAAGAAATAGGATTCCTCACTTCACTACTTGCTCATCCACTTCTTTAATTTTGATTTAATGTCCATATCCAACTCTATATGGGTTGTGGAGCAATACTTTTTCAATTTGCTATCTCATTCCAAGTATGCCTTATGCACTTTTATGCTGCTTCTATGGCTAGCAAGTATCATTATAAAAACCTTGTGATGTACTTGTGCAGCTTGGATGAATGGACTGGAAGTCTGTTCAATTGAGGCTGAACTCAGTCGTGCTTCCTTGATTTTATCTGTTGGAATTTCTACTCGCTATATCTATGCTACCTACAAGAAAACTCCTGTAACAACAAATGAAGCTGAAGCTTGGGAAGCAGCTAAAAAAGCCTGTGGAGGCTTACATTTCCTTGCCATCCAAGAAGACTTAGATTCAGATGATTGTGTTGGATTTTGGCTCCTACTAGACTTGCCACCTCCACCTGTATAATTTAAATTCTTAAATAAAAGAAAATACCTTGCTAACACAATCTCTCAAAATTATACCACTTCACACATCCTCATTGCAGAAATGAATGTGATTCTACTTTTTTCTTTGTTCTATTAATTTGTTCTGTGCCTGGATTACCATTTTGCATTTGCATGTTAATTGACTTGGACAAAGCTAAATATGATGCATTAGAGAAACAAAAAACATACAACGAAATGCAATGTCTCAGATAATGGTGAAAGTGGATGTCATTTATCTATTATTTTCAAAGAATTTATTATTTGCAGTTGAGAACAATTAATCTTATAAAAAGGTCTGATTTCTTCAACATCCCCTTCCCAAACAAAATAAAGAGAAAAGAAAAACTTCTTGCATTTGCAAACATAGACATAGAGTTATAGATAGAAGGAGAAAAAGTTTTTGTAAGGCATGCTTGGAAGATTAAAAATAAATAATTCTTTGTCAAGTGTGTGTATTCACTGGTTGAAGGTGTACGTGGCGCTTTTCTCATACAATTGACGCAAAACCTATTTCTCCACTAATGTCAACCAAGGATTTGTCAAGTACTTAAATCTTAATATAGAGCAAAAACAGTTGTTTAGAAAGGCAAAGTAGGAGACGGTGATAATGTTATGATAACTTATATAACAAGTTCGGGGCGAAGGAGGGAGAGAATCATATTTATAAATTTGCAAAGATAAGGGAAATAAAAACAAGAGATTTGAATGGTGTTCAGTGCATTAAAGATGAAGATCAAAGAGGTGATGTGGCTTAGTGGTTGGCGTGACAATAATGACATTGGTCGATATGCCATACTGCCACTGCTTGTTTACTAAAATCATCATAGATTATTAATGCTGCCAAAAATTGCAAAGGAAGTGTTAGGAAAATAAAAGGAAATTAAAGAGAATTGGAAAAGTTATTTTGATAAAATTTGTTATGGAAACAACATAAAAGATTAAAGCGATTTAGGTAGCCCATTAACCCAATGGAGGATAGAAACCACAGATTTGTCCAAAGAATTAGGATGACTGACATAAAAAATGCATTAAAGATGATGAATATGGGAATAGTTGTGGGACTGGAATTTCCATTGAGGTTTGGAAGTGCTAGGGTGATGTGAGTGTATGCTAGTTAATAGACCTTTTCAATATGATTTTAAGTGTCAACAAAATACCTAATTACAAGAACAAGGGGGATATCCAAAACTATACAAACTACTGTGAAATTAAACTTATTAGTAACACGATAAAACTTTGGGAAAGAGTGAATGAACATAGGTTATGATATGAAACAATAGTATCAGAGAATTAATTTGGTTCTATACCAGGACGATCTGCCATGGGAGCTATTTACTTAGATGTCTAATAGAAAAATATAGAGAGGCATGTGTAAATATCTTCATATGGTTTTCATTGATCTTCAAAAAGCATATGATAAGGTCGCTAGAGAGGTTATGTGGTGGGTTTTGGATATGAAAGAAGTTCCACTAAAGTATATTGAGTTGATTGAGGATATTTATGATGACGCTATAACAAGTGTGAGGACAAGTAGAGGAACTACAAGTGAGTTTCCTATCACTATAGATTTGCATTGAGAATTAGCATTAAGCCTACATCTCTTTGCACTAGTAATGAATGAAATCCCTAAATCAATTCAAGCGGAAGTCCCTTGGTGTATGCTTTTTACAAATGATATAGTTTTAGTGGATGAAACTAGAAGTGAAGTTAATGCAAATTAGAAATTTGGTGAGAATCTAAAAGGTTTTTGTTTAAGTAGGACTAAAATAGAGTACATGTAATGTAAGTTTAGTAGAAGTAGAAACAAAGCCAAAGGAGCTATAAAACTTGATGGCTAAGAGATACTAAAGAGAGAGAGATTTGGATATCTTGGATCAACAATTCATAAAGATTGAGAGATTGAATAGGATGTGAATCATAAAATAAGAGTAGGGTGGATGAAGTGGAGAAGTGCATTAGGCTTATTGTGTGACAGTAGAATACCTATTAAGTTAAAGATAAAATGTTATAACACTACTATACAACTAGCTATTCTCTATGGTACTGAATGTTGGGCAGTTAAAAAACAACATATCCATGAAATGGGTGTAACCGCCATAGCGGAAACAAAAATGTAAAGATGGATAAGTGAGAATACACAGAAAGATAAAATTCAAAATGAGAAAAATTTGTTTAAAGATAGAGGTAGCTCCTATTGATGAAAAGACAATGGAGAGTTATTTGAAATGATTTGGTCATGTTCAAAGGAGGGCGAGTAATGAACCGATAGGAAAGAGTAAATCGATAACTTCACATAGGATAGAATAGAGAAAAAGAATTTATGTGGCCGATCCAATCTAATTTGTCAATGATCCATAGCCAATCCCAAATTTTAAGATTAAGGCTTTGTTGTTGTTGTTTGTTCAGGCGATGCCTTGTAAACATATTGGTCATTCTGTCCACTTCACTATTATATTAGGGGTAAAGGAAGTAGGATTTGTCCAAGTACAAAACTTTGTTTTGCCACGTATTGAAAGACTAGAAATATATATATATATATATATAGAGAGAGAGAGAGAGAGAGAGAGAGAGAGAGAGAGAGAGAGGGGTGAAAATAGCCAAATATCACGTTTTGGTAAAATTTGTGACAAACTAACACTGTTTCAAAAATATTTAGCAATCTACCACTTTTTTAGTACTCAAGTTCAGTGAACTCGATTTCCTAGATGCGTTGTTAGCGTGACACTAATACGATACTTGATATTACAAAAATTGAGCACTTCTTTATAATACTCGATCTTACTAAAGCCGAGAACTTTGTGTTTTTTTTTTTTTTTTTTTTTTTTCATTCATTTTTCTACTTCTTGTTTTGTACAAAACTTTTAAAAATACAGAAAGCTGAATCTGAAAGTCTTGTTTTGGGCCTAAACAATTGGCATGTCCATTCTCACAACTTATCCATCAATTCAGACATTCCTTTTCCAACTTCCAAAGCACCATAAACCAAAAACAGTACTCTAATAAAAAAAACAAAATACCATGACAATGTTACTTTAAGCTAATAAACTATAACTTTTTTTTTTTTTGTCTATGCCTGAAAAACAAGTTGCACCGACGCTGGGATAGACACTCATAGCCCATAGGATTTTTCTTTTTGGGAAAGTGGGAAAGATAAAATAGGGATTTGCCTCGGGGCAGTGTAAGAGCGTTCACATCGATGCTACTCTATCCTATTTTACCATCTTAAAAAGTTACTTTATCAATTATACTATACAATTTTACAATACTCCCAGCATCCCAACTTTTAATTTTCTATTCTATTCATTAAAATAATATTTCTACACAATAAAATAATATATCCCACAATCACCCTCATTTACAATACAACACAAGCCCACCATTGCTGCGCTACACACACCTGACACCACCACCACCAGCCATAATCTACCGTCAACACCCAAAAAAAAAAAAACCTGACCATCAACACCACCCTCTCTGACCAAAAAAAAAAGAACACAACAACCCATGGTCAAACCCTCTCTCCCTCACAACGATCCACCATCAACCAATCCACGCTGATCCACTCCGATCTCCATGCCACCACACTGATCTCTACACCAAACGCCGATCTCTGCACTAAACATTGAACTCTGATTTTTCACGCCAATCTCTGCACCAAACACTGGTGACAGTGGGTCAGGCCATGGTGTGGTGGCTATGGAGTTTTGAGTCTAAAGAGAGGGAGTGAATGAGGACTGAAAGGAGAGAGAGACGTGAGACAGAGAATGGAAGAGAGAGAAATGCCAAACCGAATAAAATAAATTTTTTTTTTTTAGAATTGAGCTACAGTGCAATTCTACATGTAGAATTGCACTGTAGCACAATTCTAATTTTTTTTTTACAATAGTAGCAGTTTAGAAGACCGAATGCTGATAGAATTGTACTGTAGCACAATTCTAAATTTTTTTTACAATAGTAGCAGTTTAGAAGAACGGATGCTAAGCTCTTTTGGGCTTGAAGTGCCAAATTTTCCTTATATTTGGCATTTGCAATCCCCAATGCGAATTCTCTAATAAATATATATATATATATATACTTTTTTTTTTTTTTTTTGTGATAAGATATTATATATTTATATTAGTTAAGAGGAGCATTCTCATTAACTTATCTTTACAGGTAGCAAATGTGAATTCAAAGGAATTCAAAACAATTTTCATTAAGTAGTAACACATATGACATAACAATCAGTTTTGAAAATTTTCTGCACTAAGCCATATAAGTGTTTCGGTTTTTCTAAAAATATATATTATTATTACTACTATTATATAAAATAATGAATTTAATTTAATATTGTTAAAAAATCTAAAATAAAGTGGGATTAAAAAAATATTTATTTATAATTTTTCTAGAAATAAAATTCACATTTTTGGATAATTATAAACAAATACAATAAATGTGAAAGTTAAAAATCACTTATTGCATAATGTTACACAATATTATTATTATTATTAATTTTTTTTTGCTGAATAATGTTACACAATATTATGAACAATCAACAACCAACAATGTTGTTGCTTATAAATCCTTATTGCATGCACAATATTATGAATGGCAATAATTGTAGAGTCTTTTGGCTAAATATTGCAAAAAAATAAGTTTATTTGTGATATAGGTACCGTTTAAACTTATTTGGCAAAATGAGAAGAGAAGCAAATTTTGGTAATATCGTCACTGAAATTCTAACAAAAAGAGGAGAGAGGAGAGAGAAATGATGGGAAGGAGGTGAGAGAAAAAAAAAATTTCAATAATGTGATTGCCGAAATAGGAGAAAAAAAAAAGGAAATTCAGTGAAAAAAGAAATGAAGAATTTCGGTAATAGGATTACCGAAATTCTTTTGCCCTTGGCCCACAAAAGCTGCCCAACCCGTTAGCTTCAATTTTGACATTAGTACTGTTAGTTTTATTTTTATTTTTTTAAAAAATGGTTGGATGCCGTCAGAAGTAGAACCCATAAGGCTAACCGGTACACTGCCACATTACATCTTACTTTAATTGGAATCTAAATCTATTTATTCTAAAACAAGTAGGTATTTCAAGTAAAAAAGAAAAAGCATACATTTTTTTTCCCAATACTTTCCAAAAATTTATAGTTATAATAACTAGGACGGTGGATTTGAACATTGAACATCTTCTTAGAGACATCATTCAGAGTTTTTTTTATCTCCATCTTCTGAAGATCAATCTCATTTTTTTTTTATCTCCTCTCTCATCATTCAGACTTTCAAACATCACAATCTTCTAAATCTCACCTTTTAGACATCACAATCTTCTTAAATCTTACATTTCAGACAACACAATAGCAGTGTGAAAAAACAGGTCAGCATTTCCTAAGTAAAAGTTTTGTTCAAAAAAAAAAAAGTACTCAGACTATATGAATCTCGAGTACAATAAAGAAGTACTTTGGTGACTTACTAGGAACTCGAGTTCACTGAACTTGAGTACCATTTAGAACTCGATTTTGTGAAAGTTAGTTGAAATAGTACAGTAGGACCTATGAATAGTACTAAAAAGTGTAGTGAAGCTCATAAAAAATAGCAAAATAAGCTAGTTTTTTAATTTGGAGCCAACGCACATTCTACTAGCATTTGGTTTGAGCCTTGTTGGTGGTTTTATTATAATTTTTTTTTTTCCAGATTTTCGTTCAAGATTTATTTTATTTTTATTTTTTTTTTGTGTGGGTTTTTTTCCATGGTTTTATAAACTAGTAACATGAAAGAACTGGAAGGGACTGGTTACTAGTTTTTTAGTTGGACCGAGATCCGATCGATAATTGAACCGATGAATAGCCAGACGCACACTTAGTCTCAGATGAGATTGATCTTTGACTGGGCTTTTCTATTGGCATTTGGTTTGAGCCTTGTTAGTAGTTTTATTATAATTTTTTTTTCTAGATTTTCGTTCTTTTTTTTTTTTTTTGTGGGTTTTTTTTTTTTCCATGGTTTTATAAACCAGTAACGTTAAAGAACTGGAGAAGGGACTAGTTACTGATTTTTTTGTCGGACCGAGATCCAATCGATGGTTAAACCGATGATGTCATAAATAATATAATTAATAAAATTTTAAATTATATAAATAAAAATATAATAAGTTTATTACTAATTATATGATAGCAAAATGTAAAAACATAATATTTAGAGACACTTTTTGTGTAAATTTAATCAAATTTCCTTAGAATGAACAATCACATGTTTACTTATAATCATAAAAATAAAAAGTTTATTATATATATATATATATATAGAATTAATTGGTGTTATATAAAAATTAAGTAACTTTTTAAGTTTATTCACTTAATTAACTAAAACTACTATTTTTTTTTTCTAATCAAAACTATCGGAAAAGGAAAAAAGAAAAGTAGTTGTACAATGAAAAAAACTAAATTTAAGTGACTTTGACCAATTAGTTGTATAATATATATTATAATGTTTTTGAGGAAAAATAGTCGTACAATAACAGTGTGTCAAGTAAAAGTAAAGCAAAAACTAAAAGTAAAGTCGTAGTATAGGCTTAAAAGAATATAAAAGCATGTGATTCTTTTTGCTTGAAAGACCTTAATATATTGTTAAGTTGCTCAAATTATGGACCAAAATTTAATTTTATTGGCATAAAAAAAATTCAAGGTGTTCCCAAAAATATTAGTCAACCACTTCAATGATCAATAATTAGAGGAAAAAATACGTATACACAAGCAAGGTGTTGATGCAATGTGGAATTAAACATTTTCACTAACTCCTCATCTTCCATATTAATTTCCACATCAATACATTTTATAGTCATATAAATTCATTTTAATTAATTAATATTAAAATGTTCCAAACACAAGGCATATCACACTGTATTTTTTTTTTTGTAATTGGTAAAAATTATTTAAATCGCTGACATTAATGTGCAAATATGTTTTTCTACCAAATGTTATTAGAGGCTTGCTTAACTTTATGAAAATCATAAATTAGGTTTAAATTCCTAATTGCTACCATAGTATACCATGCATCTTATTCTTGATGGGATAATTGGAGGGGTACAATAATAGAAGCATTTATAGCTAAAATTTCCCCGAAACATTTGTGGATACATGCTGGGCATGAGTGTTAGCACTTAGAAAAGCAGATGCAAGTGACATTTATCACTCTATACCCTCAATATAAGTAGTATACATTTCTCAATGCGCACTAATTTTGCTCTTAATCATCTAGTTAGGCGCCAACGGGGGCTTGGCTCAGCTGGGTATGGTTCGTTCACTTCGCCTAACACGCCTAAGTTCGATTCCCGCTACCAGCAGGAGTCCATTGGTGGGAGCTATATGCTAACTAACCCGGGGGCTAGCGTAACCTAGCGAACCCCTATTTTCCTATTTCTCAAAAAAAAAAAAAAAAAAAATCATCTAGCTAGGCATACAAATACATTACTAGAAGCAAATGAAAATACTAGAACGCAACTTCCTTAAACTAAAAGAATGAAATAAAGTAGACAAATATGTTTAGATACGCTCCAGAAACATGGCTCCCTTCATTGGTTTGTTTCAACTTTCAATAATATTTCTCTGAAGGTTACCAAAAAACAAGAAGAAAGAAGGAAAAAAAAAGTGCAAGTCGTACTAGCCGGTTCCATTAAAGCAGAACTGATCTTTTTGTCTCCTAAAAATCTAAAATATATCTGCTCCCAACCCAAAAAATAATGTTGACAATCAGATATTAGACAAGATTTGATCTCAGACAAGGTTTGATATGCATGGTAGACAGTGACGGAGCTAGAACTTTAGGGAAGGAGGGCAGTTTTATTGTTAGTTGTGTGTAATGATTTCTGTGAGTGAGAAAGCCCAACGCCATATGTTGGGCCTGAGGCCCAATTCGAATACAACTCTCTGTCCGAAGAGGTTAAAAGTATCAACGCTTTGCCACCCTGGTGAGAGTGCAACCAATAAGGGACAAATGTTGCGTCCGAAGACAACCTGGCCGGTCCGAAGGGATCCTATCCGACGGATCCCCCCAGAACTTGATCAAGTAGATGCGCTGAAGATTCCCATGTAAGGGCTGAACTTTGGGCACGCCTAACTGCGCGGATATCATGAAGTATCTTCCAAATAAAGCTGCCACCACCGCATTTAATGCACTGCAGCAACTTTCCTGTCCGCATTTATGTGGAGAAGACACCTGAACAGTGCAACCTCAACCATCACCACTCACTGCAGGTTAAAGCACGCCTGTGATGTGACTAATACTTGAGTGGACGCCTGGATGAAGGACAAGTGTGCGGTGGAGATGAGTGAAAAGGTGTATATATAAGGGAAGCAGGCCTCACAAAAGGGGGGAGGGGGGAGAAAAAATTGTATTCACGAAGTTTTTAAATGTTAAGCCTCTTCGGACAAAAGAGATTTTAGTTGAGCACTAGCTTGAATGTCCACTGGCCCACCTTCTCGTACGAACCGTTGCTAAATCCATAACCAGCCCAGTTGTTTAAACCCATTCTCTACAAATTTATTGTTGGGAATTTGTTGGGCTCTCACTACAAAAAGGTGGTATCTGGCTTAACAAATTGGAACCCTACAATTTCAATACTCAGGGATGGAGCTACCGAGATTTCTTTTTTCTTTTTTTGTTGGTAAGAACAAAATTATTTTTGTTTAGAATTTTTTAAATGGCAGGGTTATTTATTTTGGATAAAATTAGTTAATTGAGCTTAATTTTGATTTTAGTTTTACTTGTAATTTTTGTTGTTGAGCTTTTTTTTTTTTTTTTTTTTTGGCTTGTATATTTTGTTTTAGATTTTAGATCTATAAATTTTTTTATGGTCACTAAAATGAGGAAAATGCTAGAGTTGCAAGTTTTTTATAAATTACTTATGTAATAAGTGGTTACTGGTAAGTAAAAAAATAATGTGAGTGATGTGCCCATATGCGAACTAATAAGAATTTGCTACTAAAAATGTTTGTAAAAATGTTATAAAAAAGTTTGTGAACCTTTGTAATACACACTTCCACTTACAAAAGGTTTAAGAACAACCTTCTATATCTAAAATATAGAGCAATAAAAAAAAAAAAAAAAAAAAAACCTCTTTAGAAAAGGTGTTATGATGAGTATTATATCAGTTACTTATGAAGATAATAGCCTATAGTTATTAGTTATTAATAATCCTTCAAAGCCTAACGGATATATTATTTATCATTGCCTAATGGCTATTTCTCATAATTGTCCAACCGTCATTTTTCTCATAATTACCCTATAGTAATTTTGCTCATAAATTTTCAACACCTAAAAAATAAATAAAAATAAAAGTATTTGAAACATATACCCAGCTCTCATGAGATAGTTACTCTCTTTTGACATGGTCTTTATTGGAATCATTCTATATTGGTAATTTGCTCTGCTGGAGGACCCACCTTTAATTTGACATGGACCATGCGGTTTTCATTGGATTCCTTGTATATTGGTGATTTGTTCTGGCTATTGGCTGGCTTACTGCCCCGTAAGGACTAAGGTCCGTATAACAACGACCTTGACTTTAGCTTCAATAATGCAAGGGGAACACCTTGCCCCACATCGCACGGAATTTTCTTTGCAAAAGGCCAATCACTGACTTGTTGCTTCTTGTTATTTTGCACTTTTAAAACTTGATTCTTCTTAGCTTTCTTATCATTATCTTCTCAAAAAAAAAAAAAAAAAAAAAAAAAAAAAACATTCTTATCATTAACCAAAGTCTTTTTCCTTTTTTTTTTTTTTTTTTTTTAAACATTAACCAAAGTCATTTAGGTCAACGAGAAATTAGATATGTTTGTTTGGATACAACTTATTTTTACTGAAACTGAAAACTGAAAACACTATAGCAAAATAATTTTTAAATATGTGAATAGTACCGTAAGATCCATTTTTAATATTTTTTTTGAATAAAGTGACTGTGAGTTCCATGAACAGTGCGTAAACAGTACTGAAACAGTGTGTGAATAGTGACATTTGTCTCATGAACAGTAAATTTTGTCTCCCTAAAACGCGTGAAAGCAAAAAAAAAAAAAAAAAAAAAAATGAGAGAGAGAGAAATACGAAACACAGGATTCAGCGGAAACGCTAAATCCAAACCCACACATAAAACTGTGTTATCTTTTCCTTGATTTCTCTTGATGTTTGGTAATTCTATCTATTATTCCACCTCTCAAGCTACTTTCACATTTGGCGAGTACATTTCTATTGGTGTATCATGTCAATAACTATGTCAATAAATGATTTCTATTCACTATGTTTTAATTATCTAAAGGTGACTGTTACAATAACTCTCTAAATGGATTAGGATGACTTCTTGGGTTAACTTCATAATAAAATTCTTGAAATTTTATCTATCTATTTTGAAATGAGTAAATTGAGTTTTTCCATACCATCAATAATTTAAATCAATAATAAAATTATGATAGTCGATGTTTCTTAAAATGTTGAAAAATGGTAAAATATATCCCTCTCATTTGAAAATGAATTGTTGTGGTTGGATTGCTCTAAAAATCACGATGGATCTTAATACAATTATAAATTCCATTTATCTTAGGAGATCATTTAGAGTTTTAGAATATACAAACCAGTGTTATTAGGTTTACATCTATAACCAAAATAATTAAATTAAATTTACAAAGTTTAATACTTTATATTTTGTACGTCATTGTAGCTCCTAGCATCCACCACGTTACGGTCTATGGAAAGAACTATTAAGAATTTACATTATATGCCAATGATTTTGCAATATTTTTGATGATTGGTTGGCTCAATGTCAAGGAGGGCTCATATTTGGTGCAATTGAGTGGCAGACAAAAATTAAGCTGTAGATTTTTACATAACCAGTACACTGATTTTTTTTTTTTTTTTTTTTTGGTTTTAAAAAATGGGAATTAGACATTTATTGAGTATTGTTTTAGGTTTATAGTTCTCCCGTTGGAGCATTTTTGGGTCTGTACACAGTACACTATTAAAATTCTTAGTATTCTTAAAAAAAAAAAAATTGCATCTAAGCTTTATTTATTTATTTATTTTTAACAATCCAACCTATGAAAACGTCTTTTATTATTGGTCTGATAAGACAAAGGAAGATAAAAAGATAATTGATCTACTTCATCGTGAAGTCAAGTTAGACAAATTTCTGTTTAAAAAAAAAAAAATGCAATGGTTGATGTGTTAAAATTTCTTGCAAAAATTGTAAACTGAATTTACAATTAACTGGATACTGAACACGTGGTTGTTATTCCCACTTACGGCCAATCTTCATTAGCTGTTCAAATTTAGACTACTGGTACAAGGTTTCTCCCAAAAAAAAAAGAAAAGAGAGAGAGACTACTGATATAAGATGTAGAAATAAAAATTATGCCAGAAAAGAATAAAACATTTCTTTAAGGTGTAAATACACTTTTAGTCCTTATATTTTGACTCTTCTTTTTCATTTTGGTTTCTACATTTTAATTTTACTACTTTAGTTCCTAAACCAATTAAAACGTGTTATTTTCGTCATTTCCGTCAGTCAACTGATGGAAATATCTGAGGGTTGTTGACGGAGAAATTAAAATATTATAAAAAATCAACTGTAGCACTCATCACCCATGCCACATGGGTTTCCTGCCTCCTTTAGAAATTTATTAATCAATTTCAACAAAAGAAAAAAAGAAAAAAAGAATTAAAAACAATAAAATACATAAATTTAGATCTAATTCATTTTGAACAAGAACACACAAGAACATGATCACAGATTTAAATATCAACACAAGAACATAAGAGTACAAACTCATAACCAAACATAAACTCAAATTTAAGAACACAATAACAAACATAAACTATTTACTCTCAAAATAAATGCTAAGTCAAATCCAGAAAATCATACAAATCTAGAAAATCATACAAACCCATCAAGAACACACAAGAGCACAAACCCAAAAAAAATCATACACCCAGAAATCAAACACAAAAAAATCATAAAAGAATATTGTACAAAAAAAAAATTCAATCCATATATATACACAAACCAAATTATCCAAAAGAAAAAATATATTATTTATGCCCTTAATTACATTTTCTTTATGCTCTTAATACATGTGTCAAATTTTGTATCAATTAAATACTATTTACTATATAATTTATAAACTTATTTATTATACATAATTTTAAATTACAAAAACTTACTATTTAAACCAAATATAAAATCCAGACTTCGTATAGAAAGATATCAAGCATTGTCTTTGCATAATAATTGGAGTTAATTTTTTTTTTCCTTTTCTTTTCTGGAGAAACGAGAATTGGAGTTAAATCTAACAAGATCTTGACAGATCCAATCAGATTTCGACCAAATTCAGCAAAATCTTAGTCAATTCGGCCAAATCTTCTTCCTTTATCACACACGTGATGAACCTAACATTTGCTCCGGTGGAGGACCCACCTTTAATTTGACATGGACCACACGGTTTTCATTGGATTCATTGTATATTGGTGATTTGTTCTGTCTATTGGCTAGCTTACTCAGATTTCGACCAAATTCAGCAATATTTACACTGTGTTTGGTTGGGGTGATTTTAGGGGGATGGAAAACATAGGAAGGAAAATAGGGTAGAAAACACTGTTTTCCCCTGTTTGGCAAAAGAGGGAAAATGGGGAAGGAAGGAAAACCGGGAGAATATTTTTCTCTCTGGGCCCACAAAATTCATCCTCCCAAATCGGGAGGAAAACGCTGGAGAGAAAGTGCCCTCACAGCACTTTTACAAAAATGCCCTCTCCAACGTCCACAACAACCCAGCGCGGCAAGAAGAAGGAAGCAGAAAATAACCACCAAACCCAGCACCACCATCAAACACAGCAACCTAAAACAAAAAATTAACCCAAAATCGACAAAAAATTAACCCAAAATTAACGAAAAAACAATTAGAAAACCCAACTCAAAATCACTGCCCAAAATCAAACCCAAGCCAAAATCATCATCTATAATAAAAGCATAAAACTCAAATTGTAAAAGAAGAGGAGGAAAGAAAAAGATTCTCAAAAAAAAAAAAAAAAAACGAAATTTTTACTGTCAATCACCCTTTTCTTACAATCACAAGTCACAGCACCCAGATATCATTTTATTTTTGACAAACCCATGTTCATCCAAAAACTTTAGCCCAAATTCCATCTGGCCATCCACCCCCAACTCCTCACAGAAAAAAAAAAAAAAAAAAAAAAAAAAAAAAAAAAAAAAAAAAAAAAAAAAAAAAACGATTAAAGAAAGAAGGAGAAGAAAGAAAGCCGGAGATAGAGATACACTCGTGTTCATCCAAAAACTTTAGTCCAAATTCCTTCTGGCTATCCACCCCCAACTCCTCACACACACAAAAAAAAAAAAAAAAAAAAAAAAATGAAGAAGAAGGAGAAGAAAGAGAGGCGGAGAAGATAGAGATATTAGATAAGATAGAGAGAAGGAGAAATAAGGTGTTATTATGAATCAGAAAAAAGGAGGGGTTAGGTGGGGTAGTTGGGAAATAATTAAAAAAAGGGTAGGAAAATATTATTTTAATAAAAAAAGTGTGTATAATAGATAAATTGATTTGAGTATTTTGTAAAAATAATGGTGTAATATAAAAAAAATAATTTTCTGTGTAAAATAGACAAAATATTTAAAACAGATTGATGCGGTTGCTCTTATCACTTTTGCCTAGGGGTGTCAATGTTCGACCCAACCCGCAAACACGACACGAACCCGACACGGGTTTTTTCGGGTTAGGGTTAAGCCTTAATGGGTTTGGGTCATAAATGGGTCGACCCGAAAGCGACACGATAAGAAATGGGTCATAAACGGGTCAACCCGCATAACCACAATAGACACGTTTGGCACGCCAATTTATTTGTGTCAACTCGAAATGACCCACTTAATATAACTCGTTTAACTCATATAACAAATAAATATTTATTTTATTTTAGATTTGTCAAATACCTTTTATATCCAACATATATTTTAAATTAAAAAAGAAAAGTGAGTAATTACAAAAATTTATAAAGGATATAATTGGAAATTGAAACTTTACAGACCTAAAAACTACTAATACTTTTTTTTTTTTGGCATAGAACTTACACAAATGAAATTGGATGAGTTTGTAGAAGATGTTATGAATTTGGACATTATCAAAGAATCTATGGATGATAATCGTGGTCATAGTCAGGATTAGTCTACTGTTTGCTCAAATTCTTTCAATATTGATACTTAGCATTTAGTGAGTTCCAAGAATATTATATTTTTGTTGAACATTTTATTTTTGTGAAACTTTGTTATTTTGAATTTGGGTTGAAGTGTATACATTTCTTTTGGAGTGTAAAGAATTTATTTCTAGATGAATGTTATATTTTTGTTGAACTATATTTTTTGAATGCGGGTTGAAGATTTGAAGTATATGTACTGCTTTTTGGGATGTAAAAATAATTATTTCTAGATGGATGTTATATTTAATATTATGTAGGTTGAAATGGGTTGTGTTACATTCGTGTCAACCTAACACGACTTGTTTATTAAACGTGTCAAATGGGTTGGGTCAGGTCAACCCGCCTTGTTAACAGGTTGGGTTAGGGTTGAAGGATCATGACACGATTATTAAATGGGTCGGGTTAGGGTTGAGTCATTTAGTCGAATACCCCTACCTCGACACGACACGAACCCGACACGCTAACCCGAATTGACACCCATACTTTTGCCTCTTTTCATCTTACCTTCACAGCACACTAACATCTAGCTGCCCAAGATCTCTTTTCTCTTTTTTTTTTTTTTTCTTTTTTTTTTTCAACGTGACCTGATACATTACTGTAATTTTTACATTATAATAATAAAAATAACAACATAAATTTATATATATGATGTGGTAAATTTTATATTATTTAATGAGTACAAATAAATTTATTTTTTACATATTATATAATAAGGGTATAATAGTCAATTTATATAAATTACATTTTCCATCCTTCCATTTTTCTCTCCAACCAAACAAAAGAGTTTTCCACTCTCCCACTTTTCCACCCCTCCAACCAAACACATAAGAGGGAAAACTAAATATTTTCCATCATTCCACTTTTCCATCCTTCCACAATTTTCTATCCTCCCACTTTTCCACTCTTCCATCCAAACGGACCCTTAGAGTATTGCACCAGGTGCAATTACTATCAATAATTAAAATTAATAGTTGTAAAAAGTAATTTTTAATCTTAATTATTGATTAAAAAATGTTAACAAAAATAAAAAATAAAAATTTAAAAAATAAAATGTAAAAAAAATTTGTGAAAGAGAGAAAGGTAAATTGCACCCAATGCAATACCCTAAGTATTGCACCGGATCCTAATGATTTTTAGGAGATTTGGCCAAGTCTTCTTCCTTTATCACACGCCTGATGAACCTGACATTTGCTCTGGTGGAGGACCTACCTTTTCTGTCTATTGGCTGGCTTACTGTACCATAACAACGACCTAGACTTTAGCTTCAATAATGCTAGGGGCACACCTTGCTCCACACCGCGCGGTTTTTTCTTTGTAGCGGGGCCAAACACTGACATGATGCTTCTTGTTATTTTCCTATGCATGATAACTTTTTTTTTTTTCTATGCATGATAACTATATATATACTATTAACTATACATAATTTAAATAAAGAAAGCCTCAGGGTCTAGTGGCTTGTCTAAATGTGGTGCATCTCTAGATTTCATAATGAATGGATATGGTGCGGTTACCCTAAGAACATTAAAGGATCCTAAGTTGATTATAAATTTGCTCTGATTATAAATTTGGTTTGTTTTAATTTAAAATTGGTTCAGAATATAAAATCCTCCTCTCCCCCCCCCCCCCCCCCCTTTTTTTTTCCAAAACTGTTCCTGTTATTAGATTTATATCCATAACCAAAATGATTAAAAAGGGGTTACAAAATTTATTTCCTCTTATTCTTATGTCATTGTGTCTCTTAACATTCTCACTACCGTTTATGGAAAAAAAGAAAAAGAACAAGAAAAAGAAAACTTGTAAGAATTTATATGCTAATGATTTTGCAATATTATTGATTCGCAGATAAAATTAGGCTATAGGTTTTTATGTTACAAGTACGTTGAACTTTAAAAAAAAAAAAAAATTAGACAATATATAACTTTTTTATTTTTTTTTCATATTTGGTGCAATTGAGTGGCTGATAAAAATTAATCTATCTATATAATTAAAAAAAAAAAATTAGAAAAGAGGAAGTTCAATCAATTATCCAATTAGACTCTAATTGCACTCTAATATTGTGTGCTTATAATATATATATATATATATTGTGCCAAGTGTCATTCTAATTATCCCCTATTATTTGATGGCAAGTGTCTCTATATTGTAAATACTCTACAATTTCAAGCTAAGTGTTCTTCTAATTATACTTAAGGTGCGTCAATCATGTTTACATCCAAATTTATATATCTAAACCAAGAAATTATATTTAAAAAAAATTAATTTGAATTTAATATACTTCTATGTATTACCATATATATTTATGCTACAAAAACAGTTGAGGAACATAATCTAAAAACATATAGAAGCACTCCACTAATCCAACTTTATGGTCCACTTCTCTCCAAAAAAAAAAAAAAAAACACTTTATGGTCCACTTTGTGCAGTATATACAGTTATACACAAAAAAAAAAAAAAAATAAAAAAACACAATTTTGTTAAAACTTACTGATTTGTTGTGTGAGTTTAATAAAAAATTTAAAATATACGATTGTTGATCAGGATGGGCAAAACTTTGGCATGACATGTCAACTTCAGCTTAGAAATATGGCCTTCTCAGCCTATTCAACATTCAACACTGATATCGGTTTAGATTGAGAAGAGCGAGAAAGAGTAAAGTAGAATTAGTTCCAAAAATTAGCCTATTTGTTATAAAAAAAAAGTTTTTTTAATTTGTTAAATTGAAATTTAAAACTATTTTTTTTCTTGCTGTTTTTCCAATGCATGATAATGATTGTTCCAAGAAAAATTGGTCATTTGGTCGGTGGAGGACCCACCTTTAATTTGACATCAACCACACAGTCTTCATTAGATTCATTCTATGGGAAATTTCCTCTGTGTCTCGGTTTTTTGCTTTGCTTAATTCTTTTTTTCTCTCTCTTCGCATTGAATTTTCCTATCAACCCGGTTCTACTCCTTCACAGAGAACCCAAATCAACTGTGCCAATGTACTCCGATCCACCGTGGTCAACGTCAAATAGAGAGAGAGCACCGATCTGTGAGCTTTGATCTCAGATCTCCAACAGAAATTTTCTTCTATCTGTGAGCACGTAATTGCAAATAGACGGCACCAGTGCTGTGTCTGTCACTTACAAACACTCCATCCAGTGCTCTGCTTTCTTCTTCCTCAATTTATTTTCCTTTCATGTGTTAATTCTTACTAGTTAAATAATTTTCTTAATACATATCTTTAATATTTTTCCGATAGCAAATCGATGGGCCCAGAAAACGCCTTCTCCTCATGTTTTCCTTCTTCTTCTACTTCTACGCCCAGATGTACATATGAATACGATGTCTTTCTTAGTTTCAGAGGCTCCGACACCCGCAAAAAATTTACAAGCCATCTGTACGAAGCATTCAAACGGAATGGCATAATCACTTTTCGGGACGAAGAAAGTCTCGATCGAGGAGCATTCATTAAACCAGAACTCTTGAAAGCAATAGAAGAATCGGAGATTGCTGTCGTTATTTTCTCTGGAGGCTATGCTTCATCGAGTTGGTGCTTGACTGAACTAGCAAAGATCGTCGAGTGCATGTACAAGAAGACGCTGACAGTTCTGCCTGTTTTCCATGATGTGGATCCTAGTGATGTGCGCAAACTAAGGGGGACTTTTGCGGATGCCTTTGCAAAACATCGCATTGATAACACTGAGAATGTGAAAACTTGGGAAGATGCTGTGTCACTTGTTGCTGGTATCTCTGGATGGGATTTACGGGATGAGTAAGAATTTGTTTTTGTTTTTTGTCTTTTGTTCTTTTACTATTTTTCGCTACTTTCTTTATTTGGCCGCATGACAACTTTCATTGTCTCCTGTATATTACAAACCTAGGAAAAAATTATAAGCTTGAATTGTACTTAGGTTGAAAAACATTGCATGCATAATTTGTACCACATATGAGTTCCCCTTTTGCTACTGAACAAAGCTAAGATTTTACTTTTGATGAATGTTTTATCCCTAAATTAACGTATCTAGCTCTGCCTCATCAAAATTAATGTTTTGCTATATTTTTTGCAGGTCTGAATCAACAGTTATCGAAAAAATCATTCGGAGGATAAATAATGAGTTGGATCGTGAAGTCCCAACTGCTTCCCAAGAGATCGGATCGATTCGGGATGTCGAAGCTGAACTTGAAAACATCAAGAATACCGTTTCCACGATTCAAGCTGTACTTCAGGATGCAGCAGAGCAGCAGAGTCGTAGCCATCAAGACAAGGACTTTCTCGAAAAGCTCAAGGACGCAGTTTATGAAGTAGATGACTTGTTGGATGAGTTCTACGCTGAAGCCAACACTGAAGCTTTACGACAAGGAGGGATGAGTGGGAATATTACTGAAAAGGTACGCGGTTTCTTTTCAACTTCAAACCCCCGTGTTTTACGTCGAGAGATGAGTCGTAAAATAATTGCAATGAAGCAGAAACTAAATGCAATAGCGGAAGACAGCAAAAAATTTCACTTGAAAGAATACCATGTAGAGCCACCCGAGAGTAGGGAAAGAGAAGAGACTCACTCATTTGTGCGTGATGAAAAAGTTATTGGGAGAGAAGATGATAAAAAGGCCATCATAAAACTGTTGTTGGAGCCTAATAACGAAGAGAATGTTTCAATTGTTCCTATAGTGGGGATTGGTGGGTTAGGAAAAACCACACTTGCTCAATTTGTATACAATGACAAGAACATCAAAGAACATTTTGAACTAAAAATGTGGATATGTATATCTGATATCTTTGATGTAAAAATGATTATTCAAAAAATAATATCGGCTACTGGTATGGAACCTGTCGACCATAGCATGGATAAATTACAAGTTCAACTTCATAAAATAATTAATCAAAAGAAGTACTTACTTGTCTTGGATGATGTGTGGAATGAGGATCCTCACAAATGGGATAGTTTGAGAGATCTTTTAGCGGGTGGTGCTAAGGGAAGTAAAATTGTAATAACTACGCGTGCGAGATTGGTAGCAGAGATTACAGACCCAGCTTCAATATACACTCTTAAAGGTCTCAATGAAGAACATTCTTGGCTGTTATTCAAGCAAATAGCATTTAGAAAAGGGCAAGGGCAAGGGACCAATAATCCTAGACTAGAAGAAATTGGAAGGAAAATTGTGCGCAAATGTCAAGGGGTACCCCTTGCCACAAAGTCTATAGGAAATGTATTGCGCTTGGAGAAAACAGAGCGTAAATGGTCATATGTCAACAATAATATACTAGAAAGTGCAACTCAACAAAAAAATGACATTTTTCCAATTCTAAAGTTGAGTTATGACCATCTTCCATCACGTTTAAAAAGTTGTTTTGCCTTCTGTTCCTTGTTTCCTAAAGATTATGAGATCGATAAGGTGACACTCATACAACTATGGATAGCGCAAGATTTTATCCGGCCATCAAACAAAAACCAAGAATTAGAAGATGTTGCAGATGAGTATTTCAAGGATTTGCTTTGGAGGTCCTTCTTTGAAGAAGTGACAAATAGAATGGGAGAACTAAAATACAAGATGCATGATTTAATTCATGATCTTGCACAATTAGTTGCAGGGTCAGAGTGCACAATAATTACTTTGGATCAAAACAATTTTGATGAAAAAACTCGTCATGTGTCACTTCCATTTTATATTGACTCATCTTTTATTGAAACTTCATGGCTAGTTAGAGCAGAGAAGTTACGTACATGTGTTCTAACACTTGCAACTTATGCGTGGGCAGGGAAAGAAAACAAATCAGAGTTTTTGAATAAACTTATTTTGAGTTGCAGAAGATTGCGTGCATTGGGTTTATGTGGAGTGAAAATTGAGAGAGTGCCAGATTCTATTGAAAAGTTAATACATCTTACTTACCTTGATTTTTCTGGGAATCGTGGTATTGAAACTCTCCCTAATGCTGTTTCTAGACTTTGGAAATTGCAAACCCTAAAAGTCAATGGTTGTTCGAATCTTAAAGAATTACCTAGAGACATTAGATTTTTGGTTGGCCTCAGGCATCTTGAGAATAAGTGGTGTGATAGTTTGAGTCGTATGCCTGATGGATTAGGGCAAATGACATGCCTTCAAACGTTATCAGTATTTGTTGTGAGAGACAACCAAGCTTCTACCTCTGGGCCCATTAGTAGTGGGCTAGACGAATTGAATTCACTAAACTCCCTGAGAGGAGAACTAGAAATCTCAATTTTGAGATGTTTGGAAGATGATTATTCAGAACCCAGTGCTGCCTATTTAAGGGCAAAACAATATCTTGACCGGTTGACATTATCATGGCATGACGATAAAGATGGTGATGAGAAGTTAGTAGAAGGCCTCCAACCACACCAAAATCTTAAATTTTTGTCTGTGAGAAGGTATGGGGGTGTGAGATTTTCAAGTTGGCTTTCTTTGCTCACAAATCTGGTTGATTTATCTATAGCTTATTGTAAGAGATGTCAACAACTTCCACGATTGTCTCAACTCCACTCTCTGCAGCGTCTATCGCTTTATAGAATGGAAGGCTTGGAGTACATATCAGATGGTGATATAAATGAGGAGGTTCCTACTTCATCCTTCTTCCCATCGCTAAACTCAATTTCTATTACCGACTGCCCTAATCTGAAGGGATGGTGGAGGAGCACATCAACAACAGATCACCAACAACATCCGCATCACCAGTCACTGCCTTCATTCCATCATCTTTCTGTTTTAGATATTAAGCATTGCCCTAATCTAACTTCCCTGCCTCCATTTCCGTATCTTGAAGAAAGTCTACGATTGTATCCAGTCAGTTTGAAAGCTTTACAACCGACGATAGCAATGAATTCGTCGCTTCCTTCTTCCTCCTCTTTCTTGTCCTCTCCTCTCTCGAAATTAAAGTCTATGACTATAGGCCATATAAAGGATACAGAGGCTCTACCAGATGATTGGATGTCAAACCTGAGATCTCTCAAGCATCTACACATATTTGGAGGCCCTAAGCTGAAATCTCTATCTCTAGCCATGCCTCATCTCACCTCACTTGAGAGCTTGGAGATTCTTCACTGTGAGCTGTTTGATTCGATTAGTGACATGGGTGATGATGGCATCGAATGGCAGCATCTTAAATGCCTCTGTTCTCTGTATTACTCAAGAGTTCCGAATTTGAAGTCTATTCCTTCCGGGCTTCAACACGTTACTGCTCTGCGAAAGCTTGAGATTTTTGATTGTCCCAATTTGACGATTTTCCCAGAGCTCACCTCAGTTGTATACCTGAAAATTTCATGTTGCCTCAACCTAACATCAATTCCCGATGGGATTAGTAATCTCACGTCCCTCGAAGAACTTCTCATTTTCTGTTGTCCGAATCTCATATCACTTCCTGATGAGATGGTTTCTCTCAAGTCTTTACAAAAGCTAACAATTCAAGATTGTCCTGACTTAGAGAAAAGATGTGAAAAGGGAATTGGGGAAGATTGGTTAAAAATCGCTCATGTCCCTGTTATCCAAATTCAGAATTCGTTTGCTGAAAAAATGTGAACCAGCCCATTTTTCAGTCAGATCCTCTTGGGCTACCTAAAGAACGCTAGCCCTCTCGGCCTCGACCATGCCACTCGCAACATAACCTCTGGTATGTCTTCTGCAATAGCTGAGCTTGGTAGCTCTTCACTTTTTGCTTTTTTTTTTTTTTTCTTTTTCTTAATTATCTTATATAATTTATGTATGGTTGCTGAGAAAACATAGTAAATTTTTGGGAATTCTATTCTTTATATTTTGTGTATTTTCCAAAAAATAAAGAAATTTTTAATTATCTTTTTTTTTTTTTTGGGTGGATTTCCAAAATATTAGAACAATAAATATACTCAACCATGGTATATAATTGTATTGGGTTCACTTTAGTGAAACTTTTATGTTTTTCACATTTTCTAATGATGAAAAATCCAAGATTGATTTGAAAGAAACCAAACTGTTGGACATTGTTTAAAAGTTTTACTTTTGGTTATTTTTTCAACAAGAAAGATTTGGCCAACCCCAATATCATCCATGAACAAGTGCTTTTCCAATGGTTCACTCTCTCTCTCTTTTTTTCTTCATTTTTATTTTTTGGAATGCAACTCTCTTTCTTAGTTTATTGGGTTTTAATTTAAGCCTTTTGTAAAAAATGATTTGATATTTTGATTCATGCAATGAGGAGCCAAGGATTCCATTGTTATATAATGGCCATACTAAGAGTTTTGTTAAGAAAGGTTAAAGTGTGATACTCTGTTTTGTTGTGAAAAAATTTTGCCTCAAAATTAAAGCTCTATGATATTCGCATTGCATTTCTAGGATGCCAATAGTGATGCACTGAAACAGAATTTAATGTTTTTTATTTTTCGTTGTTATTGAAATATTGTTATCCTTTTTGTCATTGCATAATCCTGCTCCTTTGTAATTTGTTTACATGAATGGCCTTAAAATGAATATGCCTTTTGTTTATAAACAGATTTAATGGGATTAATTATCGAGTGCGGATCATCTAAAGAATTTGAAGATTTTTGTGGAAAATATGGCAAAGGATCTATTCCCTGGATACTTTGAGGATTTCGGAAACTGATCTAGCTCAGGTACTTGGTTAGAGTCACCAGTAATCAGAGGTTATTGAGTAATTTGGAGTAGTGTTCCAGTGGGATCTCTGATTTTTGGCATTTAACACTATGGTGATATTGAGTTAATCAATTTTCTTCCAAATAAAAGAAAAAAAAGCTTAATAAATATCACAAAGTCACTAATGGGGAAGAGAGGATGGTCCAACTAAAAAAGTTCATGTCCTATAGTTGCAGGGCCTGAACTTGGTTCATCTTCTATATTTCTAGATAAATGTAGATTAATTGTGAATCCTAATCCTTTGTAGAGACTCAAATGCTAATGTTCTTAACTCTTCTTCTTTGTTCTCTTTGTGTTCTTATGATGATCTAGTCCAACCCAACAACAAAGTTTTAGTCCCAAAATTGTTGTGGTTGGCTCTGTTATACTGGGATAAAATCAATTGTATTTTGGAAAATGATCTGCTCCAAACATATCAACAAAAAAAAAAAAAAAATGATCTTCTCCAAAGTTTCTATCGGTCCATATATCTCTGTAAAAATTCAATCCTCTTTGTCCCCTTCAATTAAGAGCATAGTGATTTTTTTGGTCATTTGATTCTGTGTGCAGAATATAGGCAAGCTTGGAATATAACAGAAAAGATTTGTTGTTTATTCACAGCGAGTTGCTATAGCAATTATCTAGCCACAACTAAAAAATTAAGAGGTAAATTATTTAAGTTTCATATATGGTTATTTATTTATGTACTCAAACTTATGTTTGGTAGTATGGCATGGTTAAATACCACAGCTCGGTGTTAACACTCAGAGCTTTACGTCTTCAAGGATAGATTTATTTTGTGGGTACCTGATATTTAGGATATTTGATGACTTTTTTTTGAAGTATCAATTGTTTGCTCGTGTTAAAATTTTCCAAATATACTTTTTTTTTGGTATAAGTATATTGCAAATATAATTATTTTACTAGACTATATTTGTGTTGCAAGTAAAACAGGTTGTCCACAAATTCAGTTTGATGTTTTCTACTCTACAAGTCATTTCACCCTGTGACCATGAATCAGACAATCATTAATTGTGTTGTTGTTTATGATATAATATAATCCTATATTTACTTTTATATCTCATTATGTTATTGTTTGGGGAGGGAAGGAAAAAAGAGTTTTAACTTTGGCTGATGCTTCACAACAGCAATAGTATATACTAAATTTATAGATCTGGTATCAGTTGACTTAGAAGGATTTAACTCATCTGATTCTTTATATTCATGCATTTTCTTTCTAAGTTCCCTGTGAATGTTAGAGACTACTCTCTCTCTCTTTTCATTCCTCATTTTCATTTTTGGTATGGTGAGTTTCTCAGTTATTGGAGTCTGTCTACCAGAGCTTTGAATCCTTAAACAAACAAGATTTCAATAGTTTGTGTCTTCCGACCATGCTGGTAAAAATGAATATGGAGCAACTAGCAAAAGTAAATTGGTAAGTCTCTCATTCTCGTCTTTATTATATCTTACCACATTGATTAGGCTAAAAGGTTCATTTGATAAAAACATTGTTATTTTCCATTCTTTTCCTTTTTTTTTTTATTTTATTTTATTTTAATTTAATTTCGATTGGCTGGAATGGATGAAAATGATGATTTAGTGGTAGCAATCTGATTACTACATAGTTTCAGATATAGCTTAATATCTCATTCCTTGTGAAGCATTAGTTTATGTTCATGTCAAAATATTGCAAACATTTACTTTTTACCTATGTACATAAGCAGTGCTCAGAAAGCATCACGTTGAAATTAAGTAGTCACAAGAACTATTTTAAGAAATAAGGTAGAGTTACATGGAATTTTTTCAATTTTAAATGGGAGGTAGAGTGGAGATAGGATTCAAACTTAAGAACACCTATTTTGATGCCATGATAAACTACCAGCTGTCCCAATAGCTTAAATTGATAGGAAATTTTTCCTAAACTAAACATTATTGTAACAATTATAATGTGGATTTTGTCCTGACTAAACTAGGTAACTCACCTTTTACACAAAAGCCACCAAATTGTCTCTTAAATCTATGAAGTTGTTGCATCAACAGTCAGAGCAGGGCTTGTTCTTTTGTGCAGTAGAGTGGAGAAAAAAGGTAAGATTGGATATTGATTAAAGTATTATGTCTACTTTTGGCTTCTTGTAGGATGAATGCTTTGACATAAGGGAAATTGTTGTTGCACACCATGGAGTGCACACCGTACACACAATTGATATGTGTTTTTGCTTCTTTCTTTGCAGGAATGTTGCCTCCAGCATGCTAAAGATCTATCTTTGTGTCATCAACAAGCATTTTGATGTTTTGAGGCTAAGATATATCACATTCTTGATCTCAATCATTTTCTCAAGTCATTAAGTACATTCTGATGTAAATTCTGTTTACAGTGTGTTTAGGCTGATTCCTATCTGGGTATTATAGATAACCATCAAGTTCTTGTACAGCCTCAGGTGGATATGAGAGAATTTGGATCTGTTACTGATAATCAACTTGCTACATCATTTCTCTTTTAGGAACAACATCTATGAATCTATCATAATGAACATTTTAGCTCAGAATTTATCTAGCATTACTTAGGTATGACATTTTATCAATGGACAGAGCTTTTACTACCCCTAGTAATCTCTCTCTCTCTCTCTCTCTCTCTCTCTCTCTCTCTCTCTCTCTCTAAACTGTCTATCTCTTCTTGTTATGCTGGCGGCAGGTAACTTGACTAAGCAACTGTCAGAATCATTCACACCTGATAATGCCATCAGGTTTAGTCCATGATCAATTCGACAACAATTAAATGGTTTCCATTTCAAGGAACCACTTTCCTTCTTTGGGTATGCTCTTTATCATCATTTTTTTAATTCTATCTCAACCAATAACCTTGCAGTCTGACATTTGCCTTTATCTGAAGTATAAAAAAGTTGGCGGTTGGAGTGGAGTGCCAGGAGTGAGGTGGTCTGGTTAAAACTCCAAGTAAATATGTCACAATGAAGAAATTTTTCAGAAACTAGCTTTTCGTTGGAGATGAGAGTAAAGAATGATGTAGCTGAGCACCAGCCCAACCTGCCACAACTCATACATGCTATTTAATTAAACAGAGCTTAGAAAATTTTGCCATTGGTAAATTTCATTCCATTTTCTTGTTTCATATCACCTCAACCTTGCTTGAATAGGTTTTTACATATACAATGATCCCCTCAAGCTGGAAACATACGCCATATGGAGTAGATCAAACAATTTCATTTGTCACTGATCAAGAAATACTAAGCATAGATTATAATATGTACTTTCCTAACTATGCCTGGTGACTCTTGTTTCTCAAGTAACATTACAGTTGCCACCAATATCATCTCTTGACAACGTGAATTAGTAGCTGCATCAACAACTTGATTAGAATTTGTGCTTTTGTGGAATAGATTGACACTAAAATGTACAGGTAGATATTGATTAAATAACTGTCTACTTATGGTTTATCTTAGAATGAATTGTCATATAATATGCAATCTATCTCATGACTACTTTTACTGTCCAGGCATGTAGACATTTACGTCACGTGTTGGAGCAGATGGTGCAACCAGTTGCTCTGACTTCATTTTTACTTGCCCAGAGGAATTTTCATTTGTTATCAGTGTTTTACAATTCCTTGCTTTACAAGAAATGTGGATTACCAAAGAAGCAAAGTATTAAATGGCTGACTTAGTTCTGTGTATACATGTTCAACACCTCACCAAATTTGACTCAAATTTGGTGATTTTTTTTATCAATAGGTCAAATTTGGTGATTTTTTTATCAATAGGCTGAGAAGAGCAGCTGTATAGATAACTAGCCATGCATAGTTCTTTAAAAGACACAACTTTGGTCTTTTGTAAACCAGGTTTAGAGAATTTGAAAATTCTTGTGGTGTGCTAGTTGCGGTGAGGGAGAGTTCTTCGGGTGTAAATGGGACTTTGGATTTGTGAGAGTGTTGTGTCAATTTTGTAATCTCCTTATTGTTTTAGTGAAAATTTCTTCTGGACACTGCCCGTGGACGTAGGCCTAAGGTCGAACCACGTAAATCTTTGTGTTTCTTGTCTGCTTGTTTCTTTTATTTTTCTATTTTTATTTCACATAAACCCACAATTTTTTGCATCACTCATAACAAATAAGTATCAAAACTTGCGCAATCTCAACAAAAGTATAACACTTTGACAGGGATGAAACTTCAAAAGCTTGTTTGGAATTCATGCACTAGCGATAGCAGGTATTTAAGATTATATGATGATCTCTTTTGATGATTTTTTTTATTTTTTTGAATGAGTGTCACCAACAACAATTGCCAGACCCTGATTTTAGTCATTTTCATGAAGAACTGAACTTGCAATCCTTTCTTTCTTTCTTTTTTCGGGTTGGCCTTTGCAATTCCATGGTCACTGTTACTGTGAGGTGTATGGTGTAGTATTTTGGTGAATCCATTTCTAAGTACGTCTAAGGACTTGAATTAATGATGAGGAAAATTGGAGGCTCTCTCTATACATCAATGCCAATTTTTGCAATTCAAGTTTCACTGCATTGGAATTTTTTGGAGAGATACTTATTAAATGCTAGCAAGTTTAATTATGAAACATATACTTCAATGGAAATATCTTTAATTTTGCATTCCTGTCTAGCTTCTATTAGGCAATCCTGTCTAGGTTCTATTTATTAGAGTACTCACATTAGTTGGTGTATAATAAAAAAAATTGTAAAGTAAAAAAAAAAAATGGTAAAATTACACCATTTTAACTAAAAATGACTCACATCAATCAATGTATAATTAAATAAATTTGAAAGTTTGCTCTAACGTGTAAATTTACACTGGTACTATTCATTTTGCATTCAATTTTTTGTTCTTTTTTTTTTTTTTTTTGGGTATCCCATGGGTAAATGAAAAAAAGTGGATGATGGTTATTATACGTGAAGAAAAAGAAACAATTAAAGAAGAAAATTGATATTTTAATAAAATGTTGTGTAAATAGATAACCTGATGTAAAGTATTTTGAAAAAAAGTATGTGAAATAAAAAATAGAATCTTATGTTAAAATAAATATGAATTTTTCCACAAGCTAACACAAATGCTCTTACATTTTACCATTTAGCAACATATCCAAACTTTGTTTTTTTGAATTTCACAAATTGAGGTAAAAAGTTGTGGTCGGAGACTCGTAATGAGAGAAGTTTGCTCAAATGGATGGGGCCTAAGCCCCTAGTAGCAAGCCCACAAAAATTAAAGCCCAGAAATTAAATACTGAGAACTTTGTTTCAGTTTGGGCCTAACCTAAGAGACCAAGCAGTCCAAGAGGTCAATGGGCACGACCCAAGAGTTGATCGAAATTCGGACGCTTCAAAGGTCCAAATGTGGATTGATTTTCAAAGAGTTAGATTCGGATGATTGTGTTGGATTTTGGCTCCTACTAGACTTGCCATCTCCACCCGTATAATTTAAATTCTTAAATAAAAGAAAATACCTTACTAACACAATCTCTCAAAATTATGGGGGTGTTTAGTAGAGGAGTTTTGAGTAATATTATTTGGATGTTTTTGATATATGTTTGACAGTGTTAACGAAAAAGTGTGAAAAAATATGTATATATGTGTTTAAAATGCTCAAAAAGTTGCTTAAAATGCCTACCAAAGGAGCTCACATATCACTTCACACATCCTCGTTGCAGAAATGAATGAATTAGGAGAATTTTGTATTTGAGGGTATGCCAAGCTAATTAATTGGTTGATTAGTAACTATTAATTAAAATATATATATATATATATATAATTTTAAAAAAGTATAATTAACAATGCTCTTTATGGACTTTTTGGGAATCAATGAAGAAACGCATCCCATTCAAAAAAAAAAAAAAAAATGAAGAAACTCATCTCTCCGAGTAGACCTTTCCAAGATTGATTGAACCTGAAGAAATCGACCAACCCACCGTCATCTGATCCAAAATTTGATCGATTCGATGAGCTTGTTAGTCGGCAGCAGTTCTGAAAGATGTAGATTCGACAAAGTCGGTTCAAGTGACGGGTGAGAGGGCTTGAAACCCAACAAACCCGACTCGGACCAAAAACCTTCTCTTCCACCCTTTTTCCAGCGAGTTTTCTGGCCATTTAAAGGTTCCTTTGCCGTCCACATCAATATTTCGGTCAAATTTCATTGTCTTTGCCTCATTTTGGTGAGATTTTTCTCTCTCTCTCTCTGCAGATAAAAAGATCTCTTTCTCAACTTTTGAGTTTTACTGAGAGTTTGTTTTGCGGAGGCTATACCCTTATGTTTTTCTATAGTTCTGTTTGCTTTTTGTACAGTCCCCTAATTACCCAAATAAAAAAATTATGACTTTGAGTTTGTAGTTAGAACTACTCCATATATATATATATATATATATCCTTGCTTATTTTTGGTTGAATTATTATTTTTTCAGTGCCTTTCACTACTTCTATGGCTGGAAGAACGTTATGAGGCTGTATATATGCGTCATCCTGGTTTTCAAAAGGGATCTAAACCGCTTCTAGCATTAGACAACCCTTTCCCAATGGAGCTTCCTGAGAATCTGTTTGGTGAAAAATGGGCTTTTGTCCAATCGCCAATTTCAGGTACAGTACAGCAGCTTTTACTTTCAATGATAATGATAGACGGATACTACACTTATGCACTCAACCCAGACTATTTTATGAAACATTCATATCTATGCTGCATTTTAAACTGCATAATAAAATTTTTATGCTATTATACATTAGTATCTATCAGATATTAGATACTTTTAAAGATTCAATTTTAGTATGATGCCATTTCACTAAAGTGTCGTACAAAGAAGTCTCACTCAATTCAAAAGCGGATATAATGATTTTCTTTTTCAAGGTATTTCACTAGCCTCTATTGATCTTACTTTCCCATTTTCAGCTGTTCGTGAGGAGGTCTCATCCTTGGAGACAAGATTGGTGTTTGGTGCGGGTCTAGATTTGGATTTAATGGGAATTGAAATTGATTATAAGACATTAATTCCAGGATTGGCTGTCACGACTTCACGTGCTAGACCTTTAGCAGGTATATATTCCTTTTTGTATCTTCACCTCTCATAATTCTTAGTGATTTTATATCATGATCATTTTATTTGGTTTGTTTTACGCTTTACCAATATGTTTTTTCACATCTTTTTGAAACTACCTCTGAAAACAGCACACATTGTTTAGCATGGCAGCTATAATTTGCATTCGGGATAGTCTTAAGAAATTTGATTCCTGCATGTAATTTTTATATACAAAGTCCAAGTCATAGGAAATGCATGGTATCGAAGTTCCTAATACTTGACTGTTAAGGTCTGGCATATCTTGCCATGGTAGGTAGCAATTATGCACAGCCTCAAATTAGTAGTGCTCAATGAGACCTGCTAGATTAATCATTGCAACAACCAAAAAGTTAAAAGTATTTCTTTCTGGGTTTGAAGTATAATCTGATTAATTTAGGTCCCTAATTACAAGTTAATTGAAATATACTTTTCATTTTTAAGATCGGTTCCAAAGCCAGATGGATAGTTTATGAGAGTGGCAAGAAGCATTATGCATTTTCTAATTCTTAACTGCTATAGGAGGATTCGTGTTGATAAGGTGCAGTTGGAGTTCTAACCATAGTTACTCTTAGCCAATATATATCAAACAAGAAAGAAATAGGATTCCTCACTTCACTACTTGCTCATCCACTTCTTTAATTTTGATTTAATGTCCATGTCCAACTCTATATGGGTTGTGGAGCAATACTTTTTCAATTTGCTATCTCATTCCAAGTATGCCTTATGCACTTTTATGCTGCTTCTATGGCTTGCAAGTATCATTATAAAAGCCTTGTGATGTACTCTTGCAGCTTGGATGAATGGACTGGAAGTCTGTTCAATTGAGGCTGAACTCCGTCGTGCTTCCTTGATTCTATCTGTTGGAATTTCTACTCGCTATGTCTATGCTACCTACAAGAAAACTCATGTAACAACAAATGAAGCTGAAGCTTGGGAAGCAGCTAAAAAAGCCTGTGGAGGCTTACATTTCCTTGCCATCCAAGAAGACTTAGATTCAGATGATTGTGTTGGATTTTGGCTTCTACTAGACTTGCCACCTCCACCTGTATAATTTAAATTCTTAAATAGAAGAAAATACCTTGCTAACACAATCTCTCAAAATTATATCACTTCACACATCCTCATTGCAGAAATGAATGTGATTCTACTTTTTTCTTTGTTCTATTAATTTGTTCTGTGCCAGGTTTACCATTTTGCATTTGCATGTTATTTGTCTTGGACAAAAATAAATATGATGCATTAGAGAAACGAAAAACATACAACGAAATGCAATGTCTTAGATGATGGTGAAAGTGGATGTCATTTCTCTATTATTTTCAAAGAATTTATTATTGGCAGTTGAGAACCATTAATCTTATAAAAAGGTCTGATTTCTTCAACATCCCCATTCCCAAACAAAATAAAGAGAAAAGAAAAACTTCTTGCATTTGCAAACATAGACATAGAGTTATAGATAGAAGAAGAAAACGTGTTTCTACGTAGGGCATGCTTGGAAGATTAAAAATAAATAATTCTTTGTCAAGTGTGTGTATTCACTGGATGAAGGTGTACGTAAGGCTTTTCTCATACAATTGACGCAAAACCTATTTTTCCACTAATGTCAACAAAGGATTTGTCAAGTGCTTAAATCTTAATATAGAGCAGAAACAGTTGTTTAGAAAGGCAGAGTAGGAGATGGTGATAATGATATAGTTATGATAACTTATACAACAAGTTGGGAGCGAAGGAGGGAGAGAATCAAATTTATAAACTTACTAAGATAAGGGAAATAAAAACCAGAGATTTGAATGGTGTTCAATACATTAAAGATGAAGATCAAGGAGGTGATGAAAGCCTCATGGCTTAGTGGTCGGCATGACAATAATGACATTGGTCGATATGCCACTGCTTGTTTACTAAAATCATCATAGATTATTAATGCTGCCAAAAATTGCAAAGGAAGTGTTAGGAAAATAAGAGGAAATTAAAGAGAATTGGAAAAGTTATTTTGATAAAATTTGTTATGGAAACAACATAGAAGATTAAAGCGATTTAGGTAGCCCACTAGCCCAATGGAGGATAGAAACCATAGATTTGTCCAAAGAATTAGGATGACTAAGATAATAAAAAAAAAAAATGCATTAAAGATGATGAATATGGGAATAGCTGTGGGACCGAAATTTCCATTGAGGTTTGGAAGTGTTAGGGTGATGTGGGTGTATGCTGGTTGACAGACCTTTTCAATATGATTTTAAGTGTCAACAAAATACCTATTTACAAGAACAAGGGGGATATCCAAAACTTTACAAACTACCGTGAAATTAAACTTATTAGTCACACTATGAAACTTTAAGAAAGAGTAAATGAACATAGGTTAAGATATGAAACAATAGTATCAGAAAATCAATTTGGTTCTATGCCCGGACGATCTACCATGGGAGCTATTTACTTAGACGTCTAACGGAAAAATATAGAGAGGCATGTAAAGATATTCATATGGTTTTCATTGATCTTGAAAAAGCATATTATAAGGTCCCTAAAGAGATTATGTGGTGGGTTTTGGAGATGAAAGAAGTTCCTCTAAAGTATATTGAATTGATTAAGGATATTTATGATAGAGCTATAACAAGTGTAAGAACAAGCGGAGGAATTACAAGTGAGTTTCCTATCGCTATAGATTTGCATGGAAAATCAGCATTAAGCCTACATGATCTTCATTGGAACCTTTTGACATGGTCTTCATTGGAATCATTGTATATTGGTAATTTGCTCTGGTGGATGACCCACCTTTAATTTGACATGGACCACATGGTTTTCATTGGATTCCTTGTATATTGGTGATTTGTTCTGGCTATTGGCTGGCTTACTGTACCATAAGGTCCGTAACAATGACCTTGACTTTAGCTTTAATAATGCAAGGGGAACACCTTGCTCCACATCGCACGGTTTTTTCTTTGCAAAGGGCCAATCACCGACATGTTGCTTCTTGTTATTTTCCTATGCATGATAACGATTCTTCTAATAAAATATAAAGGAAAGGAAAATTCTTAAATACTTATGGAGTATAGAAAAATTATGCTCTCTCATCTCACCATTCATAATAGACCATACCATGAATTTAATAAATGGACCTCATTATGAATGTAATAGGAGAAACTACCATTCTTTGTGTTCTAAGAGTACTTAAGAATTACACGAAAAGGAAAACTAATAATGTTAACCCTTCCACTTTTAAAACTTGATTCTTCTTAGCTTTCTTATCATTATCTTCTCAAAAAAAAAAAAAAAAAAAAAATTCTTATCATTAACCAAAGTTTTTTTTTTTTTTATTTTAATCATTAACCAAAGTCATTTGGGTCTACGAGAAATAAGACATAAAAGTGTGTTATCATTTCTTTGATTTCTCTTGATGTTTGGTAATTCTATCTACGATTCCACCTCTCAAACTACTTTCACATTTGGCGAGTATATTTCTGTTGATGTATCAAGTCAATAACCATGTCAATAAATGATTTCTATTCACTATGTTTTAATTATCCAAAGGTGACTTTTAAAATAACTCTCTTAATAAACACTACCTCCATCCCACTTTGTTTGTTTTCTATTCCATTTTAAGATGTCCCAAAATATTATCCTGTTTCTAAAAATAAAAGTCATTAATTTATTAATATTTCTATTATAGCCCTATTTTATTAATAATTCAATTTTTTGATAAATTTATTTAAGGGTAATCTTGGAAACTTATACAATTTTAAAAGGTAAACAAGACAATAAATGATGTTCCTTTAAAAAGTTTGACATTTCAAACAGGACAAACAAAGTGGGACAGAGGGAGTATTAAATACAATTAATATCTCTGTAATAGATTAAAGATGGATTAGGATGCCATAGACTTCTTGGGTTAACTTCATAATCTTGAAATTTATCTATCTATTTTGAAATGAGTAAATTGAGTTTTTCCATAGCATCAATATTTTAATCAATTCTAAAATTGTGATAGTCGATGTTTTTTAAGATGTTGAAGAAGTGGCAAAACATATCCCGCTCATTTGAAAATAAATGGTCATAGTTGGATTGCTCTAAAAATCACGAAGGATCTTAATAAAATTGTAAATTCCATTTGTCTTTGGAGGTGGTTTAAACTTTAGAATATACAAACCTGTGTTATTAGAATTACATCTATTACCAAAATAATTAAATTAAATTTACAAAGTTTAATTCTTTTTATTCTGTACGTCATTGTAGCTCTTAATTAGCATCCACCGCGTTACGATCTATGGAAAAGAACTATTAAGAATTTATATTATATGCCAATGATTTTGCAATATTTTTGATGATTGGTTGGCTCAATTTCAAGGAGTGCTCATATTTGGTGCAATTGAGTGGCAGGCAAAAATTAAGCTGTAGATTTTTATGAAACCAGTTTTTAAAAAAATGGGAATTAGATATGTATTGTTTTATGTTTATAGTTCTACCGTTGGAGCATTTTTGGGTCTGTACACAGTACACACTATTAATGCACCTAAGTTTTATTTATTTATTTATTTTTAACCATCCAACCTATGAAAAACGTCTTTTATTATTGGTCTGATTAGCCAAAGGAAGATAAAGAGATAATTGGTTTACTTCATCGTGAAGTCAAGTTAGACAATTTCATCAAAAAAAGTTAGACAAATTTCTGTTTTTTTTTTTTTAAATGCAATGGGTGATGTGTTAAAATTTCTTGCAAAAATTGGAAACTGAATTTACAATTAACTGGATACTGAACATATGGTTGTTATTCTCACTTAAGGCCAATCTTCATTGGCTGTTCAAATTTAGACTACTGGTACAAGGTTTCTCCCAAAAAAAAAAAATAATAATAATAATAAATAAGGAAAGAGAGAGAGAGCGAGTACTGATACAAGATGGAGAAATAAAAATTATACCGGAAAAGAATAAAACATTTCTGTGGGGGCATTTTTTGCTTCAAAGGAAACTCATGAGTACTCCTTCCTTAGGCAAATTTTTGCTTTTGTCCCACATTGAAAGTTTGGTTACCAAACTAGTGGTACTCTAATGTCATTGGTTCATGCCTTATAAGGTGCTAAGAGGAAGGAAACCCTTCCAATGTGGGACAAAAGCAAAAATTTGCCTAAGGAGTACTCATGAGTTTCCTTTAAAGCAAAAAATGCCCCCACAATAAAAGGAGGAAGGTGCTAAGAGGAAGGAAACCTTTCCAATATGGGACAAAAGCAAAAATTTGCCTAAGGAGTACTCATGAGTTTCCTTTGAAGCAAAAAATGCCCCCACAATTTCTTTAAAGGATAAAATTTAGTTACAAAACTGGTTAAAACCTAAGGCTACAACTTTACTGAATAAAATAAATATTAATATATATTTTTTTTTGAGAAAATAAATATTAATATATATTTTGAAAATCTAATTATTGAATTGCATTTTCTTTACGTTCTTAATACACGTGTCAAATTTTGTGTCAATTAAATATTATTTACTATATAATTTATAAGCTTATTTATTATGCATAACTTTAAATTATAAAAACTTGCAATTCAAGCAAAATATATAGTCTAGACTCCGTATAGAAAGAGACCAAAGCATTGTCTTTACATAATAATTGGAGTTAAATGTTTTTTTTTTTTTCCCTTTTCTTTTTTGGAGAAATGAGAATCTAGAATTAAATCTAACGAGATCTTGACAGATCCAACCAAATTTTAACCAAATTTGGCGAAATCTTAGTCAGATTCGGAGAAATCTTTTCCCTTTATCACAAACCAGATGAACTCGACATTCAACAACCACCCAATGAAGCCCTATCCGACATGCTTGGCAAGTTAGTTACAAGTTTTCTTCTTCCCTACTCGAAGTGGTCGTCTAAGTTGGGAACAAAACAGACCTGTACTAACTCGAAGTGATAGTCTATCTTTCAAATATTGCTATTTTATAAAGTACTAGTCGATAACTTGTGTGATGCACAAGATAGTTAAATAAAAATTAAAAGTACTTATTTTGCTTAAAGGTTTATGACTTAACTTTAAAAAATGTATAACTTTTTTTTTTATAGAAAGTTTCAACTTATGGCGTCCGCTCCTGATGATAGCTCTTTATCATTAGACCAAGACACCAATCAGTTATTTGGTGTAAGCGGGGATTGAACTTCAGATCTCTTATTCAGCCATCAGAGACTTTACCAGTTGAAAAATGAATGAAAATAAGTAATTTTTTGTTCAATATCATTGTTTAGAAAAATTATTTTTCTTTCATATCATTAGTTCCACATAACATATTTCGGTGTGGGCTATTCTATGATGATAACTTCACATATTCACCACTAATCTACTATCCACCACTAATTTAATCTATATTATCTTGATAGTAGATTTACAAATTGCACTCTCATATCTTTAAAACTTGTCACATCATTATTATTATCTATATTTAATATAAAACTGAAATTTTTGACTTTTTGAAAGACTTACATTAGAATTAGGATTAAAAAAAATTATAATTTTTTAAATTAGACCTCACGTTAGATTTTTTTTTTTTTTTTAAAGGAATCACATTAGGTTTCAAAAAAAAAAAAAACTTTAGGATTAAGGAAAAAAGAGAGAGAGACTCATGTTAGGACTCTCTCACTATTTAGTTTAAAATTTTAAATTTTTTTATAAATTAAAATGATGATATGGAAAAGGTGAAAAACACCTTTTAGTCCCTACATTTTTAGGTGATTTCCATTTTAGTCCTTACATTTTATTTTTACCGCTTTTAGTCCCTATCTTGAAAAACGCTTCCCATTTTGGTCCCTGCCATTACATCAGAAACGAAGAAAAAGCTGACGTGGCAATAAAAAATGTTTTTTGGCATTAAAAAATGCCACATTAGCATCTAAATTAAAAAAAAAATTAATTTATTAATTTTAACTAAATAAAAAAATTAAAAACATAATTAAAAACTAAAAATCATATGAATTGAAATATAAGTGTGTCTTAAACAAGAACAACAACACAAACCCAGAAATTAAAAAAAAAAAAAAAACCACCATAGATGGGCCACAGATCCTAAACAAACCCCAAGAACGCAGTCGAAGTTGTCGACCTCAAAACCCAAAAGAAACTCGTCCTCTCCTTTGAGCGAAAGCTCAAGGACAACATCGAAGCTCGCCTTAAATACCCTAACCAACTCGACCGATTCGCCGACTCCGAAATCGACCTCCATGACGACCTCCACAAGCTTAGCATCCTCGCCGGAGCTCCCGAGCTATATTTGGATCTCATCAATCTTAATGCGATTCCTTCGATTTGGACCTCCTTGCTTATGATAACTCCGATATCGCGGTTGATGTGGTTCAGTTGCTTCAGGATCTGACGGATCCTGATGTGTTTGAGGACGATGAGGAGAGTGATGAGCCGGCTAGGGTTTTGGTTGACACGTTGGTGGAGAACAATGTGCTTGAGTTGCTTGTCCAAAATCTGCAGCGGTTGAACGATTCAGATCCTTGGGGTAATGATTGGGTGGTCAATCGGTCCAGATCTGAAAGAGAGAAGCATAGAGGATTCGGGTTTTTTTTGGGGTTTGTTGAGGATTTGTGGCCAATTTGTGGTGGTTTTTTTTTTTTTTTTTTTTTTTTTTTTAATTTCTAGGTTTGTGTTCTAGGATCTAGGTTTGTGTTTTTATTGTTCTTATTCAAGACACGCTTAGATTTCAATTCATATGATTTTTAGTTTTTAATTATGTTTTTAATTTTTTTATTTAGTTAAAATTAATAAATTAAATTTTCTAATTTAGATGCTGACGTGGCATTTTTTAATGCCAAAAAATATTTTTTTATTATTAATTTAGGCCACGTGGTCATTAATTTAGTATTATTTATTCTTACTGTTTGCCACGTCAGGTCTCTTCGTTTCTGATGTAACGGTAAGGATCAAAACGGGAAGCGTTTTTCAGAATAGGAACTAAAAGCGGTAAAAATAAAATGTAGAGACTAAAATAAAAATTGTCTAAAAATGTAGAGATTAAAAAATGCTTTTTGTAAAAAATTGTGAGAATTTTAAAGATTTCGATTTTTTATATACATTATTTAGAAAAAATAGTGTTGAGTCACTCCCACTTCATTTTCCTTTTTATTTGATCCGGTGGAGGAGTAGGACCAACCTTTAAGACATGGTCTTCATTGGAATTATTGTATACTGGTAATTTGCTCTGGTGGAGGACCCACCTTTAATTTGACATGGACCACACGGTTTTCACTGGATTCAAAAATGCGAGGGCCAATCACTGACATGCTGCTTCTTGTTATTTTCCTATGCATGATAACGAGTCTTCTAAGAAAATATAAAGGAAAACTGATAATGTAACACTTCCACTTTAAACCTTGATTCTTATTCACAGCACTATGACCTTTACCAACACATTGGAGCGCTTCAAGCCCATCCTCTAGCTTTCGTCTCACTCTTCTAAGTTCCTTTTCCACGCTACTTTTTTCCATAAAAAAAAAAAAAGAAATGGCCGAAGGAATGCTCCGTGCCGTTGCACAAAAAATCATGGAAGATTTGGGCTCTTGGGCTTTCCAAGAGATCGGATTGGTTTGGAATGTCGAAGCTGAACTTGAAAACATCAAGAACACTGTTTCCACTATTCAAGCTGGACTTCAGGATGTAGCAGAAGCGCAGCAGAGTCGTAGCCATCAAGTCAAGGACTGGCTCGAAAAGCTCAAGGACGCAGTTTATGAAGCAGATGACTTGTTGGGTGAGTTCTACACCGAAGCTTTACGACGAGGAGGGATAACTGGGAATATTACAAAAAAGGTACGCCATTTCCTTTCAACTTCAAACCCAGTTGTTTTTCATGTAGAGATGAGTCGTAAAATAACTGCGATGAAGCAGAAACTAAATGCAATAGAGGAAGATAGGAAAATGTTTCACCTGAAACTGAAAGACTACCATGTAGAGCCACCTATGAGTATGGATAGGGAAGAGACTCACTCATTTGTGCTTGATGAAAAAGTTATTGGTAGAGAAGATGATAAAAAGGCTATCATAGAACTGTTATTGAAGAATAATGATGAAGAGAATGTTTCAATTATTTCTATAGTGGGGATTGGTGGGTTAGGAAAAACCACACTTGCTCAATTTGTATACAATGACAAGAAAATTGAAGAACATTTTAAACTAAAAATGTGGATATGTATATCTGATATCTTTGATTTAAAAACGATTATTCAAAAAATAATATCTGCTACTGATATGGAACCTGTAGACCATAGCATGGATAAATTACAAGATCAACTTCGTAAAATAATTAATCAACAGAAGTACCTACTTGTCTTGGATCATGTGTGGAATGAAGATCCTCACAAATGGAATCGTTTGAAAGATCTTTTAGTGGGTGGCGCTAAGGGAAGTAAAATTGTAATAACTACACGTGTGAGATTGGTAGCAGAGATTACATGGTCAGCTTCAATATACCCTCTTAAAGGTCTCAATGAAGATCAGTCTTGGTTGTTATTCGAGCAAATAGCATTTAGAAAAGGGCAAGGGCAAGGGCAAGGGACCAATAATCCTAGACTAGAAGAAATTGGAAGGGAAATTATGCGCAAATGTCAAGGGATACCTCTTGCCATAAAGTCTATAGGATATGTATTAAGCTTGGAGAAAACAGAGCGCAAATGGTCATATGTCAAGAATAATATACTAGAAAGTGCAACTCAACAAAAAAATGACATTTTTCCAATTCTAAAGTTGAGTTATGATTATCTTCCATCACATTTAAAAAGTTGTTTTGCCTTTTGTTCCATGTTTCCTAAAAATTATGAGATCGATAAGGTGACACTCATACAACTATGGATGGCGCAAGGTTTTATCCGACCATTAAACAAAAACCAAGAATTAGAAGATGTTGCAGATGAGTATCTCAAGGATTTGCTTCGGAGGTCCTTCTTTGAAGAAGTGAATGTATTTGGAGAATTAAAATACAAGATGCATGATTTAATTCATGATCTTGCACAATTAGTTGCAGGGGAAGAGTGCACAATAATTACTTTGGATGGAAACAATTTTGATGAAAAAACTCGTCATGTGTCACTTCCATTTTATATTGACTCATCTTTTATTGAATCTTCAAGTTTGCTAAATAGAGCAAAGAAGTTACGTACATGTCTTTCAACATTTAAATTAAAAAAGTGGGACTATAAAGCGTGGGAACTAGACGAATCAAAGTTGAATAAACTTATTTTGAGTTTCAAAAGATTGCGTGCATTGGGTTTATGTGGAGTGCATATTGAAAGAGTGCCAGATTCTATTGAAAAGTTAATACATCTTACTTACCTTGATTTTTCAGAGAATCTTAGTATTAAAACTCTCCCTAATGCTATTTCTAAACTTTGGAAATTGCAAACACTAAAAGTCAATGGTTGTGAGAATCTTAAAGAATTACCTAGAGACATTAGATTTTTGAATGTCCTCAGGCATCTTGAGAATAGCAATTGTATTCGTTTGAGTCATATGCCTGATGGATTAAGGCTAATGACATGCCTTCAAACGTTATCATTATTTGTTGTGAGAGACAACCAAGCTTCTACCTCTAGGCCCATTAGTAGTGGGCTAGACGAATTGAATTCGTTGAACTCCCTTAGGGGAGGACTTCAAATCTCAAATTTGAGATGTTTGGAAGATGTTCGTTCAGAAGAATCAGAACCCATTGCTGCCAATTTAAGGGCAAAACAATATCTTGACCGGTTGACATTATCATGGTATGCATATGAACATTCTTCTCGTTGTCTTTGTTGTTTTGATGACGACAACAGAGGTGATAAGGAGTTATTAGAAGGCCTCCAACCACACCAAAATCTTAAATTTTTGTCTGTGGATGGGTATGGGGGTGTGAGATTTTCAAGTTGGCTTTCTTTGCTCACAAATCTGGTTGATCTATCGCTTATTAATATGAAAGTTTTGGAGTACATATCAGATGGTGATATAAATGAGGAGGTTCCTACTTCGTCCTTCTTCCCATCGCTAAAGTCAATTTTTATTTGGCGCTGCCCCAATCTGAAGGGATGGTGGAGGAGCACATCAACAACAGATCACCAACAAAATCTGCATCACCAGTCACTTCGTTCATTCCATCATCTTTCTGCTTTAAAAATTTGGGATTGCCCTAATCTAACTTCACTGCCTCCATTTCCGTATCTTGAAGAAAGTCTAGATTTGTGTGGAGTCAGTTTGAAAGCTTTACAACCGACAATAGCGATGACTTCCTCCAAATTAAAGTCTATGACTTTAATTTCTATAAAGGATACAGAGGCCCTACCAGATGATTGGATTTCAAACCTGAGTTCTCTCAGGGAACTACGCATAAATGGAGGTCCTATGCTGAAATCTCTATCTCTAGCCGTGCCCCATCTCACCTCACTCGAGAGCTTGGAGATTCGTGATTGTGAGCTTGGCGATGATGGCATCGAATGGCAGCATCTTACTGCGCTGCGAAAGCTTGCGATTTCTAAGTGTCCCAATTTGACGATTTTCCCAGAGCTCACCTCAGTTGTAACCCTGAAAATTTCAGGTTGCCCCAACCTAAGATCAATTCCCGATGGGATTAGTAATCTCACATCCCTTGAAAAACTTTACATTTGCGGTTGTCTGAATCTCAAATCACTTCCTGATGGGATGGTTTCTCTCAAGTCTTTAACAATTGGAAAATGTCCTGACTTAGCGAAGAGATGTGAAAAGGTAATTGGGGAAGATTGGCACAAAATCGCTCACGTCCCTGTTATCGAAATTTGGTAATCAAAAGCTTCAAGAACCAGTCCATTTTTCAGTCATTTCCTCTTGGGCTACCTCAAGAACACTAGCCCTCTCAGCCTCGACCATGCCACTCGCAACATAACCTCTGGTATGTCTTCTGTAGTAGCTGAGCTTGGTAGCTCTTCACTTTTTACTTTTCTTAATTATCTTATATAATTTATGCATGGTGGCTGAGAAAACATAGTAAATTTTTGGGAATTCTATTCTTTATATTTTGTTGATTTCCAAAAAATAAAGAAATTTTTAATCATCTTTTTTTTGTGGATTTCCAAAATATTAGAACAATAAATATACTCAACCATGGACATTGTTTAAAAGTTTTGCTTTTGGTTATTTTTTCAACAAGAAAGATTTGGCCAACCCCAATATCATCCATGAACAAGAGCTCTTTACAGTTGTTCACTCTTTTTTTTTTTTTTTTTCCTTTATTTTTCTTTTTTGGAATGCAATTCTCTTTCTTAGATTATTGGGTTTTAATTTAATCCTTTTGAAAAAATGGATTTGTTATTTTAATTCATGCAATGAGGAGTCAAGGATCCCATTGTTATATAATGGCCATACTAAGAGTTTTGTTAAGAAAGGTTAAAGTGTGATACTCTGTTTTGTTGTGAAGAAATTTTGCCTCAAAATTAAAGCTCTACGAGATTCGCATTGCATTTCTAGGATGCCAATAGTGACGCACTGAAACAGAATTAATGTTTTTTTATTTTTCGTTGTTATTGAAATATTGTTATCCCTTCTGTCATTGCATAATCCTAATCCTGCTCCTTTGTAACCTGTTTACATGAATGGCCTTAAAATGAATATGCCTTTTGTTTATCAACAGATTTAATGGGATTAATCATCAAGTGAGTGTGGATCATCTAAAGAATTTGAAGATTTTTGTGGAAAATATGGCAAAGGATCTATTCCTTGGATACTTTGAGGATTTCAGAAACTGATCTAGCTCAGGTACTTGGTTAGAGTCACCAATAATCAAAGGTTATTGAGTAATTTGGAGTAGTGTTCCAGTGGGATCTCTGATTTTTGGCATTTAACACTATGGCGATATTGAGTTAATCAATTTTCTTCCAAATAAAAGAAAAAAGCTTAATAAATATCACAAACTCACTAATGGGGAAGAGCAGACGGTCCACCAAAAAAAGTTCATGTCCTATAGTTGATAGGGCCTGAACTTGGTTCATCTTCTATGTTTCTAGATAAATGTAGATTAATTATGAATCCTAATCTTTTGTAGTGATTGAAATGCTACGTTCTTAACTCTTCTTCTTTGTTCTCTTTGTGTTTTTTGATGATCTCCCAGTTTTTTTGATCTTAGATGGAAAACAAATTGGAAGCATGAAACAAAACTAGGGATAAATATCTGAGCCTATAGAGAACCTTTTGGGCAAGTGCAGCAAGTGAACAGCTCGGCTAATTATCTTGTTTTTGTGTTCCTTTTTCCCTCAAGGGGAAAAAGAAGGGGGGGGGGGGGGACACGTAAATCCTTCACTTGTTTCTTTGTTCTAAGCATCTGTACCTTGGTATAAATGATAATACTGCACTTTTGGGTTTGCAGAGTTGATTTTAAATAAACAAATTGAAATTTTGCACTTGGAGATGTTGGAATAGATTTATGGTGAATAATCATTATTCAGTAGGATGATCTAGTCGAACCCAACAACAAAGCCTTAGGCCTAAAATTTTTGGGGTCGGCTATGTTATACTGGATTAATATTAAATGCATTTCAGAAATATGATCTGCTCTTAAACTTATCAGCAAAAAAAAAAGAAAAAAAAAAAAGACCCAAAGATATGATCTGCTCCAAAGTTTCTATAGGTCCATATATCTCTGTCAAAATTCAATCCTCTTGTTCCCCTTCAATTAAGAGCATAGTGATTTTTTTGATCATTTGATTCTGTGTGCAGAATATAGGCAGGCTTGGAATATAAAAACTGCAAAGAGTTGGTTGTTTATCCAAAGCGAGTTGGTATTGCAATTATCAAGCCACAACTGAAAAATTAAGTGGTAAATCATTTAAGTTTCATATATGGTTTTTTATTTATGTACTCGAACTTATGTTTCGTAGTATGGCATGGAAAAAGACCACAGCTTGGTGTTAACTCCCCTGTTTCTTTATACTCATGCATCTCCTTTCTAAGTTCCCTGTGATTGTTAGATACTATTCTCTCTCTTTTCATTCCTTATTTTCGTTTTAGGTATGGTGATTTTCTCAGTTATAGGAGTCTGTATGCCAGAGCTTTGAATACTTAAACAAGCAAGATTTCAGTAGTTTATATGTCTTCCAACCATACTGGTAAAAACGAATATGCAGCAACTAGCAAAAAGTAAATTGGTAAGCATCTCATTCTCATCTTTATTATATCTTACCACATAGATTAGGCTAAAAGGTTCACTTGTTGGAAATTTATGTTCATGTCAAAATATTGGAAATGTTTACTCTTTCCTATGTACATAAGCAGGACTTAGAAAGCATGCCTTTGAAATGGAAGGTAGAGTGGAGATAGGATTCAAACTTAAGAACACATATTTTTTTTTTTTGATAAGTATTAAGAACACATATTTTGATGCCATGATAAACTACCAGTTGTCCCAAAAGGTTAAACTGATAGGAAATTTTTCCTATGTTAACCATTATTGTAACAATTATAATGTAGAGTTTGTCCTGACTAAACCAGGTAACTCAACTTTTACAGGTTACATGACAAAAGCCACCGATATTTTCTCTTAAAGCTATGAAGTTGCTGCATCAACACTCAACAGTCAGTGCAGGGCTTGTGTTTTTATGTAGTAGAGTGGAAAAAAAAGGTAGGATTAGATATTGATTAAATTATTATGTCTACTTTTGGCTTTTTTTAGGATGAACGCTTTGACATAAGGGAAATTGTTGTTGCACACCGTGGAGTGCACACTCCATACCCACAACACTTTGGAAATCATGTGTTCAAAACACAATTTCTCACTTAAATTGTGAAATCATGTTTTGAATCCACGATTTCAGTTGACGTGGCACGCACACACCATATACACCGGTGTGTAATTAACAACGCTCTTTACATAATATGCAACTTGTCATTACTACTTTTACAATCTGGGATGCTACTAGCTTTTAGGTCACGCATTGGAACAGATGATGCCAACAGGTTCTTTGACTTTTGTATTACTGGCCCACCGGAGTTTTCCTTGGCTATTAATGGTTTTGCAATTCCCTGACTTAGAATTAATGTGGATTACCAAAGAAAGAAAGTGTAGCACTAAGACAGGGAGGAAACTTCTGTAGTTTGGATGCATTAGCAACAAAGGGAAATCAAATTACAAAATGATGTATGCAATCTTTTTCCGACTGGGAATGTCACCAACAGCAATCCTCTACTGTTGATTTTTGTCATTTCATGATGAACTGAACTGCATTCCAGTATTGCAATTCCATGTTTCAAGGTCCTGTAAGGTAGATCATGAATATTTCACAGGTTGCTTTTGGTATTTTTGGGTAAATCCACTAGGATTATGTCTTGGTACTTGAATTAATGATGAGGAAGATTTGGCCAATGAGCTCTAACTCAGCGGGCACTTCTTCCCCTTATAAGTGCTAGGTGGAGGGATGGGTCTTGGGTTCAAGACCCATCAGGTGGTTGTGTAACTTACTAGTGAAAAATATGATGAAGAAAATTTGGAAGCTCAATACATGGATGCCAATTTTTGTGATTCAATTTCCATTGCAAGGGATTTTTTTTTGGATATACTTATTAGGATTCGGCAGTTTTTTTTTAAATGCAATTCATAGCCACTTGTCCTGGCTGCATGTGAAAAAGTTTCTATTCTGTGGTACTTTGTTCTGTCTACTTACCTTTTACCATTTAGCTGCACCTATTGAACCAATTCCCTACCTGCCTTTGACATTCCAATGTCTCCATATGATTAAAAGTCTCTAAACTATTTTTGCATTGTCTTTATAGTGGGTATATATATCTATTTTTAATGTAAAAGTTGTGTTTCTTTGCATTATTGAAATGAAAATAGCATATAAAAATTTCCCAATAACTTTCATTTTATTCATCCTTTAGAGCTTGGTCATATTATGACACTTTTTTTTCCAGAAGAAGGCACAGTTTAGGGCACTGCTTGAATGAATTCAGTCTTTTGCCTTTCCAATGACCATCTGTTGTGGCTTCCAGAATTCCAGATCTTGTTGATAAGTAATGATATATAATTGTTAGATAATAGTCTTTATAAAGAGTATAGCTACTATCATCATCATTTGAATATGCCATGGATGCTTGACCTAACTGATAACTAGTGTGTGTGTGTGTGTTTTGGTATAATGTGAATCCAAAAATATCCTTGTTCCCATTCATATGCCACCACATCAAAGAATACTAAAAAATTTGTAAGAACAATGTTGTGATACTTTACTAGCACTCTCAACTTTGTGACATGGTCTTCTCTTGAATCATGGCATGTTGGCATGTTTTTGTTTTCCAGCCCTTGGAAGACATTCACATTCATTCTTCCTTTTGTTTCAGGTAGGATGATTTTATAAGAAATTTGATTCTATATGCTGGGAAGCAGGAGCCAGTTAGCCATAGGAGCATCGAATACTAGGTGGACGTGTTTGAGAGTGTGTTTCTTCTTACTACACTAGTAATAAAAATATTTAGAGACTAGCAAAAAGCCGTATCTCATTTCTTCTTACTTCATGTGTTTTGAAATTGTTTTTGCCAGTTGGTAGAAATATTACTGTTTTGGTGTTTCCTCTCTTTTCTTTTCTAATTTATTTCGCAAACTTATGTTTGATAGGATGGAATGGATGAAGATTGTAGCTTGGTGTTAGCAATTAGAGAGCTACCTAATTTCAGTGTTGCTTAATTTCTGAAGACTGATCGTTTGACTTTTCAATGACTCCTTGTGAAGCATCAGCTTTATGTTCATGTAAAACTATTACTGATGATTTTTATGCAAGATATTTATATGCTTTTCAAATTGTCACTATTTTGTACATATCAGTACTCAAAAAGACAAAAACCATCCTTTAGAAATTACATAACAAAAGAACTATCAAGGGAAATATTTTAGTGGGTCAAAATTTGTCAATTACAACAGGATTGGATGTTCCAGTGCTTGTAGCCTTTTCTTCTTCATAAGTCTAGAAATGGATATTTTTAAGTTGGTGAGAATGCCATCAGTTCATGCACTAACAATATGAGTGAGTAATAGAACTTACTAAAGAAATTAAGTGATTATCATTTTCAAGATTTACATTAGACTTAGCTGTTGGAGCAGGAAAAAATAGAATGTTTTTCCTAGGAGATAATGGTTGGTTTCTTCAGTAGTTTTTCTTAGTAAGCATTTAATGCCTACTTTCTCTTAAGCAGCCTCACATTCTTGGGGGAGCTTAGCATACCATATAAGTTTTTTTTTTTCTTTTCTCTTTTTCATTTTTCCTGTTTTTTGGGTGATTAGTACTTAGCATACCATATAGTTATAATTCCACTCAAGGACAATTTAATTATATGAAATCTCTGAAATATTATATGAATCCAACATCTTCTATTATGAAGCATACAAATTTGCAAGTTGTTAAAAAACTTTCTGATTGAATGCTAAAAAACCAATAACTATAGAATGAAGAAAATTATGATATTTTTTCAAATTATTTATGCTGCAAAGAAAATATTAAATGAATTCATGATACTTATTAGTCCTTTTCATCTAAAAATAATTAGTGACTCATATTGGACTGACTAGCTGTTGCTGCAGGGCAAAAAATGTGACTTTCCATATCAGAGGACTCCTAAGACTTCCATGATAAAGGTTCTTTTCTTAGATATGCATTTGAACTTTCATTTTTGAAGTAGCCTAACATTCTTGGAGTTAATTATCATATTATAAAGTTATAATCAAGCGATGGACAACTGACTACATGAAATATTTAAAATAACAAATGAATTGAGAATCTTCTGTTCTCAAGCATAGAAATTCATGAGTTGTCAACAATCTTTCAAATGAGTCCAATGTAATAGTAACAATTGAATGGAGGAAAAAATGACCACTTTTATAACAATTTGGGTCCTAAAGAGAAAATTTATTTTCAATGTCCAAATGCTAATTAGACCTGCAATATCTTTGTATTAATTTTACAATTATGTCAACTTTTGCTGTTAGTGGAGCTCGTTTTCTTGGTGACTTTGGATATGAACACAAATGCCTTGCAGTTTTATTCCATTTAACAACTAACTAACATGAATACTTTTCGATGCAGAAATTTTCTTTTAAGGTGAAGTGAGGCCCATTCTCATTTCCAATGTATGAAATTTCTAGTTTTCTACCTCAACTATTGCATCAATAATTCTTCATTGTAGATAATGCGGAATATTACTTTGGTTGCTCTCTCAAAATTCTAGGATTGAGAACATGTTAAATCAATCCATGCACTCACTAACATTAGGGAATGCAAGCTTTGTGTGTAAGTCATGTACAATGTTTTACATTGTTGTTGATCTTGCTCATATGGTTTTCAAAATTTTTGTTAAGAACATATCATTTGAAGTGTTTATGTTAACTTCAATTCATTTGGTTTAATGTCTCCTAGGTGATTGAAACATTATATTCTAAATCCCATAATAGCAAAAATGTCTTTACACATGTAACGAGGAAACCTTAAAATCTGCATACATTATATAATTAATGGAACATAGAAAATTTACCAATGGTACATTTCAATCCATTTTCTTGTTTCATAATTCATTTCATCTCTTGACCTTACTGAATAGGTTTTTTCAGTTATACACTTTTTACGTCAAGATGGCAACATATACAATACGGATTTGTTCAAACAAACAATTTCATTTGTCATTGATCAAGAAACTGTAAGCACAGATTATAATGTGGAATTTTGTCCTAACTAAGCCAGGTGACTCACTTTTCACAGGTTACAGGACAAATGAAACCAATATCATCTCTTAAAAATGTGAAGTTGATGCATCAACCATTTGAGAAGGGCTTGTGCTTTTGTGCAATAGAGTGGCACTAAAATGTAGAGGTAAATATTGATTAAATAACTGTCTTTTTTTTCTTTTTCTTTTTTCTATAATAACTGTCTACTTTTGGTTTCATTTAGGATGACTGTTGTGCTATAATACGCACCCTATCTCATGACTACTTTTATTTCCAACAGTCCAAGAATGCAGACATCACATGTTGGAGCAGATGATGCAACCAATTGCTCTGACTTCATTATTACTAGCCCAGAGGAATTTCATTTGTTATCAGGGTCTTGCAATTCCCTCCCATTTTTACAAGAAATGTGGATTACCAAAGAGACAAAGTGTTACATGGGTTGAATTAGTTCCATTTATACACGTTCAACACCAAACCAAATTTGGTGATGGCTTATTAATAGGATGAGAAGATATCAATGGCAACAAATAAATAGGCTTTGCACTTGTATATATAGCCAGTCATGCTTAGTTCTTTAAAATGCACAACTTTGGTCTTTTGCAGATCGGGTTTAGATTTTAGAGAATTTGAAAATTCTTGTTTGCTATTTGTGGTGAGAGTGTTCTTTGGGTGCACTTGGGGCTTGGGTTTTGTGAGGGTGTTTTTGTGTCACTTTTGTAATCTCCTTATTTTTTTAGTGAAACTTTCTCCGGCATTGCCCGTGGATGTAGGCCTAAGGCTGAACCACGTAAATCTGTGTGTTCTCTATGTGATTGTTTCTCCTATTTTTCTACTTTTATTTCAAACAAACCCACTTTTTTTTTTTTTGCTTCACTCGTAACCAAAAAATAATAATAATAAATCAAGGCTTCTGCTATCTCAACATAAAGTATAATACTAAGACATGAATGGAACTTCAAAATTTAGTTTGGAATCTATGCACTAGAGATACAGTGTATTTAAGATGACAATGATTTATGGTGCCAATGAATATCTTGTTGGTTAAAATAAAAGTAAATAGGTGTAAGCCCAAATATCCAAAGTGCAATTAGCCCTCAATTTTCTTTAAAATGCCTTTAAAATACTTAAAATAAATCCTAAAATCTAATTAAATAAATTATTATTAGTCACTTTATTAATAATTTTGCATTAAAAACAAGTCTAATCACTATTATTACTAATAGTTAAATTATTAATTAATATGCTTAATAATTTTACTTAACTAATTTACCTAACCTGAATTTAGTAGTTAAGTAAAGAAAACTATTTAGAGACAAGAGATAGATAAGGATATCTTACTAAAGAATTTTTTATTAAAAAAGAATCTCAAATACTGAAAGCACAAGCTACCTCCACCCAGATCTTATTTTTTGTGATCATCAACTATCAATCATTACCAACCAAATCAAGTGGATTCCTTTTTTTCAAATATCTTACAATGTTAAAACTGATTAATGTTTTAGTCTGATTATAAAGAGCTATTCTCAGGGTATAGATGTCATAGGCTAAAACTCTCTTAAAAAGAAAGAAAAATCTTACAATGTTTGAATTTGTAAAAATTGGTCCAAATAATGTTAATGATGGTGTAATATCTTAAAGAATCCCACTTACTACACCTCGTGTTTTCAATAGTGTACCCTCTGGAGCCAATTACATAGTAAATCCTAGCATTAGTTTTCTATTTGAGTTTCACCGTTCACAGAAAAATTAGGATGAGAAGCTGAATGAATTAGTGTTTGCAGGAAAACACCATGACCATGAGTTGGGGGGTAAAGCAGCCCTTCAACTGAAGTTCAAAAAGAAAGGAGGCCTAAGGCCCGACATTCGCATAGTGTTTAGTATGCGTTTGATGCAAGTTGGAGGAATAAAAGATATAGCTTCCTTCTTCTGAACTTAGTGGCTATAACTTTCATGCTTTCTCTTTTGGTTTGGTTATTTGAATATGGCTATAAAACACAAAAGCCTAGTGATCTTGCTTTTGTTTTTGGAGAAAGAATTATAAAATACAAAAACTCTATAAGTAAATTCTTGATGATTTAAGATTGCTTTTTCTTTGCATGATTATACAAAGAAAATAAGGAAAAATAATAATGGTAACTTGGGGGACTGAGAAGTCTGCCACACACAAAAAAAAAAAGTTTGTGGGGGTGGAGCTTATATAATTTACCAAGTTTTAAATAAACATACCTTTCTATCACAATTTTCTCAAATTACATTACTTCATTCATCTTAATTCCAGAATTGAATATGAATCCATGTTTTATCTCTATTCTTTTATTTTTTTCTAAGCTAAGTTTACCATTTGCGATTTAAGTGACAAGGAAAAAAAAGATATGCTGCATTCTAACAATTCCAACATAGGAAGCATACAATGAAATGGGTTGTCTTTGATGATTTTGAAAGCAGTCTGATGCATTTCCCTCTTTTTAATTTTTTTTTTAAATTTAAAAAACACTAATTATTTGTACTAAAGAACCAATGTAATGTTAGAAATTTAAGATCTAAGGTGATGGATAAGTACCATTTAGCTTATAAAACGGTTTAATTTCAACATCCCTCTTCACAAACATTTTTTTTTTTATAAGTTGCTTCCAATTCAACATTTGCAGCTATGCCACCTTATTGACAACTTCAGATTTCTTGCCAAGAAAATAGGTAAAAACACATTTGAAAAGGATTCCTGACCATCCAGTGGTATTTATGACATTGTAAATTACACTATACTTTTTTTTTTTTTGAGAAGCAATACTTTGCATTTTATTAATCAAGGCCCTTCAAATCAGCCTGGAATACATCAAAAACGTTTGGTGGAACATCTTCCATCCAAACTAACATATGAGGGTAGGAAAGCGCTCTTCTTGCTAAAGCATGAGCCACTTTATTACAATGCCTTAGAACATGTGAAAACATACAGTGTTGAAGACATGAAGCAATGTATTTAACATCCTCTGCTATGTGACCAAATTGAGCTAAGGAGTGGTTTCTGCCTTGGAGTGCTTTGATGAGAATTGAAGAATCCCCTTCCAGAATGACTCTGTTTACTCCTATCTCAGCTGCAAACTCAAGAGCTCTTCCTGCAGCAAGTGTCTCTACCTCCAATACTGTTGCGGGTAAAGGTATTTGCTGTGAAAGTGAAGCCAATACCAGACCTGTTTCATTGCGTATGACAACGCCAATTCCAGCCCGGTTTTCCTAGCTAAAAAGTGCACCATCAAAATTTATTTTTACATAGTCATGGTCTGGAGGTCTCCAACAAGAAGCCAGTGTAGTTCTAGGTGGTGATGTGGGAATGTGAAGAGTGGAGAATTCCTGCAATTTTTCCCGTGCTTGCTGCAGAATTTGAGAAGGCAGCAACACATGTTTGCCAAGGCGACTATTATTCCGCTGTTGCCATATGGTCCATACCACCATTGAAAACAACTTAGGATGCTTTTGTTTGGCCAAGATAATACTCATAATGTCAATGAAGGTTGGGCATAGCAGCAGATTTGCTTGTTTCCATTGTGCGCATTTACTCCATAAGTCTTGGAGTTTCGGGCAAGAGTATAAGGCATGAATCACATCTTCACAATGACTTTTGCAACAAACACGTGTCTTCTTCAACTATTCTTCTTCGAACCAGATTGGACTTTGTTGGCAGCGAATCATGACATGCTCTCCACACCAAATTCTTTACCTTCAATGGAACATTCGATCTCCAAATTTGCTGCCACAAAGGTTTCATTGCTTCTGAATTTGAGGGACCTGGTTGCTGATTTTGGAATTCTTTCTGCAGAAACTTATACCCCGATTTCACAGGATACTCACCCGTGGGATTGTGTGGCCAAGTCAGAGTGTCTTGCTGCTGTGTTTTTGCCAAAGAATGGCTTTTACTTTGGCTGCCTCAAAGTCCATCAGATAGTAATCCAGCAAGTCTTCTCTCCATCTGCAATTAACTTGATCAATGAATAGGCTGACTGTGAAGTTAACTGCACCATACCAGCATGGAGATAATACTCTATTTGTGTCAGTCCCTGGTAGCCAATTATCTCCCCAAACCCGAACAGAGTCCCCTCCTCTCCTTATGACTTATCTCCCTTTGATAATACTTTTCCAAGTGTAAGATGCTGAGCTTGGAATCTTTGCCTCCATTACCAAGCTGTTTGGGAAGTATTTGGCTTTGAAGACTTTATAGAATAAGGAATCAGGTTCGTGGAGAAGTCGCCATGTCTGTTTTGTTAATAAGGTGTCATTAAATCTTGGCAGCTCCTTAAAGCCGAGTCCCCCCTGAGATTTTGGCCTGCAAAGCTCTTGCCATTTTATCCAATTTACCTTTTTGTTGTTGTCTCTTTGTCCCCAAAAAAAGCGACGAATAAGAGACTTAATATCATGGCATAAACCAAGGGGGAGCTTTAAGCATGACATGGTGTACGTGGAAAGAGCTTGGCAACTGCTTTGATTAAAATTTCCCTCCCCGCTTGTGAAAGCAATTTTCCCTCCCATCCTTGGAGCTTTTTCCAAATATGCTGTTTAATATTATCAAAGCTTGCCTTTTTGTTCCTACCTACAAAGGAAGGCAAGCCGAGATACTTTTCATATTGCTGCACCGCCTCAACCCTGAGAGCATTCTTGATTAAAATCTGCATGTTTGGAGTTGTGGATTTGCTGAAATATAGGTTGGTTTTTGCTCGATTCACTTGCTGCCCAGATGTACTCTCATACGTAGATAATACATGGAGTAGTGTGTGGCATTCAGCTTCTGTGAACCTGCAAAAAACAAGGCTGTCATCTGCAAACAAAAGATGCATTAGTTTAGGTCCATTTTCACAAATGGAAACTCCTCGAATTTCTCCCTTTGATAATACTTTTCCAAGTGTAAGATGCTGAGCTTGGAATCTTTGCCTCCATTACCAAGCTGTTTGGGAAGTATTTGGCTTTGAAGACTTTATAGAATAAGGAATCAGGTTCGTGGAGAAGTCGCCATGTCTGTTTTGTTAATAAGGTGTCATTAAATCTTGGCAGCTCCTTAAAGCCGAGTCCCCCCTGAGATTTTGGCCTGCAAAGCTCTTGCCATTTTATCCAATTTACCTTTTTGTTGTTGCCTCTTTGTCCCCAAAAAAAGCGACGAATAAGAGACTTAATATCATGGCATAAACCAAGGGGGAGCTTTAAGCATGACATGGTGTACGTGGAAAGAGCTTGGCAACTGCTTTGATTAAAATTTCCCTCCCCGCTTGTGAAAGCAATTTTCCCTCCCATCCTTGGAGCTTTTTCCAAATATGCTGTTTAATATTATCAAAGCTTGCCTTTTTGTTCCTACCTACAAAGGAAGGCAAGCCGAGATACTTTTCATATTGCTGCACCGCCTCAACCCTGAGAGCATTCTTGATTAAAATCTGCATGTTTGGAGTTGTGGATTTGCTGAAATATAGGTTGGTTTTTGCTCGATTCACTTGCTGCCCAGATGTACTCTCATACGTAGATAATACATGGAGTAGTGTGTGGCATTCAGCTTCTGTGAACCTGCAAAAAACAAGGCTGTCATCTGCAAACAAAAGATGCATTAGTTTAGGTCCATTTTCACAAATGGAAACTCCTCGAATTTCTCCACTATTGGCTGTCTTAATAATCAGGCTGTGCAGCCCTTCAGTACAGAAAAGAAAAAGGTAAGGCGAGAGGGGGTCACCTTGCCTAAGTCCTCTTGAGGGTACAATATTGCCATGGGGTTCCCCATTGATCAAGATCGAAGGTTGCTGTTTTGATACATTCCATCATGAGTTTCACCCATTTATCACAAAAGCCCATCTTCACCAACACTTTCTCCATATACCTCCACTCCACACGATCATAGGCTTTACTCATATCGAGTTTTAAAGCCATAAACCCTGTTTTCCCTGTACAATGATTCCTCATATAGTGAAGAGTCTCAAAAGCCACCAAAACATTATCAGATATTAGCCTATTTGAAATAAAAGCGCTTTGATGTTCCGACACCAAATGTGGTAAGAAGGGTTTTAGTCTATTTGCCAAGACTTTTGAAAAAACCCTATATAAAACATTGCTTAAACTAATTGGGCGATATTGAGAGATATGTTCTGGATTTTTTACCTTTGGAATGAGAGTAATGAAAGAGTGTCCAAGGGATTTTGGGAGCATACCAGAATTTAAATACATCAAAATAGACTCTTTAACATCTGAACCCACCAAAGACCAATAACTCTAAAAAAATAGCAGGGGCATTCCATCAGGACCAGGAGATTTAAGGGGTTCCATTTGTTTAAGAGCCTTTTCCACCTCCTCTGTTGTGAATGGTGCTGTTAGTGCCTCATTCATCTCTTCAGTCACCTTTTGAGGGATTTCGGCCAACACCTCTTCACGGTTATCCAGGTTACTTGATGTAAATAAGTGCTGACAATAGTTAACAGCAATGTCCACAATCTGATTCTGATTTGTACACAACTGCCCGGCTTCATCAAAAAGACCCTTGATAGAATTCCTTCTTCTTCTTTGAGTCGCCTTAGTGTGAAAAAACCTGGTGTTTTTATCCCCATCTTTCAGCCACGCCACCCTTGATCTTTGCCTCCACATCTTCACTTCGTTATCCATCAGTGCGTTTATTTCAGCCTTGAGAGTCCTCAACCAGCTTGTATCACCACCACTTCTAGCATATCTTTCAGGCCTTGCCAACTGTTTTCTTTTAGTCTCCAATTCCTTACGAACACTACCAAACTTCTTCTTACTCCATTGTGTCAGTTCAAGGCCACACTTGTCAATTTTCCTTAAAATCTTCTCTGTCCGTGGTTCATCAAAATTAGTCTTCCACACTCCTTCAATTGTTTCACCACAGCCTTTATCTGTCATCCACATCTGCTTGAACCTGAAAGGTCGCTGTTTAGTGCAAACCACCCTTCTGGAACAATCCACAAAGGTTTATGGTCCGATGTTATGACGTCTAAATGATAGACTTTTGTATCTGGAAATTTTAGTAGCCACTCATCCGTTGCCACTGCTCTATCAAGCCGCTCCCACACCGTGTACCTAGGATAATGTTTATGCCAAGTGAAGTCTGAGCCAACAAATCCTAAGCCAATGAGTCTACTTTCATCCAACACCTCACGGAAAGGTTGCATTTGATTGTGTGGCCAAATCCTCCCTCCAATTTTTTCTAATTGCCTTGTGATTTCGTTAAAGTCCCCTACACAAATCCTCCATCCAATTTTTTCTGATTGCCCCTACATTACACTATACTAATTATTAAACAACCCAATAGCTTCATATTATGGTAAAAAAAATGTAAGGGCTAAAGAGAAGCAAATATTCAGCATAAATGCAATTATAATAAACAAAGACATTAACCTCAAAATGTTAATAGCGCGATTTCCTTTGACTTGATTGAGGTGGTAGTCATGGATGAGGATACTGTCACCCTCAATCGTGGCTTAATGGGGAAACAAGTTAGCAAAAATATCCACCGGGTTTTGAGGAATTAGAAATAGGTTTTAAGGTTGGATGTGGTAACGTGCATGGAAACAAACATACTAGTAAGGGCCGGCCCAAAAGAAGTGGTAATCAAGAAAATAGTGGGAGTCGATCTTTGCATAGCCCAAGAAAAAGTTGAGTCTGTGGAGGAGTCTACAATTGGAAGCCCAAAAACAATGAAGAATTGGAAGAGGCTTACCACAAGACCTCAGATTCTTAATATGTCTTCAATTATTGACGTGGAACCTGGGCACAAAAGGAAGCAAACAGAAAATTTGAATAGGGAGGGTACAGATGTTAAGGGAGAAAAGAAACATAAAATTGTGGAGAATGTGCAACGTGTTGTGGCAACTATGGTATTGATGGAGGTTGCAGGGCAACCATGCCGGGCATGAAGACACTCCTAAGATGGTTAAAAACAAAAAACAAAAAAAACAAAAAATCATCATCATTTTGATGTCCATTTATATCAGAAGGTGTCGTTTGTCAGTTTTTTCAGGTTTCTGGGCATCCAAGAGAAGATTTGCTTTTTCTTTCAGTAGTTGGTTTTTGATTTTTTTTTTCCCGTTTTTCTTTGCTGACGATGTAATCGTGCTACTTCTAGCGTATGCTAGTGATGCAAAAGAGAAATTGGGGGTCATATGTCCCTCTTTCTCTTCCCCATTGTGTATACTTTTTCTTAATTAATAAAGTCTACTATCGTTTCCTCTCAAAAAAAAAAAAAAAAAAACCTCAAAATGAGTAACAGTTACACACATAGATATGAATAAAATTCATTGAAAGATACTTAGATAAATTCAAATAAAATCATTACCATCAGTTTTTCATTTTTATTGAGATATTGTGAAGTAGGATTTTAGATGACTGCTATCAGCCTTCGAATCCAAAATTAAGAGTAGTGGGTTTGTAGTCAATCACCATGTACTTCTCCACATGAGGCAGGAGCGCCTTTGCTTATTCAACATGAGCAGGATGAGCAATATACTCTGCAACACCCTCCATACCCTCCATACTCTCAAAAGTGGATTCTAAGACATGAGTGAAACCTTGATTTTTGTTCCCAGAGCTTAATCCTTGCCCCTGTTAATCACATAACATGACCAAAAATCATTTACGTAAATGAAGTCTGTTCAAGGTCATAAACCAGTGTTTCAGTTATCAAAGTTCACTAAAAAGAAATTCTTGGTTTTGAAGACCTAAGAGCATCATTTCACCAACAGATTGAATCAGCATTTGGCAACAAATAATTAAACACATATTATACCTGTGATAAGCTAAAAAGCTAATTTAGAATTTGAAAGATGTGCACAAAAGGTTCCTTCAGTCTTTCATGTTTTCGAATTGGGGTATACAACAACAATATGAGAAGTCATTGGAACTATTTCAGGAGATTATTCATGCTGTAGCATTCTTACAGTATTTTCCTTCCTTGTTGAAGGAATTGTATATCTGATTCTTGCTTAAAAAGCATAAAGACTTTCAAAATGACTGGAAACAAATTCTCAATCCTAGAAATGACCAATACCAAGCACTAAGTAGGACATGCAAAGAAAGCTTTCACCTAAATGACCCTTTTGCAACACATGGAAAATGACTTCTTCGCTTCCTTCTTCCTCCTCTTTCTTGTCCTCTTTCTCCAAATTAAATTCTTTGTATTTATATCATATAGAGGATACAGAGGCTCTACCAGATGATTGGATTTCAAACCTGAGTTCTCTCAGGGAACTACGCATAAATGGAGGTCCTATGCTGAAATCTCTATCTCTAGCCGTGCCCCATCTCACCTCACACGAGGTCTTAGAGATTTGTGGTTGTGAGCTGTTTGATTCGATTAGTGACATGGGTGATGTTGGCATCGAATGGCAGCATCTTAAATGCCTCAGTTGTCTGTATTACAAAAACGTTCCGAATTTGAAGTCTATTCCTTCCGGGCTTCAACACGTTACTGCTCTGCGAAAGCCTGTGATTTTTAAATGTCCCAATTTGAACCTCAATACTGTCCCAGTGCTCCCCTCAGTTGAAGTACTTTTCGTTTGACGATTGTCCAAATCTTGAATCACTCCTGAGAGGGCTAACAATTGGAAAATATCCTGACTTGTCTAAAAGATGTGAAAGGGAAATTGGGGAAGACTGGTTCAAAATCGCTCACGTCCCTGTTATCGAAATTTCGAATTGGTGATTTTATATGCTGAAAAAATGTGAACCAGTTCATTTTTCAGTCAGATCCTCTTGCGCTACCTCAAGAACACTAGCCCTCTCAGCCTCGACCATGCCACTCGCAACATAACCTCTGGTATGTCTTCTGCAATAGCCGAGCTTGGTAGCACTTCACTTTTTACTTTTCTTTTTTTTTTTCTTTTTTTTTTTTTTTAAATTTTCTTAATTATCTTATAGGAGTATAATTTATGTATGGTTGCTGAGAAAACATAGTAAATTTTTGGGAATTCTGTTCTTTATATTTTGTTGATTTCCAAAAAAAAGATATTTTTAATTATCTTTTTTTTTGGTGGATTTCCGAAATATTAGAACAATAAATATAGTCAACCATGGTATATAATTGTATTGGGTTCACTTTAGTGAAACTTTTATGTTTTTCACGTTTTCTATCAATGAAAAATCCAAGATTTATTTGAAAGAAACCAAACTGTTGGACATTGTTTAAAAGTTTTGCTTTTGGTTATTTTTTCAACAAGAAAGATTTGGCCAACCCCAATATCATCCATGAACAAGTGCTCTTTCCAGTTTTTCACTTTTTTTTTTCTTCTTCATTTTTCTTTTTTGGAATGCAACTCTCTTTCTTAGTTTATTGTGTTTTAATTTAAGCCTTTTGTGAAAATGGATTTGTTATTTTGATTCATGCAATGAGGAGTCAAGGATTCCATTGTTATAAATGGCCATACTAAGAGTTCTGTTAAGAAGGTTAGTGTGTGATACTCCATTTTGTTGTGAAGACAACCTTTATAAGAAAAGAAATTTTGCTTCGAAATTAAAGCTCTACGAGATTCGCATTGCATTTCTAGGATGCTAATAGTGATGCACTGAAGCAAAATTTAATGTTTTTTTAATATAATTTTTTTAATTTTTCTTTGTTATTGAAATATTGTTATCCTTTTTGTAATCTGTTTACATGAATGGCCTTAAAATGAATATGCCTTTTGTTCTATCAACAGATTTAGTGGGATTATCATCAATGAGTGTGGGTCATCTAAAGAATTTGAAAATTTTCGTGGAAAATATGGTGAAGGATCTACAGCTTGGATGCTTTGAGGATTTTGGAAAATAGTCTCACTCAGGTACTTGGTTAGAGTCATCAGTGATCAAAGGATATTGAGTAATTTGGAGTACAGATCTTGGGGGATCTCTGATTTTTGGCATTTAACAGTATGGTGATATTGAGTTAATCAATTTTCTTCCAAATAAGAGAAAAAAAAAAAAAAAAACTTAATAAATATCACGAAGTCATAAACAGGGGAGAGGGGATGGTCCACCTAAAAAAGTTCATGTCCTATAGTTGGCAGGGCCTAAACTTGGTTCATCTTCTATATTTCTAGATAAATGTAGATTAATTGTGAATCCTAATCCGTTGTAGAGACTCAAATGCTAATGTTCTTAACTCTTCTTCTTTGTTCTCTTTGTGTTTTTATGATGATCTAGTCCAACCCAACAACAAAGCTTTAGTCCCAAAATTTTTGTGGTTGGCTCTATTATACAGGGATAAAATCAAATGTATTGTGGAAAATGATCTGCTCATACATATCAACCAAAAAAATAAAAAATGATCTGCTCCAAAGTTTCTATTGGTCCATATATCTCTGTTAAAATTCAATCCTCTTTTTCCCCTTCAATTAAGAGCATAGTGATTTTTTTGGTAATTTGTTTCTGTGTGCAGAATATAGGCAAGCTTGGAATATAACAGCAACGATTTATTGTTTATCCACAACGAGTTGGTATAACAATTATCTAGCCACAACCGAAAAATTAAGAGGTAAATCATTTAAGTTTCATATATGGTTATTTATTTACGTACTCAAACTTATGTTTGGTAGTATGGCATGGTTAAATACCACAGCTTGGTGTTAACACTCAGAGCTTTACCTCTTCAAGTATAGCTTTATTTTGTGGGTACCTGATATTTAGAATATTTGATGACTTTTTTGTGAAGTATCAATTGTTTGCTCATATTAAAATTTTCCAAATATACTTTTTTTTTTTGGTATTAGTATATTGCAAATATAATTATTTTACCAGACTATATTTGTGTTGCAAGAAAAACAGGTTGTCCACAACTCTCAGTTTGATGTTTTCTACTCTACAAGTCATTTCACCCTGTGACCATGAATCAGACAATCATTAATTATGTTGTTGTTTATGATATACTATAATCTTATATTTACTTTTATATCTCATTATGTTATTGTTTGGGGAGGGAAGGAAAAAAGAGTTTTAACTTTGGCTGATGCTTCACAATAGCAATAGTATATACTAAAACTTTATAGATCTGGTATCAGTTGACTTAGAAGGATTTAACTCATCTGATTCTTTATATTCATGCATTTCCTTTCTAATTTCCCTGTGAATGTTAGATACTACTCTCTCTCTTTTCATTCCTCATTTTCATTTTTGGTATGGTGAGTTTCTCAGTTATTGGAGTCTGTCTACCAGAGCTTTGAATCCTTAAACAAACAAGATTTCAATAGTTTATGTGTCTTCCAACCATGCTGGTAAAAACGAATATGGAGCAACTAGCAAAAGTAAATTGGTAAGTCTCTCATTCTCGTCTTTATTATATCTTACCACATAGATTAGGCTATAAGGTTCATTTGATAAAAACATTGTTATTTTCCTCTCTTTTCCTTTTTTTTTTTTTAAAAAAAATTTTAATTTTGATTGGCTGGAATGGATGAAAATGATGATTTAGTGGTAGCAATCTGATTACTACATAGTTTCAGATATAGCTTAATATCTCATTCCTTGTGAAGCATTAGTTTATGTTCATGTCAAAATATTTGCAAACGTTTACTTTTTACCTATGTACATAAGCAGTGCTCAGAAAGCATCGCGTTGAAATTAAGTAGTCACAAGAACTATTCTAAGAAATAAGGTAGAGTTACATGGAATTTTTTTTTTTAATTTTAAATGGGAGGTAGAGTGGAGATAGGATTCAAACTTAAGAACACCAATTTTGATGCCATGATAAACTACCAGTTGTCTTAAAAGCTTAAATTGATAGGAAATATTTCCTAAGCTAAACATTATTGTAACAATTATAATGTAGAGTTTGTCCTGACTAAACTAGGTAACTCACCTTTTACACAAAAGCCACCAATATTGTCTCTTAAATCTATGAAGTTGCTGCATCAATAGTCAGAGCAGGGCTTGTGCTTTTGTGCAGTAGAGTGGAGAAAAAGGTAAGATTGGATATTGATTAAAGTATTATGTCTACTTTTGGCTTCTTGTAGGATGAACGCTTTGACATAAGGGAAATTGTTGTTGCACACCATGGAGTGCACATCGTACACATAATTGATATGTGTTTCTGCTTCTCTCTTTGCAAGAATGTCGCCTCCAGCATGCTAAAGATCTATCTTTGCATCATCAACAAGCATTTTGATGTTTGAGGCTAAGATATATCACATTCTTGATCTGAATCATTTTCTCAAGTTAAGGACATTATGATGTAAATTCTGTTTACAGTGTGTTTAGGCTGATTCCTATATGGGTATTATAGTTGACTATCAAGTTCTTGTACAGCCTCAGGTGGATATCAGAGAATATGGATCTGTTACTGATAATCAACTTGCTACATCATTTCTCTTTAAGGAACAAGATCTATGAATCTATCATAATGAACATTTTAGCTCAGAATTTATCTAGCATTACTTAGGTATGACATTTTATCAATGGACAGAGCTTTTACTACCCTTAGTAATCTCTCTTTCTCTCTCTCTCTCTCTCTCTGAACTGTCTGTCTCTTCCTGTTATGCTGGCGGCAGGTGACCTGACTAAGCAACTATCAGAATCTTTCACACCTGATAATGCCATCAGGTTTAGTCCATGATCAATTCGACAACAATTAAATGGTTTCCATTCCAAGGAACCACTTTCCTTCTTTGGGTATGCTCTTTATCATCATTTTTTTTTATTCTATCTCAGCCAATAACCTTGCAGTCTGACATGTGCCTTTATCTGAAGTATAAAAAAATTGGCGATTGCAGTGGAGTGCCAGGAGTGAGGTGGTCTGGTTTAAAACTCCAAGTAAATATGTCAAAATGAAGAAATTTTTCAGAAACTAGCTTTTCCTTGGAGATGAGAGTAAAGAATGATGTAGTTGAGCACCAGCCCAACCTGCCACAACTCATAACCTTAAGCTGTAGTTCCTTCATGACTATGGTCTTTGATTGTTGCTTTTGTTGCAGGAGTTCCCAACAAATTCATTATTTGAGGCTGATGCAACAAGTGAAACATCCATTGCAGACCTCTCTCGCTTCATTCCCAATATGCCGTCTTCTCCATCTGTGCCGCATGTTATCAGCAATGGGTAGCTTTTGGAAACGGTAACCTCTCACTCTGTGTTTGAGAAGAAATATGTATGTGAATGGTGAAACAAGAGTCTATTAACTTCTTGAATTTCATTTGTATTATTTTTTTTTAAAGATAAAGACGCCCTGAAAAGAAAATGAACGATTTTATAAAAATTAAAATGACTGAAAGTTGTTTGTGAATCTTTATTAACCTAAATCAATGTAGTGACAAATTTTGGAAATAGTAAGATTGACTATCTTGGCTGCTAAAATATAGTGGTTGGTGACAATGTTCTTTTTGATCTACTCCCAAGTCTTTTCCCTAAAAGCAATATTCCATTGATCAGACCCCATACATTTGATGTCTTTAGTTATTAGGTGTCTCCATGTGTTTCATGTCTTTAGTTATTTGGCTTGTAATTGAACAGGATTTTATTTGTTCTCCTTGGTGGTTATCTTCACTGTTGTTGAATGTAGAATTCCTCAAATGAAATCTTTAGCTTTCAAAATCTTGATTGGTTGATTTGAGCAGACAAGTATGGTTTCTAGATTTTAGTGATGTCATGGTTGTACTCTCCGGGTTAAGTTGCTCTCTTAAAATTTTAAGATTTACATCTTGGTATTTGAATCCATGCACTCACCAACTGTATGGAATGCAAGCTTTGGGTAGAAGTGATTATCTTGCTAATATGGTTTTTAAAACTTTTCTTGAGAAGATTTCATTTGAAGTGTTTGTGTTAAGTTCAACTTGTTTGGCTTATTGTCAATGATTGAAACATCATCCTCGCGATACCAAAAACTTCTTTACAGGTGTAATGTGAAAACCTTAAATCTGCATGCACACTATTTAATTAAACAGAGCTTAGAAAATTTTGCCAATGGTAAATTTCATTCCATTTTCTTGTTTCATATCACCTCAACCTTGCCTGAATAGGTTTTTACTTATACAATGATCCCCTCAAGATGGAAACTTACACCATATGGAGTAGATCAAACAATTTCATTTGTCATTGACCAAGAAATAGAGCTTAGAAAATTTTGCCAATGGTAAATTTCATTCCATTTTCTTGTTTCATATCACCTCAACCTTGCTTGAATAGGTTTTTACTTATACAATGATCCCCTCAAGATGGAAACTTACACCATATGGAGTAGATCAAACAATTTCATTTGTCATTGACCAAGAAATACTGAGCAAGATTATAATGTGTACTTTTTTCCTAACTATGCTTGGTGACTCTTCTTTCTCAGGTAACATTACAATTGCCACCAATGTCATTTCTTAACAACGTGAATTAGTAGTTGCATCAACAACTTGATTAGAATTTGTGCTTTTGTGGAATAGATTGGCACTAAACCGTATAGGTAGATATTGATTAAATAACTGTCTACTTATGGTTTATTTTAGAATGAATTGTCACATAATATGCAATCTGTCTCATGACTACTTTTACTGTCCAGGCATGCAGACAATTACGTCACATGTTGGAGTAGATGGTGCAACCAGTTGCTCTGACTTCATTTTTACTTGCCCATGGGAATTTTCATTTGTTATCAGTGTTTTACAATTCCCTGCTTTACAATAAATGTGGATTACCAAAGAAGCAAAGTGTTAAATGGCTGACTTAATTCTGTGTGTACATGTTCAACACCTCACCAAATTTGACTCAAATTTGGTGATTGTTTATCAATAGGCTGAGAAGAGCACCTGTATATAGAACCCGCCATGCATAGTTCTTTAAAAGACACAACTTTGGTCTTTTGTAAACCAGGTTTAGAGAATTTGAAAATTCTTGTGGTGTGCTAGTCGTGGTGAGGGAGAGTTCTTTGGGTGTAAATGGGAATTGGATTTTGTGAGAGTGTTGTTGTGTCAATTTTATAATCTCCTTATTTTTTTAGTGAAAATTTCTTTTGGACGCTACTCGTGGATGTAGGCCTAAGGCCGAACCACGTAAATCTTTGCATTTCTTGTGTGCTTGTTTATTTTATTTTTCTATTTTTATTTTACATAAACCCACAATTTTTTGCATCATTCATAACAAATAAATATCAAAACTTGCGCAATCTCAACAAAAGTATAACACTTTGATAGGGATGAAACTTCAAAAGCTTGTTTGGAATTCATGCACTAGCAATAGTAGGTATTTAAGATTATAGGATGATCTCTGTTGATGATTTTTTTGTTTTGTTTTTTTGAATGAGAGTGTCACCAACAACAATTGCCAGATCCTGATTTTAGTCATTTTCATGAAGTACTGAACTTGCAATCCTTTCTTTCTTTCTTTTTTTGGGTTGGCTTTTGCAATTCCATGGTCACTGTTACTGTAAGGTATATGATGTAGTATTTTGGTGAATCCATTTCTAAGTACGTCTAAGTACTTGAATTAATGATGAGGAAAATTAGAGGCTCTCTCTATACATCAATGCCGATTTTTGTAATTCAAGTTTCACTGCATTGGAATTTTTTGGAGAGATACTTATTAAATGCCAGCAATTTTAATTATGAAACATATACTTCAATGGAAATATCTTTAATTTTGCAGTCCTGTCTAGTTTCTATTATGCAATCTTGTCTAGGTTCTATTTATTAGACCACTCACATTAGTTGGTGTATAACAGAAAAAATTGTAAAGTAAAAAAAAAAAATTGTAAAATTTACACAATTTTACCTAAAAATGACTCACATTAATCAGTGTATAATTATATAAATTTACAAGTTTCCTCCAGTAATTGTGTAAATTTACACTGATACTATTTATTTTGCATTCAATTTTTTGTTCTTTTTTTATGTATCTTAAGGGTAAATGAAAAAAAGTGGATGATGGTTATTATACGTGAAGAAAGAGAAACAATTAAAGAAGAAAATTGATATTTTAATAAAATGTTGTGTAAATAGATAATTTGATGTGAAGTATTTTAAAAAATGAGTATGTGAAATAAAAAATAGACTCTTATGTTAAAATAGACATGAATTTTTCCGCAAACTAACACAAATGCTCTTACATTTTACCATTTAGCAACAGAGCCAAACTTCGTTTTTTGAATTTCACAAATTAAGGTAAAAAGTTGTGGTCGGTGACTGCTCAAATGGATTGGGCCTAAGCCCCTAGTAGCAAGCACACAAAAATTAAAGCCCAAAAATTAAATACCGAGAACTTTATTTCAGTTTGGGCCTAACCTAAGAGACCAATGCAGTCCAAGAGGTCAATGGGCACGACCCAAGAGTTGATCAAAATTGGGACACTTCAAAGGTCCAAATGTGGATTGATTTTCAAATAGTTAGATTCAGATGATTGTGTTGGATTTTGGCTCCTACTAGACTTGCCACCTCTACCTGTATAATTTAAATTCTTAAATAAAATAAAATACCTTGCTAACACAATCTCTCAAATTATATCACTTCACACATCCTCATTGCAGAAATGAATGTGATTCTACTTTTTTCTTTGTTCTATTAATTTGTTCTGTGCCTGGTTTACCATTTTGCATTTGCATGTTATTTGACTTGGACAAAAATAAATATGATGCATTAGAGACACGAAAAACATACAACGAAATGCAATGTCTTAGATGATAGTGAAAGTGGATGTCATTTCTCTATCATTTGCAGTTGAGAACCATTAATCTTATAAAAAGGTCTGATTTCTTCAACACTCCTCTTCCCAAACAAAATAAAGAGAGAAGAAAATTTTCTTGCATTTGCAAACATAGACATAGAGTTATAGATAGAAGGAGAAAAAGTGTTTGTAGGGCATGCTTGGAAGATTAAAAATAAATCATTCTTTGAAAAGTGTTTGTATTCACTGGTTGAAGGTGTATGTAGCACTTTTCTCATAATATTGACGCAAAACTTATTTTTCCACTAATGTCAACCAAGGATTTGTCAAGTGCTTAAATCTTAATATAGAGCAGAAACAGTTGTTTAGAAAGGATGAGTAGGCGATGCTGATAATGATATAGTTATGATAACTTATATAACAAGTTCGGGGCGAAAGAGGGAGAGAATCATATTTATATACTTGCAAAGATAACTTAGATAAGGGAAATAAAAACAAGATATTGGAATGGTGTTCGGTGCATTAAAGATGAAGATCAAAAAGGGGATGAAAGCCTCATTGCTTGGTGGTCAGCGTGACAATAATGAAATTTGTCAACATGCCACTGCCTATTTCCTAAGACCATCATAGTTTATTAATGCATGCATTCCATTATCGCAGAAATAATCCCTGGCACACCCATAATATGGGGCCAAAAATTGCAGAGGAAGTGTTGGTAAAAGAAGAGGAAATTAAAGAGAGATGAAAAAATTATTTTAATAAACAGGAAACAACATAAAAGATTGGAGCGATATAGGTAGCCCAATAGCCCAATGGAGGATAGAAACCGTAGATTTGTCTAAAGAATTAGGATGATTGAGATATATATATATATATATATAAAATTTTAAAAAAAAAAACATTAAAGAGAGTGAAAATGGGAAAAGCCGTTGGACCGGAATTCCTATTGAGGTTTGGAAGTGCTAGGGTGATATGAGTGTATGCTGGTTGATAGACCTTTTTAATAAGATTTTAAGTCTAAAAAAAAATACCTATTTACAAGAACAAGCAGGATATCCAAAGCTAAACAACTACTATGAATTTAAACTTATTAGTCACACTGTGAAACTTTGGGAAAAAGTGAATGAACATAGGTTAAGACATGAAACAATAGTATCAGAGAATAAATTTGGTTCTATGCCAAGATGATCTGCCATGGGAGCTATTTACTTAGAAGTCTATGGAAAAATATAGAGAGGAATGTAAAGATCTTCATATGGTTTTCATTGATCTTGAGAAAGCATATGATAGGGTCCCTAGAGAGGTTATGTGGTGGATTTTGGAGATGAAAGAAGTTCCTCTAAAGTATATTGAGTTGATTTAGGTTATGTATAACTAGGCTATAACTAGTGTGAGAACAAGCTGTGGAATTACAAGTGAGTTTCCTATCACTATAGGTTTTGCATCAAGGATCAACATTAAGCCTACATCTCTTTGCACTAGTGATTAATGAGCTCACTAAATTGATTCAAGTGAAAGTCCCCTGGTGTGTGCCTTTTGCAAATGATATAGTTTTAGTGGATGAAATTAAAAGTGAAGTTAATGCAAGTTGGAAATTTGGTGAGACGCTCTAGAATTTAAAGGTTTTTCTTTAAGTAGGACTAAAATTGAGTACATGTAATGTAAGTTTAGTAGAAGTAGAAACAAAGACGAATGGGCTATAAAACTTGATAGCTAAGAGATACTAAAGAGAGAGATTTGGATATCTTGGATCAACAATTCATAAAGATTGAGAGATTGAATAGGATGTGAATCATGAATAAGAGTAGGGTGGATGAAGTGTAGAAGTGCATTAGGCTTATTGTGTACTAGTAGAATACCTATTAAGTTAAAGAGAAAATTTTATAACACTGCTATACAACTAGCTATTCTCTATGGTATCGAATGTTGGGCAGTTAAAAAACAACATATCCATGAAATGGGTGTAGCCTCTATAGCGGAAACAAAAATGTTAAGATGGATAAGTGAGAATACATAGAAAGATAAAATTCAAAATGAGAAAATCTGTTTAAAGATAGAGGTAGCTCCTATTGATGAAAAGATGATGGAGAGTTATTTGAAATGATTTGGTCATGTTCAGAGGAGAGCGAATAATGAACCGATAGGAAAGAGAGAATCGATCCAAGTTGAGGGAATGATCAAAGATAGAGGAAGGCCAAAAATGACATTAGCAGAAGTAATTAAAAAAAAGGTCAATTAAGAAAGTAACAGAAAACATAACTTCTTTTTGAAATGGAAACGATAGAATTTTTATTGAAGAATCTTAACACCAAGACAAAGGAAAAAAGGGAACTAGGTCCAAACGTCCAGTCAACAACATGCAAACCCAGACTTTAAAGCTGCTCGTAGGGCTTAGCTGGGAAATTCAGGGTAATAAAACAAAAGAAATACAATACTCAGAAAAATCAATCCCTGTTCTGAGCTTCCATCAAACTCTGGTATTCTGACAGCAAGGTTAAAGCACCTCCAGCAATAATTGTCGGTTGCAGCTGCACCCTTTCAAAATAGTATTTGTTGCGCGCATTCCAAAGGGCCCAGGCAATGACAGCCCATACCTCAACGTCCCCACGTTCTAGCCTGTCCTGAAGTCCTTTGAGTAGCAGGAAAATATTAGTAGCTTCGTTAGGACATTTTTGTAGACTGCCTCTTACTAAAGCCCATGTATTACGAGCAAAGGGACATTCCCAAAGCACGTGGCCAGCTGTCTCTGGCTGTTGTTTACAAAACTCACACCTCGGGTCCACTCCAATTTTCCTTCTCTGCAAATTAGTTTTGGTTGGTAGTATGTTTAAACACGCACGCCACACAAAGTTTCTCACTTTCGGTGGTACATTCATAGACCAAATGAGCTTCCAGACTTTTTCATTTCTTCGAGACTGAGAGCTCTCACCACTTTGCTATTGTGCTAACCTTTAAGCCACCAGGTACGCAGACTTGACCGAGAAACTCTATCCTTTATTCTCCTTCCATATTACTCTGTCCTCGTCCTCTATCCGTGTGAGTGGTACCGCCAAAATTTCTTGACGGGTTTCCACACCAAACAGAGCAGTTATTTTTCCTCGGTCCCACTGCCTCGTTTGCTGGTTAATGAGCTCATGTACCCGCATATCTTCAGGTATATCTCCATTCAGCCTCAGGGGGTGGGTAAGCCATGCATGAGATGTCACTTTTATGCTTTTTCCGTCTCCAACCTGCCACCTTGACCCAGCCATTACAATCTCCCTTGCTGACAGTAGGCTGCGCCAAACGTAAGATGGATTGTGTCCCAGCTCAGCCTCTAAGAACATTGTGGTTGGGAAATATCTAGCCTTGTAGATACGGTAGAACAGAGAGTCCTTTTTCTGAACCAACTTCCATGCTTGTTTGGCGAGTAAGGCTAAGTTAAATGCATGTAAATCCCGAAACCCCATTCCTCCCACCTTTTTCGGATTACACAACCTTCTCCAACTCATCCAATGCACTTTCTTTTCATCCCGTAGCTGCCCCCACCAATACCGCGCTAGTATAGAGTTGATGTCCACACAGATTTGCTTTGGTATGTTAAAAATGCTCATCGTATAGGTTGGTACAGCTTGGGCAACTGTTTTAATGAGTATTTCTCTTCCTGCCTTTGAGATGAACCTCTCCTTCCACCCGGTTACTTTCTTTACAATCTTCTCCCTCACTCCTTTGAAAGTGCTGATCTTAGACTTTCCAACAATCATGAGTAGCCCAAGATACTGTTCACAGTCTTGGAATACTTGTGCTCCCAGCATGCTTTGTATGGTCTGTTTGATGGTGACCCTCGTGTTTTTGCTGAAAAAAAGGGCCGTCTTTCCTCTGTTTATGGCTTGTCCGGATGCAACCTCATAACTGTGGAGAAGGTTAAGCATATTCTGACATTCCTCAACCTTTGCTTGGCCGAACAATAGGCAATCATCAGCGAAAAGGAGGTGAGAAACCCAGATACCCCCCCTACATGATAAAATGCCTTGTATCTGTCTCTGTTCCTCAGCTTTCCTCAACATAGCTGATAGACCTTCGGCACACAAAAGGAATAAGTACGGGGACAATGGGTCTCCTTGCTTGATCCCTCTTGTGGGCTTTATAAGGCCCCTGGGTTCACCATTTATGAGGACCGAGTATGAAGCTAAATGAACTGTCTCCATTGTGAGTGCCACCCATCTCTCATTGAACCCCATCCGAGTCATCATCTTCCTTAAAAACTGCCACTCTACACAGTCGTATGCCTTGCTAATATCCAATTTTACCGCCATCTGACCATCCTTCCCCCTTCGTCTATTCCTCATTCTGTGAAGCAACTCAAAGGCTACGGTAGTATTGTCTGTAATACTTCACATAGGATAGAATAGAGAAAAAGAATTAATGTGGCCAATCCAATCTAATTTGTCAAGGATCCATAACCAACCCCAAATTTTAAGATTAAGGCTTTGTCATTGTTGTTTGTTTGGGCGATGCCTTGTAAACATATTGGTCATTTTGTCCACTTCACTATTATATTAGGGCTACAGGAAGCAGGATTTGTCCAGGTACAAAACTTTCTTTCACCATAATATATAAAAGTTCCTTTGCTATCCACATCAATATTCCAGTCATATTTCACTGTCTTTGCCTCATTCTGGTAAAATTTTTATTTCTCTCTTCACAGATAAAAAGATCTAGGTTAGATCTCAACAAATCCGACCAGATTTTGGCCAGATCTAACAAGATCTTGACAGATTTAGCTAGATTTTGACCAAATCTAATGAAATTTCTGCCAAATTTGGCGAAACCTTCCCCCTTTATTACACACTTGGCGAACCCAACATTCAACCACCACCCGATAAGGCCCGATTCGATGTGCTTGGTGGGTCAATTGCAAGTTCCGTTCTTCCCGACTCAAAGTGGTAAGGTTAAGTTTGAGTTGGGCACAAAATTGACCCAAATTGACTCATGAACACCCCTATTTCCAAGGGAAGAGATTTAGAAAATACCAATTTCCAAAATAACTTTCAAATATTGCTATTTTTTTTTTAAAAAGTAATATTTAGAAAAAATAGCGTTGGGTCACTCCCATGTCATTTTCCTTTTTATTTGTTCTAGTGGAGGAGTAGGACCAACCTTTTGACATGGTCTTCGTTAGAATTATTGTATATTGGTAATTTGATTGAGTGGAGGACCAACCTTTTGACGGAAAATTCTTGTAGGAGGCAGTTTCATGAGATACTTACTCTCTTCTGACATGGTCTCCGTTGGAATCATTGTACATTGTAATTTACTCTGGTGGAGGACCCACCTTCAATTTGACATGGACCACGCGGTTTTCATTAGCTTTCTTATCATTATCTTCTTAAAAAAAAAAAAAAAAAACTTTCTTATCATTAACCAAAGTCTTTTTCTTTTCTCTTTTTTTTTTTAATCATTAACCAAAGTCATTTAGGTCTACGAGAAATTAGACATGAAAGTGTGTTATCTTTTCCTTGATTTCTCTTGATGTTTGGTAATTCTGTCTACGATTCCACCTCTCAAGCTACTGCCACATTTGTTGAGTACATTTCTACTGATGTATCATGTCAATAACTATGTCAATAAATGATTTCTATTCACTATGTTTTAATTATCTAAAGGTGACTTTTAAAATAACTCTCTAATAAATATTAAATACAATTAATATCTCTGTAATAGATTAAAGATGGATTAGGATGCCACAGATCACTTCTTGGATTAACTTCATAATAAAATTCTTGAAATTTTATCTATCTATTTTGAAATGAGTAAATTGAGTTTTTCCATAACATCAATAATTTTAATCAATACTAAAATTGTGATAGTCAATGTTTTTTAAAATATTGAAGAAGTGGTAAAATATATCCCGTTCATTTGAAAATGAATGGTCATGGTTGGATTGCCCTAAAAATTACGAAGGATCTTAATACGATTGTAAATTCCATTTGTCTTTGGAGGTGGTTTAGACTTTAGAATATACAAACCAGTGTTATTAGAATTACATCTATAATCAAATTAAATTTACAAAGTTTAATTCTTTTTATTCTGTATGTCATTGTAGCTCTTAGCATCCACCACGTTACGATCTATGGAAAAGAAGTATTAAAAATTTAAATTATATGCCAATGATTTTGCAATATTTTTGATGATTGGTTGGCTCAATTTCAAGGAGTGCTCATATTTGGTGCAATTGAGTGGCAGACAAAAATTAAGCTGTAGATTTTTATGTAACCAGTACACTGATTTTTTTTTTTTTTTTTTTTTTTTTAAAAAATGGGAATTAGATATGTATTGTTTTATTTTTATAGTTCTCCCGTTGGAGCATTTTTGGGTCTTTACACAGTACACACTATTAAAATACTTAGTACTCTAAAAAATAAAAAATAAAAAATTGCATCTAAGTTTTATTTATTTATTTATTTTTATTTTTTAACAATCCAACCTAAGAAAAACTTCTTTTATTATTGGTCTGATAAGACAAAGGAAGATAAAAAGATAATTGATTTACTTCATCGTGAAGTCAAGTTAGACAAATTTCTGTATTTTTTTTTTTTTTAAATGCAATGGGTGATGTGTTAAAATTTCTTGCAAAAATTGGAAACTGAATCTACAATTAACTGGATACTGAACATGTGGTTGTTATTCTCACTTAAGGCCAATGTTCATTAGCTGTTCAAATTTAGACTACTGGTACAAGGTTTCTCCAAAAAAAAAAAAAAAAAGGAAAGAGAGAGAGAGTACTGATACAAGATGGAGAAATAAAAATTATATCGGAAAAGAATAAATCAAATAAATCATTTCTTTAAAAGATAAAGTTTAGTTACAAATTTTGTTAGAATCTAAGACTACAACCTTACTGAATAAAATAAACATTAAAATATATTTTGAAAATCTAATTGTTGAATTGCATTTTCTTTACGCTTTTAATACAAGTGTCAAATTTTGTGCCAATCAGATATTATTTACTATATAATTTATAAGCTTATTTATTATGCATAATTTTAAATTACAAAAACTTGCAATTCAAACAAAATATAGAGTCTAGACTCTGTATAGAAAGAGTCCAAGGCATTGTCTTTACATAACAATTGGAGTTAAATGATCTTTTTTTCCTTTTCTTTTTTGGAGAAACGAGAATCTGGAGTTAAATCAAATGAGATCTTGACAGATCCAACCAAATTTTGACTAAATTTGGTGAAATCTTAGCCAGATTCGGTGAAATCTTCTCCCTTTATCACACACCAGATGAACCCGACATTCGACAACCACCCGATGAAGCCCTATCCGACGTGCTTGGCGGGTTAGGTACAAGTTTTCTTCTTCCCTACTCGAAGTGGTAGTCTAACTTTCAAATATTGCTATTTTATAAAGTTTTAGTCGTTAACCCATGTAATGCACAGGATGGTTAAATAAAAATTAAAAGTACTTATTTTTCTTAAATGTTTATGACTTAACTTTAAAAAATGTATAACTTGAAAATAAATAAAAATAAGTAATTTTTTGTTCAATGTCATGGTTTAGAAAAATTCTTTTTCTTTCATATCATTGGTTCCACATAACACATTTCGGCGTGGGCTATTCTATGGTGATAACTTCACATAACACTAAACTGTAATTAAATCTATTATCTACCACCAATCTAATCTGTGTTATCTTGATAGTAGATTTATAAATTGTATTCTCATATTCTTAGAACTTGTCATATCATTATTATTATTTATATATAATATAAAACTGAAATTTTTTACTTTTTGAAAGACTTACGTTAGAATTAGGATTAAAAAAATTATAATTAGACCCCATGTTAGAATTTTTTTTTTTAAATGACTCACTTTAGGTTAAAAAAAAAAAAAAGACTCACGTAAAAAAAAATTTTAGGATTAAGGAAAAAAGAAAGAGACTCCTGTTAGGACTCTCTCATTATTTAGTTTTTAAAAAGACCACACAATACAATTTTTTTTTAAACGACTTTTCAAAAAAAAAAAAAAAAAGACTCATGTAAACAAAAAAAAACTTTAGGATTAAGGAAAAAAGAGAGAGAAACTCCTATTAAGACTCTCTCACTATTTAGTTTAAAAAATTAATTTTTTTTACAATTTAAAATAATGATATGAAAAATTGTGAAAGTTTCAAAATTTTCGATTATATATATATATATATAATTATTTTGAAAAAATAATGTTGAGTCACTACCACGTCACTCCTTTTTATTTGTTCCGGTGGAGGAGTAGGACCAACCTTTAAGACGTGGTCTTCATTGGAATTATTGTATACTGGTAATTTGCTCTGGTGGAGGACCCACCTTTAATTTGAAATGGACCACACGGTTTTCATTGGATTCAATGTATATAGGAGATTTGCTCTAGACCACACGTTTTTCATTGGATTTAGACCACACGTTTTTCATTGGATTCAATGTATATAGGTGATTTGTTCTAGACCACACGTTTTTCATTGGATTCATTGTAAGGGCGACCTAGACTTTAGCTTCAATAATGCGAGGGCCAATCACTGACATGTTGCTTTTTGTTATTTTCCTATGCATGATAACGAGTCTTCTAAAGAGAATATAAAAGAAAACTGATAATGTTAACACTTCCACTTCAAAACTTGATTTTTTTTTTTTTTTTTTTTTTTTGGTTTTAAAAAATGGGAATTAGATATGTATTGAGTATTGTTTTATCTTTATAATTCTCCCGTTGGAGCATTTTTGGTCTGTACACGGTACACACTATTAAAATACTTAGTATTCTAAATAAAAAAAAGAAAAAATGCATCTAAGTTTTATTTATTTATTTTTAACAATCCAACCTATGAAAAACATCTTTTATTATTGGTCTGATAAGACAAAGGAAGATAAAAAGATAATTGACTTACTTCATCGTGAAGTCAAGTTAGACAAATTTCTGTTTTTTTTTTTTATTTTTTTTATTTTTAATGCAATGGGTGATGTGTTAAAATTTCTTGCAAAAATTGGAAACTGAATTTACAATTAACTGGATGCTGAACATGTGGTTGTTATTCTCACTTAAGGCCAATCTTCATTAGCTGTTCAAATTTAGACTACTGGTACAAGGTTTCTCCAAAAAAAAAAAAAAAAAGGAAAAAGAGAGAGAGACTACTAAGTACTAATACAAGAGCTACAAAATTGGTTGGAAGCTAAGGTTATAACCTTACTCAATGATATAAACATTAATATATATTTTTAAAATCTAATTATTGAATTGCATTTTTTTTATACTCTTAATACACTTGTCAAATTTTATGTCAATCAAATATTATTTACTATATAATTTATAAGCTCATTTATTATACATAATTTTAAATTACAATAACTTATAATTCAAACAAAATATAGAGTCCATACTCCGCGTAGAAAGAAACCAAAGCATTGTCTTCACATAATCGTCTTCACATAATAATTGGAGTTAAAAGATCTTTTTTTTTTTTTTTTTTTTTCCTTTCTTTTCTCTTATGGAGAAACAAGAATCTGAAGTTAAATCTAATAAAATCTTGATAGGTCCAACCAGATTTCAACCAAATTTGGTGAAACCTTAGTCCGATTCGGCGAAATCTTCTCCCTTTATCAGTTGCAAGTTTTCTTCTTCCTGACTCGAAGTGATAGTTTGAATTGGGTACAAAACACCCCTATTTTCAAGGAAAGAAATTTAAAAAACGTGTATCTAAAATAACTTTCAAATATGCCTTCAAAAAAAAAAAAAAAAAAAAATTCAAATATAGCTATTTTATAAAGAATTATTTAGAAAAAATAGCGTTGGGTCACTCCCACGTCATTTTCCTTTTTATTTGTTACGGTGGAGGTGGAGGACCCTCCTTTAATTTGACATGGTCCACACGGTTTTCATTAGATTCATTGTATACTGGTGATTTGTTCTGGACCACACGGTTTTCATTGGATTGATTGTAAAAATGACCTAGACTTTAGCTTCAATAATTCAAGGGCCAATCACCAACATTCGAGCACTTCAAGCCCATCCTCTAGCTTTTGTTTCGCTCTCCAAGTTCCGTTTCCACGCTACAAAGAAATGGCCGAAGGAATGCTCCTTGCCGTTACACAAAAAATCATTGAAGAATTGGGCTCTGGGGCTTTCCAAGAGATCGCATCGCTTTGGGATGTCGATGCTGAACTTGAAAACATCAAAAACACTGTTTCCACGATTCAAGATGTACTTCGGGATGCAGTAGAGCAGCAGAGTCGTATCCATCATGTCGAGGACTGGCTCGAAAACGTCAAGGACGCAGTTTATGCAGCAGATGATTTGTTGGGTGAGTTCTACACTGAAGCTTTACGACAAGGAGGGATGAGTGGGAATATTGTAAAAAAGGTACGCGGTTTCTTTTCAACTTCAAACCCATTACTTTTACGTCTAGAGATGAGTCGTAGAATAATTGAGATGAAGCAGAAACTAAATGCAATAGCGGAAGTTTTGTTCCACTGGAAAGAAAACCATGTAGCACCTGTGAGTATGGAAAGGGAAGAGACTCACTCATTTGTAGCTGATGAAAAAGTTATTGGGAGAGAAGATGATAAAAAGGCTATCATAAAACTGTTATTGGAGCCTAATGATGAAGAGAATGTTTCAATTATTCCTATAGTGGGGATTGGTGGGATAGGAAAAACCACACTTGCTCAATTTGTATACAATGACAAGAACATCAAAAAACATTTTGAGCTAAAAATGTGGTTATGTATATCTGATGTCTTTGATGTGAAAATGATTATTCAAAAAATATTATCGGCTACTGGTATGGAACCTGTAGACCATAGCATGGATAAATTACAAGATGAACTTCGTAAAATAATTAATCAAAAGAAGTACTTACTTGTCTTGGATGATGTGTGGAATGAGGATCCTCACAAATGGGATAGTTTGAGAGATCTTTTAGCGGGTGGTGCTAGGGGAAGTAAAATTGTAATAACTACGCGTGCGAGATTGGTAGCAGAGATTACAGACCCAGCTTCAATACACACTCTTAAAGGTCTCAATGAAGAACAGTCTTGGCTGTTATTCAAGCAAATAGCATTTAGAAAAGGGCAAGGGCAAGGGACCAATATTCCTAGACTAGAAGAAATTGGAAGGGAAATTGTGCGCAAATGTCAAGGGGTACCCCTTGCCATAAAGTCTATAGGAAATATATTGCTGTTGGAAAAAACAGAGCATAAATGGTCATATGTCAAGAATAATATACTAGAAATTGCAACTCAACAAAAAAATGACATTTTTCCGATTCTAAAGTTGAGTTATGATCATCTTCCATCACATTTAAAAAGTTGTTTTGCCTTTTGTTCCTTGTTTCCTAAAGATTATGAGATCGATAAGGTGACACTCATACAACTATGGATAGCGCAAGGTTTTATCCGACCATCAAACAAAAACCAAGAATTAGAAGATGTTGCAGATGGGTATTTCAAGGATTTGCTTTGGAGGTCGTTCTTTGAAGAAGTGAATGTATATGGAAAATTAAAATACAAGATGCATGATTTAATTCATGATCTTGCACAATTAGTTGCAGGGGCAGAGTGCACAATAATTACTTTGGATGGAAACAATTTTGATGAAAAAACTCATCATTTGTCACTTCCATTTTATATTGACTCATCTTTTATTGAAACTTCAAGTTTGCTAGTTAGAGCAGAGAAGTTACGTACATGTCTTCTAACATTTAAACCTAGTTCCCTTGGTGAAGCAGGGAGAATAGACAAATCAGTGTTGAATAAACTTATTTTGAGTTGCAAAAGATTGCGTGCATTGGGTTTATGTGGATTGCAAATTGAGAGAGTGCCAGATTCTATTGAAAAGTTAATACATCTTACTTACCTTGATTTTTCTGGGAATCATGGTATTGAAACTCTCCCTAATACTATTTCTAGACTTTGGAAATTGAAAACACTAAAAGTCAATAATTGTCAAAATCTTAAAGAATTACCTAGAGACATTAGATTTTTGGTTGGCCTCAGGCATCTTGAGAATAGAAATTGTAGGCGTTTGAGTCATATGCCTGATGGATTAGGGCAAATGACATGCCTTCAAACGTTATCATTATTTGTTGTGAGAGACAACCAAGCTTCTACCTTTGGGCCCATTAGTAGGGGGCTAGACGAATTGAATTCGCTAAACTCCCTGAGAGGAGAACTACAAATCTCAAATTTGAGATGTTTGGAAGATGTTTATTCAGAACCCAATTTAAGGGCAAAACAATATCTTGACCGGTTGGCATTATCATGGCATTCAAATCGTTTTAATGACGATAACGATGGTGATGAGAATTTATTAGAAGGCCTCCAACCACACCAAAATCTTAAATTTTTGTCTGTGAATGGGTATGGGGGTGTGGGATTTTCAAGTTGGCTTTCTTTGCTCACAAATCTGGTTGATTTAAAAATAAGTAATTGTAAGAGATGTCAACAACTTCCACGATTGTCTCAACTCCACTCTCTGGTACGTCTAACGCTTTTTGATATGGAAGTTTTGGAGTACATATCAGATGGTGATATAAATGAGGAGGTTCCTACTTCATCCTTCTTCCCATCGCTAAAGTCAATTTCCATTTTGTACTGCTTTAATCTGAAGGGATGGTGGAGGAGCACATCAACAACAGATCACCAACAACATCCGCATCACCAGTCACTGCCTTCATTCCATCATCTTTCTGATTTAAAAATTTGGCATTGCCCTAATCTAACTTCCCTGCCTCCATTTCCGTATCTTGAAGAAAGTTTATATTTGTTTGAAGTCAGTTTGAAACCTTTACAACCGACAATAGCAATGAATTCGTCGCTTCCTTCTTCGTCTCCTTTCTCCAAATTAAAGTCTATGACTTTAAGGAAAATAAAGGATACAGAGGCTCTACCAGATGATTGGATGTCAAACCTGAGTTCTCTCAAGGAACTAAGCATACAAGGAGGCCCTAAGCTGAAATCTCTATCTCTAGCCGTGCCCCGTCTCACCTCACTCGAGAGCTTGGAGATTCGTGATTGTGAGCTGTTTGATTCGATTAGTGACATGGGTGATGATGGAATCGAATGGCAGCATCTTAAATGCCTCAGTTCTCTGCGTTACGAAAGCGTTCCGAATTTGAAGTCTATTCCTTCTAGGCTTCAACATGTTACTGCTCTGCGAAAGCTTGAGATTTATAATTGTCCCAATTTGACGATTTTCCCAGAGCTCACCTCAGTCGTATACCTTCGAATTTCAGACAGCCCCAACCTAACATCAATTCCCGATGGGATTAGTAATCTCACGTCCCTTGAAGAACTTTTCATTAGCTGTTGTCGGAATCTCATATCACTTCCTGACGAGATGGTTTCTCTCAAGTCTTTACAAAAGCTAACAATTGAATATTGTCCTGACTTAGCGAAAAGATGTGAAAAGGGAATTGGGGAAGATTGGTTCAAAATCGCTCATGTCCCTGTTATCCAAATTCGGAATTGATGATTTTATTTGCTGAAAAAATGTGAACCAGTCCATTTTTCAGTCAGATCCTCTTGGGCTACCTAAAGAACGCTAGCCCTCTCTCAGCCTGGACCATGCCACTTGCAACATAACCTCTGGTATGTCTTCTGCAATAGCTGAGCTTGGTAGCTCTTCACTTTTTACTTTTTTTTTTTTTTTCTTAATTATCTTATATAATTTATGTATGGTTGCTGAGAAAACATAGTAAATTTTTTGGGAATTCTATTCTTTATATTTTGTTGATTTCCAAAAAATAAAGAAATTTTAAAATATCTTTTTTTTTTTTTTTTTTTTTTTTGTGGATTTCCAAAATATTAGAACAATAAATATACTCAACCATGGTATATAATAGTATTGGGTTCACTTTAGTGAAACTTTTTGGTTTTTCACATTTTCTAACAATGAAAAATCCAAGATTGATTTGAAGCAACCAAACTGTTGACATTGTTTAAAAGCTTTGCTTTGGGTTATTTTTTCAACAAGGAATATTTGGCCAACCCCAATATCATCCATGAACAAGTGCTCTTAATAGTTGTTCACTCTCTTCTTCTTTTTTTTCTTCATTTTTCTTTTTTGGAATGCAACTCTCTTTCTTAGTTTATTGGGTTTTAATTTAAGCCTTTTGCATAAACTGATTTTTTATTTTGATTCATGCAATGAGGAGCCAAGGATTCCATTGTTATATAATGGCCATACTAAGAGTTTTGTTAAGAAAGGTTAAAGTGTGATGCTCTGTTTTGTTGTGAAGAAATTGTGCCTCAAAATTAAAGCTCTACGAAATTCGCGTTGCATTTCTAGGATGCCTATAGTGATGCACTGAAACAGAATTTAATGTTTTTTATTTTTCGTTGTTATTGAAATATTGTTATCCTTTTTGTCATTGCATAATGCTGCTCCTTCGTAATTTGTTTACATGAATGGCCTTAAAATGGATATGCCTTTTGTTTATAAACAGATTTAATGGGATTAATCATCGAGTGTGGATCATCTAAAGAATTTGAAGATTTTTGTGGAAAATATGGCAAAGGATCTATTCCTTGGATACTATGAGGATTTCGGAAACTGATCTAGCTCAGGTACTTGGTTAGAGTCACCAGTAATCAAAGGTTATTGAGTAATTTGGAGATGTGTTCCAGTGGGATCTCTGATTTTTGGCATTTAACACTATGGCGATATTGAGTTAATCAATTTTCTTCCAAATAAAAGAAAAAAGCTTAATAAATATCACAAAGTCACTAATGAGGAAGAGGGGATGGTCCACCTAAAAGAGTTCATGTCCTATAGCTGATAGGGCTTGAACTTGGTTCATCTTCTATGTTTCTAGATAAATGTAGATTAATTATGAATCCTAATCTTTTGTAGTGATTAGAATGCTACGTTCTTAACTCTTCTTCTTTGTTCTCTTTGTGTTTTTTGATGATCTCCCAGTTTATTTGATCTTAGATGGAAAACAAATTGGAAGCATGAAACAAAACTAGGGATAAATATCTGAGCCTATAGAGAACCTTTTGGGCAAGTGCAGCAAGTGAACAGCTCGGCTAATTATCTTGTTTTTGTGTTCCTTTTTCCCTCAAGGGGAAAAAAGGGGGCTGGGAGACACATAAATCCTTCACTTGTTTCTTTGTTCTAAGCATCTGTTCCTTGGTATAAATGATAAGACTGCACTTTTGGGTTTGCAGAGTTGATTTTAAATAAACAAATTGAAATTTGGCACTTGGAGATGTTGGAATAGATTTATGGTGAATAATCATTATTCAGTAGGATGATCTAGTCCAACCCAACAACAAAGCCTTAGTCCTAAAAACTGGATTAATATTAAATGCATTCCAGAAATATGATCTGCCCCCAAACTTATCAGAAAAAAAGAAGAAGAAAAAAAGACCCAAAGATATGTTCTGCTCCAAAGTTTCTATAGGTCCATATATCTCTGTCAAAATTCAATCCTCTTGTTCCCCTACAATTAAGAACATAGTGATTTTTTTGATCATTTGATTCTGTGTGCAGAATATAGGCAGGCTTGGAATATAAAAACTGCAAAGAGTTGGTTGTTTATCCAAAGCGAGTTGGTATTGCAATTATCAAGCCACAACTGAAAAATTAAGTGGTAAATCATTTAAGTTTCATATATGGTTATTTATTTATGTACTCGAACTTATGTTTCGTAGTATGGCATGGAAAAAGACCACAGCTTGGTGTTAACTCCCCTGTTTCTTTATATTCATGCATCTCCTTTCTAAGTTCCCTGTGATTGTTAGATACTACTCTCTCTCTTTTCATTCCTCATTTTCGTTTTAGGTATGGTGATTTTCTCAGTTATAGGAGTCTGTATGCCAGAGCTTTGAATTCTTAAACAGACAAGATTTCAGTAGTTTATATGTCTTCCAACCATACTTATAAAAACGAATATGCAGCAACTAGCAAAAAGTAAATTGGTAAGTATCTCATTCTCATCTTTATTATATCTTACCACATAGATTAGGCTAAAAGGTTCACTGGTTGGAAATTTAATTGTAAGATGGTAAAAACACTCATTTTCCTCTCTTTTCCTTTTTTTTTTTAATTTTTAATTTAATATTAAAATTTAATTTTGATAGGCTGGAATGGAAGAAGATGATGGTTTGGTGGTAGCAATCCGATTACTACATAGTTGTAGATATAGCTTAATATCTCATTTCTTGTGAAGCATTAGTTTATGTTCATGTCAAAATATTGGAAATGTTTACTCTTTCCTATGTACATAAGCAGGACTCAGAAAGCATCCCTTTGAAATGGGAGGTAGAGTGGAGATAGGATTCAAATTTAAGAACACATATTTTGATGCTATGATAAACTACCAGTTGTCCCAAAAGCTTAAACTGATAGGAAATTTTTCTTATGTTAACCATTATGGTAACAATTATAATGTAGAGTTTGTCTTGACTAAACCAGGTAACTCAACTTTTACAGGTTACATGACAAAAGCCACCAATATTTTCTCTTAAAGCTATGAAGTTGCTCCATTAACACTCAACAGTCAGTGCAGGGCTTGTGTTTTTGTGTAGTAGAGTGGGAAAAAAAGGTAAGATTAGATATTGATTAAAGTATTATGTCTACTTTTGGCTTTTTTTAGGATGAACGCTTTGACATAAGGGAAATTGTTGTTGCACACCGTGGAGTGCACACTCCATACACACAACACTTTGGAAATCATGTGTTCAAAACACAATTTCTCACTTAAATTGTGAAATCATGTTTTGAATCCACGATTTCAGTTGACGTGGCATGCACACACCATATACAACGGCGTGTAATTAACAACGCTCTTGACATAATATGCAACTTGTCATTACTACTTTTAGAATCCAGGATGCTACTAACTTTTAGGTCACACATTGGAACAGATGATGCCAACAGGTTCTTTGACTTCGGTATTACTGGCCCACCGGAGTTTTCCTTGGCTATTAATGGTCTTGCAATCCCCTGACTTAGAATTAATGTGGATTACCAAAGAAAGAAAGTGTAGCACTAAGACAAGGAGGAAACTTCTGAAGTTAGTTTGGATGCACTAGCAACAAAGGGAAATCAAATTACAAAATGATGTATGCAATCTTTTTCCGACTGGGAATGTCACCAACAGCAATCCTCTACTGTTGATTTTTGTCATTTCATGATGAACTGAACTGCATTCCAGTATTGCAATTCCATGTTTCAAGGTCCTGTAAGGTAGATCATGAATATTTCACAGGTTGCTTTTGGTATTTTTGGGTAAATCCACTAGGATTATGTCTTGGTACTTGAGTTAATGATGAGGAAGATTTGGCCAGTGAGCTCTAACTCAACGGGCACCTCTTCCCCTTATAAGTGCTAGGTGGAGGGATGGGTCTTGGGTTCAAGACCCATCAGGTGGGTGTGTAACTTACTAGTGAAAAATATGATGAAGAAAATTTGGAAGCTCAATACATGGATGCCAATTTTTGTGATTCAATTTCCGTTGTAAGGGATTTTTTTTTTTTTTGATATACTTATTAGAATTCGGCAGTTTTTTTTTAAATGCAATTCATAGCCACTTCTCCTGGCTGCATGTGAAAAATTTTCTATTCCATGGTACTGTGTTCTGTCTACTTACCTTTTACCATTTAGCTGCACCTATTGAACCAATTCCCTACCTGCCTTTGACATTCCAATGTCTCCATATGATTAAAAGTCTCTAAACTATTTTTGCATTGTCTTTATAGTGGGTATATATATCTATTTTTAATGCAAAATTTGTATTTCTTTGCATTATTGAAATGAAAATAGCATATAAAAATTTCCCAATAACTTTCATTTTATTCATCCTTTAAAGTTTGGTCATATTATGACACTTTTTTTTTCCAGAAAAAGGCACAGTTTAGGGCACTGCTTGAATGAATTCAGTCTTTTGCCTTGCTAATGACCGTCTGTTGTGGCTTCCAGAATTCCAGATCTTGTTGATAATTAATGATATATAATTGTTAGATAATAGTCTTTATAAAGAGTATGGCTACTTTCGTCATCATTTGAATATGCCATGGATGCTTGACCTAACTGATAACTAGTGTGTGTGTGTGCGCGCGCGTGTGTTTTGGTATAATGTGAATCCAAAAATATCCTCAGTTCCCATTCATGTGCCACCACATCAAAGAATACTAAAAATTTTGTAAGAACAATGTTGTGATACTTTACTAGCTACTCTCAACTTTGTGACATGGTCTTCTCTTAAATCATGGCATGTTGGCATGTTTTTGTTTTCCAGCCCTTGGAAGACATTCATATTCATTCTTCCTTTTGTTTCAGGTAGGATGATTTTATCAGAAATTTGATTCTATATGCTGGGAAGCAGGAGCCAGTTAGCCACAGGAGCATTGAATACTGGGTGGACGTGTTTGAGAGTGTGTTTCTTCTTACTACACTAGTAATAAAAATATTTAGAGACTAGCAAAAAGCCGTATCTCATTTCTTCTTACTTCATGTGTTTTGAAATTGTTTTTGCCAGTTGGTAGAAATATTACTGTTTTGATGTTTCCTCTCTTTTCTTTTCTAATTTATTTCGCAAACTTATGTTTGATGGGATGGAATGGATAAGATTGTAGCTTGGTGTTAGCAATTAGAGAGCTGCCTAGTTTCAGTGTTGCTTAATTTCTGAAGACTGATCGTTTGACTTTTCAATGACTCCTTGTGAAGCATCAACTTTATGTTCATGTAAAAATATTACTGATGATTTTTATGCAAGCTATTTATATGTTTTTCAAATTGTCACTATTTTGTACATATCAGTACTCAAAAAGACAAAAACCATCCTTTAGAAATTACGTAACAAAAGAACTATCAAGGGAAATATATTAGTGGGTCAAAATTTGTCAATTACAACAGGATTGGATGTTCCAGTGCTTATAGCCTTTTCTTCTTCATAAGTCTAGAAATGGATATTCTTAAGTTGGTGAGAATGCCATTTGTTCATGCACTAACAATATGAGTGAGTAGTACAACTTACTAAAAAAATTAAGGGATTATCATTTTCATGATTTACGTTAGACTTAGCTGTTGGAGCAGGAAAAAAAAGAATGTTTGTCCTAAGAGATAATGGTTTGTTTCTTCAGTAGTTTTTCTTAGTAAGCATTTAATGCCTTCTTCTCTTAAGCAGCCTCACGTTCTTGGGGGAACTTAGCATACCATGTAAGTTTTTTTTTTTTCCTTCTCTTTTTCCTTTTTCCTTTTTTTTTGGGTGATTAGTACATAGCATACCATATAGTTATAATTCCCCCCAAGGACAATTTAATTATATGAAATCTCTGAAATATTATATGAATCCAACATCTTCTGTTATGAAGCATACAAATTCGCAAGTTGTTAAAAAACTTTCTAATTGAATGCTAAAAAACCAATAACTATAGAATGGAGAAAATTATGATATTTTTTCAAATTATTTATGCTGCAAAGAAAATGTTAAATGAATTCATGATACTTATTAGACCTTTTCATCTAAAAATAGTTAGTGACTCATATTGGACTGACTAGCTGTTGCTGCAGGGCAAAAAATGTGACTTTCCATATCAGAGGACTCCTAAGACTTCCATGGTAAAGGTTCTTTTCTTAGATATGCATTTGAACTTTCATCTTTGAAGTAGCCTAACATTCTTGGAGTTAATTAGCATATTATAAAGTTATAATCAAGCGATGGACAACTGACTACATGAAATATTTAAAATAACATATGAATTGAGAATCTTCTGTTCTCAAGCATAGAAATTCATGAGTTGTCAACAATCTTTCAAATTGAGTCCAATGTAACAGTAGCAATTGAATGGAGGAAAAAATGACCACTTTTATAACAATTTGGGTCCCAAAGAGAGAATTTATTTTCAATGTCCAAATGCTAATTAGACCTGCTGCAATATCTTTGTATTAATTTTACGATTATGTCCACTTTTGCTTTTAGTGGAGCTTGTTTTCTTGGTGACTTCGGATGTGAACACAAATCCTCTGCAGTTTTATTCCATTTAACAACTAACTTACATGAATACTTTTCGATGCAGAAATTTTCTTTTAAGGTGAAGTGAGGCCCATTCTCAATTCCAATGTATGAAATTCTTAGTTTTCTACCTGAACTATTGCATCAATAATTCTTCATTGTAGATAATGCGGAATATTACTTTGGTTGCTCTCTCAATATTCTAGGATTGAGAACATGTTAAATCAATCCATGCACTCACTAACATTAGGGAATGCAAGCTTTGTGTGTTAGTCATGTACAATGTTTTTCATTGTTGTTGTTCCTGCTCATATGGTTTTCAAAATTTTTGTTAAGAACATATCATTTGAAGTGTTTATGTTAACTTCAATTCATTTGGTTTAATGTCTCCTGGGTGATTGAAACATTATATTCTAAATCCCATAATAGCAAAAATGTCTTTACACATGTAACGAGGAAACCTTAAAATCTGCATACATTATATAATTAATGGAACATAGAAAATTTACCAATGGTACATTTCAGTCCATTTTCTTGTTTCATAATTCATTTCATCTCGACTTTACTGAATAGGTTTTTTCAGTTATACACTTATTACGTCAAGATGGCAACATATACAATACGGATTTGTTCAAACAAACAATTTCATTTGTCATTGATCAAGAAACTGTAAGCACATATTATAATGTGGAATTTTGTCCTAACTAAGCCAGGTGACTCGCTTTTCACAGGTTACAGGACAAATGAAACCAATATCATCTCTTAAAAATGTGAAGTTGATGCATCAACCATTTGAGTAGGGCTTGTGCTTTTGTGCAATAGAGTGGCACTAAAATGTAGAGGTAAATATTGATTAAATAACTGTCTTTTTTTTCCCTATAATAACTGTCTACTTTTGGTTTCATTTAGGATGACTGTTGTGCTATAATATGCATCCTATCTCATGACTACTTTTATTTCCAGCAGTCCAAGAATGCAGACATCACATGTTGGAGCAGATGATGCAACCAGTTGCTCAGACTTCATTATTACTAGCCCAAAGGATTTGTTATCAGGGTCTTGCAATTCCCTACCTGCTTTACAAGAAATGTGGATTACCAAAGAGTCAAAGTGTTACATGGGTTGAATTAGTTCCATTTATGCACGTTCAACACCAAACCAAATTTGGTGATTGCTTATTAATTGGATGAGAAGATATCAATGGCAACAAATAAATAGGCTTTGCACTTGTGTATATAGCCAGTCATGCTTAGTTCTTTAAAGTGCTCAACTTTGGTCTTTTGCAGATCAGGTTTAGACTTCATAGAATTTGAAAATTCTTGTTTGCTAGTTGTGGTGAGAGAGCGATCTTTGGGTGTATTTGGGGCTTGGGTTTTTGTGAGAGTGTTTTTGTGTCACTTTTGTAATATCCTTAATTTTTTAGTGAAACTTTCTCCGGCGCTGCCCGTGGATGTAGGCCTAAGGCCGAACCACGTAAATCTGTGTGCTCTATGTGATTGTTTCTCCTATTTTTCTACTTTTATTTCAAACAAACCCACTTTTTTTTTTTTGGCTTCACTCATAACCAAAAATAATAATAATAAAATTAAATCAAGGCTTCTGTGATCTCAACATAAAGTATAATACTAAGACAGGAATGGAATTGCAAAATTTAGTTTGGAATCTATGCACTAGAGATAAAGGGTATTTAAGATGACAATGATTTATGGTGCCAATAGATATCTTGTTGGTTAAAATAAAAGTAAATGGGTGTAAGCCCAACCATCCAAAGTAAGTCCAATTAGCCCCCAATTTTCTTTAAAATACCTTTAAAATACTTAAAATAAATCCTAAAATCTGATTTAATAAATTATTATTAATCACTTTATTAATAATTTTGCGTTGAAAACAAGTCTAATCACTATTATTACTAATAGTTAAACGATTAATTAATTATTATTAATTAATATGCTTAATAATTTTACTTAACGAATTTACCTAACCTAAATTTAGTAGTTAAGTAAAGAAAACTATAGTTTAATTAGTAGACACTAGAAACAAGAGATAGATAAGGATATCGTACTAAAAGAATTTTTTATTAAAAAAGAATCCCAAATACTTGGCACAAGCTACCTCCACCCAGATCTTATTTTTTGTGATCATCAACTATCAATCATTACCAACCAAATCAAGTGGATTCATTTTTTTCAAATATCTTACAATGTTAAAACTGGTTGATGTTTTAATCTGATTATAAAGAATTATTTTCAGGAGCAAATGTTATAGGTTAAAATTTTCTTAAAAAGAAAGAAAAATCTTACAATGTTTGAATTTGTAAAAATTGGTCAAGATAACGTTAATGATGGTGAAATATCTTAAAGGATCCCACTTACTACAACTCGTGTTTCCTATAGTGTACCCTCTGGAGCCAATGACATAGTGAATCCTAGCATTGGTTTTCTATTTGAGTTTAACTGTTTACAGAAAAATTAGGATGAGAAGCTGAATGAATTAGTGTTTGTAGGAAAATACCATGACCATGAGTTGGAGGGTAAAGCAGCCCTTCAACTGCAGTTCAAAAAGAAAGGAGGCCTAAGGCCCGACATTCACATAGTGTTTAGTATGCTTTTGATGCAAGTTGGAGGAATAAAACATATAGCTTCCTTCTTCTGAACTTAGTGGCTATAACTTTCATGCTTTCTCTTTTGGTTTGGTTATTTGAATATGGCTATAAAACACAAAAGCCTAGTGACCTTGCTTTTGTTTTTGGAGAAAGAATTATAAAATACAAAAACTCTATGAGTAAATTCTTGATGATTTAAGATTGCTTTTTCTTTGCATGATTATACAAAGAAAATAAGGAAAAGTAATAATGGTAACTTAGGGGACTGAGAAGTCTGCCACACAAAAAAAAAAAAAAAAAAAAATGTTTGTGGGGGTGGAGCTTATATAATTTACCAAGTTTTAAATAAACATACCTTTCTATCACAATTCTCTCAAATTACATTACTTCATTCATCTTAATTGCAGAATTGAATATGAATCCATGTTTTATCTCTGTTCTTTTTTTTTTTCTAAGCCAAGTTTACCATTTGCGATTTAAGTGACAAGGAAAAAAAAGATATGCTGCATTCTAACAATTCCAACATAAGAAGTACACAATGAAATGGGTTGTCTTTGATGATTTTGAAAGCAGTCTGATGCATTTCCCTCTTTTTAATTTTTTTTAATTTAAAAAACAATAATTATTTGCACTAAAGAACCAATGTGATGTTAGAAATTTAAGATCTAAGGTGATGGATAAGTACCATTTAGCTTATAAAAAGGTTTAATTTCTTCAACATCCCTCTTCACAAACATTTTTTTTTTTATAAGCTGCTTCCAGTTCAACATTTGCAGCTATGCCATCTTATTGACAACTTCAGATTTCTAGCCTAGAAAATAGGTAAAAACACATTTGAAAAGGATTCCTGACCATCCGGTGGTAAAAAACCCACTATACTAATTATTAAACAACCCAATAGCTTCATATTATGGTAAAAAAAAATGCAAGGGCTAAAGAGAAGCAAATATTCAGCATAAATGCAATTATAATAAACATAGACATTAACCTCAAATTGAGTAACAGTTACACAAAAAGACACGAATAAAATTCATTCAAAGATACTCAGATAAATTCAAATAAAATCATCACCATCAGTTTTTCATTTTTATTGAGATATTGTGAAGTAGGATTTTAGATGACTGCTATCAGCCTTCCAATCCAAAATTAAGAGTAGTGGGTTTGTAGTCAATCACCATGTACTTCTCCACATGAGGCAGGAGTGCCTTTGCATATTCAACATGAGCAGGATGAGCAACATACTCTGCAACGCCCTTCGTACTCTCAAAAGTGGATTCTAAGACATGAGTGAAACCTTGATTTTTGTTCCCGACACTTACATCCTTGCCCCTGTTAATCACATAACATGACCAAAAATCATTTACATAAATGAAGTCTGTTCAAAGTCATAAACCAGTGTTTCAGTTATCAAAGTTCACTAAAAATTCTCAATCCTAGAAATGACCAATACCAAGCACCAAGTAGGACATGCAAAGAAAACTTTCACCTAAATGACCCTTTAGCAACAGATGGAAAATGACTTGAATAAACAGTTAAAGGAGAGACATTTAAAAAATAATAAAAATAATCTGTAGTTTAAGATGTATACTACATCATTTGACAAGGTAGTATATCAAACTTGGCTTCACTCTAAAACTGTTCTCTTTCTCCTTATTCTTTTTTCTACCCGAGTAAAAATGCTTCTAAGCTAATTATGGATTTATAGAGTATTTAAATCATGTAAATTTATTGATAAAATGGAGGATTAAATATTTAAACATTGTTCCCCTAAGCTTTAATGTGGACAATTTGGAGAAAGAGGAATTCTAGAACCCTTGATGGTGTTGTACATCCTTGGCTTGAAATTATGTCCTCTTTTTTGAAATATTGTATGACTGGATGACAATTTTAGGCAATTTACAATCTATGTTTTTCTTTGGTTTTTATAGATCTTCTAGATTTGAGATTGTAATTCTTTTGAGTAACTTCAATACGCTCCATACATGTATGAGTTGTACATATTTTATCTGTGAAAAAATTGAGGATTTAGTTGAGAGTTATCACATGCAAGTGGCAGATTCTCACTACCCTCTTTATCCAAAGTCAACCTCAACTGCTTTGATACAATATCTTACTATTCAGAAAGGCATGCATCTCTGAATCTCTTATACATATTCTCAAGTTGCATAACAAGAGTGAGATCAGAGACTTACAGATGTTTAAAAGATCCATAATAACACAAACAAGCTTTTTAGTTCTTGAAAGCATGAGAGATGTCAATAAATAACTTCCCTTCTTAGACATGTGTTAACCTATTTGTACATATTTTGTTCTTAACTTAGCATATTTTGTAAAAGAAACAAACAATAATGATGACAAGAAAAATGGTTACCAATGGAAAGACTTCAAGGGCTCAATAAGGTTGACAAGATTGGCCATTTCTTTGATGAGATGGTCAATTTGGTTAGGTGTAGTTCCATCCTTGAACTTCGCTACAAATATGTGTTTCACAACTCCCTTTGCTTCCTCCATGTTGTCTTCTTTCTTTCTCTCAAAAGTATACTTTGAATTAGTGATTTACGTCTTTTTAGTCTTCTTCTCCCACTAATGTTTGGCCACTAACCCTTTTATGCACAATGCCACTCTCCTGCTTTATATTTGCAACCAACCATATTGTTCAACCAATCCCAATTAAATGAGGCCCTTTCATTTTCAACTCCTTCTTCAACTCTTGGCTTGTAGTACAACTTTGCAACATGACGTTGCATCTACTATTTACGCTAAAGTTATCTTGTTATGAAATGCACTTGAGGTTTATAATAATGGACCTCATGTTCTCATCCATTCCTCTCCTTAACAAAAAGGGGAAATAATTCTTAAGGCCCTACGGAAGTTGTCCCATATTGCCTTGGAAGCAGTTGAATAATAGCTTTATTGAGTCCTGTTATTATCTTTCAATTTACTTGGCTAAAAATGAAGACTTTCTTTTTTTTGGTAAGCAAAATGAAGACATTAGACATTCTTTGTTGAAGTTGAGAAAACAAACACATGGGCAGGTGCATCTTCATTAATGTCATGGTTAGTATATGCCTTGATCAAATTAATACTTCCTAATTTTATGGGCAAGAAAGAAGGATTTCTCCATGCTGCAATTACTTGTTCAATGCATCAAATAATTAGAGGAAGAGTGAAAAGCTCCTTTTCCTAAAAGCCAATACAGCACCCCCCCCCCCCCCCCCCCCAAAAACACACCTAAAAAGAAGATCTTTAACACGCTTTTTAACAATCTTAATTTCCTACCTTTAGAAAGAAAAAGCAAATAAAAGAGCATTATGTTGTAGGGACACAGCGTTTTTCACAACAGCTATTATAGCTTGTTGTGATTGGTGCATAATAAAAGTGATGTTAGTAATAAACCCAAGTGGGGTCCTCCAATCACAGCAAACATCTCAGCCGTTGTGAAAATTTGTGTAGCTAGCATTACTCCATGTAGCTGGAATACAATGAAAAACAGAAGCATAGTTAAGAGACTGGACAGATCTGGCGGTCAAATGAATAAACCACATCTGCTTCAACATGAAGAGAGAAATACATGTAACTGAAATAAAGTTCACCACCATCAATTCAAACAACCAGTCGTACCATGGCTTTATTACATGGGCTTCTATCAAAAACAGGCTGTCAGATCTGGACAACTCCAGTACTACGGTTATGCTGGCAACATTGTCTGCATTTATCAAAAGCTGCAGCCTATAGTTGGGACCATCCATGTTATCATGCTCGCAATTCTCAAGAAAACTATAGGTCCAGATTGCTTCAACTAAGATTGCTGTACAGTCAAGATGAAAGGAATTCAGACTTCTGAGTGCATATTAAGGGTGAAAGAGGTGAGAACTAAATCTTTAATTCTATGATTGCTGATATTAGAAATTAGAATCTGCATAGATAGCTTAGTTCAATTTTCTTTCTTTTGTTAGATGTTTTCTAATTTTACCATTGCTAGTGCAGATGCTAGTTCATGTTCTACTGCCTAAACTTAATTAAACCAAAAGACCAAAAGAGAAAGTTCATCACCATCTCATTGACTTGAAGTTGCACAAATGTTGATCAATATAACAAACTTGAACTGGTCATTATTCTACACAAAGATGTTGAAGCAGGATTGTACACCTTACATGGGTACTACACCTCTTGTTATCCGCAACAGTAAGTCTAAAGACACAATTTTTCTCACAAATTTTTCACAATCATTAAGGTGGCAAGTTATGAATGATAGATAATAAAGTAGTGTTTCTAGCGCGCCAAAATTAATAATAATTTTTCAATTTAGTAAGTCTTGATAAATACTGTGAAATGTGTTTGTAGCAAGACTCAAGAACTAACAGTGGTGGATTTGCAGTCAATCACCATATGTTTATCCTTGTGAAGGAGGACACAAAACCATGTTCTCTGCAATACCCTCCACTCCATATTCTCAATGGTGGTGAAGATATAAGTGAAACCTCGATGCTTATTTCCTGCACTCAAATCCTTATTCATGTTCTCATACTTTGTGCATGATTTTATTCGCATTTTTGTCAACCATGCAACTCTTTTTTCATATCACCCCTCTCTCTCTCTTCTACACAGAAATTTGAAAGAGAACAAGACAAGTCTATGATGTACCGTGTACATAGATTTTTGTATCCTAAATTCTATTTACTTAAGATTTTGGAAGTTGATAAAGATATTTTGTTTTTTATTTATTTAATAATTCGATAATTGGAGGGAGGAATTTGAAACTCAAACGTTTCATGGAAAACAACAAAAGTAGTACAAGGGTTAAAGCCAAAAGCCAAAAGCAAAAATAAAACAAAACAACCAAACAAACAAACCGAAAAGACTTATGCATGGGCTGACTAGATTAACTATATGTAAGCAAATGCGAGGTTGACTATTTGCTAGTGAATGCCTAGGGGTGGCAATTCGTGTTCGCGTGTCAGGTTCGTGTCGTATCAAGTCATGAGTATTCGACTACATAGGTCAACACTAACCCGACCTGTTTATTAAACGGGTCAAAATTCCTCAACCCTAACACAACCCATTTATTAAACGGGTCAGTCGTGTCGACCTATTTATCATATTTTATCAAAATGAAAAAAAAAAATTATGAAAAAACAAAAAAAACAAATATTTTTAATATAAAATTCAGAACTAACGAGTAATTGTATCACAAATAATCATTCAAAACTAAAGTATATCCCAATATCACAAATAATCAATCACAATATGTCAAAGAAAATAAATCACAATAACTAATATGTTTATATACCTAAAGTTTGAAGGGTATATTGGTAAAATATCAATTAATTAAATGGGTCAGACGGGTCAAACGGGTTCTATGTGTTCAACACTAACCCAACCCGTTTATTAAACGGGTTAGCCATGTCAACCCAAATATGACACGAACCCGTTAAGCCTCAACCCATAACCTGTTAATTTCTTATCGTGTCGTGTCGAGTTCACGGGTTGTGTCAAATTTTGCCACCCCTATGAATGCCTTGAAGAGCTGGTCAACTTAGTCGGGCAAGGCTATCTTTTTTTTTTTTTTTTCCTTTTTTTTTTTTTTTTTTTTGATAACTCGAATGTACAACGAAATTGAAGATTTGAACTCTAAATATTTTTGTTAGAAACATTAAGAAGTATTAACTAGTTGAAGTGCAAGGCTCTTGATCAAACAATCTTTGAAGTTTGTTATTAAAGATTTAATATCATTTATGTGGACTAGGCAAAATTTTAGTCAAATTTAATTAAAGAATTTTTTTTTTTTACCTAATTCATTTTTTAGTCCCACCTACACTAGATTATCTATTTGTTTACTACTTTATTAAATACTAATTATTTATTTTATTTTATTCACAAACAAATAGGACGATCAAGATAGGTCACCTAATGACCAAGATCGACCAGTCAACGACATAGATCGACCATCCCACAGCCATTGCATACTGAGAGAGAGAGAGAGTTATTGCAAAAGGGAAAATGAAAAATCTTGTTACTCACTCGCTATTGCATACTCCATACATACTTCTTTTGAACCCCCTTTTTTTTTTTTTTTTTTTAAATTATGTAAAATTACTAATTATCCCAAAATCTTAAGCTATTAAGAAATAATGAATTTAATCACTTAAACCATAATTCTAATAGAAATCATGTTTTCAAAAGTGTGTATAATGAGTGTGCAATAGTATGTGTGTTAATATCATTACCCATAATAAAATATTTGTTTTGTTTAAGCAACAATATTATTAGTTTGGACCACGCTCTGTAGCTCGAAATTCTTTTGGGTAGCTACAAGCTAATCCAATACTGTGCTTCTTTAAGTTGGTCAGTAGAATTTTATCTGGACTAGCAGGATAGCTAGTCCATCTTCGAGCTGGTAAAAAGAAAGAGCCACTCTCTCTCTCTCTCTCTCTCTCAGGTTTCTTAAACCCCTCATTCCAACAAGTGGATCTCTCACTGTCCAACCAACCTTCAACTTTAATTGTTCAGCTGACCCCATTTTTACAATTTTCTTGTTATTTTCAGCCTTGGCTTGCTGTGCCACCTAGTAATGTTAATCACTTCACCCTTCAAAACAAAGTTGTCGTAATCAGACGTGCAACCAACTTTGTCGACACAATCGTACAACTATATTCTGTACAGATCTACTGAATTGACAGAATTGTTTTTCATAAAGAACAAATTGATAAGGTTACATCATCCACAATAAGATAGGAAAAAGAAATCATTTTATTAAATAGTGATACATAGTTAAATACCACACACGTTTAGTCCTTTTCAGTAGTTGAGACTAGAGAAGAAGAGATCATTTAGCACCTTTAATAAATTCAACCCCTTTTAACAATGCTAAATTGCTAGTAGATGAAGTATGTTATTCACAGAGTACTCACTAACAAGAGCTAATATTTTTCATGCCACCCATTCCTAATTGGTTACAGTGGACTCCTAAATGTCTGAGTTCCACACAAACAAGTGGCGGCTAAAGCAAAGCTACATCTAAGAATCAAAGTGTATTCAGATACATGTAAAGGGAGAATTGAAGAAAAAAAAATGAAATATGGTAACTTTTTAACTTGTAGGTTGAATGGGATAAGCTATTGAGAGAATGAATAGCTCAGCCAACAATCCTTCAATGAGATATCAGCAGTACTACAAGCAACCAAAGAATAAAAGTCTGAACTTCTCGGGGCCTTTGGGAAATGAAGAATTTGCCTCTTCATCTTTAACATGGAAGAAAGCCTACAGAGGATAACTACCTGTCTTCATGTTTTTGATCTCTTCTGCTTTTGAGGAACAAAGCGAACCCCTTGTTTGCCAAGCTCCACAGTCTTCACTTTACCGTCATCTAGGGTAACAGATAACAACGATGTGCCTTCGATTACATTGGTAACCTCTCCCTTATGCCTGGATAAAAATACAAGGAAATACAATTTAACCCACAATGTACAAACATTGCTCAACAAAGTAATCAAAACATTGAAGGATTTATAGCACAAGTTCATCGGAAATAGAGACCTTGAGTTTATATCAGAAAGGCATTAATCATTAATTTATAATGACATTGCAATAAAACAGCAATGAACGCTTCATTCTTCTTTTTCCCCTTTTTTTGTGAAGGTGGGGTGGGGGAAGGGGCACAGAATTTGGTGTGTACAGAAAGGCTTGGAGAGAAGAAGAACTTCAGCTTAAAACACACTGTTCCTCATGGGCTGTGTTTTTCTATATTTTTCCTTCATCATGAATGAAAAACTTACCATGAATTGTCAGATGACTGATGAACTTCGACTCTCTTTCCAATTGCATCTTTACCCAACTTTTTCAGTATCCAATTAGCGTCCATGATCTCATCCATCAAATTGTCTTGATTCAACTGTGTCACATCTTCATCTTCATTAGATAATGTTTTATCCATGAAGGGAGATGGTCTCCTTCTTTTTGACCTTTGGCCCTTGATAGAACTCCTTTCTTCCTCAGGCTGAGGAGAAGTTTGATTTTCAACAGTGGGTTTCTTAAATTTGAACCTCAGCAAAGGTTTGGAATCTTTTGGCAAAGAATGCGAACCAGGTGCCTGACCATAATCATCATTACCTTCATTGTAAATCTCAGGCCTGCTTTCTGATGGTTTTCCCAGCAATTCCTTGCTACCTCTTACTTCACCCAAAGATCCTGCTGCAGCTGCATTTCCTTCATTGTTTCTCTTTCCCAATGATATTCGTGTAGGCTCTTGAGTACTATTTTCAGTTGCATCAGCACTACTCAATCTGCCAACTTTGGGGTTTGAATCAGAAACATCTGATCTGACTTTTCCCAACTTTATCAAATTTCCTTCCTTCCCAGCAACCTTCAAAAGTTTCACTTGGCCAATGCTATTAGTTCTTTCTCCTGCAAAATCATGCATTAATGAGAATCAGAGGTATGCTGAGAAATAAGAAGTTGAGGAAGCCAGAAAAAAAAAAAAAAAAAAAAAAAAAAAAAAATCCTACCTTTACCATGTTCTCCAGGTTTAGCAGTGCCAACCTGTCTATCTACCATAAAACTGTCACTTGTCTTCCACTGGCTTGTGCTTACATTGCCTGCTAATGAACACGAAACCATGAGTCATACGCACAGAGGGAGAGAGGGTAATATTTATCATTTGTCAATAAACTAAAAATATTAGTCCCTATAGAAACAATAAAAAACAAATTATATTAGAAACAAGTATTTTGGGTTCCTTCTCGCTATAATATGCGAAATGAAGAAAAAGCTAAACAATAGAACCAAAGAAACAGGAGTATAAAAGAAAAAATTTACATAAATGAGATGTTGAAAGTGAAATCTATTACTAAATGAAGCTGAAAAAAAGGATGGGAGGACAATAAGAACCATAAGACATTTAACGAGTAAATATGGGGAAGAGAATGGTGTAGGTCAGGCACTAGGTATATACAATCATTATAGTAGCTATTAAAGATCAGTTAAATCATTAGAATGCAAAAGGAAAAACCACAAAGATTAACTGTTATCAATCATCAGCCAAAAGCTTGTGTCAGGATAGTCTAGACCATCACTGTAAGCCGAGAATGACAGACAATAGTGTTATATGGACAAAATGGATTTATAACTAACTTCTTCCTTTCACATTTTTTGACTTGTTAGCATGTTTTCCAGAGTCCTCACCAGTATCTAAAACATGAGGCTTATTACTCTTAATTCGAACAACTCTAGCAGCCTTATCTTCGTCACTCACCATCACCTCATCAACAAACTTGTGTTTCAAAACCCCAGGCTGATTGACCGTGCAAACCCCATCAGTATGATTCAGAGTTCGAGCCACAGAAAATGAATATTTTTCTGGTCTAAGGGACTGCTTATCATCATCATTCTTGTCATCATCCACACTGTATTCAAAAGACTGGGTATCATTATGCCCTTCAAAACTCTCATGCGATTCTGTTTTACCATACAAAGGTGCCTCATATACTTTTTTCTTTGCATTTTTCTTATTTGAAGATTTCTTTCCATAATCCATGGCTTTTTTTGTTGACTTCTCAGCTAACCCTTTGAGAGAAAACTTCAAGGACCGGCCAAATTCATTCTTTAATCTCACAGGACCATTTTCTTCATCATCTGAATAAGGTGATATGGAAAATATTTCTTCTTGGGTTGGCAAACCCGCAGCAGCCCTCAAGTTAGCAATTAAATCCCGATCAGCTTCATCTCTTCTCCTCCACAGTTCTTGAATAGCATCCTCAATACCCTGGACCTGAAATAAAATTTTAGGTTCAAAAAAAAACAAGTCAAATTCAGCAACCCCTAAAAAATAGGGACAAAACACGTGCAAGAACTCTCTTTTCAACCAAACCTGATAGCATTCCCCACGACATGTGGGGCATCTATACTGTAGATTTCCATCCACTTGAAACTGCAGATATCTTTCATCACTGCAATACATTATTTCTGGTCATCAGCAATCTATATCAGAAAGTAAAGAACTAATTCACCTACATTAGAACTCAAAGAAAAAAAAAAGGTTTTACTTTTTGAAGGTCAGATCAGTTATTTTGGGAGAGATTTCTAAGGTGAGGGTTCAATATATGCTACTCCTATGCAATAAACATAAGAGCTAATAAAAACAGGAGAAAATGAGAGATTCCATCAAAAATTCCTCACTGATCTGATATGTTCAAGTAATCGTCACATTCTTGTTTGATAGCAGATAAAGGTGCAATATCAGCACATTTAACTATTGCAAACAAATTTCTCAACCAAAAAATAAAAAATAAAAAAAATTAACTATTGCAAACAACCCTTTAATTCTTTTTTTTGCCTGCTTCAGAAGGGTCAAATAAACTACACACACGCACATATATGTACATAAATATTTAATAAATAAATAAAAGTAACTTCCTCCAGTTGAACCAAGTTTCAGTTGATTGTTTGTGGTATTGCATTTCTTGATTTGTTGTAGATTGCTAGGGCTGCCGTTAGACACTCTCGTGCAACTACAAGCAATATCTTTCAATAATAGAAATATTTGTTAAAAAAAAAAACCTTTAACTTCTTCAATAATGTGTCAATAGCCTCCCCTTATGGTAAGTAAACAGCTTCCTTTTTCTTCTTTCCCTAAGCCTTGGCCTTCCCAAAAGGAGGAAGTCATCTTCCTTCACCAAAGTCAGACAGTACTCAAAACCAGCTTATTATTGATTTTGTAGTGGGCTAGGGTTCAAACAATTTATTTTAGGGCTTAGAATTGTAGAGGATTTGTAGGTTAATTAACCAGTCAGGGAAGGAAAGAAAAGCATGAGCCCTGTTAATTGAAGAAAGAGTGATGCCCGAATTCAATGGCAGCAGCTGTTCTGATGGCTTTGAGGTTGGATTTAAAGGATTATTCAATGGATAAAAAATTAGAGAACCTTAATTTTATGGGTTTCAACATATATATCATTTCAAGTTGTGAAGAGGGAGGTGCTGTCCTTTAAATGTGAACAGTGCCAATAAACAAGGCACCAAAGCAGAAAAAGGACTTGGACAAAACTAGCAATTTTCACGCAGATTTCAATTAAACTAGCAATATTCACATAGATTTCAATTACAAAACCTAATAGGGAAGAAGAATTATCATTATCACAAACTTTTATCGTGGCAACCAATCTTTAATAATGATCCATCCTCAGAAGCCTGCAATAAAACATGTGAATATAGTTCAAACACATTAGGTCTATCAAAGAACAGAGGCACGAATGAAACCTGATGCCATCACGCTGGCAATGCACCCAACGCTGGCAAACATCACAGTAAACCATTGGTGTTGATTCTGAATCTCTATATACCTACAAAATTGGAGAATCACATCTAGTCAAGTTCTTTTTTTTCTTTTTCATTTCTTTTAATAAGAGAGGTATCAAATATCAACACTCTCACACATACACGTACACACACACAAGGAAACAACAGATAGCAAACACTAAAGAAGTTACAATAATGTTTCCTAAGCTAAACATTATTGTAACAATTATAATGTAGAGTTTGTCCTGACTAAACCAGGTAACTCACCATTTACACAAAAGCCACCAATATTGTCTCTTAAATCTATGAAGTTGCTGCATCAACAGTCAGAGCAGGGCTTGTGCTTTTGTGCAGTAAAGTGGAGAAAAAAAGGTAAGATTGGATATTGATTAAAGTATTATGTCTACTTTTGGCTTCTTGATGTTTTGATGTTTGAGGCTAAGATATATCACATTTTTGATCAGAATCATTTTCTCAAGTCATTAAGGACATTATGATGTAAATTCTGTTTACAGTGTGTTTAGGCTTATTCGTATACTGGTCTGTTTGGATGACATGAATTTGCATTTAGGTTTGGATTTGAGAGGGCCCAAATCCAAATCCTTTGTTTGGATAACTTAGAAGAATTGGATTTGGATTTGGCCCAAATCCATCTTGGATTTCAGGTGTCCAAATCCATGGATTTGAAATACTCTCCCAAACCCAGGAATTTAGAAATCCCTCGCCCAGCCCTCACGCTTGTGCTCTCTTCATCAACTACTCTCTGTCACGTTCTCTCTGCCAAGCTTTTCTTCTTGCTCTTTCTCGCAGCAAGGTTTGTCTCTCTCTACACTTTCCTCCTCTTTATCCTCTCTATTTCTCTCTTTTTTTACTAAATCTGAATCATAAAGGCTCTGGCGTTTTCTGTGGGTTTTTTTTTTTTTGTGGGTTTGTTTGGGTTTCCTTTGATTTCAGTGTAGATTTTGTTTGGGATTCGTTTGATTTGTTTGTGGGTTTTGTTTCATAGTATTTTCAATGGTTTGTTTTGAGTTTGTCTTTATTTTCTGTTTCTATTTTCGTTTGTGCGTTTGTAATGCAAATTATGTGTTTGATGAAATGCTTCTATGAACTGTAGATATACATAAATAGAGCATGTGAATTGTTATAAGCTTTGGTTCATTTTTTTCAAGACTCATTTTGTGTGTGTGTAACGTGAAGTGAAGTGGTAAACTACAACATCTTTATGCATGAGGAGTGTAACACAAATGCTTGAGGGTGTTGTTGAAGTGCTTGTTCCAACTTGAGGACAGTAACTATGTCTTAGTATTAGCTCTCTTTTGCGATTGCCATCATTAGGAGTAGATCTTAGAAGGTCTCTGTACGTTTGTGTCTCTGCGTACAAGGGCATTTCCTCTTATATAATCTATTCCATTAAATTAAGTGATATACTACCATCTTGCGATGCACCAACATCAACATTAACCCAATGCCTAAGCAAAAGTTGTTCTGTAGGCAAAGGATGTTCTAATTCAGAATTGTAGAGAGCCTTACATATTGAGGGTGATGGTCTCCACTTCCTTATAGAACATTCTAAACTACCCAAAATTCTCAACTGGCTCCAAAGTTCTTCTCACTGGTGGCTTAAAAATATAGTGATTGGAAGTTTGGAACACCCCCACCAACTCTCCAAACCCCACCTAATTTATTAGAATTTATAAGAGAAACAAATATTTGTGTAGTGTGTTTTGTGTGTTGAGGAAGAGAGAAATAGAAAGGGAAGTATTTTTTGTTTTTGGGTTTAAAGTTTCCAACATGTCTTCAAGGTTGTTGTGGGCTTCAATGGCTGCCTCATACCTCAGGATCTCAGCATTCCACAAAGGGTTTGCTTCTGGTATATATTAGACTTTGCTTTGATGGGTTGTTCTCTATTTTCCTTTATATGTATATATTAAAATGTGGATTTGGATCACTCATTTATGTGTGTGTTAGTTAAAATGGTTGATCTATGATTCTTTGATTAGAATATTGGTTTTTGGAAATGGGGTCTGTTTTTTTTTTTTTTTTTTTTTTGGTTATTGGTATCATATTTAGTTACCAAGTTTTGGTTTTTATTACTGCTGAGATTGATGGGTTCTTGAATTTTGGAAATGGGGTTTGTTTGTTGTTGTGATTGGTATCATATTTTCAAAGTTTTGGACTTGTTACGGCATAGATCAATGGGTTCTTGAATCTGGGCATTCTTATACCAACATACTCTGTGTGTGTGTGTGTGAAAGCTATACTTTTTTATAGTTTGATCAATTTTTTGTTGTTCTGGAATTGTGATTAATGTTAGGCCAATTATTTCTATAATTTTTAATCATCATCTTGTTAAGGATTATTAATATTACATCGTGTTTAAAATTAAAATGTAGAATGATTAAGAAAAATAATAATTAAAAAATATATTTTATTGATCTTAAATCTAAATCCAAATCCAAAGCCAAATTTACGTATCAAAACAATGAAATTTTAAATAATGAATTTCAAATTCTTCATTGTTTAAAAAGATTCAAACAAAGAATTTCAAAATCAAGGGATTTTAAATCAAGGCATTTTAAATCAATGGATTTCAAATCCAAATCCAAATTCAAATGTTGCCATCCAAACACAACCTACGGGTATAATAGTTGACCATCAAGTTCTTGTACAGCCTCAGGTGGATATCAGAGAATATGGATCTGTTACTGATAATCAACTTGCTACATCATTTCTCTTTAAGGAACAAGATCTATGAATATGTCATAATGAACATTTTAGCTCATAATTTATCTAGCATTACTTAGGTATGACATTTTATCAATGGACAGAGCTTTTACTACCCCTAGTAATCTCTCTCTCTCTCTCTCTCTCTCTCTCTCTAAACTGTCTGTCTCTTCTTGTTATGCTGGCCGCAGGTGACCTGACTAAGCAACTGTCAAAATCATTCACACCTGATAATGCCATCAGGTTTAGTCCATGATCAATTCGACAACAATTAAATGGTTTCCATTCCAAGGAACCACTTTCCTTCTTTGGGTATGCTCTTTATCATCATTTTTATTATTCTATCTCAACCAATAACATTGCAGTCTTACATCTGCCTTTATCTGAAGTATAAAAAAATTGGCGGTTGGAGTGGAGTGCCAGGAGTGAGGTGGTTTGGTTTAAAACTCCAAGTAAATATGTCAAAATGAAGAAATTTTTCAGAAAGTAGCTTTTCCTTGGAGATGAGAGTAAAGAATGATGTAGCTGAGCACTAGCCCAACTCGCCACAACTCATAATGTTTACATGTAGTTCCTTCATGACTATGGTCTTTGACTGTTGCTTTTGTTGCAAGAGTTCCCAACAAATTCATTATTTGAGGCTGATGCAACAAGTGAAACATCCCTTGCTGACCTCTCTCGCTTCATTCCCAACATGCCGTCTTCTCCATCTATGCCCCATGTTATCAGCAATGGGTAGCTTTTGGAAATGGTAACCTCTCACTCTATGTTTTGAGAAGAAATACGTATGTGAATGGTGAAACAAGAGTATATTAACTTCCTAAATTTAATCTGTATTATTTTTTATCCAAGATAAAGACACTCTGAAAAGAAAATGAACGATTTTATAAAAACAAAAATGACTGAAAGTTGTTTGTGAATCTATATTAACCTAAATCAATGTAGTGACAAATTATGGAAATAGTAAGATTGACTATCTTGGCTGCTAAAATGTTGTGGCTGGTGACAATGTTCTTTTTGATCTACTCCCAAGTCTTTTCCCTAAAAGCAATATTCCATTGATCAGACCCCATACATTTTATGTCTTTAGTTATTAGGTGTCTCCATGTGCTTCATGTCTTTAGTTATTTGGCTTGTAATTGAACTGGATTTTATTTGTTCTCCTTGGTGGTTATCTTCACTGTTGTTGAATGTAAAATTCCTTAAATGAAATCTTTAGCTTTCAAAATCTTGATTGGTTGATTTGAGCTGACATGTTTGGTTTCTAGATTTTAGTGATGTCATGGTTGTACTCTTCGAGTTGAGTGTTCTCTTAAAATATTAAAAATTTTAATATTTACATCTTGGTATTTGAATCCATGCACTCACCATCTTTATGGAATGCAAGCTTTGGGTAAAAGTGATTATCTTGCTAATATGGTTTTTAAAACTTTTCTTGAGAAGAATTCATTTGAAGTGTTTGTGCTAAGTTCAACTCCTTTGGTTTATTTTCAATGATTGGAAAAAGGGGTTGGGGGGGGTGGGGGAGGGGGAGGGGGGGTGGGGGGGGGGTGGGAGGAAGAAGCATAAATCCTAGCCATCTAATTATCTTGTCTTTGTTCTTTTATTATTAAATGAACTCGTTTCTTTGTTCTAGCCATCTGTACCTTTGTATAAATGATAAGACTAGGTTTGCAGAGTTGATTTTGAATAAACTAATGAAAATTTTGCACTTGAAGATGTTGGAATAGATTTATGGTAAATAATCATTATTCAGTAGGATGATCTACACCTAAACAACAACTGTTGGAATAAATCTATGTTATGCTGGAATAATATTAAATGCATTTCAGATATATGATTTGCTCCAAAACTTATCAGCAAAAAAAAAAAGAAAAAACCATAAAAACGATTTGCTCCAAAGTTTGTATAGATCCATATATCTCTGTTATAATTCAATCATCTTGTTCTCCTTCAATTAAGAGCATAGTGATTTTTTTGGTCATTTTATTCTATGTGCTTCATATAGGCAAGCTTGGAATATAAAAACAGAAAAGAGTTGTTGTTTATCCAAAGCGAGTTGATATTGCAATTTTCTAGCCACAACCGAAAAATTAAGTGGTAAATCATTTAAGTCTCATATATGGTAATTTATTTATGCACTTGAACTTGTGTTTGGTAGTATGGCATGGATAAAGGCCACAACTTGGTGTTAACTCCCCTGTTTTTTTATATTCATGCTTCTCCTTTCTAAGTTCCCTGTGATTGTTAGATACTACTCTCTCTCTTTTCATTCCTCATTTTCATTTTAGGTATGGTGAGTCTCAGTTATTGAAGTCTGAACGCCAGGAAAAAAATAGAATGATTTTCCTAAGATATAATGGTTTGTTTCTTCAGAAGTTTTTCTTTGTAAGCATTTAATGCCTTCTTTTCTTAAGTTGTCTCACAGGCTTGGAGAAACTTAGCATACCATATAGGTCTTTCTTTTTCATTTTTTGCTGTTAGTATTTAGCATACCATACAGTTATAATTCTAGCCAAGGACAATTTAATTATATGAAATTTCTGAAATATTATATGAATCCAACATCTTTTGTTATGAAGCATACAAATTCGCGAGTTGTCAGAAAACTCTATGATTGATTTCTGAACGGTTTAGACCCCTTAAACTATAACCAGATTGCGTAGCCTAGATTAATTAGCCAAGTTGTTACTTAGTCAAATTATGTAATTCTAGGTTAAAACAATCACAAGATCATATCATGCATACAAAATATATAAAGCAGCGGAAAATAAATAACACAGTGATATGATCACCTAGGAAACCACACCGGAAAAACCTGGGGAGGATTTTACCCACCGATCCTCAAGGCAATACGGAATCTACTAAGAAAGAATTGAAGTTTTTACAAAAGGACTTACAAGCTCCCCCGCTTGACTTCCTAATGCTACACACCAGTAGTAACTTCCTGACACGACCACGCGCAGGCTCCGAATCCACGGACTACTTCTTTCTTTGAACTCCTTCTTCAAGTACAAGCTCCTCACTTGTTTATCTTTAAGTTCTAATGGCTGCAACCTAGTTGATCATCAAGATGTTGAAGTGATCTCAATCTTGAAAACCCTAAGCTTTGTGTAAAGGAAAGCTCCTCTAGATCTCACAAGAGATTTACACAAAACCGCAATGTATGAGCAACAATACAACTTGTGCAACTATGAAAAACGTGGCTAGGGTTTGCCTTATATACCTAGGGCAAAAATATAAAAACCTAGACGTTTAAAGAGTTAGGGCTGAGTTGGAATTCTGCAAAAAAACGCATCTGGGCCGACTTTCGATCGATCGAGTCTAACCTTCGATCGATCGAGCCAGGCCGAGAAGCCCCAATGCTTCTGCAGTCACTCGATTCCAACTTTATAATATTAAACCAACTTTGAGCAAACTTAAACAATGACTAAATACATTGTTTTGATCATGGTTTGCCAACATTACAAATTAGAGTTCTAAATACATAAAATCCTAAGACCTTAGAACCTAACAAACTCCCCCTTTGGCAATCCGTGACAAAACACACAATAAAAGCTCAAAGTTTTACAAGTAAATAGCCCTTTACATAATAATGCTCATAAAGAAAGTTCAACCTAACTACTATCCATCGGTTGCAAGTGTAGACAGCAGCTTGGTCGAATCAACCTGTATATTCCTGAAATACTCAACAAACACATAAACGCATGTGTGGCAGCAAATAGTATATAAACAGGTATAATATTCTTGTAAGATTCACACAACACAAAATAAAGAAATATATCAATGAAGCAACTCATAAATATAAATCAATAAGCAGTGAATCATAAAGACAACAAGAATCAAAAGAAACATGTATATCAATATATCAAAGAATGTTACTCCCCCTAACATGAACATCTCAAAAATGATATACAAAGTGAAGCACCTAGATACAATCTAAATAAACTCCACAAAAAATATCTCATGCTAACAAAAAATATCTCCCCCTAACACAAAAAAATCTCCCCCTATCAACAAAAATGCCTCTACAAGTCAAAAACACTACTCCCCTTTTTTGTGACGGAATGCCAAAGGGCATCATAGACCATCATCAAAAGGAGGTGGTGAGGAAGAACGAAGATGCGCCAAATCCGCTCGCAGAGCACGAATCTCGTCGAACAGATCCACCAAAAGCTGACCATGAGCCGCCTGAACGGTCATGACAGTCTCCAACGTACGACGAACATCGAAGTCAGCCGCAGGAGGTGGAGGAACAGCAGCAGCACCTACAGGATCTGGAACAGCCTCACCAGCAGGACCTGTAGAAGAAGAAGGAGGAGGAGGAGTGCTACTAGAGGGATCAGACCTAGGGTGTTTAGAACCAACTCGAAGATGAGTGGCTCTCTGTCTAAAAAAAGACGCACCAATAGGACCAATAACATGAACAGGCTCAGAAGCAGGGAAGTCCTCTAAACCTAGATAAAGTAAAATCCTATGAATGAAAATAGGATGAACAAGGGCATGAGAAGTAGATGAACTCTTATAAACTTCGTTCAAAGAACGAAGAAAAAGATGGGGAAAACTAATAGGAGCATCTGTAACAAGAGCGTACAGAAAAACACACCTCTCAAGAGGAATGGTGTGCAGATGAGAAATGGGCCAGAGTGAATGACAGGCTATCCTAAAGAATAGATAGGTAGTCTCAGGAAGCTCAGCGGTGGTGATCCGAGGATCAGAACCCCACTGGATAGAAGATCCAGTGATGTAAGACATGACATCACTCAGCTCAGGTGACTCATCATAGGGATAGACAGGATCCCTAACCAACGGTACCTCTAGAGCATCAGCCACTACCTGAGGAGTAATGGTGCACTCTACACCTCGTATCCAACTCTTAACAAGAGTGTTGGAATCATAGATGTGGACAGAGAGGTTCGAGAAGAACTCTCTAATCAAGAGAACCGGAGGTGGAGGGTCAGAAACAGCTAACAAAGGTAGCCAACCCCTACGCTCAAAATTTGCCCTAATGGCAGGATCTAACTCATCTAAAAGAACAGACCGCTCAGCCCAAATCTTCCTCTTAAGGTTCAAAGTCTCAAAAATCTCTTGGTTTTTCTCTCGGGGGAACCGCTCACTATCAAAGGTAGGAGGGGAAGGAGTAGGAGTGGGGATGGTCCTACGTGCTCTAGTCTTCCTAGGCATGGTGCTAAGGAACAGGACAGAGACACAAAGAGAAAACCAAAAAGAACAGAAAATAAAACCAAGGGCAGACTGCAAGTTAGCACAAAAAAATATAGAATGAAAATCTATATGATGCATGAACATTAATAATGTTATGATGCATGAACTAATGCAGTAACCAGATCAAATCAAGATTAATTTCCACAAAATTGGCTTGAACATAGAGTTTCTTAACAAAAACCCTAAAAATTTGAGAACAACTTGAAAATTTTTGCAACAAATTGATGAATCAATCACTATACACTATTGGAAACAGTTTATAATAACCAATTACACCAATTGCACAAGCCAATTTCATCAATTAATCCCAATTTCACAAAAAGCCCCAATTCGGACCTAGTATAAACCCTAGAAATTCAAATTTTTCACACAACTCAAAATTGATCAAATTAATCACTCAAGAACCAGTTTATAGAGTGTCCCCATCAAAACCCATTGATCAATTGTAAACAAATTGGTCCGAATCAATGAAAATCCCAAAAAGAAATGTCCGAAAATCTCCTCCTAAAATGCATGAAAAATGCATGAAATCAAGTAAATAAATTGAAAAGCAAGGGTATTAAGGACATACTGGCTTTAGGAGAGAGAGATTATGCAAAAAGATCGGAAGAAAACGACAAAAACTTGAAAAAATTGTCTTGCCTCGTCGGAGAGAGAAAAGGAAAAGTTTTGAAAAAGTTTTGAAACTTTGAAAAAGTCAGATTTTCCCTTTTTTTAAAAAGCATATTCACGATGTTCGATCGATCGAAAATTACATTCGATCGATCGAAAGTGACAGGCGTTTTAGCACTTTCTGAGGCACTTTTTCGATCGATCGAAAATCAGGTTGGATCGATCGAAATGGGCAGAGGCACACTAAATTTTGGGGAAAAACACAGTTTTGAAAATTTGCAAACCCAATTTTGAAACAACTCCTCAAAGCTTTTGAACAATGAATACAAAATGCATGAGTATGAGATGGAATGCATTTTCAAAAACCCAAAATTTTAAACCCAATTCTCTCAAACACAAGTCTCATCATCTTCCAAATTAATTTTCTCAAGCAACAAATATGTTGTGCACAAATCTCAAGATATTTTTCAAACTTGGTTGGTCAGGCCAAGAACACACACACTAGCATGTACAGTGTTTAACAAAGAGTAAATTGTGTAGTGTGTGAAACTAGCAAAGACTTGAGATACATGTGAGGTGATATGTGAATGGCAATCAAGCACAAAGTCTACACAATTCATCACATAGAATTAAAAGAAACTATCACCTAAAGAGTTACATCCTATAACTCCCACATCTCCTAGATCAAAAGCTTGCAATCATGTAAGTTTCTTTTAATTTTGCCTCTTATTTATATATGAATTGGCATTTAGCCTAATAGTACACACCGGTTTGAATTAAGTGAATTGGCATCAAGCCTAATAGTACACACCAGTTTTAATTTTAATTGAGGCTACACCTTATGTTCTTTTTGTGCATGTGCTACACTTTCTCGAGCACTAAATCTTATGATATGCACTAAGGTGTTCATGATTGGCTAGTGAACAGTGGTGAGATGGTTATTTATGCCTTTCTCAAAAGGATCAAGTCCGTCAGTCAACAACATGTGACTTCATGATTAAGGCAAAGTGATTAAGAACCACACACATCTTTCCCACACAACATGCACTACAAAATTTCAACTAGTTAAGTGCAATAAAGTAAGCTCATCAAAGTTAAACAAGGTACACAAGACATGACATGTGTAAAAAGAATGACCAACCTTGTTTTTCAAAAATCAAGAAAAATAGTGTTTAACATAATTTTTGCTTTCTCCTTTTTTATTTTATTAAAAGAGAAAACAAATAAATCCTAGAATGAAATGCATGTATGAAATGCAATGCAAGACCTATAACAAAAAAAACACAAAAACAAAAAGAATGGTCACAACAGAATAGAGCAATGAAGCACAAGGACCAAGGAAGCCAAACAGCTAGGGACAACGAAGTACACCAATCACTTGACGAAGTGTTTCAAACTTACTTCCATCAAGTGGTTTGGTAAAGATGTCAGCGTTTTGACGATTAGTAGGGATATATTCAAGAGCAACTATTTTCTTTTCAACTAAATCCCTAATGAAATGATACCTAAGCTCAATGTGCTTGGTCTTAGAATGCTGAACCAGATTCTTAGATATATCTATAGCACTAGAGTTATCACAATAGACAACCATGGTATCTTGAGGAATCCCATAATCACCCAAAAGTTTCTTCATCCAAAGGAGCTGTGAACAACAACTCCCGGCAGCAATATACTCTGCCTCAGCAGTGGATAGAGAAACAGAATTCTGCTTCTTACTCATCCAAGCCACAAGATTGGCTCCTACATAAAAACACCCTCCAGTGGTGCTTTTTCTGTCATCAGCATTCCCAGCCCAATCAGAATCAGAAAATCCAGCAAGAGACAAGTTTGACTCCTTGCTATAAAATAAACCATAATCACAGGTTCCACTCACATATTTTATAATCCTTTTAACAGCATTTAAATGAGAAACCTTAGGATTAGACTGGAATCTAGAACATACACCAACACTAAAAGATATATCAGGACGACTAGCAGTCAAGTACAAAAGACAACCTATCATGCTTCTATACAAAGTAACATCAACAGACTCACCTGATGGATCAATTGTCAACTTTGCATTAGCCGCCATCGGTGTTCGAGCATGAGTAGCCTTGTCAAGTCCGAATCTTTTAACCAAATTCCTTGCATATTTAGCTTGATTGATGTAGATTCCTGTCTCAGTTTGCTTTACCTGCAATCCCAAAAAATAAGTTAGTTCTCCAACCATGCTCATTTCAAACATCGCCTTCATTTCATCTGCAAAAGAATGAGCAAGAGAATCATTAGTAGCACCAAAAACAATATCATCAACATAAATTTGAGCTACAACAAAACCAGTCTTATCCTTTCTTATGAAGAGTGTTGTATCTGCAGATCCCCTTTTAAATCCATGCTCAGTGAGATATGCAGTCAATCTTTCATACCAAGCCCGAGGAGCTTGCTTCAACCCATAGAGAGCTCTTTTCAATTTGTAGACGTCATCCAGTCTATGAGGATCTACAAAGCCTTTAGGTTGTTCAACATACACTTCTTCTTGTATCATTCCATTCAAGAAAGCACTCTTGACATCCATCTGATATAGCTTGAAGTTTAGATGACTTGCTATAGCCAACAATATCCGGATGGATTCTAACCTTGCTACTGGTGCAAATGTCTCATCAAAGTCAATTCCTTCCACCTGTGTGTATCCTTGTGCAACAAGTCTTGATTTGTTTCTGATCACAGTACCATGTTCATCTGACTTGTTCTTAAAGATCCACTTAGTTCCAATCACATTTACATTCTTTGGTCTAGGAACTAGTTCCCACACATCATTCCGAACAAATTGATGAAGTTCTTCATGCATGGAATTTACCCAATCAGCATTTTGAAGTGCTTCATCCACCTTCTTCGGTTCAAATTGGGACAAGTAGCATGAGTGAGTGATCACATTCAATGCTTTTGATCTTAACCTCATGTTATCATTCAGGCTGCCCAATATATTTGTGGAGGGATGATTCAGTCTCACTCTAGAGGATGGACCTTTGACTAAGGAAGTGGAAGTTCTTTTCTGTGCAGATGAGGGACTGAGTTGACTTTGTTCCTGTCGAGTGTCACGAACTGGAGTGGATGGTTCTGAACTTGAAGGTACTGAGACAGTATCATTTAACACCAACAACTCTTCCTCACTATGTTTGACAATATCCTCATTAAGAATAGTGTTATTTACTTCCAAGGGCTCATCTTGAGCAGGAACAGTGCTTTCTGAACACACTTCATCATTTATCACAACATTTGAGGATTCCATGACTGTTTTAGTTCTCAGATTGTACACTCTATATGCTTTACTGGTGGAGGAGTATCCTAGAAAGTATCCTTTGTCGCTCTTGGCATCAAATTTTTCTAGGTTCTCTCTATCACGTAGAATATAACAGTCACTGCCAAATATCCTGAAGTATTTGACAACAGGTTTCTTCCCTCTCCAGAGTTCATAGGGAGTCTTCTTGGAGTCAGGTCTAAAATACACTCGATTGAGTGTATGGCAAGCAGTATTGACTGCTTCTCCCCAGAAAGACTTTGGCAAATTTTTGTTGTGAAGCATGACTCGAGCCATTTCCTGAACAACCCTATTTTTCCTTTCCACAATCCCATTCTGTTGAGGAGTCTTGGGAGATGAGAATTCTTGGTGAGTGCCTTGCTCATTGCAGAAAGTAGCCAGCTTGGTATTTTCAAACTCTTTTCCATGATCACTTCTGATTCTGGCTATCACAGTATCTTTCTCAACTTGCAATTTCTTGCACAAATGGGTCATCTTCTCAGGAGCTTCAGCTTTATCCTTCAAAAGTATAACCCAAGTATATCTAGTAAAGTCATCCACGACAACTAGAATATACTTCTTTCCACCCATACTCTGAACTCTTGCAGGACCCATGAGATCAATGTGTAGTAACTCTAAAGGTCTTGATGTTTGAACACTAGTTACAGATGGATGCTTGGATTTTACTTGTTTACCTATCTGACATGGTCCACAAATGCACTTCTCTATTTTCTCAAATCTAGGTAAACCTATAACTGCCTCACATTTGGAAATCTTTTCTAACTGCTTATGACTGGCATGCCCCAACCGTTGATGCCACAGATCGACTTGATCAATCTTTGCACTAAAGCACTTGTTGTTTACACTTGGTGTTATTCCATAGCAGTTGTCAGTTGTCCTCTCACCAACACACATACAATCACCTCCTCCATCAAGTATCTCACACTCATACTTTTTGAAGAGAACATTTAAACCCTTGTCACAAATCTGACTAATGCTGAGTAAATTTTCCTTCAATCCATCAACATACCAAACATCTTCAAACATTGGCAAACCTGGAATATCCACAGTACCTATGCCTCTGATCACAGATTTACTTCCATCTCCAAAGGTGACTGTCCCAATCTTTCCTTCAAAAAGTGTTTTGAACAAATCTTTATTTCCTGTCATGTGCCTGGAACAACCACTATCCAAATACCAATGACAAGAATCACGTGCCTTTAAGGCGGTTAAAGCAGTATAACAAACATAATTCTTATCACATGTGATTATGCCAAAATACTTAAGGAAAGATTTAACAAAAACAACAAATGGCAAAGACAGTAAGTAGATAAGTTGACTAATAAGCAAAAAGATTTTCCAAGAATCCATGACAACAGGGGTCAAGGATCAGCTCAGAGATAAAGATCTCAAACAAAAAGAGCTACCCGCTCTGATACCACTTGAACGGTTTAGACCCCTTAAACTATAACCAGATTGCGTAGCCTAGATTAATTAGCCAAGTTGTTACTTAGTCAAATTATGTAATTCTAGGTTAAAACAATCACAAGATCATATCATGCATACAAAATATATAAAGCAGCGGAAAATAAATAACACAGTGATATGATCACCCAGGAAACCACACCGGAAAAACCTGGGGAGGATTTTACCCACCGATCCTCAAGGCAATACGGAATCCACTAAGAAAGAATTGAAGTTTTTACAAAAGGACTTACAAGCTCCCCCGCTTGACTTCCTAATGCTACACACCAGTAGTAACTTCCTGACACGACCACGCGCAGGCTCCGAATCCACGGACTACTTCTTTCTTTGAACTCCTTCTTCAAGTACAAGCTCCTCACTTGTTTATCTTTAAGTTCTAATGGCTGCAACCTAGTTGATCATCAAGATGTTGAAGTGATCTCAATCTTGAAAACCCTAAGCTTTGTGTAAAGGAAAGCTCCTCTAGATCTCACAAGAGATTTACACAAAACCACAATGTATGAGCAACAATACAACTTGTGCAACTATGAAAAACGTGGCTAGGGTTTGCCTTATATACCTAGGGCAAAAACATAAAAACCTAGACGTTTAAAGAGTTAGGGCTGAGTTGGAATTCTGCAGAAAAACGCATCTGGGCCGACTTTCGATCGATCGAGTCTAACCTTCGATCGATCGAGCCAGGCCGAGAAGCCCCAATGCTTCTGCAGTCACTCGATTCCAACTTTACAATATTAAACCAACTTTGAGCAAACTTAAACAATGACTAAATACATTGTTTTGATCATGGTTTGCCAACATTACAAATTAGAGTTCTAAATACATAAAATCCTAAGACCTTAGAACCTAACAATTTCTAAAAAATAAATAACTATAGAGTGGAGAAATTATGATCTTTTTTCAAATGATTTGTGTTGCAAAGAAAATATTAAATGAATTCAAGATACTTATTAGACCTTTTTAACTAAAAAGAATTAGTGATTACCAATTTCATGATTCATATTGGACTGACTAGCTCTTGCTGCAGGGCAAAAAATGTGACTTTCCATATCAGATGACTCATAAGACTTCCATGATAAAGGTTTGTTTCTTAGATAGGCATTCGAACTTTAGTCTTTGAAGTAGCCTAACATTCTTGGAGTTAATTATCATATTATAAAGTTATAATCAAGCGATGGACAATTTACTACATGAAATATTTAAAATAACATATGAATTGAGAATCGTCTGTTCTCAAGCGTAGTAATTCAAGAGTTGTCAACAATCTTTCAAATTGAGTCCAATGTAATAGTAGCAAATGAATGGAGGAAAAAATGATCATTTTTCTAACAATTTGGGCCTCAAAGAGAAAAATTATTTTCAATATCCAAATGCTAATTAGACCTGAAAGATCTTCGTATTAATTTTCTGATTATGTCAACATTTGCTGGTAGTGGAGCTCATTTTCTTGGTGACCTTGGATGTGAATACAAATCCCCTGCAGTTTCATTCCATTTAGGGTGAGTTTGGTTCAACTTTTTGTAAAAGTGCATAATGAAAAAGTGGAGTTTTCAAAAAGTGCATAATGAAAAAGTGCATTTTCAAAAAGTTAAGTGTTTGGTAAAAGCTGTTAAAAAGTGTTTTTTAAAAAAGTTGAGTGTTTGGCTAGCACTTATAAAAGTGGCAGTTTAAGGGATAAATTACCAAAAAGGGCAATGTATATATAAAGGACAATGATCATTTTTCTAACAATTTGGGCCTCAAAGAGAAAAATTATTTTCAATATCCAAATGCTAATTAGACCTGAAAGATCTTCGTATTAATTTTCTGATTATGTCAACATTTGCTGGTAGTGGAGCTCATTTTCTTGGTGACCTTGGATGTGAATACAAATCCCCTGCAGTTTCATTCCATTTAGGGTGAGTTTGGTTCAACTTTTTGTAAAAGTGCATAATGAAAAAGTGGAGTTTTCAAAAAGTGCATAATGAAAAAGTGCATTTTCAAAAAGTTAAGTGTTTGGTAAAAGCTGTTAAAAAGTGTTTTTTGAAAAAGTTGAGTGTTTGGCTAGCACTTATAAAAGTGGCAGTTTAAGGGACAAATTACCAAAAAGGACAATGTATATATAAAGGAGTTTATTTCATACTTTTTTTTTTATGTGAGTTTATTTCATACTTAAATCAACTACTTCATATACTTAAATCAATTTTTCTCTTTCTAAATAAATTAATTTTTTCTCATCAATATTAGCTAATAATAACCTACTGTCGGGGATGTTTTGCGACAAGGGCCAAAAATGCGAAAACGGCCCAAATCTCCCCTTGGGTTCTTTAGAAGTGTTTGTTTATGGAGAATCAAGCCCAAAATTCACAATGTATAAAAAAACAAAGGCTAATGGTGCTTTGACAAGAGAGAATCAAAATGCTAAAGACAAAAGTTCAAAAAAAGCATAAAAACATAACAGGTCCGAACTTCGACCCACAGTCACACAAAAGAGGAAATTGAGGGGGGTCGTGAGGAAGAGAGGGAAGGTTCCCCTGTACCCATATTTCCACCTCTAAGCTTCAGAATTGTGAGAATGTTTCCCGGTTCAGTGGGTTTTAGCTCTCAAGTTTCAACTCTATGGGGAAAACGTGTTTCAACAGGTCTGAAACTTCGACCCGCGGTCACACAGAAGAGGAAATTGAGGGAGGTCGTGAGGAAGAGAGGGAAGGTTCCCTTGTACCCATATTTCCACCCCCAAGCCTCGGAATTGTGAGATTGTTGACTAGCTAAGTGGGTTTTTGCTCTGAAGTTTCAGGTCAATAACGTGGCTGCTACATTTTGAATCTGATTGGGGCCTTTTGTATTGAACTTAGGGTGCTTTAAATGACTGGTTTTTGAGTAGTGGAAGAGGCTTTTATCCCTTATGATACTATTTTGGTGTTTTGGCTTGGGTTGCTTTTGTTTAGGGAAGAGTTTGGTATGCTTTTAGCATGATTTTGGAAATAAAGTGGGTTTTCTTTAATTGGTTGCCTTTGGTCAGAAATTTCAGACCATTGGGAGGGCCACCTAAGTGAGGGCTAGTAGATGGAGTTGGCCAATGGGAGCCAACTATGTTTAAAGGAAAAAAATGGTTTGGGCAGAAACTTTGGGCCACAGTCACACAGAGCATAAAAGCTGTTTTGGGTTGGAAATTTTGGATACAAGACATCCTCCATGAGCCTGAGGTGCTACCAGTGTCCCTTGCCCACTTGGTAGCACGCATGGGCTGGGCTCATGCAAAAGGTCCGAAAGGAACCGATCCATACCCTCCAAACCACACTTCCTCAATTTCCCTAATAAATCACATGGGCTTGGGCCATGCTTAAAAAGAATACAATAAAATATAATACATAAATTGAGCCCACAAAGAAGTTGGGCTTAGTTGAATCGAACTTGTACAAAATGTGTCGCGAAAATGGGTATCAACATTAGCCCCCCGAGCACGCATGACGCTTGCGCCATGCGGGTAAGTAGTTGATGTTTTCCATTGCTTGTAGATGTTGCGGGCTTGGGAATTAGTTGATCCAAAAGCTCCATTTTTTGTTAAGCAGATATTGGTCGATGAAGCCTATCTTGCATAAAGACATTAGGTTGAAGAAGTCCACTTTTAAAAATTTCTTGTTTGCTTGACAGATCACTTGCCCAGCAACGTCATTGTTTTGCTTATTTGCTTGAGTCCACACCTGGCTGTATAGATTTTGGTAGTGGGACCCCATAAGCCAATTGGAAGATGGAATTGGAATACCTGGCATGACATGTGTGTGGCGCTCTTTAATATTTTTCCATATGAGTAAGAATGGCTATTGAAAGTAAGCCTTCACTTGGGCCAACACCGTGGGCCCTAGGTTATCTAACTTGGCCCATTTCACGCCACATGCTTCAAAAGAATCACATAACTTGGTTCTTTAGATGGTCTGCATCCACCTATTCCATTGTATACTTCTTTCTTCAATCAGAGCATTTCAAAAGGCACTCAGCTTTGCCTTCCATGTACACCTTGTGACCTTGGTAACTTCATCATTCAAAGTTGTCTCTTTAGCCTTTAGTTTTGCTTCAGGAAACTTTTCATCTCCCGCCACCTTGATTTTGTGTGTGTGTGTGTGTGTGTGTGGAAAATACCAAATAACATGCCTCTTTGCTTTGCTCCCTCCCAGTAGCTTTTTATTTCTCTCTTTCTTCGTTTGCTTTGCCCCTCAAACTTCATTGTTTCTGTAGCCTTCCCTTAGGTGTATCAAGGAAACATTTTGGACTTAATTTCTTAAGACCCCACCAAATCTTCATCTGCTTTTCTAGATCGGTCAAGGCTCCAATTTTTTTTTTTTAATTGCAAGCTTCATCAGATCTTCTCATTCTTTCCCCAAAATTTCACCTTTAATCCTTCACTACCCATGTTGCTAAATTTCAAGAAGGGTAGTGTTGGTGAGATGGTGATATCGGCAAAAGAGAAGAGTTTTTCATTGTCTGCCATCCATGGGGTTGAGATTTGGGCAGGACAAAGTCTCATAGCTGAAGAAGAGAAAGAACCAATCGGTAACGAGTAGGGATAGGAAATGTCATAGTAGGTTTGTGATAGCCTGGCGTTTATGGCTGCGGGATTTGTCGGTATTGATGTTGGTGAAGCGGTGTTCATGACGAAGAGAAGTAATGCCTCATTGAAGGAAATTGATGCCGAATGCGACGATAAGGTGTTCTTTGCACAAGCTTGATAAAGTCGGATGCGACGCTCACCTTGGTAAGTTAATATATATATATATATATATTTTGCCGATCTCTTGGATGTATTTGGCGACATGTTGAATGAATAGTGTCATTGATCATGTAGGTTGGCTCTTCCTTAGGAGATTGCAGATACCGCGAGGTACCGACCCATAAGATTGAGTCATTGTAATTGAATCTGAATTTCATATCAAAGTAGACTCCTTATTGATTTCGATAGTCGCAAGGCATGGAAATCAGTTCATAGCGTGACCATGCCTGATATTGAGTTGGCATTGGTGTTGGAAGTAGAAGGAGTAGCATTCTTGATTGTAAATTTGACTTGGGTCCATAGGCGAAGATGACGATGAATGAGAGGCTATATTGAAGCTCTATGCAAATTGTACCACATTGAGGATGCTTCATTTTTCTTGAGTCGCTTGATTGTTGGTTAATTCGGCGACATTGTGTTTGCCAAGATTAATTTCGATGAAGTCGTAGCTATGAGCGATGAGCAATACTATTGGATGTCTTGGGATAGCTTATTTGAGATATAATGGAGTGAAGATATCACTTGGCGATGTAGTATAGGGGTGTGACATAGCTGCTACATTGGTTGGCAGCCCCCTGTATCGTATTCTTGTGATGAACGCAAGTGAGAGTGATAGTCACTGAGTGGTAGTTGCTTCTTGATTCAGCAAGCTTGAAATGAAAGTGTAGGAATGAAACTTGAATTTCTAGTGTAGGGGCGCATAGCGATTGAGTAAGCCTTTAGCTCCCAGCAATACCGATGTATGGGTTATTGGGCTGTTTGCATAACCGCTTAATCATTGTGAAATACTAAGTGTTGATGCCATTGAGAGTAAGCCATGTGTTGCATAGCTTGATTATTAGCATGAATTGGTGGAGCCGAAGTTGGTGATTCCATGTTGCAGCCACTATTCTTTCTATGTAATTGTCGACAGCCTTAACACTTTGCACAGACAGCAGCTCCGTCTGTTTGAGAATGAAGCCGCGATTTCTCTGGCAAGTTAAAATTTGTTGTGGCAAGTCAAAATTCGTTGTCAGCCCCTTTTCATGCCAATAGGGATTGTTAAGCGTGTTATAGCATAACTTCTTGTAAGATGGCTTTGGCATAGACAATCATGATGCCGTTGTTAGCACTTTCATTCCCAAGGCCAATCACATTGCCAATGTATCATTTTCTGAGGTGGAAGCCGCTGCAGACAGCAACGTAGAGCTACAATAGATAGTACCATGGCAGCCGTTAGTAACTTTGAACCATTTTGGTCTGTCTCTCACTTGCGGCTTCAAAGTAAAAAAGAGAGCGGCTTCAAGCCAAGGTCCCAAAGATGGTGACGTTGGATGGCGACCACGACTTTGCTTCAACTTTTTCCTTCACCTACTTTCTTGCTTTCCTTTTTTTTTTTCTTTTTTTTGGATTGTCTTGTATTGAGATCCAAGCTTTGAAATTCAAACTAGTTGAAGTGTGTAATATGGGCTACTGCCTTAGAAACATTTTCTCTTGTATTTCACCCTTGTGGACAGCCCACTTATGTATAGAGTAGCTTCTATCTAGTTATATTGGTGAAACTTTGAGTTCGTACTATCATGGTTAGTAGGCACAATTTGTATTTTGTACAAAGAAACATATATACGATGTTTCAACATGTAATTTGAATTTTGGAATGAAAAGAATGATTTGTACCTCAAGGATGTGAATATTTTGTATTTTGTACTTTGAGAATGAGTTTCTTCCTTTCTTCAATAGGCTATGAGCATGTTTTTGTTGTGAAAACAACTCTTGCATGGCTGTGACCATTTGAATATGTTGAGAAAAGCTTGCTTGGAAAGGTCGAGTGCACTTTGCGATGAAGTAGCATAATTTTGATAGATTATATGCACTTAGTCTCTTGAGAATGACTTGTGGTTGATTGGATAATTTGTGAATATGGCTTTGCCTTTGCAATGGCAAGTTCAGGAGACATGTTGCTTGCTTGCCATGTCTTTGTGAACAGGCTTTGGTTAAGTGCATGTCTCGCTGTCTGTGCACCATTTTTCAGTGCTCTATTGACGGGCAAATTTGGTTTCACATACAGCAACTCATATATATATTGAAGCTTGGCTCGCCGCTTGGTAGTCAACTTATTCTCAACATGTATTAGGTTGCTATTTCATTAGTTTCAAGAAGCCCCCACATATGGGCTGCGTTTTTGCGCATTGCGGCTCATGGTGCATTTGTTCGTCACCATTTCATAGGGCAATCACATTCTCACATACATAGGCTTGCTAATTTCTTAAGGAAGGATTTTATCCTCGCGTATAGCAAATTACCATGTGGACCACTATGCTTGAATTATAAGATGTTGTGTTGGCTTCAATACTGCTTAGTAAGGCTTGCTTTTACGAAAACATTGGCTTTCCCTACCTTGTTGAAAGCGTTGCACCATCGCAAGTAGGGGTCTTACCATGTATGAATAGCATGATATCTCATCGGCTTCCTAATCATTCAATAGGGCTTACCTTTGAGAGAGTAAGTGTTTTGGCTTTCCTTACCTTATTGAGAGTATTTTCACCCTCGCATGTAGAGGTTTTGCCATACGAGTAATTTATCAGCTTTCTTGCCGCTTGGCAAGTTTTACCATTGAGAGAAAGCATTAGTTTTCGCTACCTTATTGAAAGCATTTCATCTTCGCATGTAGGAGTCTCATCATGCTTGGAAAATATGATAGTTCGTTGGCTTCGTAATGTTTCATAGGACTTGCCTTTGAAAATCGGTATGAGCGAGATATATTGTTGTCGCTTATGATCTTGTGTGAGATGTCGAAGCGAGGAATGTTATGCTCCTTGATAGAGTGGAATATGGCCATTCTCATTGCTTTCTTGAGTGCGATTGCTTCCACCCCACTTAATAAATTACTTAGTGGCAATAAAGGCCCAAATGTACCCATCCAAGGGTGCATGGATAGGTCCAATGAGATCAAGCCCCTTAGTATAAAAGGCTATGGAGCGCTCTCGTCTTGAAGGCTTAAATGGTGTATACGTATAAGCTTGGAGTGCACTCGGAAGTGTGGCGACTTTAACGAATTTGGTTATGCCAAACCAATGGTATCCCATCGCCAAGAGTTGTTGGTGGGATTTATTCCTCCCTTAGTACTCACCATATTCCTCTAAGATGAATTCTAAAAATGGGGTTTCTCATTTGCTATATAGAGGGCAAAATATAATCCCTCTTTGTCAAAGATTTGTTGTGCTGTAGACAGCATCTCCATACTCAGCTAACTTGGCTTCTTATTTTTGGACAATGATAGGCTAAGCGTCAGAGATGTTGGTATAGGGTTGTTTCATTCCCAGCACAACAGTTTTTCTCCCACGCTTCGGTTAGCCTCTTTGTTGAAGATACACGGTACCACAAACAGTGGCTCCATACTTTACTTGCTTGGCTTCTAACTTTTGGACAATGATGGGCTAAGAACTAGGGACGTCGATATAGGGTTGTCGCATCCCCAGCACAACAATTTTTTTTTTCGTTAGCCTCTATGCCGCTTATACCGAGCTTTCACATCAATACTAAAATTCCACTCGAAAATCTTTGGAATGGATTTCCAGCAACTAGCTTGTGATTTTTTAGTTGTTTGACATCAATGTTTAGAGCGAGCTCTAGTAAACCATTCTTCAAAGGTGCGCGCGAACTCTCCTTATTAGTTAGCTTGGCCGTGGATTTCAATTGCAATAATTGAGTGACAAGAACAATTTTCTTGATGATGGCAACGTTAGAACTTCCCTTTTCATGTATAATCTCAAATTCAAGAAGGATTAAGGTGTTGACATGGCTTAGAATGCATGCGCTCGTCACGACTTGAGATATATGAACATGCTATGGCTAGGCGTGCGTGGATTGACCATGATTTTGGATGTGTGAGCTTTTCATGGCTTAGAATGCATGAGCGTGTCATGGCTTTGGTGAGAGGGAATCCAGCTTTCCTTCTTTGTCAGATGCTCCGAGAAGGTTTCCATTTTGTCCCCTAGTGTAATTATCATTTATATTAGTAAATGATAGTCATGGCTAAAGATTAATACAAATGACTTGTAGAAAATATTTTGGCAACAAATCTAGAGTATTGAAATGGTTTAACGATATATAAAATAAATAATTAGCAAAGATAATGCTTGAGAGTCTTAGCTTAAGCATGCTTTGACAGTTGTTTGTCACTCGTATGACTTCAAGACTTGACGATTGAAACGTTGCTACCTCATGGCTTGGTATATGAAATATCTTGCGACTTGTGGCGGGCCATTTAGCTATAGCCTTTAGCTATTCGGTGAGGACTTCATTTTGTGGTGACACCAAAAATATTTGCTTCCGAAAGGTCGCACACAGCAACAATTATTGTTGTGCCAATATGAGTCAATCACCCACGACAGCCCCCATAGCGTGCGCCGATCGACCATGATTTTGGATGTGTGAGCTTGTCATGGCTTAGAGTGTGTGAACGTGTCACGGTTTCAATGAGAGGAAATCAAGTCCAGCTTTCCTTCTTTGTTGGATGCTCTGAGAAGGTTTTCGCCTTGTCCCTTAGAGTAATTATGATTTCTATTAGTAAACAATAGTCATGGCTAAGCTTTAGCACAAACGACTTATAGAAAATATTTTGATTAAAGGTTTAAAGGATCAAAATGGTTTAAACGATATATATAAAAAAATGAATTAGTAAAAAGAAAGCTTGAAAGTCTTAGCTTAAGCGTGCTTTGACAATAGTATATCGCTTGTATGACTTCAAGACTTGGTTTATGAAATGATGCTACTTAAAGACTTGATGTATCGAATATCTAGTGACTTGCGGTGGGCCATTTAGCTATGGCCTTTAGCCATTTGGTGAAGGCTTCATTTAGCGATGACGCAAAAAATATTTAGCTACGAAGGGTCGCACACAGCAACGATTATTGTTATGCCAAAATGATTTAATCACCCGCGGCAGCCCTCATATGCTCAGCGCTAACTCAGCAACAATACAACTTGATGTATGGTACGTCGCTACCTCAAGACTTGGTATATGGAACATCTAGCGCCTGGCGATGGGCCATTTAGCTATGGCCTTTAGCCATTTGGTGAAGACTTCATTTAGCGATGACGCAAAAAATATTTAGCTGCGAAGGTTCGCACACAGCAGCGATTATTGTTATGCCAAAATGATTTAATCACCCACGGCAGCCCTCATATGCTCAGCGCTAACTCAGTAACAATACAACTTGATGTATGGTACGTCGCTACCTCAAGACTTGGTATATGGAACATCTAGCGCCTGGCGGTGGGCCATTTAGCTATGGCCTTTAGCCATTTGGTGAAGACTTCATTTATCGATGACGCCAAAAAATATTTAGCTGCGAAGGGTTGCACACAGCAGCGATTATTGTTGTGCCAAAATGATTTAATCACCCGCGGCAGCCCTCATATGCTCAACGCTAACTCAGCAACAATACAACTTGATGTATGGTACGTCGCTACCTCAAGACTTGGTATATGGAATATCTAGCGCCTGGCGGTGGGCCATTTAGCTATGGCCTTTAGCCATTTGGTGAAGACTTCATTTAGCGATGACGCCAAAAATATTTAGCTGCGAAAGTTTGCACACAACAGCGATTATTGTTGTGCCAAAATAATTTAATCACCCGCGGCAGCCCCCATATGCTCGGCGCTAAATCAGCAACAATACAACTTGATGTATGGTACGTCGCTACCTCAAGACTTGGTATATGGAATATCTAGCGCCTGGCGGTGGGTCATTTAGCTATGGCCTTTAGCCATTTGGTGAAGACTTCATTTAGCGGTGACGATAAAAATATTCAGCTACGAAGGGTCGCACACTGTGGCAATTATTGTTGCGCCGAAATGAGTCAATCACCCGCAGCTCCCATATGCTCAACGCGTGAAGGGTTCTTGGATTTAAAATTGATGTTTAGAACTTTGCATTGTTGATTATTGGTTGGAACCGTCATTCCCTTCGCGGTTGGATTTGTGGCTCACTATTTTTGCGTTTTCCAGATATATATATATATATAGATGAGTAGAAGAATTTTTTTTTTTTGAATAAGAAAGTTGGTTCTTCCTCCATCCTTCACTTCTTGGATGGTTTCCAGAGTTTGGAGCGATTTCGTCACATGATTTGGAGCACCTCCAACAGCTCAAATAGCTAAGGATAGAACTTTCTTCAGCTTCACTTCACCATACTCTTCTTATGCGGAAAAGCACAAGTTGGTGTGAGAAACACCATCTTTTTTGCTGGTTCCACACCTTTGGAGGCACCATTCCTCTTGTGTCAGCTGCTTGACTCCCCAGCAGAGTCACCAAAATGTCGGGGACGTTTTGCGACAAGGGCCAAAAATGCGAAAACGGCCCAAATCTCCCCTTGGGTTCTTTAGAAGTGTTTGTTTATGGAGAATCAAGCCCAAAATTCACAATGTATAAAAAACAAAGGCTAATGGTGCTTTGACAAGAGAGAATCAAAATCCTAAAGACAAAAGTTCAGAAAAAGTATAAAAACATAACAGGTCCGAACTTCGACCCACAGTCACACAAAAGAGGAAATTGAGGGAGGTCGTGAGGAAGAGAGGGAAGGTTCCCCTGTACCTATATTTCCACCCCTAAGCTACGGAATTGTGAGAATGTTTCCCGGTTCAGTGGGTTTTAGCTCTCAAGTTTCAGCTCTATGGGGAAAACGTGTTTCAACAGGTCTGAAACTTCGACCCGCAGTCACACAGAAGAGGAAATTGAGGAAGGTCGTGAGGAAGAGAGGAAAGGTTCCCTTGTACCCATATTTCCACCCCCAAGCCTCGGAATTGTGAGATTGTTGACTAGCTAAGTGGGTTTTTGCTCTGAAGTTTCAGGTCAATGAATAGAACGTGGCTGCTACATTTTGAATCTGATTGGGGCCTTTTGTATTGAACTTGGGGTGCTTTAAATGACTAGTTTTTGAGTAGTGGAAGAGGCTTTTATCCCCTATGATACTATTTTGGTGTTTTGGCTTGGGTTGCTTTTGTTTAGGGAAGAGTTTGGTATGCTTTTAGCATGATTTTGGAAATAAAGTGGGTTTTCTTTAATTGGTTGCCTTTGGTCAGAAATTTCAGACCATTGGGAGGGCCACCTAAGTGAGGGCTAGTAGATGGAGTTGGCCAATGGGAGCCAACTATGTTTAAAGGAAAAAAATGGTTTGGGCAGAAACTTTGGGCCACATTCACACAGAGCATAAAAGCTGTTTTGGGTTGGAAATTTTGGATACAAGACCTCTTCCATGAGCCTGAGGTGCTACCAATGTCCCTTGCCCACTTGGTAGCACGCATGGGCTGGGCTCATGCAAAAGGTCCGAAAGGAACCGACCCATACCCTCCAAACCACACTTCCTCAATTTCCCCAATAAATCACATGGGCTTGGGCCATGCTTAAAAAGAATAAAATAAAATATAATACATAAATTGAGCCCACAAAGAAGTTGGGCTTAGTTGAATCGAACTTGTACGAAATGTGTCGCGAAAATTGGTATCAACACCTACCACTTAAGATTTATTGTGAAAATATTGTAAAATTATTGTGATAATTGATACTGATTTTAATTTTAACGTACTATTAAAATTATTTTTTTCTCTTTCTAAAAAAATTATTTTTTTCTCACCAATATTAGCTAATAATAACCTACCATTTAAGGTTTATTGTAAAAATATTGTGATAAAAATTAATACAGATTTTAATTTTAACGTACTATTAAAATTATTTTTTTCTCTTTCTAAAAAAATTATTTTTTTCTCACCAATATTAGCTAATAATAACGTACCTTTTAAAATTTATTGTGAAAATATTGTGATAATATTTCCTTCTTCTTCTTTTTTTTCCTTTTTTTTTTTCCCCTCTTTTTTTCTCCTCCACCCACGTACCCTTCTCTTTTTTCTTTTTCTTTTTCTTTTTCCTTCTTTTCCCTTTTTCCCTACCACTTCCCCTCCAGAACATTCCACTTTTCACTTTTTTCTTCATCCCTTTCTCTTTTCCCCCGTTTCCCTTTCTCTTTTCCTCCAGAACGTTGTTCCACCGCTGAGCTCTTTTTGTTTTTTTGTTTTTTTGACAATTCGAAAGCCGCTCTTTCACTTCCTCTAGAGAAGATGATGATGATGATGAAGATGATTGAAACATTGGGTTTGTATTTTTATTTGATTTTGATTTTGGGTTTGGGTTATGGGTTTTCAATTAATGGTTTAATTTTGAGTTGATTTTCTGTGGATTTTGGGTTTGATTTTGAGTTGGGTTTGAAATGGGTTTTGTTGATTTTGTTGATTGTGGTGATAGACCGGGTTCACGGATGACTTACCACGGAAAGGGCAGAGCAGAGAAGAGATGAGCGTGAGTGAGCTTCAGGGCTTTACGGCAGGCAGAGAGATGAGATGAGAGGAATTTATGGCAGAGCAGAGAGATGAATGAGGGACAGTGTGAGAACTGATGTTTATGGACCTTCAGGGTAATTTGGTAATTTGTGGAAGAGCCAACGGATACAGAATGCGCATTCAGCTTTTTGTTTATGGACCTCCTCAGCTCCATAACCTTGCGCGTTCCCTCTGCGTTATTGTGCCTTGGCCCAAAACGCAACTTTTTCCAAAAAGTTGCATTTTGGGCTGAACTAAACGCAAATAATCTTCAGCTTTTTGCAAAACATGGCTTTTTGGGCTCAAAACGCCCAAACAAATGGGCACTTAACAGCTAACTATCATGAATACTTTTCGATGCGGAAATTTCCTTTCTAGGTGAAGTGAGGCCCATTCTCAATTCTAATGTATGAAATTCCTAGTTTTCTACCTGAACTCTTGCATCAATAATTGTTCATCATAGACACTATAGAATATTACTTTGGTTGCTTTCTTAAAATTCTAGGATTGAAAACATGTGAAGTCAATCCATGCACTCACAAACGTTAGGGAATGCAAGCTTTGTGTAGAAGTCATGTACATTGTTTTACATTATTGTTGTTCTTGCTCATATGGTTTTCTAATCTTTTGTTAAGAACATGTCATTTGAACTGTTTATGTTAACTTCAATTCATTTGGTTTAATGTCTCTTGGGTGATTGAAATATTATATCCCCAATCCCATAAAAGCAAAAATGTCTTTACACATGTAATGAGAAAACCTTAAAACCTACATACATTATATAATTAAATGTAAAATAGAAAATTTACTAGTGGTACATTTCAGTCCATTTTCTTGTTTCATAATTCATTTTATCTCTTGACCTTACTTGAATAGGTTTTTAGTTATACACTTATTACATCAAGATGGCAACATAATATACAATATGGATTTGTTCAAAAAAAAAACAATTTCATTTGTCATTGATCAAGAAACTGTAAGCATAGATTATAATGTGGAATTTTGTCCTAACTAAGCCAGGTGACTCACTTTTCCCAGATTACAGGACAAATGAAACCAATATCATCTCTTAAAAAGTTCATGCATCAACCATTTGAGTAGGGCTTGTGCTTTTGTGCAATAGAGTGGCACTAAAATGTAGGGGTAGATATTGATTAAATAACTCTCTAATTTATTTATTTATTTTTCTATAATAATAACCATCTACTTTTGGTTTCATTTAGGATGACTATTGTGATATAATACGCACCCTATCTCATGACTACTTTTATGTCCAGTAGTCCTAGCATGCAGACATCACATGTTGGAGCAGGTGATGCAACCAGTTGCTCTGACTTCATTATTACTGGCATAGAGGAATTTCATTTCTTATCAGGGTCTTGCAATTCCCTGCTTTACAAGAAATGTGGATTACCAAAGAGAAAGTTTTACATGGGGTTGAATTAGTACAATTTATACACGTTCAACACCAAACCAAATTTGGTAATTGCTTATTAATAGGATGAGAAGATATCAATGGCAACAAATAAATAGGCTTTGCACTTGTATATATAGCTAGTCATGCTTAGTTCTTTAAAAATGCACAACTTTGGTCTTTTGCCGACTGGGTTTAGAGAATTTGAAAATTCTTGTTTGCTAGTTGTGGTGAGAGAGAGTTGTTTGGGTGTACTTGGGGCTTGGGTTTTGTGAGAGTGTTTTTGTCACTTTTATAATCTCCTTATTTTTTTAGTGAAACTTTATTCAGCACTGCCCGTGGATGTAGGCCTAAGGCCGAACAACGTAAATCTATGTTTTATGGGATGGTTTCTCCTATTTTTATACTTTTATTTCAAACAAACCCACTTTTTTTTTTCTTTTTTTTTTTGCTTCACTCATAACAACAACAAAAACAAAAAATAAAACAAAACAACCATCAAGGCCTCTACTATCTTAACATAAAGCATAATACTAAGACAGGAATGGAACTTCAAAATTTAGTTTGGAATCTATGCACTAGGGATAAAGGGTATTTAAGATGACAATGATTTATGGTGCCAATCTTTTACTTATTGAAAGTGTCACCCACCTCTAATTTTAGTCATTTTCTTAATGAATTAAACATGCAATTCTGATTTCTTATATTTGTTGGTTTTGCAATTACATGTTCTTTGCAGCTACTAATATTGTAGATGATGAAGAATGTTGGTGAATCAATCTCTATAGGCACATCTTAGTACTTGAATTAATGATAAGGAAAGTTAGGTGTGTATAGATGCCGAATTTTGTAATTCGACTTTCAATGCAATTGAATTTTTTAAAGAGATACTTTATTAGATGTTTGCAGATTCAAATATTTGATTTTGCAGCCATATATTGTCTACTAATTACATTTCACCATTTAGTAGCATAGCCAAAGTTTGTTTTTGAATTTCAGAAAATGAGCTAAAAGGTGTGGTTGGATGAAATGGGTAAAGGATTGTAAAATGGATTGGGCCTAAGCCCATGTTAGCAAGCCCACAAATATAGGAGCCCAATAGTCAAACAAGGGCAAGTTTATTAGAGTTTGGGGCCTAAGATTCTAATATGTAGTTCAATAGGTCCATGGGCATTTGGTGAATTGTAATCTTGCTTTTGTCTTTGGAGAAAGAATTATAAAATACAAGAACTCTATAAGTAGATTCTTGATGATTTAATATTTTTTTTTGCTTTGCATGATTATATCAAAGTTGCCATTGGTCATGTAATTTGACTCACTACTTAACTCATTACTTGACTCAATACTATATGAAGAAGAATCAAAGAATTTAAAATCAGCATCACACAGCTCAGAAAAATTTTCAGTTAAGATACTATCACTAAGATCAATCTCCTCCTTTTATTTGTTGCTGCAGTCCATGTCTGCCAAAGCAAGAATTGTGTCATTACAAATTCAAATGGACTTAATTAACTTTGAGAAGTTACCTAACTCACCCTCTAAACTTGCAAATTCATTACAACAACACTTGTAAAGGTATTAGCACGAGTATAAGCATAAGAAGTGCCATCCCCCATAAAAAATATTAGTACCAGTAGAAGCATAAGAGGTGCCATATAGATATCTTGTTGATTAAAATAAAAGTAAATGAGTGTAAACCAATTAGCCCTCAATTTTTTTTTTAAATATCTTTAAAATACTTAAAATAAATACAAAAATCTGATTAAATAAATTATCATTAATCACTTTATTATTAATTTTGTGTTAAAAACAAGTCTAATCACTATTATTATTAGTAATTAAATCTTTAATTAATTATTTATTAATTAGTATATTTAATAATTTTACTTAACTAATATTTTACCTAACCTAAATATACTTGTCAAGTAAAGAAATCTATAGTTTAATTAGTAGACACTAGAAACTAGAGATAGATAATGATATCTTACTAAAGATTTTTTTTTTTTTTTTTTAAATCCCAAATACTATAGGCACAAGCTACCGCTTGTGCCTCCACCCAGATCTTACTTTTTGTAATCATCAACTATCAATCATTACCAACCAAATCAAGAGGATTTCTCTTTTTCAAATATCTTACAATGTTAAAAGTTAAAAACTGATTAATGTTTTGGTCTGATGATAAAGAATTATCCTTAAGAGCGGATATCATAGGTTGAAACTCTTTTAATATATATATATATATATATACACACATACATACATACATATATATCTTACAATGTTTGAATTTGTAAAAATTGGTCCAAAATGTAGCTTACAGAATAACGTTAATGACGGAGTAATATCCTAAAGCATCCCACTTACTACAACTCATGTGTTGCACAAAAATTTCTTAGTCTTTCTTGTTTTTTAATTGGGGTATACAACAACAATTTGAGAAGTCACAGGAACTCTTTCAGGAGATTCTTTATGCTGTAGCATTCTTGTAGTATTTCCTTCCTTTTGAATGAAAATGCCAGTCTGATTCTTGCTTAAAAGCATAAAGACTTTCAAAATGATTGGAATCCTAGAAATGACCAATACTAAGCACTAATTAGGACGAGCAAAGAAAGCTTTCACCTAAATGACCATTTACCTTTAGCAACAGATATGGAAAATGACTTGAATAGACTGTTTAAAGGAGAGAGATTTAAAATAAAAATAATCTGTAGAATAAGATGTATATATACTAGATCACTTGACAAGGTAGTATATCAAATTTGGCTTCACTCTAAAACTGTTCTCTTTCTTCTGCTATTTCTTTTTTCCTTTTTTATTTTATTTTATTTACCCAAGTAAAAATGCTTATGAACTAATTTAGATAGCAAATCTAAATCATGTATTGATAAAATGGAGGATTAAATTTTTGAACATTGTTCCCCTATGTGGAAAATTTGGACAAGGAGGAATTCTAGGAACCTTGATGGGCTATGCATCCTTGGCTTGAAATTATGTCCTTGTTTTTTAAATCTTTTTATGACTGGATGAAAATTTTAGGCAATTTGCAGTGTATGTTTTTCTTTGGGTTTTCTGGATCTTCTAAATTTGAGATTGTAATTCTTTTTAGTAACTTCAGTACACTCCATAAGTGTATGAGTTGTACATCTTTTGTCTAAAAAAATTGGGGATTTTTTTTTTATAAGAAAAAAAATTTGAGGATTAAATTGAAACATTGTCAACTTCAAACATTTGGCATGAAACATTAATTCAATTGAAAAAAATTTAGTTTAGTTTCTACTTATTGCATTTTACCATTTAGCAGCATAGCCGAACTTCGTTTTTGAATATTATAAAATGAGGTACAAAGGTGTGGTCAGAATGAGAGAAGTCTGGTCAATTGGATTGGGCCTAAGGCCTTAATATCAAGCCCACAAAAATAAAAGCCTAACATTTGAATACTGACACCTTTTATTTCAGTTTGGTCCTCTAGAAACTAATGCACTCCAAGAGGTCAATGGGTACGATCCAAGAGTTGATCAAAATTCGGACACTTCAAGGGGCCCATGTGGATTGATTTGTGAGGGTTCATTATGGGGAGAGAGGTGGTGACTGGTCATGCAGCTGAACTTAACCTATAGATTTTTTGTCCAAACCCTTAAGGGATTTAATATTTGTATACATCATCGAGTAATAATGCTAATTGTTGTTGCAAGCGCATTGATTTTTTTTTTTGAGTTAGATATATGTTTGATATTTATAGTACATCCATTGGATGGTTGATTCACAAGAATATTGTGGCATCCAAGCATGATTTTCAGTTTGATGCTTTTTGCTCTGTAACCATGTGAATCATAGAATTAGTAATCATGCTACAATATAATTATAATATTTTATTTACTTTTATAACTCATTATTCACTTTAGAATATGCTTCACAACACTTTTTTTCACTTTCTCAATTCTCATTATTCCTGAAACATTTAGGGAAAGTGTCATTTCCTGAAATTTTAAGGGAGGTTGCTACAATTTGCACTTAAAAAGCTGTACTCTAGAATTTTCTTGTTACAATGAGTAATCATATATTTGGGAAGCACAATTTTTGTGCTCTTTGCACCATCAAAATGGGAAAAGCATATAAACATCTTTCAATTACTTGTTAAATAATTTGAAGCAAATATAAAAAAAGATGCGGAAGTGAGATAAGAAAGAGAGAACATAAAGAATTATGTGCTTAGGCGTGATGGCCTACATCAACAGTGTAAAGCCCTAGACAGCTATGATTACTTCTTCACTGTTTGTCACTACTTCTATGGTTGGAAGAACGTTATGAGACTGCATATATGTGTCATTATGGTTTTCAAAAGGGATCTAAACCACTTCTAGCATTAGACAACCCTTTCCCAATAGAGCTTTTTGAGAATCTTTTTGGTGAAAAATGAGCTTTTGCCCAATTACCAATTTCAATTACATGCACAAAAACTTTTACTTTCAATGATAATAATGATAGATAGATGCTCCGGACCTAGGATTTGAACTTAGGGGGAGCCCGAAGCAAAAGTGTCATTTCATACTAAAGTCATTTAAGTTCAGTTAAGAAAAAAAAACGATATATTTTAATACCAACTAATGTACCCTTTAGAATTATCACCATATGTATATATATATATTATATTTAATTTGTTTATAAATTAGAGCCCGACTTTTTTATTTAAGAGCTTTTAAAAAATGTAAATTCATATAATATATTTTTAAGGTCATAAATTCATATATCTAACTTTATAATATATTGCATAAGACAAATTTTGATTTCTATCGCAACTCATTAATATGAAAAAAATAAATAGACAAAAGGTAGGAAAAAGAAAGTTGTGGAGAAGTGAATCCCACGTGTAGAGTAGATGGACTCTTGGACAAAATACAATAGTAAAAACCACGAGTGTCTGACATTTTTGGCCGGATGCTTAAAGTAGATATAGGGAAAGTAAAAAAATCTCTTGAGAAAATAAAGAGACAGTGAGCTAGTGGAGAAATCAAAGTAGAAGAATGAAAATAATAGAGGAGGATTTCAACGAACTGGTGGAGAAATCTAAGCCAAAGAAGAAGAAAAAAATATAGGAGGATTTTAGTTGTTCAAATAGCAGACAACATCAACCATAACAGTATGACAATCCAAACAAGAAGAACTGAAGAAGCATAAGGATTCAAGTAAAGAACAATGCTGACAAGAGGAAGAATAAGAGTTGAGAGAGTGAAATTAATGGAAAGAGATTTAAATGGGTAAAATTGGGAATTTGTGATTTTTGTTTTGTTATTTCAGATTTGTGATATGATTATATTGTATATACTTTTTTGTTTAGACCAAAATTTTGTTCTATCTAAAGGTTTTTCTTGTTACAGGTTATTGACTGTTGTGATCTCTTTGGGCTGATTTGATGAAGTGGGGCTAAGATTTTGATGATGGGGGCCTAGAAATTTTTTTTTTTTTTAATGATAAAAAATGGCTTATTTGGCATGGTATCATTACCCTGACTCACTTAAACCTGAATTCTATTGCATGGGAACATCGAAACTACTTGAGGCCATCTATGTGGACAGCATTTTAAACTGAAGCGCCACAACTCGAACCACAATCCTCGGACTTGCAAGGGTGATGATTCAAGGAACTCTTATTATCAAGCTGCCACCCTTCCTACTAATTTTTTTTTTTCTTAAGGTCGAGGGGTGGCCCCTTTAGGCCCAATTCCGTCCCTGATACAAAGTCAAAGTCATAGGAAAAGCATGGTATTTAAGTTCTTAAGTAATACTTGACTAACAATGTCTGGCAAATTGATGCAGGAGACATGGGGGATTTTTATTTTAATTTAGTCTTATTAATCTTTGCGCATCAATTGTATTTTATTTTTTAGGTCTCAGTAGTTTATTAGGTTATTAGTATTTTATATTTGGAAGCAAGATTATTTTTGTAATAAGACAATTAGAGTTTCCTGCGCCAATTAGAATTACGATTTAATTTTACCTATACTAGTCGCAAATCCACACAATGCATGTGGATAAATAATTATTTTGTAACTGTAATATAATGTATAATTTGTTTTCTAAATTTTTTTGAAAATAATTTGTTCTTCATAAAAATTAAACACTAATTAAGTCTTAAATTGATTCTTTTTGTATGTTGCCTTTTTAAGTTTAACTCAAAAATTCATTTTTCTTCTTAATCTTTGGATTGAAAAGTATGAAATTTTATTATATTTGGGCAAAACTCTTTAGTTTTGAGTTTAAAAAAAAAATGTAATAAAAAAGATAAATATTCAAAAGTCCTATTTGGTCCACTTTGGTTTTGTTCAATCAACTTTGGTCCTTTTCGGTCTAGTCAATCCACCTGATCCTATTTTGTCCACTTCAATTCTATTTGGTCCATTCTGCCTACTTTGGTCCACTTTAGTCCTATTCAGACATTCGGTCCACTATAGTCCTATTCAGCCCAATCTATCCACTTTGTTTCTATTTGGTCCGCATTCGTCCTATTCAATCCATTATATCCACTTTGGTCCTATTTAGTCCAGTTAGGTCTTATTTGGTCCTACTTGTCCCTATTCGGTCCATTACATCCACTTTGTTCGTAATCTATCCCTTCATTCTTATTCGATCAACTTCAGTCCTATTCGGTCCTCATTGGTCCAATTCAGTCTATTTGTGGCCACTTTAGTTCATTTTTGTGCACCTACGTACAGGGAAAGTACATGTTAAGATCACTTTTCAATTGAAAGATGGAAAAAAATGGGTGGTTTTTATTTTTATTTTTTAAAGAATGTATCTGGACCGATGCGACACATGTTTTTGAAAATACATTACCTTTCCACCTGCACTAAAAGCACTTCAAACCCGCTCTCTTGATTTTCTCAAGCTCTTATACCGACCCTTTTGCCAACGACTATGGAAAAGGCTGAAGCAATCCTCTTTGGTGTAGCACAGAAGATGATTGCAAATCTGGCCTCCCAGATTTTCCAAGAGATTGGATCGCTCTGGGGTGTCAAAGATGAACTTGAAAAAAAATTTTAAAAAAACACTGTTTCCATAATTCAAGCTGTACTACTGGATGCAGCAGAGCAGCAGAATCATAACCATCAAGTCAGGGACTGGCTTGAAAAGCTCAAGGATGCAGTTTATGAAGCAGATGAGATGACTTGTTGGGTGAGTTCTCACTTCTCCATCGAAGCTTTACGACGAAGAGCTGCGAGTGGGAATAAATTCAAAAAAGAGGTACGCGCTTTCTTTTCAAGTTCAAATTCACTTGCTTTTTGTAGTAAGATGAATAGTAAAATGAAAGCAATGAGATAGAAACTAAATAAGATAGTGGAAGATAGGAAAAACTAAGCATTAAATATTGTCCCAATTTGATGAGTTTACCGGACTGGATTACTGACCTCACATCGCTTGAAACTCTTAAAATTTGTAAATGCGACCCTAATTTGACCTCACTCCCTAGCGGGATTAGTTGTTTAAGATCTTTACGGGAGTTGAGCATTGAAGACTGCCCCAATTTGAAGACTTTTCCGTACATTGAAGAGCTCACATCACTTGAAACTCTTGTAATTGTTAGATGTCCCAATTTAACTTCTCTTCCCGATAAGATTGGTTGTGTTCTATCTTTACAATCGTTAACAATTCAAAGCTACTCCAATTTAACGAATTTCCCAGAGTGGATTAGCAACTCCACCTCACTTAAATTCCATAAAATTGAAGGATTTCCCGACCTAACATCTCACCCAAACGGGATTAGCTGTCACAACTTTTTACGGACACTGGAAATTCGAGGCTGCCCCAATTTGACTACTTTGCCAGATGAGATAAGCAAGCTTACATCACTTCGATCTCTTGGAATTACTGAATGCCCCAATCTGACATCTCTGTACTCCGTAAATACCCAAATTACTCCTCCTACAAAACCATATCTTTCTTCTCATTCATATTTTTCATTTTTGATATTATGCAAAATGAATTTTTGATTTCATATGCAGAATATTTTACAATGTTGCAAAGGCAAACAAAGGGTTTGACAACACCATCACTCTCTGCCCAAAAACGCCTCTTGCATCCACCTCTGCTGCGTTTTCCACAACTGCCATATTGATGAGCTTGATAGCTCCTTTGGTTGGTAACCACACTATTTAGCCGTTTCTTTGAATTATCTAAATTTCTATTTGGTTGTTGAGAAAATGGAGGGAAAAAGAAAAAGATTATGGACTTTTTTTTTTTTTATTGATTTTCAAATAAATAAAGAAAATTTTGAGGCAGGAAAGTAATAAATTAGCTTTCTTTTAATATAAGAACAGTATACTAAACCATGGTATATAATTGTATTGGATTGGATTCACTTTAGTGAAGATTCTAAGGCTTTCTAATAATGAAAAATCATAGACTTCTGTAGAATTTCTTGTTGAATTTTAATTGATTTGTCAGCAACCAAACTGTTGAATATTGAAGAGGATAAATTAGTAATGGGCCTGACGGGCCGCTTTCCTGACGGCCCATCCTTTGCGGGCCCAGTAAGAATGGGTCGTAAATCTGCAAAACCTTAATAGAGTCCTAGTACGAGTCGGAGTTCTAGAAGATGCTTCATTAATGAGTCTCTTCATAAAGAAATAACTTGGTAAGTACGTTTATTATCCTACAAAGAAGGGATTCCGCGATCTCTTCTCAAAAAAGACTCCTATAAGGAAAAGACTTCTACTCCAAGAAGGTGAGTTCGACTCTCGACGACTATAAAAGCCCTGATACCCTCACAAATCAAGGGACGCATAATTTACCCTCTCTAGCACTCTAGAGTTGTGAGAATATTTCTAACTTAATCTTCGGAGGGTATTCGGCCGGCACCACACCGGTGCTCTACGTAAGGTTTTCTTTTCTCTTTGCTGTGTAGGTTCGCATTCGTGCTCGTGGGAATCGTGTGAACTCATTGGTGAAATTCTTGACTTCATCAGTTGGCGCCGTCTGTGGGAAACTATTGATTATACGTGATTCATAAACCGTATTATCACTTCCCGGACAGAAGAGTTGCATGGTACTCACACGCTCGATGGCAACCACAAACGACGTTCAAGGAGAAGAACCCCCCACGACCACCCTCGACAGACAAGTACGAACTCTCGCTGCGGCCGTAGAGCGCCTCACTAAGCAAAACCATGACCTGGAAGAACAGCTGCGCCAAAAGAACGCAGCACCAAACGACTTACAGGAGGACCAAGAAGGGACCAGCGCTGCAAGAAGAAACCAGGAGAGAGTTGAAGCTAGCCACGCCACGACAAGGACGGAGAGACAGAACGTGAGCATGCCATCCCTCACGGATGCGACTCCTCCACACTTCGTCGCAGAGATGCAAGCAATGAGAGAACAGATGGAGGTTATGATGAACGCGCTCAAAGGGCGAGTGTCTAGTGATCTTGACGACCTAGTCAATCGCACTGATTCGCCCTTCACCGCGGCTGTGAACTCCTTCCCCCTGCCGCACAAGTTTCGGATGCCGAATATTGATAGTTATGACGGACTGAAAGACCCTCTGGATCATCTAGAGACGTTCAAAACATTGATGCACCTTCAGGGGGTCGCGGATGAAATAATGTGCAGGGCTTTCCCCACCACGCTAAAAGGAGCCGCCAGGATCTGGTTCAGTCGGTTGACGCCGAACTCTATCACCACATTCAAGGAGTTAAGTGCCCAATTCACGTCCCACTTCATTGGGGGACATAGGTACAAGAAATCGACGGCTTGTCTGATGAGCATCAGGCAGCGGGAGGACGAGACATTGAGATCCTACATAGCCCGTTTCAACAAGGAGGCACTCTCGATAGACGAAGCCGACGACAAGATACTGGTGGCAGCCTTCACGAATGGGTTGCGAAAGGGTAAATTTTTGTTCTCTATATACAAAAATGACCCGAAAACCATGACGGAGGTCCTCTACAGGGCAACGAAATACATGAATGCGGAAGATGCGTTACTGGCAAGGGAAGATATGCCGAGGAAGAGAGAACGACAGGAAGACACCCGGCAGGACCAAGAGCGGAAAAAACTCAAAACTGGGGACCGAAGGGACGACCGACGATCCAAGCCCCAAGGAAGAAAGTTTACGAGCTTCACGCCATTGAATACCCCAGTAGACCAAGTCCTAATGCAGATTAAGGACGAAGAGGCTCTAACCTTTCCAGGAAAGCTCAAAAGCGATCCAAGCAAGCGATCCAGAGACAGGTACTGCCGTTTCCACCGCGACCATGGACATGATACGTCCGATTGCTACGATTTGAAACAACAGATTGAAGCCCTCATCAGACAAGGGAAATTACAGAAGTTTGTAAGAAAGGAGAGGACGGATCCCCCGCCTCAAGAACAGCAACCCCGAAGGGAGAATGAACGACCAAGACCCCCAGTCGGAGACATAAGGATGATAGTAGGTGGAACTACGACAGCAGGTTCGTCCAAGAAGGCCCGAAAAACTTATCTCCGAATGGTCCAAAATGTTCAGCTGACGGGCTCGGTCCAAAAGATGGCCCGTAGGGATAGCCCAATCATCGGATTCTCGGAAGAAGATGCACGACGACTTCATCATCCACATGACGACGCCTTGGTCGTCACCCTACGAGTCGAGGAGTATAACATGCACAGAGTGTTGGTCGACAATGGCAGCTCAGCGAATATCCTATACTATCCCACGTTCCAGCAGATGATGATTAGTAAGGAACGACTGATACCAACAAACGCACCCCTGGTGGGGTTTGGAGGGACGAGAGTATTCCCATTAGGAGCAATCACACTTTCGGTGACGGTAGGAGATTATCCCCAGCAGATCACACGAGACGTGACATTCCTTGTAGTAGACTGCTCATCCGCATACAACGCTATCATCGGACGACCTACTCTCAATGCATGGAAGGCGGCAACCTCAACATATCACCTGATGATTAAGTTCCCCACAGAATACGGGGTTGGGGAATTACGAGGGAATCAGGTGGCTGCCCGTGAATGCTACTTGGCCATGATAGAGATGGAGGATCAACAGCAGGCAATGTGCATAGAAGAACAGCGACTTACAGCCGAACCCGTCGAGGAACTGGAAGAAGTCGCTCTGGACGAGTCAAGACCTGAACGAACGACAAGGATAGGGACCTCAGCCAGTCAGCCCGTACAGCAGGCCCTCAAAGCGTTCCTCAGGATGAACCAGGACGTCTTCGCTTGGAGTCACGAAGATATGCCCGGGATCAGTCGCTCAGTCATGGTCCACAAGCTGAATGTGAATCCCAATTTTTCGCCCGTAAGACAGAAAAAGCGAGTCTTCGCTCAAGAACGGGACAAGGCAATAGCAGAAGAAGTAAAAAAGCTGCTCGAAGCAGACTTCATCCGAGAGGTATATTACCCCGACTGGTTGGCAAACGTCGTGATGGTCAAAAAAGCGAACGGAAAATGGCGAATGTGCGTCGACTTCACGGACCTCAACAAGGCATGCCCAAAAGACAGCTATCCATTACCTTGAATAGACACTCTGGTGGATTCAACGGCAAAGCATCAACTCTTGAGCTTCATGGACGCCTTCTCGGGCTACAATCAGATCAAAATGGACGAAGCTGATCAGGAGAAGACCTCCTTTGTCACAAGCCAAGGGCTTTTTTTGCTACAACGTAATGCCGTTTGGGCTCAAGAATGCAGGAGCGACATACCAAAGACTAATGAATAAAATGTTCGTGCACCAAATTGGAAGGAACGTACAGGTGTACGTCGACGACATGCTTGTTAAAAGCCTTTTGGAACAAGACCATCTTAAAGACCTGCAGGAGACGTTCGACACCCTCAGGTCGTACAACATGAAGTTGAATCCGAGTAAGTGCGTGTTCGGAGTGACGGCGGGGAAGTTCTTGGGATTCATGGTATCCCACAGAGGAATTGAGGTTAACCCAGAGAAAGTACGGGCTATCATGGAGCTAAAACCGCCAAAATCGGTGAAAGAGATGCAGAGCTTGAACGGAAGAATCGCAACCTTGAACAGATTCGTCTCCAAGGCGACGGACAAATGTCTACCATTCTTCCGCACTTTAAGAAAGGCCTTCGAATGGACGGAAGAATGTCAAGCCGCGTTTGAGAGCCTGAAAAAATACCTCGCCTCTCCCCCACTCCTCAGCCCGGCCGAACCAGGAGAAGAGCTTTACCTGTACTTAGCAGTCTCACAAGCAGCCGTGAGTGCGGCCTTAATAAGAGAAGAACAAGGCTCTCAGTTGCCCGTCTATTACATAAGTAGGGGCTTTCGGGGGGCAGAAGAAAGATACCCCCAGATGGAGAAGCTGGCCTTCGCACTAATAACTGCAGCTCGAAAGCTCAAGCCTTATTTCCAGGCACATACCATTGTGGTCTTGACGGACCAACCCCTGAAGAGAGCCATGAGCAGCCCGGAGGCTGCAGGACGAATGGCTTTGTGGGCAATAGAATTGGGTGAATTTGATGTACAATATCGCCCGCGAACTGCAATAAAAGGCCAAGCCGCAGCAGACTTTATTGCCGAGTATACCAAGTTAGACGATAAAGGGGCAGACGCACTCAGAGAGTGGAGTATCCATACGGACGGATCTTCAAACAAGCAAGCTGGAGGAGTTGGAGTGGTAATTCAATCCCCGGACGGGGACAAAATCGAATGTATGATTCGATTAGATTACGCAACCACAAACAATGAGGCCGAGTATGAAGCATTAGTGGCAGGATTGGACCTCGCGGTAGCAGCTGGCGCTGAAGTCATGGTCATACATTGTGACTCCCAGGTAATAACAAGTCAAATTAACGGCATTTACGAGTGCAAAAATGAAAGGATGAAGAAGTACCTAGAAAAGGTAAAGAGTCGAATCAACGGCCTCAAAGTGCGCTTCATTCAAATCCCACGGGAGGAGAACGAATGCGCCGACCGTCTGGCAAAAGCAGCATCAGCAGAGTCCACGATAGTCCCTGATCAAGTATTGACGTTCATCCAAACATCCTCAATTATTGACGACGGACTAGAAGTGCGAGAGGTTGGTTCGGAGGCCGATTGGACCGCGCCACTTTTGGCCTACCTAAGGAATGGCACACTCCCCGAGGGAAGAGAAGCAGCTAGGAAGCTAAGGGTCCAAGCATCGCGGTTTGTACTAATCAAAGACATCTTATACAAAAGGGGATTCTCACGTCCACATCTGAGATGCTTAAATCACGACGAAGCCAGTTACGTAATGAGAGAAGTCCACGAAGGTATCTGTGGAAACCATTCGGGTTCTCGATCGTTAGTGCACAAATTGATCCGAGCAGGGTACTACTGGCCAACAATGCAGAAGGACGCACAAGGATATGTCAAGACATGCGACAAATGCCAAAGGTTCAGTAATCTAATCAGGCAGCCAACAGAGGAGTTGACACCCATGACGGCCCCATGGCCCTTCGCACAGTGGGGACTAGACATCATGGGCCCTTTCCCAACCGCACTAAGACAACTAAAGTTCCTGGTAGTCGGCATCGACTATTTCACTAAATGGGTGGAGGCAGAGGCCCTGGCCACCATCACGGAGAAAAACATCCGAAGTTTTGTGTGGAGAAATATTATCTGTCGGTACGGGATACCAAGAGTACTCATCTCTGACAACGGAAAGCAGTTCGACAACTGCGCATTCAGGAACTTCTGTTCAGAGCTGGGCATCAAGAACCATTACTCCTCCCCCGCACACCCTCAGGCCAATGGACAAGTGGAAGTCACGAACCGAACCTTGCTCAAGATTATCAAGGCACGGCTCGAGGGGGCAAAGAGCATCTGGCCTGACGAGCTACCAAGTGTCTTGTGGGCATATCGCACAACTATAAGGGTACCTACAGGAGAAACGCCGTTTCGGCTAGCATATGGGACGGATGTGGTCATACCTGCAGAGATAGGACTTACAAGCTATCGAGTGGAGAATTACAGTGAGGATGACAATGACGAAGCCATGCGGTTGCAGCTGGATTTGGTGGACGAAGTCCGAGCTACGGCAGAACAGAGGTTAGCACGATACCAGAACCTGATGGCAAAATACTACAACTCCAATGTCAGACAGAGAGACTTTCAGATCGGTGACCTAGTGCTGAGAAAAGTAATGGGAGCTGCTAGAGACCCTTCTCAAGGAAAACTCGGCCCCAACTGGGAAGGACCATACAGGATCTCATCATGGCACAGAAAAGGGACCTACCATCTTGAAACCCTGGACGGGCAGAAGCTACAGCACCCGTGGAACACAGAGCACCTACGGAGATACTACCAGTAGAGGCGATGACGTGAAGCACAACACCTATCTTTTTATTACTGGTTATTTTCAAGTTTTTTGTTTTGCTACAATAAGCCCAACGGGCACGATTTTTACTTCGGTTTTCTGCTACATTATAGCCTAACGGGCACAATTTTTATTCCGGTTTGCTACGGTATATTTTTAAGCCCAAGGGGGCAAGAATTTCCTACAAATGCATGATTTTTTCTGAACCAACTATGCCTACAAAAGCTCTGAAGTCCATCAAATGGACGGACAAAGTCCACAAAGTGGACGGATATCCTATGAGGACAGTCAACAAATCGTAAGTCCATAAAATGGACGGATAAAAGTCCATAGAATGGACGGACAAAGTCCACAAAGTGGACGGATATCCCCAGGAGGGATACAATCTTAAGTCCGCAACATAGACGGACAAAAGCCCCAAAGGGGATAAAATCATAAGTCCATAAAATTGGACGGATAAAAGTCCATAGAATGGACGGACAAAGTCCACAAAGTGGACGGATATCCCCAGGAGGGATACAATCTTAAGTCCGCAACATAGACGGACAAAAGCCCCAAAGGGGATAAAATCATAGGTCCATAAATTGGACGGATAAAAGTCCATAAAATGGACGGACAAAGTCCGCAAAGTGGACGGATATCCCCAGGAGGGATACAATCTTAAATCCGCAACATAGACGGACAAAAGCCCCAAAGGGGATAAAATCATTAGTCCATAAAATGGACGGATAAAGGTCCATAAAATGGACGGACAAAGTCCACAAAGTGGACGGATACCCCCAGGAGGGATACAATTTTATGTCCGCAACATAGACGGACAAAAGCCCCATAGGGTTTAAAATCACAAGTCCATAGAATGGACGGATAGAGTCCACAAAGTGGACGGACATCCCCAGTAGGGATGGAATCTTATGTCCGCAACATAGACGGACAAAAGCGCCGTATGGGTTAAAATCTCAAATCCATAGAATGAACGAACAAGTTCACTAGGGTGGACGGATAGAGTCCAAATATTTGGACGGACATCCCAGACAAGGTCATAACTCTAAATTGGACGGGTCCAACAGAATGGGCAGTTCCTCCATGTTAAAAACCTTATCATAAGTCTTATGACGGAAATCCCCAATAATACAGTGAACGGATAAGAACTAAATAGATGAAAGTCGTAAAGGTTATCCAAACATCAAACCAAAAAGGTGGACGGACTCCTTTATTAAGGTCAACATTTAAATAGGGAGCAGTTCCTTAGGCCGACGGCTCCAATACGTAATTCCATAAACCAAGCAAGTAAAAAGGTGAAGTGACAAAGTAAAAATGCAAAACAGGTACTGACGGACAAAATACCCATTAGAGGGAAATGTTTGTACTACAAAATGAACGGAGCCAGGAACTGTTTTCCAAATATTTTTACATAAAAAAAAAAAAAAAAAAACACAAAGGAAAAATTAGATTGGCGTCTCTTTCTCTTCTTCACGGTTGATCTTGCTGGCCTTAGATCCACTCTCAACGGTCTGATGATCAGCACGGGCACTTTCGCCATCCTTGGGATCATTTTGAGGGATCGGTTGATCTTCTGGAGCATTGACGGGGGGGTTCTCTTCAAAGAGCTCATCCGTATTTTCAGAATCTGCTGGACGGGTAGAAGTGATTTCTTGAGCATTGACGTTGACGGACGAAACGTCAAAGTTTGGATACAATACCTTCACTTGACGGATGGCCTCATCAAAACCCTCATTAAAAGAGTCTCCGAGCTTGGATAGTAGGGCGTCCGAATCACGGAACTCTTGGACGGCTGTCTCCTTTGCCAGACAGACTTCTTGCTCTTTCTCTTGGATGATTATCCTCATTTCCTCCGTCAGCTTGAATAGCTCATTCCGGTCCGTCTCAAGCATTTTAAACTTCTTCTCCTGGGCGACCTTCCAAGTCTTCAGCTCATGAAGCTCTTCCTCCGTCGTCTTAGCTTTATCCCGTAGACGGTTAAGGGTCGTCTCGTGGTGAAGACACCGTCCCATGAGTCCCTTCACCATGACCACAGTCTGAAAAGACGGAGATATCATAGAGTAAGAAGTAGCCTTAAGACGGAGAAAAAATAAACTGATATTGGTAAGACGGATATTACCTGAGCAATACTGAACAAACTTGTCTCACCCATGGCCTCCGTTGAGTGATTGCCCAAGTCTTCATAATCCTCGGACGTGAGAAGTGAAGATAGCTTTTCCAGAGCATAGCTAGCGTCATCCCTAAGGAGTGGAGGTGGTTTCTTGGGCTCTGACGACGGACCCTTCATCAGCCCTTTACCGGCCCCGTGTTTGGTTGGGGCGACCGTCTTGGCACCCTCCGCCATTAGCCCCACGATTGGCTCCAAGGGGACCTTAGGTTTTTTAGTAGGACGGTCACCCTTCGTTGGCTGTTTTCGCTTTGCTGAAGCCGTCACCGTCGTGTCCTTTGACTCCATGGCTTTGGCCGTCCTATTCTTTACGGCGTTGGATCAAATAAGCGCTCTTCTTTTTGCTATATCCATTTCTGAAAAACATGAACGGATAAAATTAGCTTCATACCTGACGGACTTAACATCTAAGCAGTAAATGATTGACGGACTTACGCTGACGAATCCTTTTTTCGTACTTGATCGCTTTGGGTGAAGGCGCAGGTCCGTCGCAGTACCAACAAATTGTGTCTAGATTGACCAATTTCGCCCAAGTCCTTTCTTCTGGTGACGTCTTGTTGAAAATCCTTTCCAGAAAACTGAACTCCTCGATACTAATTTGAGGGCGCCGTCTGACTGCATGAAATTAGGACGGTTAGGGGAGTTTTGACATTAATTACACGGTTTAAATAAAGGACCTATAACTGGGACGGACTCATACCATTCTCAGATAGTATTCCCCATGTAGTATCGACGGGCATATGGTCCGTCTCTCCTGGACGACACATCCATCCGTCACCCTCTAAGAAAAAATATCTACTCTTCCAGTCTCTGTTGGAGTCTGGTGTTTCATATATAACCTTCAGCAGAGAACTCCTAGGTACAAAACTGTAAATGCCCCTAGACTTGTCAATTTTGTCTGGACGGTAGCAATGTAAGAACTCTCTTACCGTCAACCTTCTTGCTCTGTCTGACCAAGCCCCGTATAGAATCTCCATTGCAAAGAAGACTCTCCAGGCGTTTGGGGAGATTTGGTTGACGGACAAACCCAAATACTCTAACAACTCACGGTGAAGGGAGCTCAGTGGGAATCTGAGTCCAGCCTTCAACATTTGCTCATATATTCCAACACCGTCCACCCCTTCATAGTAACATTTCTCTGATTTGTAAGGTAGACGGATTGGAATGTGATCAGGAATCTGGTAGTTGTCCCTGAGAGTCTTGAAGTGGTTCTCTTTAATGGTTGATATAAAATCGTTAACCGTCCACTCCGGCAGCAGGACGAACCCCCTTGGTCCGCCGGCCCTTACAACGGGTTCTATTTGTGGCTCCTCGCTACCGTCAAAATCTACTTCAACCAATTCCATATCCTCATTTGTTGAGGACGGAGAAGAGGCGGACGGACTCCTATCACCACTAGTATTTCCTAGGTCTTTATAGCCTGATGGGTATGCATCCTCATAGCCCTCCCCATCACGGACGAAAGATTGGTTACTCGACGCACTAGACATTACCTAAACTTAAGACTGACTCCTCTATAAATGGTGACGAACGTATGAAGTGTGGAATAAAAATCTGACGGACGAACTAAATGACAAAAAGTACTTACCCGTCAAAAAAAATTTGAACGGAGAAAATTTGACGGATGCGAGTAACTAGGCAGCAAAGTCTGACAAGGATGACGGAGGGAGCTCTGATCGAAGAATTTCTGAGCAATGATGAGAAATGAGGGGTAATGGCTTGATATTTATAAAGAGATTGCGCGGTAGACGAGGCGACGCCTCGATCCAAGACAATGATCAAGCGAATGATGACGCGTGTCATACTGTCAGGTTGGAATTACGCTCTTAAAATCCATTTATTCACGGAGTTCTTTGACCGACATAAACTCTTACCCGACATAATTCTTTCTCGCCATACTTAGTGACCGTTATGACTGGTTACCGTCAGGCCCCAGCCGTCTTTTGTCACACCGCGAGCCCATTAAATTCTGACGGACTCACGGTGTAAGGGGGCAACTGAAGAGGATAAATTAGTAATGGGCCTGACGGGCCGCTTTCCTGACGGCCCATCCTTTGCGGGCCCAGTAAGAATGGGTCGTAAATCTGCAAAACCTTAATAGAGTCCTAGTACGAGTCGGAGTTCTAGAAGATGCTTCATTAATGAGTCTCTATATAAAGAAATAACTTGGTAAGTACGTTTATTATCCTACAAAGAAGGGATTCCGCGATCTCTTCTCAAAAAAGACTCCTATAAGGAAAAGACTTCTACTCCAAGAAGGTGAGTTCGACTCTCGACGACTATAAAAGCCCTGATACCCTCACAAATCAAGGGACGCATAATTTACCCTCTCTAGCACTCTAGAGTTGTGAGAATATTTCTAACTTAATCTTCGGAGGGTATTCGGCCGGCACCACACCGGTGCTCTACGTAAGGTTTTCTTTTCTCTTTGCTGTGTAGGTTCGCATTCGTGCTCGTGGGAATCGTGTGAACTCATTGGTGAAATTCTTGACTTCATCAAATATCATTATCATGTCGAAATTCTGCTTTGTTTTTGTTTTTTTTAAAAAGTAAATGCTTTTTGTTCTGTTAACAATAATGATGGGGATGTATAGCTTGGATACTTCTAGGATTTCGGAAGCTGATGTAGGTAAGGTACTTTGTTAAAGTCATCTATAATCAAAGCTTATTGAATATTTTGGAATAGTTTCTGCATGGGATTTCTGATTTGAGGCATTCAACACTATAGTGGTCAAATTAACCCATTTGCTTCTTTATCAAAGAAAAATCCTAGTACTTATTACAAAGTCAGCTTAAAATTGCTCCTGTCCGAGAGTTAGGAGGGGATGAATCTGATTAGTCTTTGACGTGTTCAGATATATACATAATTATCAATCAGCTCTTTTTGAAAACTCAGATACTTTTATGAATCATTTTTGGTAGTACCCATTCTATGTAGCCTGTTTTTGAATTATCTTATTATATCTATGTCTGGTTGCTGAGAAAATGGACGAAAAAATGAAATAATGTAACACTTTATAGAGTTATAGTCTTTTTTTTATAAATATAGAACATTTTAAGGAAGCAAGTTATAAACTGTCTTAATATTTATTTTGGATTTCCAGTATACAGGAACTATATATTCAACCATCTTATATAATTGAATTGGCCTCACTGTTTTGGTTTTTGAGGTTTTATGATATTGAAAAATCCTAGACTTTTATAGAATTTCTTGTTTTAATTGTTTCAGAGTTTTGCTTTGATTGGTTATTTTTATTTTTAAAAAATACATACTTGGTGTTTTGTTAACAGTTAAAATGGGATTAAGCATCTTGCAAATGCTGATTATCTAAAAATGTTGAAGAATTTTCTGTGGAAATATGGTGATGGGATGTATCTCTTTGATGCTTTTAAGATTTGGGAAGTTGATGTAGCTAAGGTACTTAGTCAGAGTCATCTGCAATCAAATGTTATTGATTGGAATAGTAATATAGTATTTCCATGGGATCTATGATTTGTGGAATTCAACAAAGAAAAAAAAGATTGTTGTTTTTCTAGCTATATGGGTCCCAAAGAATTTTTTTTCAATAAAGCCCAGATACTGATTAGTATTTTTTTTCTTCATGCTTTTCTTATTAATTTCCAGTTATGCTTACTTGTGCTGGCAGTGAACCTCATTGTATTAGTGAAGTCTTGGATTTGGGCAAAAGTGTTCCAGAAGTTCCATTCCAAATAGCACTTATTTTGTAAATGCTTTTCCATACAAAAATATGCTTTCAAGTCAAGGTGAAGTCGAGACCCTTTCTGAATTATATTGAGTGAAGTTCCGAGTTTATACCCTAGCTAATGAGCTCTAGCTCAACTGGCATCTCCTTCACTTACAAGTCCTAGGTGGAGGTTTAGGTTTGTGTATTTTCTTAATCCAAATTGTCTGACAAATGGATTTAAGAAAAGCATGCATCTTTTCCTTCTAAGGGATGTTTCATTGATCAGACTGTGTATTCTGTGTCATTATATAGTTTTTTTTTTTTTAATTGACAAGGAACCCCCTCAAGGTATGGTATGGGCTAGTGGGACCACCCCTGAGGGATAAAACCCCAAATGCCTACACATTCACACTAAGCAGGTATCGGGTAAATTGAAAAATGCCTCAGCTACAAGTCTAACCAGAGACATATAGGTTTATAGTTAGTTTAGGCACTCTCCCTTACCACTGAGGCACCCTGGGTAGGAGTTGAGTCTTATATAGTTATTTGGCTTGTACTTATATTGGATTTTGATAGTCCTCCTTTGGATTAGTTTTTATTTTGTTGATTATAGATGAGAAAAACCTTCCCATCTGCATGCATATTATTTAATGTAATGAAAAATGAAAAATATACCAGTGCTTCATTTTATTCAATTTTCTTGAATAATTTTTAGTTATACAATGATTACCTAGGAATGGAAATATATATTGTATGTGTTACAGAAACAATTTTCATTTGTCTTTCATTGAGTAATAGTGTTCATGGAGACAATGTTGATGTGTTTTTTTCCTGATTGACTCACTTTTTCAGGTTACATTAAAGGAGCCAGCGATATCATCTCTTAAAACTGTGACATTACTGCTCAACATTAGAAGAGCCAGCATAAATTTTCATTAGCTATCAATGATCTTGCAATTCCCAGCTGTACATGAAATGAGGATTACGAAAGAGAGAGAGTGTAGCAGTGAGATAAGACAGAACTGCCTTTCAATGGAGGGTGATTAAGATCGCAAAATGATCTCTGCCACTGATCTTTCTCCTTTTAGGAGTGTCATCTATAACAGTTGATTTTGGCACTGATCTTCATTGCTTGTTCACTGTTGCAGGAAGGTACATTATGTGTATTTCATTGGTTTCTTGTATCTTCTTAATTTTTCATAAATTCAGTCTTGGTGTATCTTGGTAAGCCATCTATAACAATATCTCATTTGAATTAATCATGAGGAGAATTAGGAAGATCTATATACAAGGAGGCCAATTTTTGTAATCAGGTTTCACTGTAAGGGAATTTTTTTTAAGAGTTACTTAATTTATGTTTGTAGATTTAAAATTTTATGCAATTAACCATATTCACTTTATTTTTGCTGCATATGAAATTCTTTTAATTCAACAATCCTGCTTGCCTACTGTTTACCATTTAGCTGCACGTATTGAACCAATTTCTTTCTTCCGCAGAAGTTCCAATGTCTCCTTGTGATTGAAGTTTTACTAAAAATCATCCATCTATTTCAGAAGTTCACAATTTTGTTCCTTGCACTAGAAAAATGAGAGAAGCGTATAAATGTCTTCCAATTGCTTTGATTTTATTCAAGAGTTTAAGTTTGGAAAAACAATCTACCATTTATTGCCAAAAGAAGGCATTGTCTCAGGCTCTATTTTATTGAAAATTCTTGTGCTTCCCCTGTCTCTCAAGTATATATCGTTGGACTCTCACAATGGAATATATGAGATGTAGAATTTCATTTCAGCCCTTCAATTTGGAGCATATTGAAATGTTTAGTTGATATGCGTTTGTGTTTCTCTCTTTGCTGGAATGATGCCTCTAGCATGCTAAAGATTTATCTTTGTGTCGTCAACAAGCATTTTGATGTTTATGGCTAAGATATATCACATTCTTGATCTGAATCATTTGTTCAATTCATTAAGTACATATGTGAATTCTGTTCACAGTGGGATAATTTTACAGTTTTCTTACCCCACCCCCCCCACCCCCACCCCAAAAAAAAAAAAAAAACTTCTATGAGTTCAGGTTGATTTCCGTTTGGGTATTAGATATGACCTTCAAATTTATACACAGACAGGTGGATATCAGAGAATATGGATCTGTTACTGATAAGCAACTTGCTGCATCAATGCTCTTTAAGGAACAAGATCTATGAATCTGTCTACCGCTACAAAGGTATTGCATTTTATCAATTGATCGGAGCTTCTGCTGCCCCTAGTAATCCTAATCTCTCTCTCTCTGAACTGTCTGTTTCTGCTTGTTATGCTGGCAGCAGGTGACCTGACTAAGCAACTTTCAGAATCATTCACACCTGATGATGCTGTCATGTTTGGTTCACAATCAATTTGATCACAATTTTTCATTCCATGACCACTGTCCTTCAATGGTTATGCTCTTTATCGTCATTTTTCCTTTTGAAAACTGCCTTTATTTTAAGTATGAAAAAAATGTTGGTTAGGGTGGAGTGGGGTGGTCTGGTTTAAAATTCCATGTAAAATATGTCAAAATGAAGAAATTACTCAGAATCTAGATTTTCCTTGGAGATGAGAGTAAAGAATGATGTAGCTGTGCACCATCCCAACCTGCCACTACTTATATTGTCAACATGTAGTTCATTCATGACTCTATGGTCTTTGATTGTTGCTTTTGTTGCAGGAGTTTCCAAAAAATTCATCAGTTGAGGCTGATACAACAAATGAAATATCCATTGCAGAGTGCAGACCTCTTTCACTTCATTCCCAATATGCCGTCTTCTCCATCTGTGCCCCATGTTATCAGCAATGGGTAGCTTTTGGAAACAGTAACCTCTCACTCTGTGTTTTGAGAAGAAATATGTATGTGAATGGTGAAACAAGAGTGTATTAACTTCCTGAATTTCTTTATCATTTTTTTTTTATCTAAGATAAAGACAGTCTGAAAAGAAAATGAACGATTTTATAAAAATGACCAAAAGTTATTTGTGAATCTGTATTAACCTAAATCAATGCAGTGACAAATTTCAGAAATATTAAGATTGATTATCTTGGGTTATGTTCCATTGATTAGACCCCATACATTTATGTCTTTAGTTATTAGGTGACTCCATGTGTTTCAAGTCTTAGTTATTTGGCCTGTAGTTGCACTGGATTTTATTTGTTCTCCTTGGCGGTTATCTTCACTGTTGTTGAATGTGGAATTCCTTAAATGAAATCTTTAGCTTTCAAAATCTTGATTGGTTGATTTGAGCAGACATGTATGGTTTCTAGATTTTAGTGATGTCATGGTTGTACTCTCCAAGTTGAGTTGCTTTCTTAAAATTTTAAGATTTACATCTTGGTTTTTGAATCCATGCATTCACCAACTGTAGGGAATGCAAGCATTGGGTAGAAGTGATTAGCTTGCTAATATGGTTTTTAAAACTTTTCTTGAGAAGATTTCATTTGAAGTGTTTGTGTTGAGTTCGACTCGTTTGGCTTATTGTCAATGAGTGAAACATCATCCTCCCGATCTCATGATACCGAAAACTTCTTTACAGGTGTAATGTGAAAACCTTAAATCTGCATACATGTTAATTAAACAGAGCTTACAAAATTTTACCAATTGTAAATTTCATTCCATTTTCTTGTTTCATATCACCTCGACCTTGCCTGAATAGGTTTTTACTTATAAACTGAACCCCTTAAGATGGAAACATACACTACATGGAGTAGATCAAAAATTTTCATTTGTCATTGATCAAGAAATGTTGAGCATGGATTATAATATGTACTTTTGTTCTAACTATGTTTGGTGACTCTCTTTTCTCAGGTAACATGACAATTGCCACCAATATGATCTATTAACAATGTGAATTAGTAGCTGCATCAACAACCTAAGTAGGACTTGTGCTTTTGTGCAATAGATTGGCACTAAAACGTACAGGTAGATATTGATTAAATAACTGTCAACCTTTGGTTTATTTTAGAATGACTTGTGATATAATATGCGACTTTTCTCATGGTTACTTTTACTGTCCAGGCATGCAGACATTTATGTCACATGTTGGAGCAAATGATACAACCTGAGCAGGAAAATTTTCATTTGTTATCTGTCTTTCAATTCCCTGCTTTACAAGAAATGTGGATTACCAAAGAAACAAAGTGTTAAATGGCTGATTTAGTTGTGTACACATGTTCAACACCTCACCAAATTTGAGTCAAATTTGGTGATTGTTCATCAATAGGCTGAGACGATATCCATAGCAAATATCCATTGCACTTGTGTATATAACCAGCCATGCCTAGTTCTTTAAAAGACACAACTTTGGTCTTTCGTAGACCAGGTTTAGAGAATTTAAAAATTCTTGTGGTGTGCTAGTTGTGGTGAGGGAAAGTTCTTTGGGTGTAAATGGGACTCGAGTTTTGTGAGTGTTGTATAAATTTTGTAATCTCCTTATTTTCTTAGTGAAACTTTTTCTTGGATGCTGCCTGTGGATGTAAGCTAAAGGCCGAACTACATAAATCTTTATGTTTTTTGTGTGATTGTTTCTTTTATTTTTCTATTTTTATTTCACATAAAAAATTGCTTAATTGATGTCATATAAAAATTAAGCAACTTTTTAAGTTTATTCACTTAATTAACTAAAACTACTATTTTTTTTCTAATCAAAATTATCGGAAAAAGAAAAAAGAAAAGTAGTTGTACAATGAAAAAAGCTAAATTTACGTGATTTTGACCATAAATTTACGTGACTTTGACCAATTAATTGTATAATATATATTATAATGTCCTTTAAGAAAAGTAATCGTACAATGATAATGTGTCCGGTAAAGCAAA